>OZ024742.1:15977607-15990107 GCA_964016885.1 Eledone cirrhosa | reverse complement strand
TCCAACACGCCGGTCAATATATGAAAACAAAAACTGGAAAAATATTCCCAAATGCAAATATGAACTGCAAAAGCAGAAATCTAATTTACTGCATTAAATGCCCGAATTGTGAAGAACTATATGTCGGTCAAACTGGAAATGCACTATCGGAACGTGCACGGGTACACCGTCAACAAATCAGAGACCCAAATGTCCGTCAGATACCCCTAAGCGGCCACCTGGCAACATGTGGTCAGGGAATATTTATAATATTCCCATTCTACAAATTACACAGCCCAAGTGAAATCAAGAGAAAAATCAAAGAAAAGAATTTTATTGATAAATTCAAACCCAAGCTAAATGAACAATAATAACGCCGAGGGGTTATGACGCCACTATGACCACGACCACTAACAACAACAACAACAACAATAATAATAATAATAATAAAAGTGATGTTGATGGTGATGATTAATAGAAAATGCTATTTTCATCATTTCAAAAAGCAAAACGATTGATACGTTGGGTATGACTATTGGTCGTTAGCATGCTCAACCAGCCGTGACGCTTAAACCAATCAGCTGTAGTAATTCAGTGAAACTACACACTGATTGGTCGAAATACAGTTTACAGGGCTTTGCATTCTGGAGCCACTTTTCTCTGTATAAAATGTATAAAAGGTAGTAAATTTACCCATCTCATTACAGTTGAAAATTGCAAACTCGACTGTCACCACATATCATGAACCTGAAGATTGCGAAAGCATGAAAGTACTTGTTCAATTAACACTTAGAATTTAATATTCTATCATACTATTTCATTATAATACCATATTATATATATTTTAAAGGATTGTAAATAAAACGAGTAAATCAGACAAAGTTGGAATTCTTCTTATTAATATAATCTTCTATACACAATCATACACACCCGTGTATATTTACATATCTATATCTATATACATATCTCTGGGATGGACACACGCGTATAACTTGCTGAGTAAGTTCTGTTTAAATTTCTATAGAAATTCTTGTCTGATAACTTTAATTTTTGTACCATTTTGTAGAGGGACTGCCAGGTCAAACTTTGATCTGGTCAGTCTCTCAAAATATTCTACGCCTTTAGGCGAAATAGTTAAACAAAAAAAAAAGTTTTTTCTTGTTGAAAAGTCAATATTTTTTTTAATGGCCGAAGCTTCTTCACCAAAATTCGAAGGAGGAAAGGGGAAGATGAACTTACAGCTTCCCCCTGCCACTGTCACAGTAGCAGAGGTCAAGAAGAAAGGTCAGCCAGAGGAAGAATTCTCTCCACCTGTTAACCGACAACTTGACGTTGCCATGGCAACAACCCAAAGAACCAGCAGCAACAGCAACAACAACAACAATGCGACGGACGAAAACAACACCAATAACAATAAGAATAACAACAACAACAAGACCAATAACGGTGACAACAACAACAATGATAACAACAACACCACCAACGACAACAACAACACAAACAAACAAAATTTCTCCTTCGCCAAGACGACAAGGAAAACCCTCGACTATCTGCCAGTAGATATAACAAAAGCGAAGGAGCTACTGGCGGATGCGAAAAAATATATAGTGTACGGAGAAAATGGTTCATTCACAATCCATCCCCCCCCCCCCCCCCCGGAACTAAAAAGCCAGAGACTCCTAAACACGGTCATGTTTAGGACAATCTCGAACAAAAGTAAAAAACCAGCTCAACCATCACAGAGTGAGATAGAGCTGGTTTTAAAAGACGTCATGAAGGACATCACCTTCATTCAGAAGGATAGACTCTACGGGAGTCTATCCATTCTCATGAAGGACAGGGACACAGCAGTGAAACTGTCCATCAAACCAATCACATCCACCGCATACACCTTCTACCCTACGTACATGGGTAGAAGAACACAAAAAATAAAAATCCACACCATCCTGCCGATTATGGACATATGGTGGGTTTTGACAGGTTTTCTGGACGTGGAGGATGACATGCTGGTGTCCATGGGAAAGGCATCGGGTGACGCGTTCAGTGGAACGAGCCTCGAACTTGTAGTTCAAATGAGGCCCGAAAGGATCGCCCAGATCCCTGAACGCGTCATACTGGATGATCTAACCTTCATCAACATTACCGTTGAGGGTAGACGGCCCTCGTGTTACCTCTGCGGAACCAGAGGTCACCTGAGGGCTGTCTGTCCCCAACTTAATAAGAAAACCCCAATCCTGCCTACACCACCAACAACTGCACAACCAACACAATCACCACAACTACCACTACAAAAACAACCACCACAGCTCAAACCAAAACAAAACAATGTCCAACCCATCCCCTCCACTCAAAAAACAAAAACAATTTCCAAAACACCCGTACCGCAAACACAACCCGAAAATATACCCCTCCCCTCCAACGCGGAAGATGACCCTAGTTCGTCGTCAGACGAGGAGGAGCACTTCCACACAATCAAAAGAAAAAAAAGAAAACACACCTCAGACACACAAATGAAAAAACCCCCTCCCCAAAACATAACACTGACACCAACACAAAAGAGCTCACAACAACAGCAAACAAAAAACACCACGCAAAAACAAAAACATGCATACACATACATAAACACAAGAAACAAAAAACTGTTAAACATTGTGTACAACAACAATCTAATAAAAACACAAGGGCCTAACTTCACCCAGGCAGGGGATTTACCCCACCTCAAAATGATTAAGGCCCCACAGGACACCTATAAAACTTTAAAAAACAATTTTAAAGAGGACGTGGGTCCCCCCTGCGTCGGGCCCATTAACCGCGTCCTCCTAAAAAACTATCCCACTCCCTCCCCAAACACCCACACAACTCCAAGCTCCCCAACCACACAACACACTGATGCCCCCACACTTCCACAAACCACCACCACACCCAACAACCCATCCCCCACCCTAATGGAAATTGTGCAGCCCGATACCCGGGACGCAGAGAGGTAAGTGCCTTTTCTCTTCACCACCAACATGGCTATGCTAAGAGTAGGCTGTTTAAATGCGCGTGGCCTGGGCTCAACTTGGAAGCAAGCAATGCTTCTAAATAACCTCAGATAGAACGTATAGATGTGATGGTTATTTGCGAGGCCCGGATCAGCAACGTGCGACAGCTGGCCCCCACCTTTGATGACTTTGAGATGCACGCATCTCTCTGTCAGCCCGGTGGTGGGGGTGGAGTTGTCGTTCTGCTGCAAAAACATCTGGGTCTCGCAACACAGATGGTACATTCGGACCCGGAGGGTCGACTAGTGGTTCTGGACCTTGGCAGTGGTAAAGGCGGAGCGTTTAGGTTGGTAGCCGCCTACGGCCCTTTCGGGTCAATGCGGCCGGACTTCTTCCATCGTCTGGAGACTTTTCTAGGGACGTCCCGCTCCTTGCTATTAGTGGGGGACTGGAATGGTATCCTAGATGCACGCTGGGACTACGTAGGGGCCTGCCCCGATAGAGAGGGGTGTAATATCCTCAAAGGGTTAATCGGTCGATTTGACCTGGCCGATAGATATCGACTAGATTTTCCGACTGCGCCAACCTGGACTTGGGCAAATCGTAGCGGATCATCTAGGTCGTACCTAGATAGGTTCTTAGTTAGAATTAAGGATAAGGACTTTTTAAGTTGTCCAAAAATGCGCATGGTTGGCTATTCAGACCACAAATTAGTGACCTGCATGGTCAACCTTGACAGAACTCATAGACAGGGCCCCGGTTACTGGAAGCTCAACTTGTCCTTGCCGGCAAGTAGAGCCTACAGGAATCGGATTAGTACGTTATTTAAGGAACGGTTGACTGGAGCGATCGTCAACAGCAGGTGGTGGGTATCTCTAAAGAGAGAGATTAGAGTAGTCTCGATAGAATTTAGTAAGGTTCTAGCTACGGATAGGAATAGGAAGGAAAGGGAGCTAATAGATAGAGTAGAAGAGGCAATTAGAAGCGGCGACGTGGCCAGAGTGCTAGCGTCGAGAACGGCTTTGAGCCAGTTTTTCGACGCGAAGCACGAAGGCTGCGTTGTCCGAAGTAAAATACGTGCTCTAGGGAACGAGGGGACCAAAGCTGTTAGCTGGGTCCGCGTGACAGAGGCCAACAGTGGAACTAAATCCACCATCCGGTCTTTGCGAGACCTGGATGGACGGGCGATTCTTGAGCCTAAGCAGATGTGTGAGGCCCTTCAAAGGCACTTTGCCCGACTGTTCGGGAGGGGCGGGGAGCCGGTTGGGAACGTGGGCTTCGGTCCTTACCTCGACGGCCTGCCGCGCCTCTCGGACAGGGAGGCGAAGTCCTGCGAGGAGCCGATTTCGGCCGCTGAGATAGAGGGCGTGCTGAGCCAATGCGGCAAACGCAAATCCCCGGGTCTCGATGGTCTTCCTTACGAATTATATCTAGCTATGCCGGACTTGTTCCCCGATCTCCTCGAGGCGGTCTACTGCAACTGGCAACAGAACGGGAGAATTCCCTGTACTGTGACCAAGGGCGTAGTCACGCTAGTGAGGACGGACGAGAACAAGGGGGACGAAATAAGTAACTTCAGGCCCATAACTCTGCTAAATACAGAGTTACAGATTTTGGCCAAGGTGCTAGCAAAGAGGTTGGCGCTTGTCGTGGGCAACCTGGTGGGAGATGCGCAGACATGCGCTATCCCGTCCAGGTCCATCCATGACAACCTCCACCTCATGCGATACATCATAGAGAGGGTTGGGAACGAACCCGGCTTTGGTGGGGCTCTGATCAACTTGGATCAATCTAAGGCGTTCGATAGGGTCGACCATGGTTACCTGGATGCGGTGCTAGCGGCGGCAGGCTTCGGACCCGTTTTCAGGGGCTGGATCACTGCTATGCACAGCAGCCGCATCTGCTCTAGGGTCAAGGTGAACGGCTACCTCTCGGAGCCGTTCAAAATCGCGCGGTCCATCCGACAAGGGTGCCCTCTCTCCTCCCTTCTGTATGTGTTGACTCTCGAGCCACTACTGCGGAAGTTGGAGTTGTTGCAGGGCATCCCTTTGGAACCGGGATTGCGGAAAGCGGTGTCGGCCTACGCCGATGACGTGACAGTAATGGTGTCGACGGCCTCCGAAATCGAGGCGGTCGGCACCTTACTGGAGGAGTACGAAAAGTTCACAGGGGCTAAGCTGAACCGGGACAAGTCGATCGGTTTGCAACTCGGCACGTGGAGGGGCAGACCGATGCCCTCCGATGGCGTCGTCGGACGCTGGATGGAGGGCCCGGTGAAGTTGCTCGGGGTCTGGTTCGGACCGGACCTCCAGGTGGAGAAAAACTGGGCGGAGGTTACGAACAGGGTGTTTGCACTGACTCAGAAGTGGGCCAGTTGCAAACTATCCCTGAAAGGTCGGGCGGAGGTGGCGAACACCTACATAGCGTCCGTCATCTACTACCGCCTGACCGTAGTGCCCTGCCCAAGGGAAACCCTCACCAAGATGGAGCGCGCACTCTTCCAATTCCTTTGGAAGAGGCGTGCTCCTATGGTGAGGAGATCCATCTGCTGTCAACACCCTTCGAAAGGAGGGCTGGGGATGCCGTGGCTAATGATGCCTAAACACGCATTAAGGCTACGGCACCTCTACGTATTCCTCACCGGACAACCGGTGTGGGCCTCGTTTTTGAGACGAACCTTTCCCAGACTCGTCTCACTCACCGAGCTGCAATCCTGGGTCAAGCAAAGACCGAGAAAACTGGGCGCCTGGCACACTGAGTGTTCCCAGGCGCTCACCGCCCTCTGGCAGGCGGATCCGGTTATCAGTGGAGACTCCACCGCAACATTCTATAGAGGGCTGGTACGCAACAGGTGCGACGACGCCCTCGGAGAAGCCCTAGACATGGAGGAGGACGAACTGGCCAGCCTGTTCGGTAGGACATTCAGCCCGGGACCTATGGACAACTTCCTGAAGTCCCTGGCCTGGCAGTGCTACCGAGGGGCTTTACCCGTTCGAGAAAGGCTCTACAGACACGGGCGCCCGGGTAGGGACCCCGCCAAAAAGATCTGTCCCAGATGCGTGTGCGACGAGGAAACCGTTGCACACGCATTGGTACACTGCTCGGGCGTAGCCGATCTGTGGGGCTATGTCGAACAACTGCTATCAAGGGTGGGACCGATCCGGTTGACCACCGAGTCTATTGTAATGATCAAGCCGCCTCCCCCCTTCAAAGATAAAGCAGAGGCGGTGTTTCTGTGCGTAATAGCCATGGCGAAAGAGGTTGTATGGTGGACGCGTCTGAAAGGACTGAGGTCAGACACCTTTCTCTCTGGCCAACAACTGGTCCGTTTCTTCCGATATCATTTCGGAAGAAGGATCAGGATGGAGAGAGAGGTGCTGCACCCCAGCCGTTTCTATGAAAGATGGGTGAAAGTGGCGAGAATGGCCCGTGTGAATGGGCCTTCACTCTACATCAGACTATAGGTGAGGAAGATGAAAGACCAAGGGAGCACCCCTTCTCTGTGCTCCTGAGGAGAAGGGTTGCACACTTTTTTCGGGGGTGTGTGCGACCCCCCAAGGCGCCTCCTCTCTATTGAGGATTTTGTCATAATTCTATTTTTTGTTATATCTTATTTTATTTTTATATTTTGTTATTGCCTCCTCCTTATTGAGGACGCCTTGTTTTGTAAACTCCCCCCATTGTACTTGTCCCACTTTTGATGCCCTAGTGGCAAATAAAAGAAACATATATCTATATACATATATATATATATATATATATATATTTTATATATATATATGTATTTTATATATATATATATATATATATATATATATATATATATATATATATATATATATATATATTTATATATATATATATATATATATATATATATATATATATATATATATATATATATATATATATGCATATATATAAACATATATATAAACATATATATATATACATATATATATATATATATATACATATATACATATATTTATATTTATATATATATATATGTATATATATATATATATATATATATATATATATATATATATATATATATATATATATATATGTTGTTATGCTTTGGGAGGGTCATGTTGCCAATAAGAAACACACGCACCAGTTGCTTTGACTCCAATTTATTATAAATTAAATTCTTAAATTTAAGAATTTATAAATTTCCGGTTGGTTGGTTGGTTCCACAACCGGGCGGTTGTTCATATATTGTCAAAGTTCTTTCGTCACACATTCTGTGACCTCTTCAGTGACTGGGGATTCTTTTCTTTGTTTTTGTGCCTCTCCTTTGTTCTGTCCTACGCCATCTTGTTTTTGTGTGTGTTGTGTGCTTAGTTTGCGCATGTGTTACATCCGGGTGTCTGTGTGTGTTTATATTTGTTTATTTATTTGTTTATTTACATGTTGCTGGTTGGTTGTTTGTTCTATGTGTGTGTGTGTTTTCATTTTGTCCTTAATTGTAAGTTGTGATGTTGCTGTTCCAATCATGTTTTCTATTTAATTTTGGTTGGAGTTCATTTATGTTTATTGCCTCTGTGATTTGTCTAAACATTGCGTCTTTTCTGTGTGATAAAGAATCTTGCTAAACAAATTCAGAAACTATATATATATAAATGTATATCTATAAAACATATATATATATTTATATATATATATACATATATATATATAAACATATATATATATTTCGTTTCTGAATTTGTTTAGCAAGATTCTTTATCTGAAATCGTGTGTTGAAACCGATATTGTTATACTTAGGGAAGGTCATGTTGCCAATAAGAAACACACACACCAGTTGCTTTCACTTCAATTTATTATAATAAATTTATAATAAATTTATAAATTTATAAATTTCTGGTTGGTTGGTTGGTTCCACAACCAGATAGTTGTTTATATATTGTCATAGTTCTTTCGTCACACACTCTGTGACCTCTTCAGTGACTGGGGATTCCTTTCTTTGTTTCTGTGCCCCTCCTTTGTTCTGTCCTACGCCATTTTGTTTCTGTGTGTGTGTTGTGTGCTCAGTATGCGCATGCGCCACATCCGGGTGTCTGTGTGTGTTTATGTTCATTTATTTATTTGTTTATTTACATGTTACTGGTTGGTTGTTTGTTCTATGTGTGTGTGTGTTTTCATTTTGTCCTTAATTGTAAGTTGTGATGTTGCTGTTCCACTCATATTTTCTATTTAATTTTGGTTGTAATTCTTTTATGTTTATTGCCTCTGTAATTTGTCTAAACATTGCGTCTTTTCTGTGTGTAGATTGTATTTTTATTTCTATGTTCTCTAATTTACCCTTGTGTTCTATTTTAGCATGTTGGTAGAGTACATATGATTCTTTACTATCTTGAAGGTCTCACCAGTGTTCATTTATCCGTTCTCCTACACTACGAGCTGTCTCACCTATGTACACTATATTTTTGTCTCTACATTGTCCTTCAGTACATCTTATGCTATACACTACATTTCTAGTTTTGCAGTTAATATGGGGGCTTATTTTACAGGTTATACATTTCTTATCTATACATGAGGGTCTTTGAAAAGGGTATGTCTTGCTAATAAGTGTTTTTATGGAGGTACCTGGTCTTTCTACTATCTTAATATTGAGTTTATGTTTCTTTAGGGCCCTTCTAAATTTGTAAGCTAATTCCCCTCTAGGGGTTGTATCGATGAACATTACACTCTGGTATTTATTGCTATCATACCATGAGTTTATTCTATTAGCCTTGTTCCTAGTTCTTTCTATTCTATTCCAAAATTTGCTCCTATACAAGGGGCAGGTCCCATTTATGTCATTATTTACAATTTTTTCCCATTTGGTTCTGGCTCCTCTATACACTCTGTCTCTATCTCTCTGATTGTAGCCAGAGAACTGCATACGGTGGATGAAGTGCTGTATGTGTCTCTCTAGTTCTTCGGGGTTGCACATGCGGGACACGTTTCTCATCACCCGTACCAAATCCGCAATCAGTATGTTGATTTTGGTATGGTCCGAAACGGCCGAGTTTCGGTGGATCAGATGTTTGGAAGTCATGGGTTTGGCATAATGGGAATGGAGGATTTGTTTTTTGTCGCTAATGGTATCCAACCAGAGCTCTGTGTCCAGTACAGGCAATCGATGGTTGGGGTGTTTACTTGGGTAGTCTATAGTAACTCTAATGCTCTGGTGGATGGAGTTTGCTATTTGCTGGATGCTTTCCATTGTGTTTTTCTCTAGTTCCTGACTGTTCTCTAGAGGGGTTGTCTTAACTACGATGTTTATATCATCTACGTAGCGGGAGTACATTATCAGGGTTAAGGGGGCTTCTAATTGTTCTTTAAGTTTAAGTTTAAATCTACTGTCCCACCATACCATGAATAAGTTAGCTATGTCGCCTGCAATGCTAACACCAATGGCTGCTCCTTCCTCTTGGGCATATGTTTTTCCATTAAATTTGAACATATGTTCCTTAAGGGTTAGTTTTATGCTGGCCCCTACCGCATGTGCAATCATTTTCTTCAGTTCATCGTGGCCTTCGGGTGTCCGTATAGCTCTGGTCCACCCGTTCCATCTATCTGTGTGGGTTTTCTTGGCCACTGAGGCAATGGCAGGTGGTCTGCCTCTTGCCGGTCCTGCAGGGCACAGGTTGCCAAGGTCACACGTGTCTAGTTAATTATTACTATAGGTAAGTTTAAGTAGGAGTCCCAGCTCACTGGTATCAATCCCACGGAACTCAACATTGCTCTCACTGATCATTTCTACGCATTTCTCCACAGCAAAATCCACGTCAATAGATGGCCACTGGTTCACTGCCCTTAAACACGCTGTGACTTCTCTCTCCCACGTGTAACTGGACGGTCGCTTTAAATTTTCTTAGTGTAGTCTGAAATGTATAGCCTTACACACGCTGATGAACGTTGGGTTATTTCATTTCTGTCAACAACTTACTGGCGAAACAGATCTCTTTGGATTTGTACGTGTGTTATATAGTTATAGAGGTATGTATTTACACTTTAGTTAAGATTTTTAATTATCGTGTGTCTACTCTGCCCTTCATAGGTTATAGATTCCATACACTGGTGGGTTTTCCTTGTTTTATTGATAGCGCACTGTATATCTCTCTAGTGTGTTACCTTTTCAACATATTGTATTTTAAAGAGCTCAGGATTTCTTCTCCTTTGAGCACATTATTTACAGGGAATAGCGAGAGTCTATGGCTCCGTTAATTTATCGCGATATATACATATATATATATATATATATTTACATATATACATAAATATATATGTGTGCAAGTGTGTGTGTGAGTGTGTGTATGTATGTGTGTGTGTGTGTATGTATGTGTATGTATGTGTGTGTGTGTGTGTGTGTGTGTGTGTGTGTGTGTGTGTGTGTGTGTGTGTGTGTGTGTGTGTGTGTGTGTGTGTGTGTGTGTGTGTGTGTGCGGGTGTGCGTGTGTATGTGTGTGCATGAGTTTCTATATGATTGTGTGATTGGGTTTCACTGTGTTAGTGATAGAATAAAAAGCTTACATTAAGTTTTCAATGAGTTACTCGAGAGAGATAGGGGAAGACGTACTTTTGAATATCTTACAAAATATCTTCGACTAAAATATAAAATAGATGTATATAAAACACTGTAATATACTTTCTCATTTTTTCTTGTTATTTTCAAATTAAATAATTCTTATTTCCAAAATACGATTTTCAAATGACCCAGAAAAGAAACAGTCTATCTGTCAAATTTATGTTTTAAAATAAGTATTTAAAATAAACAGCTTTCTGTTAAATCAACGTCTCCTTCTTCTTTATCTTCTCTATCATCTCTATTTTTTTCTTCGTCTCATTCTTTGGCTCACTTATTCCTGGTAGGGTCGAGGAGGCAGCGATCTAAGATACTCCTTACAGAGGGTCCTAACAGAAGCAACTATCTCCAAATAATCCAGCTAGCTCCCCAAGTGAGATTATCTACTTACTTACCTATGGGTCTCCTGCCAGTTGGCTTTGCTCGTAAAATCTGTGCTCATATGCAGCAAATATAAGGCAGCTTGAGTCTATGTATTCAGTATACAACACTATTAATGGTAAATTAATTGTTTCTACTTTTGGCACAAGGCCGGCAATTACCCAGTGCATTACTGGTACTTTGTTTTATCGACCCTGTAAGGATGAAAGGCAAAGTTAACCTCGGCGGGATTTGAACTCAGAATGGCAAGGGCCGTAACTCTATGCGTCAAAGCATGGTGTCCGACCCACTACCGAGATTGCCAATCCACCGCCCTTATTAATGTTAAATTAATAATGAGTTGCTAATATTGTTATAAACTTGGTTTTTCAGAAGACTACTCTTGTTTAATCACCTGGAGAGTAATCTGGTAAAAGGCTAAACAACAGATACAAGCAGGGTCAATCTTTAGACAAAACAGGCGTCTTGTCTTTTCTTTTTACCTAATAAACATATTCCAGTTTGTGAACTTTATTAACCAAACAACATATTTGACAATTATGCACAATGACCAATGCTTAAGACTGTGAACTTTAAAGTTCAAAGATAGGTGGACTTGACCGTTGAATATTAACGGTACCTCATAAACTAGTGAACCACGTATGTGGTTCGTTCGCCCTCTCGATTTCAGTGGGAAATAATTATTGTTCCTCGTTTATTTTTTGTTTTGTTTTTTCGTGTTATCAACTAATCTGACCTCTGAACATGATGCAGGGGGAGGTTTAGGGAGACTAAAAAAACTAATAATATAATAATTATTTCTCACTGAATTAGAGCAACATCAAATAAAGCATATTGCTCAAGGACATGGTGTCGTCAGGAATCGAAATGACGACCTTGTCATCATCAGCCGAACACCCCAACTACTAAGCTTTCACTTGTATAATGTGGTCCTTTATGGATGACATGAAGCTAAACATATATAGTCATATAACGCGGCAAAGCCTCTGGGAGAGAATGAAGTTCGACTCGAAATGTTAAAATCCATAAACAGAGAAGATATTCTCTGTCTGACTCTTGTGTGCTGTGTGGCCTGAATCTCTGGAAAGTACCAAAGCAAAAGCAAACGGAAGTGATAATCCCAATTTTCAAAACAGGAGGCAAGAGAAATTGCCCTAATAATAGAACTCCTTGTCAAACCTCGTCGGTAAAGTCTATGTAAAGTGTGTAGCAAAGAGTTGTATAGATATTGTTGAGTTCAAGCTAACAAACAATGTGATTTTTGCCCTGGACGTAGCACAGCCTACCAAATATTCACTTTCGGCAGATCTTCGAGAAATCGTGGGAGTAAGAATGTGTGTGTGTATAGAGGAGAGCGAGAGAGAGAAAGAGTAGGATGGGGATGTTACGGTTTTTATGTCTTTATGAAGAGTGAATGGTAAAAGTGTGCATATATAATAGAAGGAGCGGTGATAGTGGAGAGAGAAGAGAGAGAGAGAGAGAGAGAGAGAGAGAGAGAGAGAGAGAGAGAGAGAGAGAGAGAGAGAGAGAGAGAGAGAGCGGGGAGAGAGAAAGACAAACAGAGAGAGACAGAGAGA
>OZ024742.1:15927607-15970107 GCA_964016885.1 Eledone cirrhosa | reverse complement strand
ATAAAAGGGGTTTTGTTCTCAATAAAGGGACATATGTAGGATAATTCTAAAACCATAAAATAACATGTGGTTTAATCCTTCCCCTGAAAGCACAGCAGAAACGGAAAACCTAGCAAACACCAAACACCTACCCATTGCTAAACACCCTGAAGTAAACAAAATATAAATAAGATAATATAAAAACAAAGTGCAACTATTCAGCCGTCTCAAATCTACAAATCATAGCATAAAATGGCGCGACGCTATTAAGAAACCCTGCAGTGGTAAATAATTTTAAAATAAGGAGAGAAGATATAAGAAAAGACAATAATCAACCGAAAGAACAAAAATTGAATGAAAAGAGAAATATAAAAATAGACTTTACACTGTTCTGTCGTCTGCTGTGACTCACACGTCTGACCTTAATAAGAGCGTGGGAGGTATATTTGGATTGGAATTGGGGAATACAGAATAGTAGAATCGTAGAAACATTTTACATTGACTAACGAAAATAAATTACATAGCGCAGATTTTATGAAGAAGGAAATAGTTTAATAGCAGAAGTAGATAACTTATCAATCATAATTATTCAACTAATTATCACTTGCCCTCTCTGTCTCCTTCACATTTACTTCATCGTTACTCCATCTTTTTTGTACACACACACACACACACACACACACACACACACATACATATATATATATATATAGGAAAATGTATGACCCCGACGGCAGAGCTCAAGCTGTTTCGACGGCTATTTCTGAGTCCAGAAATAGCCGTCGAAATGGCTTGAGCTCTGCCGTCGGGGTCATACGTTTTCCTATTACCCACTCTACTACCCTAAGTATTGAGTACTCTGGTGCGTTATGGTCCATCTGGTTCCTTACCACACCTCTTTCGCTATATATATATATATATATATATATATAATTATATACGATACTAACAAATGGAAACTATATTTATAAAACCATATTTATTTCATTATACATATTTCAAGGACACCAAGTTATATTATGGTGTGCTTTCATCAGATAAAATATAATATAGAGCAGTTTTATAAATAAATATTGACATACCCTTAAAGAATGCAACCATTACTGTTGGAAGCTCCCGGGAGCGCGTCCCTTCCACAAAAAGCGAAAGAGCAAACGCTCCAGCGCAGTCAGGCGGGGCTTAGGACAAGGTACGACGGTCAGGCGATAGTAGATGACGGACGCGATATACGCGTTAGCCACCTCCGCTCGACTATTCAGGGATAGCTTCCTCTCCGCCCATTTCTGGGTGAGAGAAGCCACCCTGCTCGTCACCTCGTCCCAGTTTTTGTCCGTCTGGAGCTCCGGACCGAACCATACCCCGAGCAATTTAACCGGTCCGTCCGTCCAGCGCCCGTCGACGCTGTTGGACGACATGGACCTGCCTCTCCAGGTGCCGAGCTGCAGGCCCACTGACTTTTCCTGGTTGATCATTGCTCCTGTCACCTTCGTATTCTCTTAGTGTAGTGCCGATCACCTCGATGTGTTTGGCGTTCGACACCACTACGGTGACATCGTCCGCATATGCTGACACGGATTTTCCGCATCCTAGTTCGCGCGGGACGCCCCTCAACGTCTCCAGTTTGTGCAGTAATGACTCGAGAGTCAATACGTACAAGAGGGATGAGAGGGGACATCCTTGGCGGACCGAGCGCATGATGTTGAACGGTTCCGAAAGGTGACCGTTCACTCTCACCACAGAGCAGATGTCGCTGTGCATCGCAGCGATCCAGCCTCTGAAGACGGGCCCAAAGCCAGCCGCCCTCAGGACTGCCGCTAGGTAACGATGGTCGACCCTATCGAAAGCTTTCGACTGATCTAAATTGATCAAGGACCCTCCCTTGCCAGGTTCCCTAGCTGACCCTCTCTACGTGTATCGCATGAGGTGGAGGTTGCCGTGGATGGATCTGTCGGGAATGGCGCATGTGCGCCTCTCCCACCAGACAAACAACGACAAGCGCCAACCTCTTTGCTAGCACCTTGGCCAAAATCTTGAACTCTGTGTTTAGCAGAGTTATGGGCCTAAAATTATCTATGTTATCCCCCTTTTTCGGATCCTTTCTCAGCAGCGCCACAGCTCCTCGGCTCACAGAGCTGGGAATTCTCCGGTTCTGTTGCCAGTTGCAGTAGACGTCCGCCAAGAGGCCTCCGAACAAGTCTGTCATCTGTACGTAAAGTTCATAGGGCAGACCATCCAAACCAGGCGATTTACCCCTTGTGCAGCCAGTCATTGCCTCTCGTACTTCATCGGCTGTTATTGGCTTTTCGCAACACTCCACCTCAGTGGCCGAGAGCCGCGGCAGTCCGTCGAGGTAGACACTAAAGTCCATCCCTCGATCCGGCCCGCCGCTGCCCCCGAACAGCTGTGCGAAGCGTCGCTGAAAAGCTTCACACATTTGCCCGGGATCGAGTAGCATGCGCCCGTCGTGGTCCACCAAAGACCGGATCGTGGCTGATTGTGGAGTTATGTCGAACATCTACTGTCGCGTGTGGAACGAATCCGGCTATCGGCCGAGTCCATAGTGAGGATCGATCCACCGCCTTCCTTAGGTCAGGAAGAGCAGGAAATTTTCCTCTGTCTGGTGGCAGTTGCGAAAGAGGTTATATGGTGGACCAGATTAAAAGAATTGAAGGCAGACACTTTTCTCTTCGGCCAATCCCTCATCAACTTCTTCAAGTTTCACCTGGAAAGGAAAGTGAGGGTGGAGAGAGAAGTGCTGCCCCCCAGTACATTTGCTAAAAGGTGGGTGAATGTGGCGAGAATGGCTCGTGTGAATGGGCCTACTCTGACCATGCGCCTATAGGCTAGCTTGAGGAGAGGGGTGCTCTCCCTGGGTGCCCTAGAAGCGCAGGGTGGTTCAGGATTGGTGGGGTACCCGAGTCACCCCAGGGTCGTCCACCCCCTATCGGGGAATTTATTTTGTTATATTTATGCATAGTTTATTTTATATTTTTATATTTTCATTGTTAAATTAGTCTTGCCATTGTGCACTTTTACTCGACCTTATTGTAAACCCCCACTGTCCCTGTCTTTGTATTGTCCCCGACATGTCAGCCCTTGTGGTTAATAAATGAAATCATTATTTTATTATTATTATTATTATTATTATTATTATTATTATTACAGTTGCATTTATCTTGCTTTATGTTCATACGAGTTATCACCAAGTCACAACCAGTGACCTCAAGAGACAACAAGGTCCGCCATGTTCAAGAAATAACATACATATTCACACATGCATCTTTAGTGTTTAGACTTGTGATGTACTTATATTGACAGAATCTTCCTTAGTATATGGGCAGTTCCCATTAGTACTGTCTTTTGTATTTCTCCTATACGCGGGTTTCCTGGGATTTGCGATAAGTAATCATTAGACCCCTTAGGTATCATTCCCAGAGCGCCTACAACCACTGGTATTGTTTTAGTTCTCAATTTCCACATTTTTCCAATTTCTATCTCCCGGTCCTTATACTTGCTCAATTTTTCAAATGTTTTTATAGATACATTCTTGTCTATTGGAACAGACATATCAATTAGCAGGCATACCCTCTTTTGAAAGTCCTTCAATATTATATCAGGTCTGTTTGCATCTATTTTTCGGTCTGTTTGGATGCTAAAGTTCCACAAGATTGAGATGTGATCTTTTTCAAGTATGGGAGGTGGTTGATGCTCCCAGCAATTCTTTTGATGGGGCAGGTCAAAATGCTTACACATTATCCAATGTATGTATTGTGCAGCTCTGTCATGCCTGTTTAGGTATTCTGTTGGAGCTATAGGACTACACATTGAAATTATATGGTCAATGGTCTCTGGTTGTTTTTTGCATACACGGCATAATGGGCTGCACCCATTTTTTATTATGTTGGCTTGGTAATTTTTTGTTGGCAGACACTGATCTTGTGCCGATATAATCAGTCCTTCAGTCTCCGATTTCAGTCCAGAGGATGCCAACCACTGATGGGTTAAAGTTTTGTCAACATCAGGATTGTTAGCTCGCTCTGGGTATTTTCCATACAGAGGCTTTTCTTGCCATTTCTTAGCCAGTTTCTGTAGCAGTTCTTTCTTTGCAGTTACTTTTACCTGCTTTGCTTTTTCTGTGTTTTCCATTTCAGCAGTAAATGGGACTTCTGAAATTTGTAGTCCATTACTGTATCTTTGTGCATCTTTTGTAATGGAATATGATCTTTTGATGCTTTCGTGTTTCAAAACGAGTTTGATCATCCAATCATGTGATTCCCTTAGATATGTAGATAATCCAATTGTTGCAGTTTTCAACGCAATGTCTAACTGGATTAACCCACGTCCTCCTTCTTTCCTAGGGAGATATATTCTATCTATGTCTGCCTTAGGGTGATGCATTCTGTGCATGGTTAAGAATTTTCGGATTTTTGTATCGTGCCTACGGATCTCTGTGCTTGACCAGTTGATGACATTGTAACTGTAGGTTACTACTGGTATGGCAAGCGTGTTTATGGCATCGATCCTATTCCTTGCATTCAATTCCGTTCTTAAGATTGCTCTTACTCTGCGGTAACATTCCTTCCTTATCCTTTCCCTCATTGTCGAGTGCTTGATTCCGTCTCCTTCACAAACACCTAGATATTTGTAAGTTTTTTCTTGATCAAGTTCTCTTATCACGTTCCCCCGATCAAGATTAATGTCTGAACTCTTCAGCAGCTTTCCTCTGGTGAACGTTGCTTTGGCGCATTTATCTAGTCCAAACTCCATTTTAATGTCATCACTGAACTGCTTCACAGTGGATAATAGCCCTTGCAATTGTTCATCATTTTTTGCAAATAGTTTCAGGTCATCCATGTAGAACAGGTGATTAATGGTTTTGTCATAGACTTTATATCCATGTTTGTTTCATTGAGCATTTTACTTAATGGTATAAGTGCGATGCAGAATAAAAGCGGTGATAAAGAGTCACCCTGAAAAATTCCACAATTAATATTAACTTCTCCAGCTTCCAGTGATTTTGTTTCACTATTCAAAAGGAGTGTCGTTTTCCATGTCCTCATACTGAATGACAAAAACCTCCTGACAACGGGGGATATTTTGAAAATCTCTAAACATTTTTCAATCCAACTGTGTGGCAAACTATCGAATGCTTTTTTATAATCTATCCAAGCAATCGATAGATTTTTGTGTCTATTATGACAATCTTCAGTATCATTTTGTTAACCAGAAGCTGATCCTTACAGCCATAAGAGCCTCGTTTACACCCTTTCTGCTCAATGGGAAATAGGTCATTTGTTATCAGGTGGTCATATGTGTATTCAGTTAGGACTGATGTTAAAATTTTATTATTATTATTATTATTATTATTATTATTATTATTATTATTATTATTGGCGACCTACGTAGTAAATCGTATTATCGTGAGCTCCGCAAAGGTTTGTTATTTTCAGTTGTTTAAAATTGCTATTTATGGAAAATTTTTATTGTTAACTGTATATAAGTGCACATATATTGTTTTCTGCAAAGGACACTCAAAACGATTGGAGCCTTGAGCCCAAAATTTAAACTTTTATAATTATCAAACAAAAAAAAAAATTTCTTTGAAAAATCATGGCCGACTCACAGCTGAACCCAGTAGCTGAGAGCCTTCCTCACAAACTAACACCTCACACCGACACCACCATTGTAAATATTACTACGTTTGCCAACACTAAAAATATAAGCAGTAGCAATATTTTAAATTTGTCTCTGGCAGACATTCATTTCCCGCCATTACCAATGACCGCAGATGTTGAAGCCGCCAGCCCCACCCCCACCACAGCGACAACAGAAACAAAAGAAAAAAATAAATTATCTCGTGATATCGAAACGAATTCAGCCAAAATGAACTCTTCCACACCGAACACCACTGACGCCACCACCACCACAACTGATACTAAAATTAACAATAACAAAAATAACGATAACAACAACAGCAACAATGAGAATAAGAAAACCCTGTCTTTTGCCAGAGTAGCAAAAAAGTGCGAAGCATTCCAGGTAACTCAGGAGGAATTAGAAGAAGCCAAAAAAATGATAAATAAAGATGGGTTCAGGGTCAGCCTCACCAGCGCCTACACCATCCACCACACCACAACCAAAACCAACGCCTGTGGAGGATTTTCCACTCCCCGACCTATCGCAACTGAAGACAGATTGTGACGACGAGGAGTGGGAAACGGTATCAGAAAAAAAGAAAAAAAGAAAACGAAACCAAAAAAGAAAAAAATCCCCTTCCTTCGCCTCCAAAAACAAAATACAGACAGAAACAAATAAACTATCAAACAAAAAAGTTAGGACAGCTATGCCACCATCCACACTAGCATCACCAACCCCATCACCACAAAGACCAACACCATCTCTATCATTAACCCCAACACCACCATCACCAACACCACAAAAGTCACCAAAAAGCGAAACAGAAACAAACCCACAACAAACGCAAACAAAACAAAACAACCAAAACGATACACACTACACAGCAATAAATTTGAACAACAACCAATTATTACACTACATCCAACACAGCACCAACATCACAGAAAAAGACTACACAACAACCCAAAAGTTCACACCACCTCCACACGTACAAATCACTCGCATCACACAGAAAACGTACACGACACTAAAACAAAAATTCCCCAAAGACATCGGAGACTTCCGACAAACACTTTCCAGAAGGATTTATAAGGACATCCTTCCGGAGGAGGCCAGAAGCAGTGAAAAGGATGGAAAAACCATCCTTCCTCTACGAGAAGTAAGGTAAGTGGTCTTTCCCATCTTTTCCACTCCATTTCAACGTGACCTCACTCAGAATAGGCAGCATAAATGCGCGTGGCTTGGGGTCGTCATGGAAGCAGGGCCACCTGCTCAACGACCTCAGGTCACTAAACATAGATGTAGTGGCCATCAGCGAGACCAGAATCTCCGAAGCACGTGCCTTCGCACCGATCTTCGGCGCCTACGATGTGTACGTATCTCCCAGCCATCCTGGATCGGGGGGAAGAGTTGCTGTGCTTTTTCGGAGAGGTTTGGATCTCGCCATACGGGCCATCTTCCTGGACCCAGAGGGTAAGTTGGTGGTGCTGGACGTGACCAGCGGAGACGGCCAAGCTTTCAGGCTAGTGGCCGTCTATGCCCCGACAGGAGCAGGGCGGCCTGATTTCTTCCGGCGTCTGGAGACCTTTCTTGGAACGTCCCGCTCTTTAGTGTTAGTGGGCGACTGGAACGGGATCTGAGATGCACGCTGGGACTGTGTGGGATTAGCGGATAGGGGAGGAGGGTGCAAGAGCCTCACCAACCTGCTTAGGCGTTTTGAACTGTCTGAGAGGTACCGATTGGATTTCCCGAATGTGCCAATGTGGACTTGGACAAATCGCATAGGGTCATCCAGATCATATCTAGATAGAGTATTTTGTAGGGAAATAGATAGGTCTAGCATAGGCTGTCGACAATTTAAGATAGTCAGCTACACGGACCACAAATTCGTAATCTGTGTGCTTGACTTAGATAGGCTTCATAGACGAGGACCCGGCTACTGGAAGCTAAACGCGTCCTTGCCAGCGCGCAAGGCCTACAGAGCTCACGATAATACGATTTACTACGTAGGTCGCAATAATAATAATAATAATAATAATAATGATTTCATTTATTGGCCACAAGGGCCGACATATAGGGGACAATACAAAAGACTGGGACAGTGGGGTTTTACAGAAAAATCGAGTAAACAATATGAATAACAATAACAAAGTAACAATAACAAAGTAACAATAAAGTAACAAGAAAATTACAAGAAAAAATTCCCCAATAGGGGGGATGACCACCTAGGGTTCGCTCAGGTACCCCACCAGTCCTGAACGACCCGACGCTTCGAGAGCAGCTTGGATGTGCACCCCTCTCCTCTTCAAATTTACCTACCTACAGCCGCATAACCAGAGTAAGCCCACTCACACGGGCCATTCTCGCCACATTCACCCACCTTTCAGCAAATGTACCGGGGGGGCAGCACTTCTCTCTCCACCCTCACCTTCCTTTCCAAGTGGAACTTGAAAGAGTTTATGAGGGATTGGCCGAAGTGAAAAGTGTCTGTCTTCAGTCCTTTCAACCTCGTCCACCATACCACCTCTTTCGCAACTGCCTCCAGACAGAGGAAAATTGCCTGCCCTTCCTGGCCAAAAGAAGGCTGCGGGTCGATCTTCACTATGGACGCGGCCGATAGCAGGATCCGTTCTACACGCGACAACAGCTGTTCAACATAACTCCACGGACACTGGACGAGTGCGTGCAGAACGGGTTCGTCGCTCTGCGCGCATCTCGGGCAGGTCCGTCTGACAGCACTTCCGTGCCTGTAGAGTTTATCTCGAACTCGCAGTGTCCCCCGGTAGCACTGCCAAGCGAGGGATTTTTGGAAATTATCCATCGTCCGCAGCTCGAAAGTCCTCCGATACAGACTGGTTGGTTCGACTTCGTTGACTCCCAGAGCCTCTCCGAGTGCGTCGTCGCACTTTCCCACCACTAATCCTCTATAGAACTCGAGAGTGGAAGTTCCACTGACCGCATTGCCCGCCTGGTAGAGGGCATTGAGTGCCTGGCAACATTCCAGATGTCAGTCACCCAGTCTCGGTCTCTTCTTGACCCAGGACTGCAACTCAGTCAAAGAAACGAGCTGCGGAAAAGCCCGCCTGACAAACGGCGACCACACCTGTTCACCGTTTAGGCAGAATATCTGGAGATGCCGCAGCCTCAGCGCGTCCCTGCGCATCATTAGCCACGGCATGCCCATCCCTCCACGTAGAGGGTGCTGGCAGCAGATGGACCACCTCACCAGCAGAATCTGACCCCTCCACAAGAATTTGAAGAGGAGCCGCTCCAGGATGGCGAGGCGCGAACGGGGGCAAGGGACGACAGTCAGACGGTAGTAGATGACGGACGCGATGTACGCGTTCACCTCCTCTGCCCGACCTTTCAGTGATAGCTTCATCCCAGTCCATTTCTGGGTGAGACTGACTACCCTGCCCGTCACCTCGTCCCAATTCTTATCCACCTGGAAGTCTGGCCAGAACCAAATCCCTAGCAACTTTACCGGTCCGTTTGTCCAGCGCCTAACGACGCTGTTGGACAGCATGGACTTGCCTCTCCAGATGCCGAGTTGCAAGCCCACTGACTTTTAGGGGTTAAGTTTTGCTCCCGTCAACCTTTCATATTCCTCCAATAAGTTGCCGACTACCTCGATTTCTGAGGTGTCCGACACCATCACGGTGATGTCGTCCGCAGAAGCCGACACAGCCTTTCCGCGTCCCGGTTCGAGCGGGATGCCCTGCAACAGCTCCAGCTTCCGCAGTAAAGGCTCGAGAGTCAATACGTACAGAAGGGAGGAGAGAGGGCACCCTTGACGGACCGATCGGGAGACCTGAAACGGTTCCGAGAGGTGGCCATTAATTTTGACCATCGAGCAGGTGCCGCTGTGCATTGCAGCGATCCAGCTTCTGAAGACGGAGCCGAAGCCAGCCGCCTTGAGGACAGCCTCCAGGTACCGATGGTTGACCCTATCGAATGTTTTCGATTGATCTAAATTGATCAGAGCCCCACCGAAGCCAGGTTTACACCCTACCCTCTCTATGATGTATCGCATGAGGGGGAGGTTGTCGTGTATGGACCTGGTTGGGATTGCGCAAGTTTGCGCCTCCCCAACCAAATACCCGATGACAAGCGCCAAAATCTTAAACTCTGTGTTGAGCAGAGTTATGGGCCTGAAATTGTCTAATGTGTCCCTCTTGTTCTAGTCTTTCCTTATCAGCGTCACTACGCCCCGGCTCACAGAACTGGGAATACTCCCGTTTTGCTGCCAGTTGCAGTAGAGGGCTTCGAGGAGATTGGAGAACAAGTCTGGCATATTTACGTAAAGCTCGTAGGGCTGACCATCCAAGCCGGGTGACTTGCGCCTCATGCAGCCGACAAGGGCATCCTGAATCTCGGCTGAAGTAATTGGCCTTTCGCAGCGCCCAGCGTCAGCCGTCGAGAGTTGAGGCAAGCCATCGAGGTAGGGACTGAAGTCCGTCACCATCTCTGACCCGCCACTTCCCCCGAACAACCGAGCAAAATGTTGGCGAAGGCCTCACACATCCTATTGGAATCGCTCAGCTCGTGCCCGTCTCGGTCCGTCAAAGACCGAATCGTGGTTTTATTACCACGCTGCGCTTCTGCCACGCGGGCCCATCGAACAGCTTTGGTTCCCTCGTTTCTCAGAGCACGCGCCTTAGCTCTGACAATGCAACCTTCGTGTTTCGCATTGAAGAAATGGTCTAATGCCATTCTCGCCGCTAGCACATCAGTTGCAATGCCACTACCAATAGCCTCGTCTAACTTATTTACCAACTCCCCCTCCTTTCTATTTTTCTCTAATGCTACTTCTTTGCTAAACTCTATCGACATTACTCTAATCTCTCTTTTGAGAGCGCCCCACCATCTATTGTTGACGACTCCCCCTGTCAACTTTTTCTTAACTAAATTGTTGACCTGGTCCCTGTAAGCCTTACGTGCCGGAAATGACATGTTTAGCTTCCAGTATCCAGGTCCTAACCTACGCGTCTTATCTAGGTTGACCATACAGATCACAAAATTGTGATCTGAATAGGCGACCGTTTCAAAACGTGGACAGCTTACACTATTTCTGTCTATTTTCCTAATGAATATCCTGTCTATATACGATCTAGATGACCCTATGCGGTTAGCCCAGGACCACACTGGCGCATTAGGGAAATCTAGTCGGTACCTGTCAGACAGTTGGAACTGGCTGATCAGGTTCTTGAGGCTTTTGCACCCCACGCTCCTATCGGATACTCCCACACAGTCCCAGCGTGCGTCTAAGATGCCGTTCCAGTCCCCCGCTAACACTAAAAGGCGAGACGTACCCAGAAAGGCTTCCAGGCGTCTAAAGAAGTCCGGCCGTCCTACCCCAGTAGGAGCATAGACGGCCACCAGTCTAAAGGCACCACCTTCATTATTGTTCACGTCCAGGACCACCAACTTCCCGTCCGGGTCCCGGAAGATCGACCTTACCTCGAGATCCAGGCCTTTCCTAAACAGCACTGCCACCCCGCCTCCCATTCCCGGCCGACTAACAAATGCAAAGATCTGATAGTCGTCGAAATTGGGGGCTAGTGCGCGCGTGTCGGAAATCCTGGTCTCGCTAACTGCAATTACATCCATTTCTATAGACCTGAGGTCGTTGAGCAGGTGACCCTGCTTCCAGGACGATCCCAGGCCTCGAACATTTAAACATCCTACTCTTAATACGGCCATGTTGGCAGGTTAAACAGAGAGAGACGAAGGTTTACTTAACTTCCGGGCTCTTGTGAAGGTCGGGTTGTTCGACCTCCATAGTTAGTAGGGTTTCTTTTGGGAACCCCTTTAAAAGTCTTGAAGTGGGTTTTACGTTCGGGGTTCCCACGTCCCGAGGAAAGCTGTCTCGTATTTCTTTGAATATGTCGAGCGACATTCGCACCAAAGCCAAATCTTCCGGCATGCGAAATGTGCTCGATTTAAAAATTTCCCCCTCTTTTTGTATATTTTCACTTCATGCTACGAGGGCCATCAGTTCCTTGTTGGCCCTCCTGACGAGTACGAAGTTTTTTATGTTTTGTTGGTGTGATTTTATTTGTTTGCGTGGCTGTGGTGGTGATGGTTTTGGTGGTGTTGTTTCGGTTGTATCTGTGTTTGTTGTGAGTGCGGTGTCTGTGGTTTCAGATGTTTGTGTGTATATTTGTTCTTGCATCTGTTTCGGTTGTTTGCGTTTGGGGGATTCTGGTGATGGTGATGGTGGTGTTGATGTTGGTGTTATTGGAGAGATGTTTGCGTGGGTGGTGTCTGCGTTTTTTATTGGGGGTGCTTTTGTGCTTTGTTGAGTTTTTTTTTTCTTTTTGTGTTTCCTTTTTTGTATTTTGGGGGATTTTGGATTTCCCTCATTTTCACTACTGGTAGATGAGGGGTCTGTGTCTGTAAGTGTGTCTGTATGTATGTTTAAGGTTTTATTGGTGTGTGTATTTTGGGGGGGAGGGGTAATTTGACAGCTTTCCTCGTTTCCCCCCTGGGTGGTCAATGTTGGTGGTGGTCTTTCTATTGGTGTTGTTGTTGGTGGTTTTTCCGGTGCAGGTGTTGGTTGTGGTCCTCGCCCCGGCGTCGGCAGCAGTGGAGCCTTTCGACCCCTTGTCTCTTTCGGCAGTTGTGGGCAGAAGGCTCGCAAATGGGTTTTTTCCCCACAAACAAAACACTGCGGCCGTTTGCCATCGGTCATAATGTGAATGACCATCCCATTCTGAAGGCGGATGTGGTCCGGGATTGTCTTCACATTCTCGGGCCTGATCTGGAGAAGGATCTCCAGGTCAACCCCGGACCAGTCCTCTCTGACCGTTCTGGTCACTTCTATAGGGACTGTATCCGTTCCTTCCACAATCACACATCCCAGTAGCCACCACATGTCAAGTCCTGCTGGGATTCTGGGAATGCGGAGACGGGCCGTTCTTTTTCCCATGTGGGAGGGTACATTATGACCTTGCTGGTTTTGCAAGGAGTCATAGCGTGTTTCATAGCAAGGGCTTCTGACTTGAACAACACCGAAATGGTGCCGTACTGTCCGGCCCTCTCTATATATTCGGTGTCTTCTCTGATGCACCTCAGCGCGACTTCGACATCTTCTTGTGGGATTAAAACTACCCTTTTGGTTTGTGCTGAGATGCATCTATAATGCACCGTTTTGCGCTCCACTGCCTCAATAGCTTCTACCGGGACAGTTAAGTTGGCCCAAGTTTGCTCTTGCTTGATGAGCTTCCATGCCTGGGCCAACTTTTCATCTTTGTTTGAGAGGTCCATGTTGAAGCATGGCCTTTTTTTGGCTGCTGCCGCAGCGAAAGTGTTCTTGTTTTCGTTGGGGGTGTTGTCGTCGTTGTTCTTGTTGGTGTTGTTGTTAGCACTGTCGCTGTTATCATTGTTGTCTTTGTTGCCACCGTTGTTCTCGGTGCAGTTGGTATTGTTGCTGTTGGTGTTGTCGCTATTTGTTTTCATGTTAGTGGTGTTGATATTGTTGTTGTATTTGTTATTTTTTTTTTTTTGTTATCTGTATTTTCGTTGTCGCTGTGACTGTCATTTTTTTCAAAATTAGAGTTCTTATTGGTATCATTGGTGTCTTTGTGTACCTTGTTTGTGGTGGTGTTTGTGTTATCAATGTGTGTTAATTTCGCTGTAGCGCTCCTCTCAACTTCTACGTCGTTGTCGCACAACAGCCGACATATCACTGGGGGGCGTGGCTCAGCCATGTTTTTTTTTCTTCGTAAATTTTTTAGCATGTTAAACAAAGTTCAAATATTTGGGCCAAAAGGCCCAAATATTATACTTTCCCCTTCACGGGGCAAAGTCTAAGGGCTTATATCCCTTACACAACAAGAAATATTTAACAACAAATAATTTTAACAGGCAAATAAAGCGACTTACTGTGAGCGAGCAAAATACGTCCGCTTAGACCAATAATAATAATAATAATAATAATAATAATAATAATAATAATGTTTTCTTTATTAACCACAAGGGTTTACATAAAGTAGACATTAAGGACAGTACAGGACAATACAGGACGGTACAAATGGGCATTTCTGCGTGTAAAAAAAACGGAGGTTGAAATAAAATAACAAAGAAAAATTCCCCAATAGGGGGGAGACTTCCGAGGGACATTTGTGGAGAAAGCCCATTAAAAGACCACAGTGGCCCTGACCACCAGGGCAAGTGCCCTCTCCCAGTTTTCCACCTTTAATTTACAGACACATACTCAGAGAAGGCCCATTCATTCGGGCCATACTTGCTTCTCTCACCCATCTTTCAACAAAATGCTGGGAAGAGAGCACTTCCCTCTCTACCCTGATTTTCCTTTTCAAATGAAATTTGAAAAAGTTAATCAGGGCATCACCGAAGAGGTAAGTGCTCGTCTTCAGCCCTTTCAAACGTGTCCACCATACTATCTCTTTCGCCATGGCCACCAGACAGCTAAAAACTGCCTGCCCTTCACGGCTAAAGGAAGGGGGCGGGGCAATCCTCACGATAGACTCAGCTGATAGCTGGATCCGTCCTACACGTGACAGCAGGTGTTCGACATAAACCCACAAGTCAGCAATGCTCGGACACTGGACGAGTGCGTGCAGGACGGTTTCGTCGCCCTGCGCGCATCTCGGACATGCCCGGCTGACGGCACCTCTATGCCTGTAGAGTTTATCCCGAACTGGCAAAGCTCCTCGGTAGCACTGCCAGGCCAGGGATTTCTGGAAGTTGTCCATAGGCCCCGGCCCGAAAGTCCTTCCGAAGAGATTGGCTAGTTGATTTTCGTCGACGCCTAGAGTTTCTCCAAGTACGTCGTCGCTCTTCCCCTCCACTAATCCCCTATAGAACGCCAAGGTGGAGTTTCCACCGATCACATTGCCCGATTGGTCGAGGGCTGTGAGCGCCTGAAGACATTCCAGTCTCCAAGCGTTCCCTCTCGAAGCCACCCTGCTGGTCACCTCGTCCCAGTTTTTGTCCGTCTGGAGGTCTGGACCGAACCAGACCCCTAGCAATTTAACCGGTCCGTCCGTCCAGCGCCCGACGACGCTGTTGGACGGCATGGACCTGCCTCTCCAGGTGCCGAGCTGCAGGCCCACTGACTTTTCCTGGTTGATCATTGCTCCTGTCACCGCTTCGTATTCTCTTAGTGTAGTGCCGATCGCCTCGATGTGTTTGGCGTTCGACACCACTACGGTGACATCGTCGGCATATGCTGACACGGATCTTCCGCATCCTAGTTCGAGCGGACCCCCCTCAACGTCTCCAGTTTGTGCAGTAATGGCTCGAGAGTCAATACGTACAATAGGGACGAGAGGGGACATCCTTGGCGGACCGAGCGCATGATGTTGAACGGTTCCGAAAGGTGACCGTTCACTCTCACTACAGAGCAGATGTCGCTGTGCATGGCAGCGATCCAGCCTCTGAAGACGGGCCCAAAGCCAGCCGCCCTCAGGACTGCCGCTAGGTAACGATGGTCGACCCTATCGAAGGCTTTCGACTGATCTAAATTGATCAAAGACCCACCCGTGCCAGGTTCCCTAGCTACCCTCTCTACGATGTATCGCATGAGGTGGAGGTTGTCGTGGATGGATCTGTCGGGAATGGCGCATGTCTGTGCCTCTCCCACCAGACCACCAACGACAAGCGCCAACCTCTTTGCTAGCACCTTGGCCAAAATCTTGAACTCTGTGTTTAGCAGAGTTATGGGCCTAAAATTATCTATGTTATCCCCCTTGTTCGGATCCTTTCTCAGCAGCGCCACCGCTCCTCGGCTCACAGAGCTGGGAATTCTCCCGTTCTATTGCCAGTTGCAGTAGACGTCCGCCAAGAGGCCTCCGAACAAGTTTGGCATTTGTACGTAAAGTTCATAGGGCAGACCATCCAAACCAGGCGATTTACCCCTTGTGCAACTAGTCATTGCATCCCGTACTTCAGCGGTTGTTATCGGCTTTTCGCAACACTCCGCCTCAGTGGCCGAAAGCCGCGGCAGTCCGTCGAGGTAGACACTAAAGTCCATCCCTCGATCCGGCCCGCCACTGCCCCCGAACAGTTGAGCGAAGTGTCGCTGAAAAGCTTCACACATTTGCCCGGGATCGAGTAGCATGCGCCCGTCGTGGTCCACCAAAGACCGGAT
Organism: Eledone cirrhosa; assembly: GCA_964016885.1. NCBI lineage: Eukaryota > Metazoa > Mollusca > Cephalopoda > Octopoda > Eledonidae > Eledone > Eledone cirrhosa. Next base: position 15,954,374 of record OZ024742.1, on the reverse strand, counting down.
CGTGGCTTTGTTGCCACGACGCGCCTCCGCCACTCGGGCCCATTGAACGGCTTTCGTCCCCTCGTGTCTGAGAGCACGCACCCTAGCTCTGACAACGCAGCCTTCGTGCTTTGCATTGAAGAATTGGTCAAGGGCCAATTTCGCCGCAAGTACGTCGGTCGCGATGCCTTTGCTAAGCGCCTCATCTAATTTTCTAACTAATTCTCCCTCTGCTCTATTTTTCTCTATTGCTAAAGTCTTACTAAACCTAAGCCGGGTCCTCGTCTATGAAGCCTATCTGAGTCAAGCACACAGATCACGAATTTGTGGTCCGTGTAGCTGACTATCTTGAATTGTGGACAGCCTATGCTAGACCTATCTATTTCCCTACAAAATACTCTATCTAGATATGATCTGGATGACCCTATGCGATTTGTCCAAGTCCACATTCGTACATTTGGGAAATCCATTCGGTACCTGTCAGACAGTTCAAAACGTCTGAGCAGGTTGGTGAGACTCTTGCACCCTCCTTCCTTATCCACTAATCCCACACAATCCCAGCGTGCATCTAAGATCCCGTTCCAGTCGCCCACTAACACTAAAGAGCGGGACGTTCCAAGAAAGGTCTCCAGACGCCGGAAGAAATCAGGCCGCTCTGCTCCTGTCGGGGCATAGACGGCCACTAGCCTGAAAGCTTGGCCGTCTCCGCTGGTCACGTCCAGCACCACCAACTTACCTTCTGGGTCCAGGAAGATGGCCCGTATGGCAAGATCCAAACCTCTCCGAAAAAGCACAGCAACTCTTCCCCCCGATCCCGGACGGCTGGGAGATGCGTACACATCGTAGCCGCCGAAGATCGGTGCGAAAGCCTGTGCTTCGGAGATTCTGGTCTCGCTGATGGCCACTACATCTATGTTTAGTGACCTGAGGTCGTTGAGCAGGTGGCCCTGCTTCCATGACGACCCCAAGCCACGCGAATTTATGCTGCCTATTCTGAGTGAGGTATGTTGAAAAGGAGTGGAAAAGATGGGAAAGACCACTTACCTTACTTCTCGTAGGGGAAGGACGGTTTTTCCATCCTTTTCACTGCTTGTGGCCTCCTCAGGAAGGATGTCCTTATAAATCCTCCTGGAGAGTGCTTGTCGGAAGTTTCCGATGTCTTTGGGGAATTTTTGTTTTAGTGTCATGTACGTTTTCTGTGTGATGCGAGTGATTTGTATGTGTGGAGGTGGTGTGAATTTTGGGGTTGTTGTGTAGTCTTTTTCTGTGATGCTGGTGTTGTGTTGGATGTAGTGTAATAATTGCTTGTTGTTCAAATTTAATGCTGTGTAGTGTGTATCGTTTTGGTTGTTTTGTTTTGTTTGCGTTTGTTGTGGGTTTGTTTCTGTTTCGCATTTTGGTGACTTTTGTGGTGTAGGTGATGGTGGTGTTGGGGTTAATGATGGTGATGGTGTTGGTGTTTGGGTTGATGGGTTTGGTGATGCTGGTGTGGATGGTGGCATATCTGTCCTAACTTTTTTGTTTCTTAATTTATTTGTTTCCCTCTGTATTTTGTTTTTGGAGGGGGAAGGAAGAGAATTTTTTCTTTTTTGGTTTCTTTTTTGTTCCGGATATCGTTTCCCACTCCTCGTCGTCACAATCTGTCTCCAGTGTGATAGGCCAGGGAGTGGAAAATCCTTCACAGCCGTTAGTTTTGGTTGTGGCGTGGTGGATGGTGTAGGCGCTGGTGCTAGTTCTGAAGCGTTGGGTGGTGGTGGTGTTGGTTTTGCTGGTGGTGGTGGTGGTGTTGGTTTTGCTACTGTTGCTGGGGTTGTTGCTGTTATAGTTGCTTCTGTTGTTGTTGCTACAGTTGTTTCTGCCATCTCTGCTACTGGTGGTGTTGATGGTTGTGTCACTGGGGTGGGTAGGAGAGGTGGCCACAACCTTTTAGCCTGAGGGCAGAAAGCCCTTAGGTGGGTTCCTTCACCATTTCCTTCACAATTACCGTGAGGTGGCTGCCGTCAGTGAGGTCTATTACCTCTGGGATTTCCTCAATGCTTTTTTGGTCCGCTTGGATCAGGAGCTCCTGCTTTTCTTTTGCTATTGCTATTATTTTCGTGTTGGCTTCGATGACGGCGAGGACAGCCGCTATTAGCCAAGGAATTTCGATGGCCGGTGGAACGTGGGTCACCCTGATCTTTACGAGTCTCTGGCCACAATAGCTTGGGACGAGTGTGAAGTCGTCACTTCTTAATGGGGCCATGGAGTGTTCTCTAGCCTCCTCTGGTGTTTCAAAGAACACGTCCACGGTTCCATACTTTTGCCCACGTCTGATGTGGGTTTTTCTTGCCCACACATGTCCCAAAGCTTTTTGGATTTGGGACTCGGATGGCCGTTCCATTCGGCGCGATTTTACATTTATTGTTCTATACGACACGGTGCATAGGCGCCGATGCTCCATTTTATTAGGTGGGGGGTGAGGCTGACCCTGTACCCATCTTTCTTTACCATTTGTTTGGCATTTTCTAAATCCTCCTGAGTTACCGTAAATGCTTCGAACTGTTTTGCTACTCTGGCGAAACTGAGGGGGGTTTTATAATTTCATTGTTGTTGTTGTTGCTATCGTTAATATTAATTTTAGTTTCAGTTGTGGTGGTGGTGACGTCAGTCGTCTTTGGTGGGGAAGAGTCCATTTTGCTTGATTTCATTTCGACATCACGAGTTAATTTATTTTTTTCTTCTTTTGTTTCTGTTGTCGCGGTGGTGGTGATGGTGGTGGTGGTGGTGGTTGTCGCGGTGGTGGTGGTGGTGGTGGAGGCTTTAACACCTGCAGTCATTGGTAATGGCGGGAAATGAATGTCTGCCTGAGACAAATTTAAAATATTGCTAGTGCTTATATTTTTTTTGTGTTGGCAAACGTAGTAACATTTACAATGGTGGTGTCGGTGTGAGGTGTTAATTTGTGAGGAAGGCTTTCAGCTGCTTCGTGCAGAGGTGAATTTGCCATTTTTTTCAAAGAAATTTTTTTGATAATAATAAAAGTTTAAATTTTGGGCACAAGGCCCCAATCTTTTTGGGTGTCCTTTTCGGAAAACAATGTATGTCCGCTTATAAACAGTTGACAATAAAATTTTCCATAAATGACAATTTTTAACAAACGGAAATAACAAACCTTTGCGGAGCTCACGATGATACGATTTACTACGTAGGTCGCCAATAATAATAATAATAATAATAATAATAATAATAATATTATAATAATAATAATAATAATAATAATAATAATAATAATAATAATAATAATAAGGAATGCTAATGGCTGCGCAAGAGCAGGCCCTCAAAACGAACTGGTTGAAACACCATATTTACAAGGAGGAGGCTAGCCCACTGTGAAGGATCTGTGGAGAGAGAGAGGAGACTGTGGCTCACATTGTATCCGAGTGTAAACACCTAGCCCAGACTCACTATAAAGGCTGGAGGAGACATGATGTGATGGGCAGGGTGATCCACTGGCACCTATGCAAAGTAAACAATTTACCACATTGTGAGAAGTGGTATGAGCATAAGCCAGAGTCGGTGATAGAAAACGATCAGGTGAAGGTGCTGTGGGATTTTAGGATACAGACGGCCAAGAAACTGGAACACAATAGACCTGACCTGGTGGTTGTGGACAAGGAAAAAAGATCGTGCCTGATTGTGGATGTGGCCTGCCCATTCGACACGAGAGTGCAAGAGAAGGAGAGGGAGAAAATTAACCGATACCAGGACCTAAAGTGGGAGGTGAAAAGGATCTGGAACTGCCATGAAGTCAAACTGGTCCCGATTGACATAGGCGCACTGGGGACTATCTCCAAAAGTTTCCAGGGATGGTTAAAGAAAATTGGCCCCTTCACGCTTTTTGGAACGCTTCAAAAGGCATGCTTGCTGGGAACAGCAAGAATCCTCCGATACGTCCTGAATATCTGAGGCTGCAGATAGTAGCTTGATATTCATTTCAACAAACTTTCCAGTTAACTAACATCAATGACTGAGTCTCAAATAATAATAATAATAATAATAATAATAATAATAATAATAATAATAATAATAATAATAATAATAATAATAATAATAATAATAATAAGGAATATGGGAGCAGGATGTTAGACACAATGCCCAGGCAGGGTGGATTGAGACAGTACAGAATGAGATCGGTGAGCAGGCACAACAACAAACTGAGTTGAGTATCACAGTTGAAACTCTTAAGGGGCATGCCAAAAAACTAACCAACTGGAAATCACCAGGCCCAGATGGTGTGCAGGGGTATTGGATTAAACATTTAACATCCCTGCACCCGAAGCTGACGGCCATGTTCAATGACTGCTTGGTGTCGGGTGAGGTGCCAGAGTGGTTGACAAAAGGTACCACAGTTCTGATAATGAAAGACCGAATCAAGGGTAATGATGTTACCAACTATAGACCTATCACATGTCTGTCCGTAATGTGGAAACTGTTGACGAGCATTGTGTCTGAGGAAATCTACCATCACCTCCACACAAACAACTTGTTACCGGACGAACAGAAAGGATGCCGAAAGAAGTCACGTGGTACAAAGGACCAGTTACTTATTGATAAGATGGTAATGGGGAATTGCAGGAGGAGACACACTGATCTTGCCATGGGATGGATAGACTACAGAAAGGCATTTGACATGGTGCCCCATTCCTGGATCACCAAAAGCCTGGAGATCTTCAAGGTGGCAGATAACATCAGACAGTTGCTAGGCCTGGGAGACAGAGTTGACATCAACTGGAGTATCCTTGGGAAGCGTGAAGATCAAGAGAGGTATCTTCCAGGGAGATAGCCTGTCCCCTCTGTTGTTTGTCCTTGCCCTGATGCCCTTGACCATTATGCTACGAAAAGTGAGAGCAGGATACAAGTTGGGAAGGGGAGAGCTTACCATCAATCACCTCCTCTTCATGGACGATCTTAAGCTCTTCGGGAAAAGTGAGAAGGAGTTGGATGTGCTTGTTGACACTGTCCGTATTTTCAGCAGTGATATATGTATGCAGTTTGGTATTGGTAAATGTGGAGTCATTGTGATGAGGAGGGGTAGGTTGAGCAGAAGTAACGGGATCCAGATACCAACAGGTGAGATGATAAAGGAAATTGACTCTGAGGAAGGATACAAGTATTTGGGCGTTCTGGAGGCTGATGGCATAAAGAACAAAAACATGAAGGAATTGTTAAGAACTGAATACATTCGGAGAGTAAGGAGCGTATTGAAGTCACATCTTAACAGCAGAAATGCCATAAGCGCAGTAAATTCCCGAGCTGTGTCTATTATTAGGTACAGTGCGGGAATTCTGAGATGGAATGTTGCTGAACAAAAAGAAATGGATAGGAAGACTAGGAAGCTATTGACTATCTACAACATGTTCCACAAGAGGAGTGATGTCGACAGACTCTACCTAAGGAGATCTGAGGGTGGAAGAGGTCTTTTCAGCATAGAGGACTGTGTTCAGATGGAGAAAAACAACCTATACAAATACGTGACCTATAGTAAGGAGCCAATGCTCAGAACTGTACTGAAGGAGGGGACAGTAGGCCAGGGGATGTCCACGGAGGAAATAACATCAAGGAGGAAGAGCAGCCTTAAGGGAAAATCCCTTCATAGTACCTTCTTTGAGAAAACTGAATTTAGAGATCCACAGACATGGAACTGGTTGAGAAGAGGAGACCTCAAAAAGGCTACAGAAGGAATGCTAATGGCTGCGCAGGAGCAGGCCCTCAAAACGAAGTGGTTGAAGCACCATATCTACAAGGTGGAGGCTAGCCCACTGTGCAGGATCTGTGGAGAGAGAGAGGAGACTGTGGCTCACATTGTGTCCGAGTGTAAACACCTAGCCCAGACCCACTATAAGGGCTGGAGACACGATGTGATGGGCAGGGTGATCCACTGGCACCTGTGTAAAGTAAACAATTTACCACATTCTGAGAAATGGTATGAGCATAGGCCAGAGGCGGTGATGGAGAACAATCAGGTGAAGGTGCTGTGGGATTTTAGGATACAGACGGACAAAAAACTGGAACACAATAGACCTGACCTGGTGGTTGTGGACAAAGAAAAAAGATCGTGTCTGATTGTGGATGTGGCCTGCCCGTTCGACACGAGAGTGCAAGAGAAGGAGAGGGAGAAAATTAACCGATACCAGGACCTAAAGTGGGAGGTGAAAAGGATCTGGAACTGCCATGAAGTCAAAGTGATCCCGATTGTCATAGGCGCACTGGGGACTATCTCCAAAAGTTTCCAGGGATGGTTAAAGAAAATCGGCCCCTTCACGCTTTTTGGAACGCTTCAAAAGGCATGCTTGCTTGGAACAGCAAGAACCCTCCGATACGTCCTGAATATCTGAGGCTGCAGGTAGTGGCTTGATATTCAATCCAACGGACTTTCCAGTTAACCAACATCAATGATTGAGATTCAAGGAATAACAACAATAATAATAATAATAATAATAATAATAATAATAATAATAAAGTTTTTTGATTTTTAACATATTTAAATCAATTGTGAAAGAATAATTCTTAGCACAAATGTTGCATAAATGCACCGAATGAGGTCCCATAAAGTTTCGGATCCATATTATATTGTTGTATCGCTCAAATATTCAATTTTGTATTATATATTTTGTATTCAAAAAAAGAAAATGGTTATAAATGGAACAAAACACCCTCTGTCTACACTATATAGAACAGCCAAATAGCAGCAATTTCAATTTCACCAACACCAGAAACTTGATACACTACCTATCCCATCACACTAAATATAACAGCCAGATAACGGCAATTTCACCAGCATCATAATAATAATTACTATTATTATTGTCTCAAATTTTAAAAAATGTTTAATTCAAATTTTACGGGAATATGTCAACACAAAATATAATAAAAATATATATTAAACATACGAACACAAACTCATAGATACTATATCAGTAACCACAACACCACCGCTGCCACCACCCCACCACATCCATCATCGCCGCCACCACTCATTCGATGCTACTGACACTATTCCCCTGTTAACTTGAGAGAGAAAAGGGAAGGTGGCGGTATCACTAGACAAGAGAGAGGCTAGCAAAAGATATAAATAGATTGACTTGGTGACCTTGCCACCGGCCAAACGTCTACATCAACAATTATGGGACTGCTGGCTCACCCCTTCCTCACCAACAATATAAAAAGCCCCGGCACCACCACCGACATAGCCAACAACAATAACAGCCAACTACAACAAAAAGTATATTATATTATTGTAATGCACTGGGTGATTGCTGGCCTTGTGCCTGGAGTGGAGACAATTATTAATCATTTCATTCTTAAGCCACGCAATGCTCACATTAAGGAACCACTCATGATAATAACAATTTAAAAAAAAAAAAAAACAACAAAAAGAAAACCCCGTGACCAAGAAATACCGGGATGGCGGCCGGCGGGGAATAGCCATGTCTCTAGGGGAGAACGACCCCTCTAGTCTTGGTTGACACTCGTTCTAGAAGTGGTAACACGAAATGATTACCCCTTGGCGGATAAGGATAAAACGCGAAAAAATAAAGTAAATGTCTAATGATAAAATCTCATACCGGATCGGCCGTGACCCGAGTAAAAAAGGGCCGCGTCCCTCAGAGAGGAACAAGACTGGGGTCGAAAAATCAGCTAATGGTTCAAACCTTCCCATCACTTCGGAGCTGGGGACCTCCCATAACCGGAATACTCCTACTGTTGGCCCTCCATGCTCACCACCAAGAAATCCAAAGAAAAAGAGAGAAAAATGGTCAAGGAAAGATAATAAAGAAGTCCTTGAGGCTTTCTACACTGCCATGTACTACCCATCAAATACATCGAATACAGAACAGACATATATCAACTGTAAAAAGAAACATCCCGAAAACAGAGACTATATTGACAGTAACAAACTAGCCAATATACGAAGAAATATTGTAAGAAAAAAGTTACTAACTGATATAGAAATTGATCAGATCAAGCTAGTAGCACAAAGTTAGCGAAGGGAAAATGAAGCATGTGTCAGTGAAAACGAGGTAAACTGTAACACTTCGAATCCCAGCGTTGGGGCGGAATCACTGGCAACAGAACAAATTAAAGAAAGGAGCGAAAAAGTGGAGGGAGTGCATGCTCAGGATGAAACTCCAAATGAAAATAATGAGATCGTAAATGATAAAGAAATGAATGAGAATGAACTTGCCAACTTGAAGGATGAAATTATGATCGAATGGATGAAAATGAAAGAATCTGACATGGGGCAACGAGACACTCTCTCTAAGATCCAGAACTCCAAACAGAACCAAAAGATAATACACAAGACTAACATAATTCTCAAAAACATTATCATCACAAACAAACTAAACATTACTGACTTAAATCATCTCTATTATGCATCGGCTAAAGTCACCACTCACTTATGTGGAGTGAAGATGAAAAAACAAAGGAATTCCCACAAGAAATCTACTTGGCAAGATAACATCAATCGCCAAATAAACCTTCTCCGATCTGACATAGAAATTTTAACAAACTATAAAGTAGGTGAACGTGTTAAACAAACTAAACTTAGAAAATTGAAACAAAAGTACAGTATAAGATCAATATGTGACATAGACATGCTGATAGAAACAATCAAGTAAAAAGTGTCGGCCAAAGCTGCTCGTATAAGGCGCTTTGAAAAACGATCTAGATTCTATAAGGACAATAATATGTTCAAAAACAACCAAAGAAACTTCTACAGAAAAATTGGTAAGTCAACAATAACTGCTAAATCAATACCACCCAAGGAGGAAGTGCAAGAATTCTGGGAAAAGATCTGGGCCTAAGAAAAAGTTCATAACATACATGCCCCATGGATAGACAGACAAATGAAAGAAACAGCTCACCTTGAAGAACAAACATGGGAAAATATAACAGTTGAACAGTTGCGCTTGGCTCTAAGAAAAACCAGCAAATGGAAATCCCCAGGAAAAGACAAAATACAAAACTTTTGGATAAATGCCTTCACAGAGTCTCATGAGCTGTTAGCCCAACTTTAAAATGAAATAGTTAAGGAGCCAGAAAAGATACCATCATGGCTAGTTAACGGCATTACATTCCTGCTACCGAAGAATGATGAGACAAACAATCCCAAAAATTACAGACCGATAACCTGCTTGACCACAATGTATAAAATTTTAACATCAGTCCTAACTGAATACACATATGACCACCTGATAACAAATGACCTATTTCCCATTGAGCAGAAAGGGTGTAAACGAGGCTCATATGGCTGTAAGGATCAGCTTCTGGTTAACAAAATGATACTGGAACATTGTCATAATAGACACAAGAATCTATCGATTGCTTGGATAGATTATAAAAAAGCATTCGATAGTTTGCCACACAGTTGGATTGAAAAATGTTTAGAGATTTTCAAAATATCCCCCGTTGTCAGGAGGTTTTTGTCATTCAGTATGAGGACATGGAAAACGACACTCCTTTTGAATAGTGAAACAAAATCACTGGAAGCTGGAGAAGTTAATATTAATTGTGGAATTTTTCAGGGTGACTCTTTATCACCGCTTTTATTCTGCATCGCACTTATACCATTAAGTAAAATGCTCAATGAAACAAAATATGGATATAGAGTCTATGACAAAACCATTAATCACCTGTTCTACATGGATGACCTGAAACTATTTGCAAAAAATGATGAACAATTGCAAGGGCTATTATCCACTGTGAAGCAGTTCAGTGATGACATTAGAATGGAGTTTGGACTGGATAAATGCGCCAAAGCAACGTTCACCAGAGGAAAGCTGCTGAAGAGTTCAGACATTAATCTTGATCGGGGGAACGTGATAAGAGAGCTTGATCAAGAAAAAACTTACAAATATCTAGGTGTTTGTGAAGGAGACGGAATCAAGCACTCGACAATGAGGGAAAGGATAAGGAAGGAATGTTACCGCAGAGTCAGAGCAATCTTAAGAACGGAATTGAATGCAAGGAATAGGGTCGATGCTATAAACACGCTTGCCATACCAGTAGTAACCTACAGTTACAATGTCATCAACTGGTCAAGCACAGAGATCCGTAGGTTCGATACAAAAATCCGAAAATTCTTAACCATGCACAGAATGCATCACCCTAAGGCAGACATAGATAGAATATATATCCCTAGGAAAGAAGGAGGACGTGGGTTAATCCAGTTAGACATTGCGTTGAAAACTGCAACAATTGGATTATCCACATATCTAAGGGAATCACATGATTGGATGATCAAACTCGTTTTGAAACACGAAAGCACCAAAAGATCATATTCCATTACAAAAGATGCACAAAGATACAGTAATGGACTACAAATTTCAGAAGTCCCATTTACTGCTGAAATGGAAAACACAGAAAAAGCAAAGCAGGTAAAAGTAACTGCAAAGAAAGAACTGCTACAGAAACTGGCTAAGAAATGGCAAGAAAAGCCTCTGTATGGAAAATACCCAGAGCGAGCTAACAATCCTGATGTTGACAAAACTTTAACCCATCAGTGGTTGGCATCCTCTGGACTGAAATCGGAGACTAAAGGACTGATTATATCGGCACAAGATCAGTGTCTGCCAACAAAAAATTACCAAGCCAACATAATAAAAAATGGGTGCAGCCCATTATGCCGTGTATGCAAAAAACAACCAGAGACCATTGACCATATAATTTCAATGGGCAGTCCTATAGCTCCAACAGAATACCTAAACAGGCATGACAGAGCTGCACAATACATACATTGGATAATGTGTAAGCATTTTGACCTGCCCCATCAAAAGAATTGGTGGGAGCATCAACCACCTCCCATACTTGAAAAAGATCACATCTAAATCTTGTGGAACTTTAGCATCCAAACAGACCGAAAAATAGATGCAAATAGACCTGATATAATATTGAAGGACTTTCAAAGGAGGGTATGCCTGCTAATTGATATGTCTGTTCCAATAGACAAGAATGTACCTATAAAAACATTTGAAAAATTGAGCAAGTATAAGGACCTGGAGATAGAAATTGGAAAAATGTGGAAATTGAGAACTAAAACAATACCAGTGGTTGTAGGCGCTCTGGGAATGATACCTAAGGGGTCTAATGATTACTTATCGCAAATCCCAGGAAACCCGCGTATAGCAGAAATACAAAAGATAGTACTAATGGGAACTGCCCATATACTAAGGAAGATCCTGTCAATATAAGTACATCACAAGTCTAAACACTAAGGATGCATGTGTGAATATGTATGTTCTTTCTTGAGCATGGCGGACCTTGTTGTCTCTTGAGGTCACTGGTTGTGACTTGGTGATAACTCATATGAACATAAAGCAAGATAAATGCAAATAATAATAATAATAATAATAATAATAATAATAATAATAATAATAATAATAATAATAATAATAATAAAGGTAATATTCCATTACAAAAGATGCACAAAGATACAGTAATGGACTACAAATTTCAGAAGTCCCATTTACTGCTGAAATGGAAAACACAGAAAAAGCAAAGCAGGTAAAAGTAACTGCAAAGAAAGAACTGCTACAGAAACTGGCTAAGAAATGGCAAGAAAAGCCTCTGTATGGAAAATACCCAGAACGAGCTAACAATTCTGATGTTGACAAAACTTTAGCCTATCAGTGGTTGGCATCCTCTGGACTGAGATCGGAGACTGAAGGACTGATTATATCGGCACAAGATCAGTGTCTGCCAACAAAAAATTACCAAACCAACATAATAAAAAATGGATGCAGCCCATTATGCCGTGTATGCAAAAAACAACCAGAGACCATTGACCATATAATTTCAATGTGCAGTCCTATAGCTCCAACCGAATACCTAAACAGGCATGACAGAGCTGCACAATACATTGGATAATATGTAAGCATTTTGACCTGCCCCATCAAAAGAATTGGTGGGAGCATCAACCACCTCCCATACTTGAAAAAGATCACATCTCAATCTTGTGGAACTTTAGCATCCAAACAGACCGAAAAATAGATGCAAATAGACCTGATATAATATTGAAGGACTTTAAAAAGAGGGAATGCGCTAATTGATATGTCCGTTCCAATAGTCAAGAATGTATCTATAAAAACATTTGAAAAATTGAGCAAGTATAAGGACCTGGAGATAGAAATTGGAAAAATGTGGAAATTGAGAACTAAAACAATACCAGTGGTTGTAGGCGCTCTGGGAATGATACCTAAGGGGTCTAATGATTACTTATCGCAAATCCCAGGAAACCCGCGTATAGGAGAAATACAAAAGATAGTACTAATGGGAACTGCCCATATACTAAGGAAGATTCTGTCAATATAAGTACATCACAAGTCTAAACACTAAAGATGCATGTGTGAATATGTATGTTATTTCTTGAACATGGCGGACCTTGTTGTCTCTTGAGGTCACTGGTTGTGACTTGGTGATAACTCGTATGAACATAAAGCAAGATAAATGCAAATAATAATAATAATAAAAACCACAGACCCTCCATCTCAACTCACCTTTTGAAAAGCAGAAGAACTGCGAAACCGGTAAAGGAACCAAATAAATATATATATTTAAAAAAAAAATAAGACTCCAGTTGCATTTTCGATTTCATCACTTTTTCTTTATATATATATATATATATATATATATATATATATATATATATTGAGTGAGTGGTAAACACTTCACATGCTCAAGGCATATAGAGCTGTTCTTGGTGATGCAGTGACGACACAATGAAATACTAATAATGTGAAAAACAAGAAAGAGGAGAAGAAAATAATGGGTAATCTGGACAGAACAGAAACTCCCAGGACAAGCAAGATCTATAAAGTAAAATGACTTCCTTTCAAGGCTAGAATTAAAAGAAATTAAACGGGATATACCTGGAGAGGGATGCCCAAGAAACGCCGTATGTCACCCTTACGACTCTATCAAGAGTTACGGCACAAAAAAAGGAACGGGGTATAGAAAACTGAACAGGGGATAATGGCAAACCTGAAATAAATGCAAGTAAAGTTAATGAAGAAACAGAGTGCAACCATTGCAAAGAAAGAGATGAATGGGATAGACAGAGAATATTAAACTGAGAATGAAACAGAATGATCGGAGAACGATGGAACTGAGCAATTGGGTAAAATCTTAAACTGACTGAAACAAAACAATAATGGGAACCTTCAAAGAACATTCAATAATAATAATAATAATAATAATAATAATAATAATAATAATAATAATAATAAGAAGAAGAAGAAGAAGAAGAAGAAGAAGAAGAAGTAGAAGAAGAAGAAGAAGAAGAAGAAGAAGAAGAAGAAGAAGAAGAAGAAGAAGAAGAAGAAGAAGAAGAAGAAGAAGAAGAAGAAGAAAAAGAAGAAGAAATCCAAAGAAAAAGAGCGAAAAATGGTCAAGGGAAGATAATAAAGAAGTCCTTGAGGCTTTCTACACTGCCATGTACTACCCATCAAATACATCGAATACAGAACAGACATATATCAACTGGAAAAAGAAACATCCCGAAAACAGAGGCTATATTGACAGTAACAAACTAGCCAATATACGAAGAAATATTGTAAGAAAAAAGTTACTAACTGATATAGAAATTGATCAGATCAAGCTATTAGTACAAAGTCAGCGAAGGGAAAATGAAACATGCGTCAGTGAAAACGAGGTAAACTGTAACACTTCGAATCCCAGCGTTGGGGCGGAATCACTGGCAACAGAACAAATTAAAGAAAGGAGCGAAAAAGTGGAGGGAGTGCATGCTCAGGATGAAACTCCAAATGAAAATAATGAGATCGTAAATGATAAAGAAATGAATGAGAATGAACTTGCCAACTTGAAGGATGAAATTATGATCGAATGGATGAAAATGAAAGAATCTGACATGGGGGAACGAGACACTCTCCCTAAGATCCAGAACTCCAAACAGAACCAAAAGATAATACACAAGACTAACATAATTCTCAAAAACATTATCATCACAAACAAACTAAACATTACTGACTTAAATCATCTCTATTATGCATCGGCTAAAGTCACCACTCACTTATGTGGAGTGAAGATGAAAAAACAAAGGAATTCCCACAAGAAATCTACTTGGCAAGATAACATCAATCGCCAAATAAACCTTCTCCGATCTGACATAGAAATTTTAACAAACTATAAAGTAGGTGAACGTGTTAAACAAACTAAACTTAGAAAATTGAAAAAAAAGTACAGTATAAGATCAACATGTGACATAGACATGCTGATAGAAACAATCAAGTAAAAAGTGTCGGCCAAAGCTGCTCGTATAAGGCGCTTTGAAAAACGATCTAGATTCTATAAGGACAATAATATGTTCAAAAACAACCAAAGAAACTTCTACAGAAAAATTGGTAAGTCAACAATAACTGCTAAATCAATACCACCCAAGGAGGAAGTGCAAGAATTCTGGGAAAAGATCTGGGCCGAAGAAAAAGTTCATAACATACATGCCCCATGGATAGACAGACAAATGAAAGATACAGCTCACCTTGAGGAACAAATATGGGAAAATATAACAGTTGAACAGTTGCGCTTGGCTCTAAGAAAAACCAGCAAATGGAAATCCCCAGGAAAAGACAAAATACAAAACTTTTGGATAAATGCCTTCACAGAGTCTCATGAGCTGTTAGCCCAACTTTACAATGAAATAGTTAAGGAGCCAGAAAAGATACCATCATGGCTAGTTAACGGCATTACATTCCTGCTTCCGAAGAATGATGAGACAAACAATCCCAAAAATTACAGACCGATAACTTGCTTGACCACAATGTATAAAATTTTAACATTAGTCCTAACTGAATACACATATGACCACCTGATAACAAATGACCTATTTCCCATTGAGCAGAAAGGGTGTAAACGAGGCTCATATGGCTGTAAGGATCAGCTTCTGGTTAACAAAATGATACTGGAAGATTGTCATAATAGACACAAAAATCTATCGATTGCTTGGATAGATTATAAAAAAGCATTCGATAGTTTGCCACACAGTTGGATTGAAAAATGTTTAGAGATTTTCAAAATATCCCCCGTTGTCAGGAGGTTTTTGTCATTCAGTATGAAGACATGGAAAACGACACTCCTTTTGAATAGTGAAACAAAATCACTGGAAGCTGGAGAAGTTAATATTAATTGTGGAATTTTTCAGGGTGACTCTTTATCACCGCTTTTATTCTGCATCGCACTTATACCATTAAGTAAAATGCTCAATGAAACAAAACATGGATATAAAGTCTATGACAAAACCATTAATCACCTGTTCTACATGGATGACCTGAAACTATTTGCAAAAAATGATGAACAATTGCAAGGGCTATTATCCACTGTGAAGCAGTTCAGTGATGACATTAAAATGGAGTTTGGACTGGATAAATGCGCCAAAGCAACGTTCACCAGAGGAAAGCTGCTGAAGAGTTCAGACATTAATCTTGATCGGGGGAACGTGATAAGAGAGCTTGATCAAGAAAAAACTTACAAATATCTAGGTGTTTGTGAAGGAGACGGAATCAAGCACTCGACAATAAGGGAAAGGATAAGGAAGGAATGTTACCGCAGAGTCAGAGCAATCTTAAGAACGGAATTGAATGCAAGGAATAGGATCGATGCCATAAACACGCTTGCCATACCAGTAGTAACCTACAGTTACAATGTCATCAACTGGTCAAGTACAGAGATCCGTAGGCTCGATACAAAAATTCGAAAATTCTTAACCATGCACAGAATGCATCACCCTAAGGCAGACATAGATAGAATATATCTCCCTAGGAAAGAAGGAGGACGTGGGTTAATCCAGTTAGACATTGCGTTGAAAACTGCAACAATTGGATTATTTACATATCTAAGGGAATCACATGATTGGATGATCAAACTCGTTTTGAAACACGAAAGCATCAAAAGATCATATTCCATTACAAAAGATGCACAAAGATACAGTAATGGACTACAAATTTCAGAAGTCCCATTTACTGCTGAAATGGAAAACACAGAAAAAGCAAAGCAGGTAAAAGTAACTGCAAAGAAAGAACTGCTACAGAAACTGGCTAAGAAATGGCAAGAAAAGCCTCTGTATGGAAAATACCCAGAGCGAGCTAACAATCCTGATGTTTACAAAACTTTAACCCATCAGTGGTTGGCATCCTCTGGACTAAAATCGGAGACTGAAGGACTGATTATATCAGCACAAGATGAGTGTCTGCCAACAAAAAATTACCAAGACACATAATAAAAAATGGATGCAGCCCATTATGCCGTGTATGCAAAAAACAACCAGAGACCATTGACCATATAATTTCAATGTGCAGTCCTATAGCTCCAACCGAATACCTAAACAGGCATGACAGAGCTGCACAATACATACATTGGATAATGTGTAAGCATTTTGACCTGCCCCATCAAAAGAATTGGTGGGAGCATCAACCACCTCCCATACTTGAAAAAGATCACATCTCAATCTTGTGGAACTTTAGCATCCAAACAGACCGAAAAATAGATGCAAATAGACCTGATATAATATTGAAGGACTTTCAAAAGAGGGTATGCCTGCCAATTGATATGTCTGTTCCAATAGACAAGAATGTATCTATAAAAACATTTGAAAAATTGAGCAAGTATAAGGACCTGGAGATTGAAATTGGAAAAATGTGGAAATTGAGAACTAAAACAATACCAGTGGTTGTAGGCGCTCTGGGAATGATACCTAAGGGGTCTAATGATTACTTATCGCAAATCCCAGGAAACCCACGTATAGCAGAAATACAAAAGATAGTACTAATTGGAACTGCCCATATACTAAGGAAGATTCTGTCAATATAAGTACATCACAAGTCTAGACACTAAAGATGCATGTGTGAGTATGTATGTTCTTTCTTGAACATGGCGGACCTTGTTGTCTCTTGAGGTCACTGGTTGTGACTTGGTGATAACTCGTATGAACATAAATCAAGATAAATGCAACTGTAATAATAACAATAATAAAAATTCGGATCCATAATATATTGTTATATCGCTCAAATATTCAATTTTGTATTATACATTTTATATTCAAAAAAGAAAATGGTTATAAATGGAAGAAAACCCCCTCTGTCTACACTATATAGAACAGCCAAATAACAGCAATTTCACCAGCACCAGAAACTAGATACACCATCTACCCCATCACCCCTCTGTGTACACTAAACACAACAGCCAGATAACGGCAATTTCACCACCACCACCACCAATCTCAACATAATAATAATAATTACTATTATTATTGTCTCAAGTTTTAAAAAAATGTTTAATTCCAATATTAAGAAAATATGTCAACACATATACGCGACTAACCCCATAGATTCACCGATCAAACAAAATACAGTCTATTCAACAAAACTCAGTAACGACAACGCCATCACTACAGCCACCGCCGCCGCCCCCCATCCATCATTACTACCAGTATCCCATCACCGCCGTCACCATTCCTTCATTGCTACCACCGCTATCCCCCCATTAACTTCTGTTAACTTACGAAAGGGGAAGATAGGGGTATCACTAGACAATATTAATAAACAAGATTAATATTTAATTTTGGATCAGGAATGTTAGAGCCGAAAAGGAGGAAAATGACAAAATGACTAAATAACTAAAGATAATTTCACCACCAACACCACCACCACTACCACGATGAAAACTCTGGTCAAGTCGACTCAACCGCTATTTCTACTCCAACTTCAACACCATCACTACAGTAATACGATCACATCACCACCACCACTGCCTCATTATCGCTACCGCCGTTATTCTCTCCCGCTACCTCCTGCTAGTTGCTGCTGGCACAACACCGCTACCACCGCCGCCACCACTGCCGCATTATCACTACCACCGCTATTCTCTCCCGCTACCCCCTGCTACATTGTAGAATCCCTACTAAAAGAGGAAGGCATCAAAATATATAAATAGACTGAATTGATGACCCGGTCAAAATCAAAAAAACAAAAATCAAAATCAAAGCAGCACAGCAACAATGAAAAACGTAAAGAAAATAAAAATAAAGAGAAAAACAAATAGACGGACAGAGAAGGGAAGGGAAAAACTAAGTCAGACATTCAAACACTACATTACAATGAAACTTATGCTTATTCATTTTGGGGGGGTTTTTTGCCTGTTTGTTTGTTTGTTTATTTATGTTCGTCTACAGCGTGATAATGCCACACAAAAATCACGTGGAGTGACGAAACCACCGGAGGCGATGAATTCACCGGTGGTTATGTAACCATACATTCGCCAATCCTCGATAAGAGTGTTTAAATGTCGAACCTAAACAGTTCGAATAACGGTGAAATGGAGACTAGAATGTCATGTGACAGACTCTCACCCAACAGGTGCTCCCTGGCTCAGCAGCAGGGACCTGGCTGTCAACTAAATACTGCTGGTGTCGGAGGAAGAAGAAGAAGGAAAGGGACCAGAACAAACTGGACGAAAGAATTGAATAGAACTGTTATGCAATGTTACCTGAAGAGTAACCCCAAGGAGAAAGGCTATAGGAAACGGATGCATAACATGTGGAACGAGATTGGTCTATTTAAATTAGATGAACAAAAATTGGCCGGGCAGGCTCGGGTAATAAGAACTAATGGGTGGATAAGCGAGCTGGAACTGGAGGAACTGAGCAGAGAGATTAGCTTGGAGATGGAGAGTGGAGTATGCCAGGCAAACGAGCCAGTGGGAAATGAAGGTGAAGAGGTCGAGAGAACGGAGGAACCACCCGAAGCAGACAATGATCTGAATGCTGAGATAAATAATACCTGGAACAGAGATACGGTCACTGAGGAGATGAATGCTGACGGGCTAGGACAAGATTTGGTTGATATCCTAAACTTAGTGGTAGATGAATTGAACAATGATAGTGGGAGACCTATGAACCTAAGATTTGTAGACAGGAAAAGGTTAAAAGAAACAACAGCTAAGGTAAACAAAGTCATCCCATACCTTGAGGCGAGGAGCCTTCACCAGTGCAACAATATCCTCAAAGCAACAGCAAATACGGTGAGGAAACTACTTGGTATAAAAGCGAGAGGAAACAACAGACAAGAAAGAGCAGAGCCTTGGTGGAAGAAACGACTGAGTGGTCAAATCAGGGAAATGAGAAATGACATTGGAAAGCTTGAGTCCCTACTGAATGGGACACTAAAAAACATAGACACTAAAAATAGACTGGAAATAAAGTACAAAACTAGGAGGAAAAAGCTAAATATTATCATAGAGGAACTGAAGCAACGCATTGTAGCAAAGAGTGCAAAAATCAGGCGATACGAGAACAGAGTCAGTCAGTATAGACAGAACTGCATGTTCGACAACAACCAGAAGATGCTGTTTGGACAGCTTGAAGGGAAAGAAAGAGGCAACGACTTGATCCCTGAGGCGGAACAAACTAAAACATTCTGGAGAGGAATATGGGAGCAGGATGTTAAACATAATGACCAGGCAGTGTGGATTGAAACAATACAGAAGGAGATTAGTGAACAGGCACGCCAACAAACTGATTTGAGTATCACAGTTGAAACTCTTAAGGGGCAGGCCAAAAAACTAACCAATTGGAAATCACCAGGCCCAGATGGTGTGCAGGGGTATTGGATTAAAAATATAACATCCCTCCACCCGAAACTGACAACCATGTTCAATGACTGCTTGATTTCAGGTGAGCTACCAGAGTGGTTGACAAAAGGTACCACAGTTCTGATAATGAAAGACCGAATCAAGGGTAATGATGTTACCAACTATAGACCTATCACATGTCTGTCCGTAATGTGGAAACTGTTGACAAGCATTATGTCTGAGGAAATCTACCATCACGTCCACACAAACAACTTGTTACCGGACGAACAGAAAGGATGCCGAAAGAAGTCACGTGGTACAAAGGACCAGTTACTTATTGATAAGATGGTAATGGGGAATTGCAAGAGGAGACACATTGGTCTTGCCATGGGATGGATAGACTACAAAAAGGCATTTGACATGGTGCCTCATTCTTGGATCACCAAAAGCCTGGAGATCTTCAAGGTGGCAGATAACATCAGACAGTTGTTGGGCAAAAGTATGAAGTCCTGGGAAACAGAGTTAACATCAACTGGAGAATCCTTGGGAAGCGTGAAGATCAAGAGAGGTATCTTCCAGGGAGATAGTCTGTCCCCTCTGTTGTTTGTCCTTGCCCTGATGCCCCTGACCAGTGTACTGTGAAAAGTGAGAGCAGGATACAGGTTGGGAAAGGGAGGGCATACCATCAATCACCTCCTCTTTATGGACGATCTTAAGCTCTTCGGGAAGAGTAAGAAGGAGTTGGATGTGCTTGTTGACACTGTCCGTATTTTCAGCAATTATATATGTATGCAATTTGGTATTAGTAAGTGTGGAGTCATTGTGATGAAGAAGGGTAAGCTGAGCAGAAGTAACGGAATCCATGTACCAACAGGTGAGATGATAAAGGAAATTGACTCTGAAGAAGGATACAAGTATTTGGGCGTTCTGGAGGCTGATGACATCAAGAACCAAAAAATGAAGGAATTGATAAGAACTGAATACATTCGGAGAGTAAGGAGCGTATTAAAGTCACATCTGAACAGTAGGAATGCCATAAGTGCAGTAAATTCCCGATCTGTGTATATTATTAGGTACAGTGCGGGAATTCTGAGATGGAATGTTGCTGAACAAAAAGAAATGGATAGGAAGACTAGGAAGCTATTGACTATCTACAACATGTTCCACAAGAGGAGTGATGTCGATAGACTTACTTAAGGAGATCTGAAGGTGGAAGAGGTCTTATCAGCATAGAGGACTGTGTTCAGATGGAGAAAAATAACCTACACAAATACGTGACTGATAGTAAGGAGCCAATGCTCAGAACTGTACTGAAGGAGGGGACAATAGGCCAGGGGATGTCCAAGGAGGAAATAACAACAAGGAGAAAGAGCAGCCTTCAGGAAAAATCCCTTCATAGTACCTTCTTTGAGAAAACTGAATTTAGAGATCCACAGACATGGAACTGGTTGAAAAGAGGAGACCTTAAAAAGGCTACAGAAGAAATGTTAATGGCTGCGCAGGAGCAGGCCCTCAAAACGAAGTGGTTGAAACACCATATTTACAAGGAGGAGGCTAGCCCACTGTGCAGGATCTGTGGAGAGAGAGAGGAGACTGTGGCACACATTGTATCCGAGTGTAAACACCTAGCCCAGACTCACTATAAGGGATGGAGACATGATGTGATGGGCAGGGTGATCCACTGGCACCTATGCAAAGTAAACAATTTACCACATTCTGAGAAGTGGTATGAGCATAAGCCAGAGGCGGTGATAGAAAACGATCAGGTGAAGGTGCTGTGAGATTTTAGGATACAGACGGACAAGAAACAGGAACACAATAGACCTGACCTGGTGGTTGTGGACAAAGAAAAAAGATCGTGCCTGATTGTGGATGTGGCCTGCCCATTCGACACGAGAGTGCAAGAGAAGGAGAGGGAGAAAATTAACCGATACCAGGACTTAAAGTGGGAGGTAAAAAGGATTTGGAACTGCCATGAAGTCAAAGTGATCCCGATTGTCATAGGCGCACTAGGGACTATCTCAAAAAGTTTCCAGGGATGGTTAAAGAAAATTGGCCCCTTCACGCTTTTTGGAACGCTTCAAAAGGCATGCTTGCTGGGAACAGCAAGAACCCTCCGATACGTCCTGAATATCTGAGGCTGCAGGTAGTGGCTTGATATTCATTTCAACAAACTTTCCAGTTAACTAACATCAATGACTGAGACTCAAAGAGTAATAACAATAATAATAATAATAATGCTTTCTTTATTAACCACAAGGGTTTACATAAAGTAGACATTAAGGACAGTACAGGACAATACAGGGCGGTACAAATGGGCATTTCTGCGTGTAAAAAAAAAATAATAATAATAATAATATTGATAATAATAATAATGATTTCTTTATTGGCCACAAGGGCTGACATCAAGAAAAACATTACAGACGGAACAGGACGGTACGATGTGAGTTTTGTGCGTGTAAAGATTTTTATTATTTATATAAGAAAAGAAAAAGAAAAAAGACATAGAAACATATATATATATATATATAAACAATAAAAATGAAAATTCAAACAATGAAAAATTCCCCAATAGGGGGAACCTCCGAGGGTTACTCGTGACGAAAACCACACAAAAGACCACGGCCACTCTGACCACCAGGGCAAGCGCCCTCTCTCAATTTTTCCATTTCTCAAACTACAGGCGTATATTCAGAGCGGTCCCGTTCACTCGGACTATTCTCGCTACATTCACCCACCTTTCAACAAACTTGCTAGAAGGCAGCACTTGCTTCTCCACCCTATTTTTCCTCTTCAAGTGAAACTTGAAAAAGTTAATTAGGGATTTGCCGAAGAGGAAAGTGTCTCTCTTTAACCCTTTCAACCTTGTCCACCACACAATCTCTTTCGCCATGGCCACGAGGCAGATGAAAACCGCCTGCCCTTCCTCCTTGAAGGAAGACGGCGAGACCATCTTCACAATGGAATCAGTCGATAACCGAATCAGTCCTACACACGACAGCAACTGTTCGACATAGCTCCACAAGTCAGCAATGCTCGGGCACTGAACGAGTGCGTGCACGACGGTTTCGTCGCTCTGCGCGCATCTCGGACAGGCTCGGCTGACGGCACTTCCGTGCCTGTAGAGCTTATCTCGAACCGGCAACGCTCCCCGGTAGCACTGCCAGGCCAGGCATTTTTGGAAGTTATCCATAGGCCCTGGGCTGAATGTTCTCCGGAAGAGAGCAAACAGCTGATCTTCTTCGACGCCCAGGATCTCTCCGAGAATGTCGTCGCTCTTCCCCTCCACTAGTCCTCTATAGTACGCCGAGGTGGATGTTCCACCGATACTGGTGCCCAGCTGGCAGAGGGCGGTGAGCGCCTGGAGACATTCCAGTTTCCAAGCGCTATCCCTCGGTCTTTTCCTGACCCAGGACTGCAGCTCTGTCCAAGAGACGAGCTGTGGGAAAACGTGCCTGGCGAACAGCGACCACACCTGTTTACCGTCAAGGAAGCACCAGAAAAATAATGCTTTCTTTATTAACCACAAGGGTTTACACAAAGTAAGACATTAAGCACAATACAAGACAATACAGGACGGTACAAATTGGCATTTCTGCGTGTAAAAAAAAAAAAACAGAGGATAATAATCAAGCCAACATAATAAAAAATGGATGCAGCCCATTATGCCGTGTATGTAAAAAACAACCAGAGACCATTGATCATATAATTTCAATATGCAGTCCTACCGAATACCTAAACAGGCATGAGAGAGCTGCACAATACATACATTGGGTAATGTGTAAGCATTTTGACCTGTCCCATCAAAAGAATTGATGGGAGCATCAACCACCTCCCGTACTTGAAAAAGATCACATCTCAATCTTGTGGAACTTTAGCATCCAAACAGGCCTAAAATAGATGCAAATAGACCTGATATAATATTGAAGGACTTTCAAAAGAGGGTATGCCTGCTAATTGATATGTCCGTTCCAATAGACAAGAATGTATCTATAAAAACATTTGAAAAATTGAGCAAGTATAAGGACCTGGAGATAGAAATTGGAAAAATGTGAAAATTGAGAACTAAAACAATACCAGTGATTGTAGGCGCTCTAGGAATGATACCTAAGGGGTCTAATGATTACTTATCCCAAATCCCAGGAAACCCGCGTATAGAAGATATACAAAAGATAGTACTAATGGGAACTGCCCATATACTAAGGAAGATTCTGTCAATATAAGTACATCACAAGTCTAAACACCTAAAGATACATGTATGTTCTTTTTTGAACATGGCGGACCTTGTTGTCTCTTGAGGGCACTGGTTGTGATTTGGAGATAACTCGTATGAACATAAAGCAAGATAATTGAAATAGTAATAATAATAAATGTGAAGACTAAAATCCGAAGAGGGCTCGATAAGGATAATATATATATCAAATATATAAAAAACATGGAGCAAATATTTATTAAAATAACAGATTGAAGTTTAAGCAAAGAATCGCTTCTTCAGAAGATCCCGTTAAGGGTGTAAGCAGCGATTCTTTGCTTAAACTTTAATCTGTTATTTTAATATATATATATATATATATATGGACACTCACGTACACATTCACGTAGAGACCTTCTGATATTTTTATAGTACATCTACATATCTATGTGTATATTATTAGCTGTGGAAAGTAACTGTTTAACTGTTTTTGTGTGATTAGAGTATTAGAATGTAGTTATTTCAAAATACTTAAGTTAGCTTCTTCTTCACCCACTTATTCCTGAGAAGTTCGTGGGGCAGAGTCCTCAAACACCCCCTTCCAGCGGGTCCTGTCAGAAGCAACCATCTCCAACTGATCCGGCTGGATCCACAAGCGTGACCAGCCGAGCTCATGTATGTTATCCGACCATCTCTGCCCTGCGTCTCCTGGCAGTTGGTTTTGCCCGTAAAATTTGTCGAACGATTACTTATGAGAAATTCTAACCACATATCTATAATATCTGAGCTGTGATCTCTAAATTCGAAGAAATACAGCTCTACTTGGAGTGACTCTCTGCTCTCTGAGCTACGCACTCTATCGAGTAACGTTAATTAAATGTAAAACAAATTGTGCAGAAGAATATCGAGGTTTTCTTCCAGAGAACTCCGAGAAACAAACTGTTGTGGTGGACTACTCGAGAAATCTGCTGAAGCCTTCTCGATTCATCAAGATACCCTGGTTCGTGGTCTATCCACCCATTTAAAAACAGTATCCAAATAGCCCTCAAATCACACATTACCTTCTTATATATGAAAAAGCAGGACACGTTAAACAATGTAATTCTAGATATAGTATGTCTGGGGAAAATGTTCCCAGCTGGAACTCCTTTCATCAGGTTTGTAAATAAGAGACAACTTCAAGTTAACAATCATGACTAAAGCAATTAGTGGAATATCTCCTCCCTAAAACAAAAATCATGAATGCTATCGGAACTTTTCAATGGATCGCTCCCCATGGATATATTTGTGAGTTATGGCACTTGACGAATGTCACTTGATATTAGGTGACCATTATGGATTGGCAGTATCGGTAGAGGGTCAGACGCCATGCTTTGCAGCAAATAGTTACGGCCCTTTATGGTCTGAGTCCAAATCCCGAAGAGGTTAACTTTGCCTTTCATCCTTACGGGGTCGATAAAATAGATTTAATCGACTTTCCCCTCCCCCAAAATTGCTGGCCTTTTGCCTATAAAAGACACCATTATTATTATATATATATATCGACAGTCGATCGACTTTCGTCAAATCGGACCGAGGAAACAATGTTTCCATTGGTCTTTCCAACTGCTAATACTATCTATCGGTCGCAACTCCAGGTAGAAGGAGCAACGTGAAATAAAGTGTCTTGCTCAAGGCCATAACGCATCGCCGGGTCTGGGAATCGAACTCACAGCCTCACGATTGCGAATCCAATTCTCTAAACACTCACCTATATATATATATCCGTTTAACATATATCTCATACGTTCAGCACGTTTTACCTGTGATCTGACTCATAACTACCCTTGATTACGTAACATTAAGTAACTATACGATCCGACTCCTTAGATAGCTGGTGCTTCACTCGAAGTGTGTGTGTGTGTGTGTGTGTGTGTGTGTGAATAAATATACATACTCACACAAGCATAAGCATACAAACCCGCACACATACACAGTCATTTCGAGTGAAGAACCAGCTATCTAAGGAGTCGGATCGTACAGTTACTTATATGTGTATGTGTGTACAGATGTGTAGGAACATTACATAATACAGTTTAACTATGAAACTGAAAGTAAAATACCAGTTCAACTTCTTAAAATAAATTGTTGATATTTGTATTATCATGTCTTTAGATGTTCACGAATAGACACAGACGTCCTTCGTCTTTATTTTATATTTGTCTAGAAAAATGTTTAATTGTATTTGACATTTGATTGGATTAATGTCGAAACTGTACATTAATTAAATTTTGTTTATTATGTAGTTATTAGGTAGAGTTTTATTGTGGCACTCTGAACTCTGAGTTCTAATCCTGCCGTGGTTAACTTTGCCTTTCATCCTTTTGGGGTCGATAAAATAAAGTACCAGTAACGTATTGGGATCGATTTAATCGACTTTGCCCTCCCACCAAATTGCTGGCCTTGTGTCTAAATCAGAAATCATTATTTATTATTACTAGTTGACGTACCCAGCTTCGCCCGGATAACCACATGATAAGAGAAGACAGGTAAAAGAAAAAATGACTGTATTGGATGTTTGTCTGGTTACAGTATGAGGCGAGTCCGTCGAATTGCTTTTATTATCAGTATTCATTTCGAGCAATTGTCAAAATATGACACAATAATAAATATAAAAGATGTCCGTCAATGTTAAAAAATGTTACTCCCTTCACAACTCTGTGTATATTAGACTGACAGACAGGCACACATACAGATAAACTGTGTGGCGATTGTGGAACGCCGCATGTACACACACATACACGCATAGAAACGCGTACACGCGCGCAAACTTACACACGCACTCGTGAACTAACACACAGGCACACATTCACACATGTTGATAGTTTTTACTTTCTGTGGAACTCTGCACGCACAGACACATAAACATACGCGCACGTACATACACACACACACGTTAATAGTTATTGCTTTCCTTCCGCTCTTATTTCCACACACATC
>OZ024742.1:15480107-15917607 GCA_964016885.1 Eledone cirrhosa | reverse complement strand
TCTTATCTTCTCCAATATCCAATAGGAACTGTGAATAGTCTCCTGCTCCCCCACCCAATCGCATGTTTGTCTTCAACTGAAATCTTTTGAAGCTTCGCCATAAGTAGGTTTTTTTTAATGCAGGCGTTTTCCACGTCCGCTTCATTTCCCCTTTTCACTACCGGAAGAAGCCGACGGAAATCGCCACAGCAAATTGTCAAAATTCCACCGAATGTTTCATTGGTCAACAGCTTCGAAGCTTTCCCTCCGAATCATAGGACACTCATCCCAAACAATCAGCTTTGTATGCTGGAAGAGGTTTGCCGTCTTTGAGTTTTTATCAATGTTGCACAGACCATTTTCTTTCACTACTATCGGTATTTTGAACCTAGAATGCGCTGTTCTTCCACCAGGCATCAGTGTTGTGGCAATGCCAGATGACGCAACAGCAATAGCCACATCACCGTTTCCCCTGACTTTTGAAAGAATTAAGTTAATCAGGAATGTCTTTCCTGTTCCACCTGGAGTGTCAATGAAAATCAATGCAGATGTGTTCATCTCTAAACTGTTACAAACGAAGTCATACACGTGTTTTTGTTCACTATTCAATAGAGGCTCCGTCTCTTCTACAAATCGTCGCTGCTCTTCTCTGCTGTTTTGCAATTCATGCAATAACTCCAAATTGCCAATATCCTGATTAGCAACAATATTATTTGGCCTTGGCAACTTAAAGTCAATAAGACTTTTGCCCAAGTCGTTAAGTTTGTCTTCAAAATACAGAAGACATTGATCATAATGTCTCTCGCTAATCAAAAGGTTAGAGTTTCTGGTAGCCCTTTTTTCTATTTGATGGTAATCCTCAGACAGCGAATGCTTAAATTGAGCCCATAAAGCACTGGAATTGTCAATTTCCGTATTTGTGAGGAGCACGATGAATAGATCTCTCATGGCTTTGGGAAGCCTTGTTCGCTCAGCATCTTCCAGAATTTGCTGCCAATGATCATCCGATTGAAGCAAACCTTTCTCTCTGCAGACGTCTTTGAATAATGGTAGGAGTTCTCCATCACACATTTTCAAAAAGTTGAAGGATACTGGCCCTTTGACGTGATGCAGAAGGAGTCTTAAATAATACAGGTCACCACTTCGTGGAGAAACAGTGTATACTCGTCCCAAAACGTTCGCCTCAAAACTCCCTGGATACTGCTCAACTGTTTTCCCCACCTTTCTCCTTTCCCATCTCTTATTACTCCAAGTGTAAAACTTTGGGACATCGGCATAATACAATGTTTTTGCAAACGGATCGCGATCGCAAAGATCCATGAACTCAGTCAGAGTCGTCTTAGCCATGTTATTGTCTACTTTAACAGCAGCATTGACCCGAAAGAAGATTTGATTTTCCTCAGGTAGATGAACTTGAAGGCGAACTACGGCCGGTTCTCTCTCATGAATTGGAAATCCAAGTACCAAGGCAACAAATATTCTGTTTAAAGGAAGCTGAAATATATATACACAGTGTACAAATAATTTGTATTTTTTAAGTCATTTTCACTTAAGAATATTTTTTTAAATATGCCGAGAAATATTTTTTCCATCGAATTCAACGAAAATAATTTTTTAAAAATGAAGATATTGTCTATGTAAATAAAGGTATTTGTGAAATCAAATTCACTTTAAAATATTTTTAAATAATTGAAATATTCTTTTTAACTAAAGCCAAAATATAAACACCTATTGTTTAACACCAACTGGTATTTGTCAGTGATATTCACTTAATATCGTCTGATAATCAAACTATCGTCTGTTTAAAGAAAGCTCAAATATAGATACTTGAAGTACAGACAACTTGTAGTTTTGAAATCATATTCACTGAGAAATCACTGAAAAATCTTTTTTTAATAATTATAAAAAATATTTCTCGAATGATGAAAATAGTTTATGTCGATTTACGTCAAACTTGTTTTATCCCCATTTCAGGGTTATATCTCTTACAGGGCTATTTCTCCATTATGCACCGTTTTGGCTATTTACGAAGGTATCCCCCTCCCACACACACACATACAAATATATATATATATATGTCTCTAATATATATATATGTCTCAAATATATATATATATGTCTCTAAGTACTGTTACACACATGGATAGGGGGAGAGTTAAAATAAATAAAAGTTAAGGACGTTGTCTCTTCCCTATCTGTCATCCCCCCTCTCTCTCTCATCTCTTTATTCTCTCTCTCATCCCCTCACTCTCTCTCTCACCCTCTCTTTTTCTCTCTCACCCTCACTCTCTCTTTCTCTCTCTGGCACTGGTTTGTTATTGTCTGTCAAAAGTGAAAGTTTGCGTCTCAGCAAGCGGTGAACACCGCCTACAGTTCCTCCCGTCGTTATATCCGTAAAGTGACTAAAGATTAAAACAAATGTAATATATTTACGGTTAGGGTTAGGATTAGGGTTAAGGTTAGTTTTTAGGATTATTTTTAGGGTTAAGGTTAGTTTTGGGGGTTAGTTGTTAGGGTTAGTTTTTAGGGTTAGGGACGAGCTAAACATAGAGAATAAAAAAATTGAATAGAGAAGAAAAATATTGTGATTTCACTTTACGGAATTAAACGACGGGAGGAGCTATAGGCAGGGTTCACCGCTTGCTGAGACGCAAACTTTCACTTTTGACAGACAATAACAAACCCTCACTCTCTCTTTCTCACCCCCTCTGGACAACCAAAAAACAAATGGATTATTTCGGCACTACAACGCTATTAGCTGTCAGTCCAGTGGAAAACAGGCGAAGGTGACGTCACTCGTCAACATCGTTTATTTCCGTATTACTACCACGCGTAAGTGGAGTTTTCACGCGTTTTTTTTAGAGAGAGAGGGAAGAGGAGAGATAGGGGCATTACAACGCTATTAGCTGTCAGTCCAAGCAGCCGATGGAAACAGGCGAAGGTGATGTCACTCGTCAAACATTGTTTATTTCCGTATTACTACCACGCGTAAGTGGAGTTTTCACGCGTTTTTTGGAGAGAGAGAGAGGGGGGGGGAGGAGAGAGAGGGGGAAGACTTAAAAGGGCCAAATTAGAAAACAAATAGAAAAAACAAACAGAAAACAAGTCATGGTTATAAAGCAAATCGATGTAAGTGGAGTTACTTAAATGAAAATATAGGTGGCCCTTAAAAGGGCCAAATTAGAAAACAAATTTAAGTTAATTAGAAAACAAGTCATGGTTATCAAATAAATTTGATTTATT
This sequence comes from Eledone cirrhosa, assembly GCA_964016885.1. Classification (NCBI taxonomy): domain Eukaryota; kingdom Metazoa; phylum Mollusca; class Cephalopoda; order Octopoda; family Eledonidae; genus Eledone; species Eledone cirrhosa. The sequence continues at coordinate 15,914,385 of OZ024742.1, read as the reverse complement.
CATTTATATTTTCATTATTCACCAACCTTATTAAAAAGCATGTTTAGAAACATTTTTTTCACCAACCTTATTCAAATGCATGGAATCAGATGACGGATATGTTCTAATAACTTTTGGAAAATTTCTCCTTTAAATTCATACCGCCACATGAATTCAATGAGATGGGTTTGAAGCAAATTTCTGGCTATCCCGTTTTCCCTTTTATTCCTATTTTTTACGTGTTTCCACAAGCATTCTATGTGATTCGCTGTGGCAAATGTTACTGGATCAACAAAATTGATCGAATGGTTCACCGTCAAATGTTGATAGCCTAGCTGATCGATCGTATTATAGGAACGCCATAGATCAGATATTATGGTTGTCCCTGGCAATATACGATCCTGTATAATGGTTAAAAGTGTCTCCGCTGTCCTGTCTTCTACTGCTACTAAAATACATCTTCTGGTACTTCTTTCCAAAGCACCAAAAACCCACTGTGTTTTCACAGAATGGCCACGATGGTATTTCCTTCTCACGAATGTGCTTTCATCAATCTCGACAATTCGGTTTGGCCCGCCAAGCTTAATGTTTTGTGCCACATAGTACTCTGCACATACATCACGGCAAAAATTTCGCCAATCTGCTACGGCCACATTCGCGATACGACATTCCTCTGAAATCTTCTTGGCTAAATCTTCTTTTGCCCCAAAATATAATTTACCAACTATTTGTTCACACTTCAAATTGCTATTTTCTAAAAATGTGCCTTTTCTAATAGAAACCTGTTTTCTACATGGTCTTTTACATGACCAGATAATCCCATCTGACACATTTTGTTTCGCTACTTCCAACATACGTTGACCACATGAAGGGCAGACCTTTTGTGTATTCAGAAGTCCTTGAATTTTCAACCAATTGACGGTATCTGCTGTAGTAGCGGTAGCGATGGAAAGATCGCGATGGTTAATTCCCTTAACACTTGGATATATTATAGAACTCATTTTTCAACTTGCAGATGCGTGTATTATCACAAAGTAAAGATTAAAGTTTATTTATTTACACGTGGTGTTGGTGGTGTTGGTGATGATTGTTGCTGATTGGTGGGGATTGTCTCCATGGGCACTGTATCCATGCTTTTGAATAAGGTTGGTGAAAATAATTTGTTTTCTAAACATTTCTTCATAAATATATAAGGTTGGTGAAAAAAATTTGATAACCATAATTTGGCCCTTTTAAGGGCCACCTATATTTTCATTTAAGTTAACTCCACTGTTGATGAAAATGACTTGTTTTTTATATTGATAACCATAACTATGAAAATATGTGACGTCATTCGTCAACCTTCCCCTACTTTCACTTCTGACAGCTAATACCATGAACTGTATTTTTACAGTTCATGGTATTAGCTGTCAGAAGTGAAAGTAGGGGAAGGTTGACGAATGACGTCACATATTTTCATGTGTGTGTGTGTGTGCAAATTTCAATAATATTAAGACACCCTAATGGGGGTTAAACGCTCTATAGTGAAAAATTTGGCCAATAAATGGAACAAGATTTTACGAACTCCTCCTATGGTTTTGGAGATAGACCCCTATAACCATATATATTCTGAAACTACATTGCCCAGGGTACTTGTATAAGTATATTTCATTTTAATCAAAGGGTTCATCGGGGGCACAAAACCTCCGCTGAAACTTTACCTTCGATTTATATGAAATTTAAACCATAGGTAAATGACAAGATATGATGCCTATTCACAAAATTTTAGCAAATTTCAATAAAATTAAAATACCCTAATGGGGGTTAAACCCCCTATTAGGGTTCACCGGTGACACAAACCCCTGCTGAAAATGTTTTCCCTTCGATTTATATGCAATTTAAACCATAGATAAATGAAGAGATATGATGCCTATTCACAAAATTTCAATACTATAAGACACCTTAATGGTGGTTAAACTCCCTATTAGGGTTCCCCGGGGGTACAAACCCCCGCTGAAAACTTTTCCCTTTCGATTTATATTAAACTTAAACCATAGGTAAATTCACAAAAGTTTTCAATTGATATTTTGAAAAAAAATATTTACAAGAAACAAAATAAGAATAAGATTTAATAATGCAATTTTGATTTGATATATTACAAAAAATGATGTTTTCCAATTTTTCATGCATTATATTTTACATTGAGTAATATTGAGTTTTTCTCCATAAATTATATCACTGATTTAAAATCAATCATCATTTTCTTACAAAAAAAATGTGTGAACCGCAGCAAGGCGCTGGTAATTCGGCTAGTATATATATATATGTGAGTGTGTGTATATATATATATGTGTGTGTGTGTGCTCATTATGTAGGAGAGGTGTAGGTACAAACTCCATCCTCTGGCCCATATGCAAACTATGGGTACACAAGAGATGTAGTGGGATCTCAGGAAGTTTAGTTAAGAATGTAGGCTTTACATGTAGCAGTTGCACCAGGACAGTAAGCAGGACAATCACTGAAAACAAGTGACATCAAAGTCTGGGAGGACTTGGTAAAAACAATACCGAATTAGCAGCGGAGGGGGGGGGGGGGTTCTGAAAGAATGGGATGGAAGAAGTTGAGGGAGCTACTGTCACAGCTGGATACAAAAGGCTTTTCCCTCAGAATAAAGGTAGACTGTATGATGTGTGCATATGAACGGCAATGTTGCATGGTAGTGAGAGCTGGGCGCTGTGTGTAGAAGACTTGCGTAGATTAGAAAGGAATGAAGCTTGTATGCTCCGATGGATGTGTAATAGTAATATACGCGAACAGCAAAGCATAAACAAACTGAAAGAGAAACTAGGCCTAAGAGGAATCAAATGTTGTGTGCAGGAGAGGAGATTATGTTGGTATGGACATGCGATTCGTATGAAGGATGACAGCCACATAAAGTCCCAGAAAGACTTGAGATGAAGTGATAAAAGCCGACCTTGCCCAATTGCACCTCTGAAAGGCAATGACACAGGACCAAGATCTCTGGCGTTATGAGGTAATACAGAAACCCCAACTTCCCACGGGCCCAGGCCAAGGCTGAAACATACATACAGTATGCACCACTCCATCCCACCCGCCAATATATCTTTCATGAGAACAGGCCGAAACACTGTAAAGTGGTCGTGATGGTGACACGGTAAAAAACACCCAGTCCACACTGTAAAGTAGTCGTGGAGGTATCACAACAAAAAACAGCCAGTACTCACTGTAAATGAGCTTGGCATTAGGAAGGGCATCCAGCTGTAGAAACCAAGCCAAAATCAGTTCTTTATGAGCAAGACATGGTCACCTGTCCTAACATTGCCAACAATAGAAGGCACATGGGTCAGTGGTTAGAGCATTGGGCTTGCAATTGAAAGGTTGTGAGTTTAATTCTCGGACCGGGTGATTTGTTGTTTCCTTGAGCAAGACACTTTATTTCACATTGCTCCAGTTTACTCAGCTGTAGAAATGAGATGATAGGACTGGGGGTCCCTATCATTCCACTGCAAAGTGGTCGTGGAGGTGCCACGGCAAAAAAAAACAAAAACACCCAGCACTCACTGTAAATGTGGTTGGTGTTAGGAAGGGCATCCAGTTGTAGAAATCAAGACAGAATCAGTTCCCGTATGAGCAAGACAAGGTCAGCCGACCGGACACTGCCCACAACAGGACAACCCATGCTAGCATAGAAGAACCGACATAAAATGATGATGATGAAATATAACAGTTTTATAGCTTGCTTGAAGCATTGATGAATAGGAAACACAAATTTAAATTTTGAAAACCAAGTTGAGGGTCTTTGAACCCCAGGCTATTACAATAGCTGCTCCTGATTTTAGATGTGGAAGACGGGACCTTTGGTACCACATAGTGACGTCCTGTTCGAGAATTGGTCCAGCTCTCGATGCGAAAGTTTGGTCTTAGTCCCCCCCCCCCCCCCCCCAGGATTTTCCATATGTATATCATTGCATATCTCTCCCGTCTTCATTACGAGGAGTAGAGTTTCAGTTCTTTTAGACTCTCCCAGTAGTTTATCTTCATCGTGGCAACCTTCTTGGTATAGCTTCATTGGATTGCTTCAAGCTCCATGGTTAGTTTGATACTATGGGGTGACCACAGCTGGGAGCATTCATCATTTCCTTTTACGTCCACTTTTTCCCTGCTTTCAAGGGTGGGACGGGAACTGATTCTGGCTTGATTTCTACAGCTGGATGCCCTTCCTAACACCAACCTCATTTACAGTGAGTGCTGGGTGCTTTTTTCCCCGAGGCAACTCCACATCCACTTTACATTGTGGGCTGGGTGCTTTTTTGCCGTGGCACCTCCACGACCACTTTGCAGTGGAATGATAGGGACCCCAGTCCTATCATCTCATTTCTACAGCTGAGTAAACTGGAGCAATGTGAAATAAAGTGTCTTGCTCAAGGAAACACCACATCACCCGGTGTGAGAATTGAACTCACAACCTTTCGATTGCAAGTCCAATGCTCTCAATATGTATGTATGTATATATATATACTCACACATATATATAAACTAATATACACACACACACACATATATACATATGTATTATTATTACTATATATATATATATATATATATGAAGACTAAAATCCAAAGAGGGCTCGATAGGGATAAATATATATCAAATATATAAAAACCGTGGAGCAAATATTTATTAAAATAACAGATTAAAGTTTAAGCAAAGAATCAGCTGTTTTCACCCTTAATGGGATCTTCTGAAATTTTTTTTTTTTTTTAAATCAATCTGTGAACGCAGAAGTAAATATTTCGAAAAACGTTGCAACCGAAGGAAGACAGGAAGATGATACTTTGGTTCGTGGAGACGTAGTTTTAGGTATGTTTTCCTGCTTGGTACGGGTATGTTCTTTGTAGAAATATTCAGATGTTTCTGCATGATGAATATAAGTTAATAGAGTACTCAATCAAGGGAGCCAAATAGTAATAATAATAAATTTGAAGACTAACATCCAAAGAGGGCTCGATAAGGATAAATATATATCAAATATATAAGAACCGTAGAGCAAATATTTATTAAAATAACAGATTAAAGTTTAAGCAAAGAATCGGCTGCTTTGACCCTTAATGGGATCTTCTGAAACTAAAAAAAATCAATCTCTGAACGCAGAAGTAAATATTTCTAAGCCGACCTTTCCCAATTGCACCTCTCAAGGGCAATGACACACGACCATGACCTCTGGCATCACACAGTAATACAGAAGACCCGACTTTCCACAGCAACATATAGACAATATTTGTGTTCCTTTGTTTTTTTATGTCCTATCAACTAATCCGACCTCCAAAATTCTTGCAATTGACTATTTTTTTAGCATATTAACAACAAATATTATTTCCACTGCAATTAAAAATGACTAGCTTTGTGAATAGTTTTTCCACCCACTTTCTGCCTTCATTTTTCTACAAAGCTAATCATTGACAATAGGTTTCAAAGTTATATTCATTCATAATATGTGAAAAAATAGTCAACTGCGAGCATTGGTGTATTGTAAATGGTAGGAGTAGGTGTTCTGTAATAAATTTACCATATGGTGAAGTATGGTTATGGTGAAGTATATGGTGTGGATTGGGGTAGATTAATGTGCTGTGGTGTGATTTTTTATAAGTGAGGATTTAAATTTCCACTTTGATTTATGTTAGAAAAAAATTTTTTCATTCATTTTTGCATGTGCTATCAACTTCCAAGATGCTCGCAGTGGACTATGCTTTTAGCATATTAACAAAAAATATGACTTCCGCTGCAATAAAAAATGACTACCTTTGTAAATGGTATTTCCACCCACATCCTCCCCCTTTTTTCTACAAAACTAGTCATTTTCATCAGGTTTCCATGTCATAACCATTGATAATATGTGCATAAAATAGTAATTTGCATGCACCATTTATGTCAAATTGGGTGGTAAGCACACAAAAAAAAATTTTTTAAATTGCCAAATTAAAATTGGTCACACCAAAATCAATAGCCTGGTGTGATGTAGTATGGTGTGTTTTGGTGAAGTTTCTACAAAGATAGTCATTTTCGACAGGTTTCCGTGTCATAATTAATGATAAGTGGAAAAAAAATAGTCAATTGGGAGCACCTTTAATGTCAGATTGGGTGGTAAGCACACAAAAAAAAAAAAAGGAAACGGGAAGAAAATGTTTCACAGCAAGATCAATAGCTTGGTGTGATGTAGTATGGTGTAACTTGGTATGGTGTGGTTTGCTTTGGTTTGGTGAAGTTATGAAATGGAAACCAATTGTATACGATAGATTCCCATGTCATATTCATTGATAATGTGTGGGGAAAATAGTCATTTGCAGGCACCTTTGATGTTAGTTTGAGGTGATAACCACAAAAAAAAAAAAAAAGCAGGTAGCAAATTTGTCACATTGATGTTCATATCATGGTGTGATGTAAATGGTAGGAGTAGGTGTTCTGTAATAAATTTACCATAATATGGTGCTGTTTGATATGGTGTGGTTTGGGGTAGATTAATGTGGTGTGGTGTGCTTTATTATAAGTAAGTAATTAAATTTCCACTTTGATTTATGTAAGAAAAAAAATGTTTGCTTCACATTTGCATGTGCTATCAACTAATACAACTTCCAAGATGCTCGCAGTGGACTATGGTTTTAGCATATTAAGAAAAAATATGACTTTCGCTGCAATAAAAAATGACTAGCTTTGTAAATGGTATTTCCACCCACATCCTCCCTCTTTTTTCTACAAAGCTAGTCATTTTCGACAATCTTCCATGTCATAATTATTGATAATATGTGCGAAAAATAGTCAATTGCAGCACTTTTGATGTCAGATTGGGTGGTAATAACACACAAAAAAAAAGAAACGGGAAGAAAATTGTTCACACTGAGATCAAAAGCATGGTGTGATGTCGAATGGTGTAGTTTGTTATGGTGTGGTTTGGATTGTTGTAGTTATGACATGGGAACCTATTGCAAATGATAGCTTTCCATGTTATATACATTGATAATGTGTAAAAAAAATAGTCATTTGTGAGCACCTTTGATATCAGATTGGGTGGTAAGCACACACACACACAGAAAAAAAAACAGGAAGAAAAATGTTCTCACTGAGATTAATAGCATGGTGTGATGTAGTAGGGTGTAGTTTGTTATGGTGAGGTTTGGTTTGGTGTAGTTTGGTATGGCTTAGTTTGGTGGAGTTATAACATGGAAACCTATCATAAATTTACCAAGGTATGGTATAATCTGGTTTGGTGTAGTGTAGGTTAGTGTGGTGTGGTGTGTTATTGTGTTGCATTGTATAGTGTGATTCTCTTTAAATTAAAATCATTAAAATGTAATGCCTATCTTCTATATCTTAAAGAGTGACCTTAAATGTGATTGCAAATGACTTTTTTCTCTGGATTAATGTTAGATTTAGGGTTAGTGTTAGGGTAAGTTTTACTGTTAATGGTAAGTTTATTGTTAGTGACTGTGTTACTGTTAGCATTACTGTCACTGTTAGTGTTACTGTAACTGTTACTCTTACTGTTACTGTTTGCATTACTGTCTGCATCAGCTTTAGCATTTGCATAAGCGTCTATGTAAGCTGTTGTGTTAGTGTCTATGAAGAATGGTGTTAGCATCTGCGTTAGTGTTTGGATTAGCCTTAGTGTTTGCGTAAGTGTCAGCATCTATGTCGGCATTTGCGTCAGCGTCTGCATTGGTGATAGTGATTGTGTCAGCATTGTGTCAGCATTTCCCTTAGCGTCTGATTCAACATTAGTGTTAGCATTAGTGTTTGTTTCAGTGCCTGCGTCTACGTCAGCTTCCGAGTCAGAATTATCATTAGCGTCCGCGTCAGCACTTGTGTCAGTGTCAGCATTTCCCTCAGTGTCAGCATTTGCATCAGCGTGCACGTCAGCATTTGCATTAGTGTTTGAGTTAGTGTTAGCATCAGCGTTTGCATTTGTGTAGGGGTTAGCATTTGCGTCAGCATCAGCATTCACATTAGCATTAGCGACAGCGTTTCCTTTAACGTCTTTGTCAGCATTTCCGTTAGCGTCTGTGTCAGCATTTCCGTTAGCTTCTATGTCAGCATTTCCGTTAGCTTCTACTTCAGCGTTTCCGACCGCGTCTGTGTCAGCGTCAGTATTTACATCTACATCAGCGTTTCAGTTAACGTCAGTGTTTACGTTAGCGTCTGTGTCAGCTTTTACGTTAGCGTCCGTGTCAGCGTTTACGTTAGCTTCTACGTCAGCGTTTCCGTAACGTCTACGTCAGCGTTTTCCGTTAGCATTAGCGTTTCCATTAACCTTTCCTGTGGCGTCCGCATCATTGCAGCGTCTGCATATCCCATGTAAGCGTTAACTTCAGCATTTACATCAGCATTAGCGTTAGCCTTAGCCCTAGCGTCCGCATCAACATTTGCGTTAGCGTCAGCATACACGTCAGCGCCGGCAAAACTGCCTCAAGATTTGCGTCAGCGTTAGCTTGGCTTTGGCTTCAGCAATCCGCATCAGCAATTGCGTTTTGGAGATCAGCTTCGGCGGTAAGGGTAAACGCTAACTTCTACGCCTGCTTCTACGTAACAACTACGTCAGCGTTTACGTTAGCTTCTACGTCAGCATCTACGTTAGCTTCTACGTCAGCTTCTACGTCAGCTTCTACGTTAACATCTACGTCATCGTTTACGTTAGCTTCTACATCAGCATCTACGTCAGCGCTTACATTAGTGTCTGTGTCAGCGTTTGTGTTAGCTTCTACGTCAGCGTCTGTATTTACATCTACATCAGTGTCAGCGTTTACATTTGTGTCTGTGTCAGCGTTTACGTTAGCTTCTACGTCATCATTTACGTTAGCGTCTGTGTCAACGTGTGTTAGCATCTGTGTCAGCGTTTATGTTAGCCTCTGCGTCAGCGTTTATGTTAGCGTCTGCGTCAGTGTTTACGTTAGCATCTGTGTTAACATGTGTTAGCATCTGTGTCAGCATTTTCATTAGTGTTTGCATCAGTGTTTCCTTTAGCTTCTACGTCAATGTTTACGTCTGCATTAAGGTTCACATTAGCATCGCTGTCATCGTTTGCGTCAGCATTTGCGTTTGCTTTAACATCTGCATCAACATTTGCGTCTGTGTTTGCATTAGTGTCTGCATTTGCTTTAGTGTTTGCATCAGCGTGAGCATTTGTGTCAGTGTCCACGTCAGCGTTAGAGTCTGTGTAGCATTTACATCAGCGTGTGCGTCAGAGTCTTTGTCAGCATTCGCCTTTGCACCTGCATCAGTATTCACGTTAGTGTTTGTGTCAGCGTAAGCGATTGTGTCAACATTTGCGCTAGCGTTTGTGCCAGCATAGCCATCTTCGTCAGTGTCAGCGTTGGCGTTAGTGTTAGTGTTAGTGTTTCCATTAGTGTTCGTGTTTGATTTTGTATTAGTGTTAACATTTTTGTTAGTGTTAGTGTTCAGGTTAGTGTTAGTGTTTGTGTTAGTGTTCAGGTTCATGTTGACTTAGTTTTCTGGTTAGTGTTAGTTTTCAGATTAGGGCTCGTGTTACTTTTAGTGTTAGTGCTCAGGTTAGTGGTTTATGGTAGTGTTAGTGTTCAGGTTAATGTTCGTGTTAATGTCAGTTTTAGTGTTAGTGTTCAGGTTAGTGTTTACGGTAGTGTTAGTGTTATTTTTTCCATTAGTGTTAGTGTTTTATTTTGTGTTAATGTTTGTGTTTCCATTAGTGTTAGTGCTAGTCTTTCTTTTTTTGTTAATGTTAGTGTTTGTTTTAGTGTTGAGGTTAATGTTAGCTTAGTTTTCTGGTTAGTATCAGTTTTCGTGTTAGTTTTAGTGTTAGTGTTCAGGTTAGTGTTTTTTAGTGTTAGTGCTCAGATCAGTGTTAGTGTTTGTGTTACTGTTTATGGTAGTGTTAGTTTTAGTGCTAGTGTTTAGGTTAATGTTAGTTTTAGTGTAAGTGTTCAGGTTAGTGTTAGTGTTAATGTTAGTTTTAGTGTTAAGGTTAGTGTTAGATATTGTGTTAGTGTTTGTTTTTGTGTTAATATTTGTGTTAGTATCTCTGTTAGCATTAGTGATTGATGTTTCTATTAGTGTTAGTGATTGTGTTAGAGTTAGTCTTTGTTTTTGTGTTAATGTTAGCATTAGTATTTCTGTTAGTGTTAGCATGAGCGTTTATGTTAGTGTTCAGGTTAATGTTAGCTTAGTTTTCAGGTTAGTGTTAGCGTTCAAGTTAATGTTAGTGTTAGTTTTAATGTTAGTATTTGTTTTTGTGTTAGTATCTCTGTTAGCATTAGTGTTTGATGTTTCCATTAGTGTTAGTGATTGTGTTAGCGTTAGTCTTTGTTTTTTGTGTTAAGGTTAGCGTTAATGTTAGCATTAGTATTTCTGTTATGAGTGTTTGTGTTAGTGTTCAGGTTAATGTTAGCTTAGTTTTGTGTTCAGGTTCGCTTAGTTAGTGTTCAGGTTAATGTTAGCTTAGTTTTCAGTGTTAAGGCTAGCGTTAAGGTTAGCGTTAATGTTAGCATTAGTATTTCTCTTATGGGTGTTTGTGTTAGTGTTAGCGTTAATGTTAGCTTAGTTTTCAGGTTAGTGTTAGCGTTCAAGTTAATGTTAGTTTTAGAGATTGTGTTAGTGTTTGTTTTTGTGTTAATATTTGTGTTAGTATCTCTGTTAGTGTTAGTTTTAGTGTAAGTGTTCAGGTTAGTGTTCAAGTTAATGTTAGCGTTATTTTTAGTGTTAGTATTTGTTTTTGTGTTAATATTTGTGTTAGTATCTCTGTTAGTGTTAGTTTTAGTGTAAGTGTTCAGGTTAGTGTTAGTGTTCAAGTTAATGTTAGTGTTAGTTTTAGTGTTAGTATTTGTTTTTGTGTTAATATTTATGTTAGTATCTCTGTTAGCATTAGTGTTTGATGTTTCCATTAGTGTTAGTGATTGTGTTAGCGTTAGTCTTTGTTTTTGTGTTAAGGTTAGCGTTAATGTTAGCTTAGTTTTGTGTTCAGGTTCGCTTAGTTAGTGTTCAGGTTAATGTTAGCTTAGTTTTCAGTGTTAAGGCTAGCGTTAAGGTTAGCGTTAATGTTAGCATTAGTATTTCTGTTATGAGTGTTTGTGTTAGTGTTAGCGTTAATGTTAGCTTAGTTTTCAGGTTAGAGTTAGTGTTCAAGTTAATGTTAGTTTTAGTGTTAGTGTTGAGGTTAGTGTTAGAGATTGTGTTAGTGTTTGTTTTTGTGTTAATATTTGTGTTAGTATCTCTGTTAGCGTTAGTGTTTGTTTTAGTGTTGAAGTTAATGCTAGCTTAGTTTTCTGGTTAGTATCAGTTTTCAGATTAGTGTTTGTGTTACTTTTAGTGTTAGTGCTCAGGTCAGTGTTAGTGTTTATGGTAGTGTTAGTTTTAGTGCTAGTGTTCAGGCTAATGTTTGTGCTAATGTTAGTTTTAGTGTAAGTGTTCAGGTTAGTGTTAGTGTTTGTATTAGTGTTTACAGTAGTGTTAGTTTTAGTGCTGATGTTCAGGTTAGTGTTAGTGTTCAGGTTAGTGTTTGTGTTAGTTTTCTATTTAATGTTAGTTTTCAGATTTTGTGTTTGTGTTAGTTTTCATGTTAGCGCTAAGTTCACTGTTAGAGCATGTGTGAGTGCAAGTGTTAGAGCATGTGTGAGTACAAGTGTTAGGGTAAGTTATTTTTAAAGTTCGGTTTTAGCTTAAAGTTAGGTTTTCTACTTTCCAGGAAAAAAGTTGATCCTCTCTAACTTGAGTGGTGTGATATAGTGTGGTAAAGTATAGTGTTTCATAGTCTTGTGTGGTGTTGTCTATTGTTGTATAGTGTAGTATGGTATATTGTTTCATAGCATGGTCTGATGTGAGGTCGTACAGTGTTTCGTAGTGTGGTGTTGGATAATGTGGTATGGTATAATGTTTGTCAGTGTGGTGTGGTATGGTATAGGTTGATGTAGTGAGGCTTAGTTTGATTATAATAATACAAATAATAATAACAATAATAATAGTAATAATAATTGTTCTTCTTGTTCATTTTCTTTGTCTTCTTCTGTGCCTTTGACTTCTTCTGTGCCTTTGACTTCTGTGCCTTTATCTTCTCCTCTGCCATCTAAATACCAAAAACAAATAAGGTAAAACATATATGTTGCCTATCTCTCAGACTTTACAAAGTGCTGAGGAGATAAAGTTAATTTAAAGAGCAGTGTGCTCATGCACTGTGGTCCTATAATGTAGCTTATAAACTATTTCATAACTAAAAAACAATGTCAAACATCAACAAAAGTATATACAAATATCTTTGAATGTTTAAGTTAAACCTGAATAGATCGTATCTACAGGTCATTAGGTTAAGGCTGAACTAAGATCATATCTATAAATCATTAGGTTTAGACTGAACTGAGATCATACTTTCTTCTTCTTTTCGTCATCTTCGTTTCCCGTGTCTTCTTTGTCTTTGTTGTCATTTTCATTTTAGTCGTCTGCTTCGTCGTCTTTTTCTTCTTTTGCATCTAAATATAAAAAAAATTGTAAACAAATATATAGATTTCTATTTATTGCCACTAGGGCGCAAAAGAAGGGGACAAATACAAGGGGGGAGTTTACACAAAAAGGCGAGTAAAGAAAACAAATAAATATAAAATGAACAATAAAGTCCTCAATAGGGAGGGGGCGTTTGGGGTGTCGCACACACCCCCGAAAAAAGTGTGCAACCACTTCTCAGGAGCACAGAGAGAGGGTTCTCCCTCGTTCCTTCCTTTTTTCCACCTACAGGCTGATGTAGAGAGAAGGCCCATTCACACGGGCCATTCTCTTCACTTTCACCCACCTTTCATAAAAACGGCTGGGGTGCAGCATCTCTCTCTCCATCCTGATCCTTCTTCCGAAATGATATCGGAAGAAACGGATCAGTTGTTGGCTAGAGAGAAAGGTGTCTGACCTCAGTCCTTCCAGACGCGTCCACCATACAACCTCTTTCACCATGGCTATTACGCACAGAAACACCGCCTCTCTTTCATTTTTGAAGGGGGGAGGCGGCTTAATCATTACAATGGCCTCGGTTGTCAACCGGATCGGTCCCACCCGTGATAGCAGTCGTTCGACATAGCCCCACAGATCGGCTACGCCCGAGCAGTGTACCAATGCGTGTGCAACGGTTTCCTCGTCGCACATGCATCTGGGACAGATCTTTTTGGCGGGGTCCCTACCCGGGCGCCCGTGTCTGTAGAGCTTTTCTCGAACGGGTAGAGCCCCTCGGTAGCACTGCCAGGGACTTCTGAAAGTTGTCCATAGGTCCCGGGCTGAATGTCCTACCGAACAGGCTGGCCAGTTCGTCTTCCTCCATGTCTAGGGCTTCTCCGAGGGCGTCGTCGCACCTGCTGCGTACCAGCCCTCTATAGAATGTCGCGGTGGAGTCTCCACTGATAACCGGGTCCACCTGCCAGAGGGCCGTGAGCGCCTGAGCACACTCAGTGTGCCAGGTGCCCAGTTTCCTCGGTCTTTGCTTCACCCAAGATTGCAGCTCGGTGAGTGAGACGAGTCTGGGAAAGGTTCGTCTCACAAACGGGGCCCACACAAATATATAGCTGATCTCTCAGACTTTCACAAAACACCGAGGAGATACAGTTAATATAACGAGTGGGGAGCTCATATATATATATATATATATGGTATAGCATGGTGTTATGTGGTCTGGTGTGGTACAACATGAGGCGGGGGAGGGGGGAGACAACGTTAGATCAATGTTAACAATACACATGTAGCATCCACATGTGATGAGAAGGGGGAAACAGTGTTTAACTAATTTTAACATTACATGTAGCATCCATCTACAGGTGATTAAGTTAAGACTGAGGTGTAATCATATGAAAAGGTCAATTTAAAACTACACTGAGATTCTGCTTAAAATGATGGTCAATGAAGTGTTTACTTACTCAGATCCTTTGAAATAACTTTCTTTCTCTTACTGTAACTGGACATACCTATGAAATAGAAAACAGTCGAATAGACAGTGGTGTGGTGTGGTGTAGTGTGGTGTGGTGTGGTTTAGTGTAGTGGACAGTGGTGTGGTGTAGTGTAGTGGAGTGTGGTTTAGTGTAGTGGACAGTGGCGTGGTGTAGTGGAGTGTGGTGGAGTGGAGTGTGGTTGAGTGGAGTGTGGTGGAGTGGAGTGTGGTTCAATGTAGGGTGGAGGATATGGTGTAGTGGAGTGTGGTGGGATGTAGTGGGGTAGCATGTGGTGTGATGGCATGTGATGTGGCGTGGCGTGGTGAAATGTGTTGTGATGTGATGAAATGTGGCGTGGCGTGGTGAAATGAAATGTCATGTGATGAAATGTGGCGTGGCGTGGTGAAATGAGGCGAGGCGAGACGAGAAGAGACGTGATGTGATATGGTGTGATGTGGTCTGGTGTGATGTGGTGAGATATGGTGTGATGTGGTGTGGTGTGATGTGATGTGAAATTTGTTCATCCTATTTTTCATGTGCTATCAACTAATCCAATCTCCAAGATGCTTGAAACTGACTTTTTCCCCCCAGGAAAACGGCGGGGTGATGTAGTTCCCCCTTCACCCGGATAACCCCTGCTTACTCGGAATTTTCTCTTTGATTCTATTTTCATGCGTTATCAGTGAATATGACTTCCAAACCAGTCAAAAACAACTAGCTTTGGAGAAAGAGGAGGGAGAGGGGAAGAGTTTTGCAGATCTACACCCCACTCACATGTTGTGGGACTTAATCATTTTCGGTATATTTCCTGTGCTATTTCCTATGCTATTTCTTATGCTATTTCCTGTGCTATTAATTAATCTGACCTCCTAGATGCTTCCAACCAACTTATTTCCCTGGGTTAGGTTTAGGGTTGGGGTAATGTTTAGGGTTTAGTTTTAGGGTTGGAGTAATGTTTAGGGTCTAGTTTTAGGGTTGGGGTAAAGTTTAGGGTTTAGTTTTAGGTTTGGGGTAAAGTTTAGGGTTTAGTTTTAGGTTTGGGGTAAAGTTTAGGGTTTAGTTTTAGGTTTGGGTTAAAGGTTAGGGTTTAGTTTTAGGTTTGGGGTAATGTTTAGGGTCTAGTTTTATGGTTGGGGTATAGTTTAGGGTTTAGTTTAATGGTTGGGGTAATGTTTATATTTAGATTTAGCTTGGTTTGGTTTAGATTTAGAGTTTAGCGTTGGGGCTAGATTTAATTTTATGTTTAATTTAGTTTTAGTTTCCAAATCCCAGAAAAAAAATTGATTCAGAGCAACTAAAAGGTCAGATTAGTTGATAGCACCCAAAAGGACACCGAAGAAAAATCATTAGGGTATATATCTAAAAAACGACAATGGTTTTTTCACCTGCTTTACCCCTCCTTTTTCCTAGAACAACTAATCATTTCCAACTGGTTTGGAGGTCATATTCGTTGATAACGTACGAAAAATCTTAGAGAAAACTCTGGGGTTAAATGAGAGAAGTGCATCCACCTAAGTTTTCCATGAAGAGAGAGTCAATAACAAACATCTTGGAGTTCGGATTAGTTGATAACACATGAAAAAAAGATGAGGAAAAAATTTTGGGTGTTATGTGGTGTGGTGTGTTTTTATGTGGTGTGATGTAGTGAGGTATGGTGTGTTGTGTTGTGGTGTTATGTGGTGTGGAGTAGTGTGGTGTAGTGTTGTATGTTTTTATGTGGTGTGGTGAAGTGTGGTGTGATGTGGTGCGGTGCGGTGCACTGCGATGTAGTGTGGTGCAGTGCTGTGCAGTGCGGTGCAGTGAGATTCTTCATCTTTCTCTTCTTCATCTTTGTATTCCTCTTCTTTGTTTTGTCTTCCATCTAAACAAAAAAAATATATATATATAAAACATATATGTAGCCAATCTCTCAGACTTTTACAAAGCTCCAGGGAGATAAATTTAATATAAGTGGTGTGTTCCTGAACAGAGATACTACAAAATAGCTTAAAAGCTATATATATATATATATATATTTATATATATAAAGAAATATACCCGGGTGTGTATGATTGTGTATAGAAGATTATATTAATAAAAGGAATTCCAACTTTGTCTGATTTACTCGTTTTATTTACAATCCTTTAAAATTATAATGGTATTAGAATGAAATAGTATGGTAGAATATTAAGTGTTAAGTGTTAATTGAACAAGTAATTTCATGCATTCGCAATCTTCAGGTCAAATTCTGTGGTGACAGTCAAGTTTATAATTTTCAACTGTAATGAGATGGGTAAATTTTGTGCCTTATATACAGTGAAAAGCGGCTACAGAATGCTATATTTTGCAAACTGTATTTCGACCAATCGGTGTAGTTTCACTGGATTACTGAAGCTGATTGGTTTAGGCATCACGATTGGTTGGGCATGTCTAACGACTTCTATTTGGCCCTATTCAAAGCATCAATTGTTTTGCTATTTTTAGAAATGATGAAAATAGCATTTTCTAGGGTTTTTATACCCCTAAGAATTATTATTGTTCATTTAGCTTGGGTTGGAATTTTGAAAAATATTCCCAAATGCAAATATGAAGTGCAAAAGCAGAAATCTAATTTACTGCATTAAATGCCCGAATTGTGAAGAACTATATGTCGGTCAAACTGGAAATGCACTATCGGAACGTGCACGGGTGCACCGACAGCAAATCAGATACCCAAATGTCCGTCAGATACTCCTGAGTAACCATCTAGCAACATGTGGTCAGAAAATATTTATATTATTTCCATTCTACAAAGTACACAGGCCAAGTGAAATCAAGAGAAAAATCAAAGAAAAGAATTTTATTGATAAATTCCAACCCAAGCTAAATGAACAATAATAATTCTTAGGGGTATAAAAACCCTGGAAAATGCTATTTACATCATTTCTAAAAATATCAAAACAATTGATGCTTTGGATAGAGCCAAATAGAAGTCGTTAGACATGCTCAATCAACCATGACGCCTAAACCAATCAGCTTCAGTAATCCAGTGAAACTAGACACCAATTGGTCGAAATACAGTTTGCAAAATGTAGCATTCTGTAGCCGCTTTTCACTGTATATAAGGCACACAATTTACCCATCTCATTACAGTTGAAAATTGTAAACTTGACTGTCACCACAGAATATAAACCTGAAGATTGCGAAAGCATGAAAGTACTTGTTCAATTAACATTTAACACTTAATATTCTACCATACTATTCAGATTACATCTATAAAATTCAGATTACATCTATATATACACACATACATATATATATATATATATATATATATATACATTCATATATACACATACATACACACATATACATATATACAAATACACATGCATATATATATATATATACACATATATATATACATGCATATATATATATATATATATATATATATATATATATATACAATATGTATAGGATTCCTTTCCCTTTGAGCACATAATTTACAGGGAATAACGCGACTATGGCTCCGTTAATTTATCTTCATATATATATATACTTATATATACATATATACTTATATATACATACACACATATATATACATACACACACATATATATACATACACACACACATATGCATACACGCACATATATGCATACACACATATACATACAGACACACATATACATACAGACACACATATACATACATATATATAGATATACATACATATATATAGATATATATACATATATAGATTCATACATACATATATAGATTCATACATACACACATATAGATTCATACATACACACATATAGATTCATACATACACACATATAGATTCATACATACACATATATATATATATATACATACATATATATAGATTCATACATACATACACACACACATACATATATATATATATATATACATACACATATATATACATACACACACACACACATGCATAACCACACACATATATATATATACATACACACACATGCATACACACATATATGCATACACACACATATATGCATCCACACATATGCATACACACACATATATATACGTACACACATATATATATAGATATACATACATATATATAGAGATTCATACATACATGCCCACACATATATATATATATACACGTATATACATATATATATACACATACATACATACATATATACACATACATACATACATATATACACATACATACATACATATATACACATACATACATACATATATACACATACATACATACATACATATATACACATACATACATACATATATACACATACATACATACATACATATATACACATACATACATACATATATACACATACATACATACATATATATATATATATATATATATATATATATATATATATATATATATATATAAAGTACTTGAGGAGCATTCTAATTGTTCAATAAACTGATTGAAAAATACAAACGATGTTTTAATATACAGATTCATTATTTGTGTATATATAATATATACAAAGCATATAAATAAATTTACAGTAGAATAACATAGCAAATATGTTTTAAATATATACATAAATAACATTACCAATGCTTAAATAATATTATAAATTGCCGCGATTCTTTCAGAAGGATATGTTCCTTTAATGTTGCAATATTAATGAAAATATACGTATATATATACATACATATATTTATTCAACTAAGGAAAGTTTGTTGATTGAAAATCTGCCGACTCTTTCATAAGAGATGACAAACACTCAACAGTTTATGTTTATCCGGAGTTTTATTATAATAATTGTTTCTACTTTGGCACAAGGCCAGCAATTACCCAGTGTATTACTGGTACTTTATTTTATCGACCCCATAAGAATGAAAGGCAAAGTTAACCTCGGCGGGTTATAATAATAAACAAGAAAGACGGTATCATTTGCCCATCCCTATTTATTTTATTATGCGTATTTCATTTGTATAACAACTGCCCTACGTGTTCTCATATCAACGGATATCAACGAATATCTCATATCAACGGATATTTACATCTTGCATGGATTTTTGTCGGAAGAAAACACGTAGGGCAGATATTATACAAATGACATATGTCTTCGAAATAAGTATAATAAAATAAATAGGGATGAACAAGTGATACCGTCTGTCTTCTTTATTATTATATATACACTCATCTTGAATTTATTGAAGAGATAAGACACACTCTACCCTGAAAGGCTAAAATGAATCAGTAGAGTTGATTTAGCTACGTTCCAGCCATCCATCCATACAAATCATGTCAGGTATTTCAGCTACCACAACACATTTATTTTGTTATCCTCATTTTCCCCTACCATGCTGACTCTCAATCTGACTAATTTTCCATCAAAGGCTACAGGCCATGACTGGCTATTATTGTTGCTGTATTCTATCGGCTACTTTGCCTTGTTGTATTCTATCGGTTAGTTTGTTAGCCTTGACGGCGACCCTCACTGCCTACCTCACAATTTCCCTCACACCACCATAGCCTATTCGACCAATCAAACCTCAGCATGCTTCTACTACTACTACCTAACTCTCTCCTCCCCCGTCCCAGCCCAACACACCCTGCCATTATTACCACCACCACTGTTCTTCTAGCCCTGAATTTTCCTACTGTTATGTATGGATGAGCTGAGAATAAATTGGAGCAACTCTGAATTAATAGATGAAATGAATATGAATCTGCGAGCTACCAAACACCCATGTGAAGCCCCAATCCAGAGAGAGGAAGCACACACACACCCTTGCAAAAATCGACCCTTCCCTACGAGTGTCGACAAATGCCCAAAACTCCGAGTTGGTACCATCAATGTAAGCACAATGAAAGGAAGAGCAGGAGAAATCGTAGAAATGCTAGAGCGAAAGGAAATTGATGTATGCTGTGTGCAAGAGACTAGATGGAGAGGAGACTCTGCTAGAGTCCTTGTAGGAAAAAGTCAGTGCTACAAATTTTTCTGGGTGGGAAATGACGATGGGATGGGTGGTGTAGGTATACTACTAGCTGACAAGTGGGTAGATAAAGTAATCTCAGTGTACAGGGTAAATGCAAGAATCATTAAACTCAGACTAGTCCTGAATAAAACAATTACCACAATAATATCAGCTTACACACCCCAATAGGGGTTGCCAGACGAACTTAAGGATAGGTTTTACGAGTCCCTAATGCACACTACAGCTCTAACAAACGACAATGGCTTCCTAATCATCGCAGGAGATTTTAACGAACACGTAGGTAAACACTGTGACGGCTACAATAGAGTCCATGGAGGCCATGGGGTTGGCACAAGATATGAAGAAGGATTCAGACTTCTAGAATTCTGCGACGCCAATGACAAGTCGATATGTAACACAAACTTCAAAAAACCCGACAACCACCTAATCACCTATAGATCAGGGGAGCATTCTAGTCAGATAGATTTTATCCTCATCAGAGGACGTGACAGATGGACGGTCGTAAACACAAAAGCCTTCCCCAGTGAGGAATGTACCTCCCAACATAACTTAGTTGTCAGCGACCTCACGGTCAGAACTAGACGATCCTGGAAACAGAGGCCAACCTGGAGAAGAAAGATCTGGAAGCTGAAAGACCCCTCAGCCAGTAACAGATTTAAAGATATTTTACACAACGCCTACGACAGTAGAGAAGAACAGATATAGACATTCAATGTAGAAGAGCACTGGGAGTTCCTAAAAAATAACTTACTAGAGGCGACGGATGAGGTCTGTGGCTGGAGTAAGACCACAAACAGGAGGAGAGTGGCTTGGTGGTGGAACAATAAGGTAGATGAGGCAGTTAAGGCCAAGAGACAGGCATGGAAAGAATGGAAGAACGTGGGGAGCAGGGTACATTACATAGAGACCAAGAGGGAAGCTAGGCGACAAGTATACTTAGCTAGGAGGGAAGCAGAGGATAGAAAATTCAAGCATGTTTTGCAACGAGAGGACCAGAAACAGGAAGTGTTCAAGATTGAGAGGCAGTGTGTCAGAGAGAATTGTGATGTCATTGGAGAGAAGTGTATCCGGAATGATAAAGGTGAGCTTGCCCTCACAAGTGCTGAGAAGAAAGATGCATGGAAATGTCATTATGATAGATTACTAAATGAGGAAAATGCATGGGAAGAAGAGACCCTACCCCAAGTAGACCCTATAGAGGGGCCAGCAGTACAAGTCAGCAGCAGCGTAGTAGGTAAGGCAATCAAAGATATGAAGATGGGGGAGGCAACCGGTCCATCGGGTATAGCTGCCGAGATGCTGAAGGCATCTGGGTCTGTAGGTCACACTATAGCCACACGTATTGTTAACCAGGTAATACTAGAAGGTGTCATACCAAAAGATTGGTGCAGTAGCATCATTGTCAACTGCTACAAAGGTAAAGGTTATGCACTCGATAGAGGAAACTATAAAGGTATAAAGCTGATGGACCAGGTCATGAAAGTAACAGAAAGAGTTATACACAGTTGATTAGGGACCGGGTGAAACTAGATGAGATGCAATTTGGGTTTGTACCAGGAAGAGGCACCACTGATGCCCTCTTCCTTGTGGGGCAGTTTTTGGAAAAGTACCTAGCTAAAAGTAAGCCACTCTACCTGGCATTCGTCGATCTCGAGAAAGCCTTTAACAGAGTTCCACGTGCTGTAATCTGGTGGGCTCTTAGAAAACTAGGAGTAGATGAATGGCTTGTGAAAGCTGTACAAGCCATGTATAGGGGAGCAGTCAGCAAAGTTAGGATTAACAATGAGTATAGCGAGGAATTTAGCGTACAGGTTGGTGTCCACCAGGGCTCTGTTCTTAGCCCTCTCCTGTTCATCATAGTCCTGCAGGCAATAACGGAGGAGTTTAAGACCGGATGCCCATGGGAACTCCTGTATGCTGATGACCTCGCACTTATAGCTGAATCTATGGTAGAACTAGAGAAGAAATTCCCAACTTGGAAGCAGGGACTAGAAAGAAAGGGTCTCAAAGTCAACATGACAAAGACTAAGGTCCTAGTAAATAGACGAGAAAACAGAACCCAGATCCCCTCAGGGAAATGGCCTTGCTCAGTATGTAGGAAAGGTGTAGGTAGGAACTCCATTCTCAAACAATGGGTACACAAGAGATGTAGCGGGATCTCAGGAAGCTTAATTAAGAATGTAGGCTTCACATGCAGCAGCTGTACTGGAACAGCAAGCAGCAAACAGCCACAGGAAACATGTACCACCAATCTCTGGGAAGGCTCTGTAGAGACAGTAGACAGCTTCTGCTACCTAGGTGACCGAATTAGCAGCGGAGGTGGGTGTTCAGTAAGTACAATAACTAGGGTAAGAACGCGATGGAAGAAGTTCAGGGAACTACTGCCACTGCTAGCTGCAAAAGGCTTCTCCCTCAAAATGAAAAGCAGACTGTATGATGCGTGTATCCGAACAGCGATGTTGCATGGTAGTTAGACTTGGGCGCTGAAGGTGGAAGACTTACGTAGATTAGAGAGAAACGAAGCCTGCATGCTCCGATGGATGTGTAATAGTAATATACGCGACCGACAAAGCATAAATGAATTGAGAGAAAGACTGAGCATAAGAGGAATCAAATGCTGTGTGCAGGAGAGGCGGTTGCGTTGGTATGGACATGTGATGCGTATGAAGGATGACAGCTGCATAAAAAGGTGCAGAGCACTAGAAGTCGATGGAAACCGCGGAGTGGGGAGACCCAAGATGACTTGGGATGAGGTGATAAAAGCCGACCTTACCCAATTACACCTCTCCAAGGCGATGACACACGACCGTGACCTCTGGCGTCACGCAGTAATACACAGTACCCGACCTCCCATGGGTACAAGCTGAAGCATATAGACAATATGCCCCCACATCCTCCCACTGCAAGGTGGTCGTGGAGGTGCCACGGAAAAAAAGCACCCAGCCCACACTGTAAAGTGGACGTGTAGGCGCCACGAAAAAGCACCCAGCACTCACTGTAAATGAGGTTGGTGTTAGGAAGGGCATCCAGCTGTAGAAATCAAGCCAAATCAGTTCCTGTATGAGCAAGGCATGGTCAGCCGACCAGACACTGCCCACAACAGGACAACCCGTCTAACCCATGCTAACGTGGAAGAACGGACGTAAAACGGTGATGATGATTATAACACACACACACACACACACACACACACACACACATATATATATATATATATATATATATATCTATACATACATACATATATATACATACATACATAGTAATAATAATAATATTTATACTTATATATGATTATAAATATGGATGGTAGTACTAACTACTAGCCAGTTACCGGTAGGAGAAAAGGCTCAATCTAAAATTTCAAATGTATTACAGAGCCGAGATAGAAAATATAAAACAATAAAATCTTAGTTTAATACATTTAATTGTTGATAATTTTTTTTTTACATATATATATATATATATATATATATATATATATATATATATATATATATATATATATATATATACAATATATTAATAAATGGAAACTATATTTATAAAACCATATTTATTTTATACATATTTCAAGGGCCACCAAGGCAAATTATGGTGCGCTTTCATCGGATAAAATACATCATCATCATCATCGTTTAACGTCCATCTTCCACGTTTGCATGGGTTTGGACGGGAGTTTTCCCACTTGAGGTAAGATTTGTTGTCCTGCTCGTATAGGACTGTCTGGCGGGTTTTCTACGGCTGGATGCCCTTTCTAACACCAACCACGTTTACAGTGTGGACTGGGAGGTTTTTACAGTGTTACCTACACGGCCACATTACAGCGTGAACTGTGTTTTTTTTTGTCGTGACACCTACACGACCTCATTTGTTTCGGACTAGATGTTGTGGTACCAACATAACTTCACATTTCAGGGGGGGGGGGTAGTGGGAAGGGGTGTATTTCGTTAGAGGTGCCTACTGACTGTAGGTTTCGCTTTGTACTTGGGCAAGGCGGGTCTTCTGTATGACTGTGTAGCGCCAAATATCTCGGTCCAGTGACATTGTCTTGGAGAGGTGTAAGTGTGTGAGGTCGGAATTTATCAAGTCGTCCCAGGTTTTTCTGGGTCTGCCTACTCCGTGGCTACCGGCTATTTTTATCGCCCTGCACTTTTTTATACAGCTGTTGTCTTTCATGCGCATCACGTGACCGTACCAACGTAGTCTTCTCTCGAGTAAACAACACCTGATCCCTCTTATTCCTAATTTCTCCCTTAGTTCGTTTATGCTTTGCCGTTCACGTATATTACTATTACACATCCAGCGGAGCATGCAAGCTTCGTTTCTCTCCAGTCTGCGTATATCCTCTGCACACAATGCCCAGGTCTCACTGCCATGTAACATTGCTGTTCGTATGCAGGCCTTTCATTTTTAGAGAGAACCCTTTAGCGGCCAATAGTGGTATAAACTCTCTGAACTTGTTCCATCCCGTTCTGACTCTAGCTACTGTACTTTCAGAGCACCCTCCCCCACTGCTGATTTTGTCACCCAGGTAACGGAAGGTGTCCACTATTTCTATAGAACCATCTGTGCAATGTAATGAGCTAGTATTCTGTGGGCACTTGCTGCTACTTATTGCACCAGAGCACCGGCCACATGTAAAATCTGTGTTCTTAGTTAGCTTACCTGTGATCCCACTACATCTTTTATGCACCCATACTTTGCATTTGGGACATAAAATGGAGTTTCTGCCTACTCCTTTCCTACACACTGAGTCAACAAAAGCTAAGTATAGGGGTTTACTTTTAGCTAGGTACTTCTCCTGTAGTTGTCGTACAATAAAAAGAGCGTCTGTGGTACTTTTACCTGACACAAACCCGAACTGCATTTCATCTTGATCAATTCGTTCTCTGATTAGTTGCGCTATTAC
The DNA here is from genome assembly GCA_964016885.1 of Eledone cirrhosa. Lineage (NCBI taxonomy): Eukaryota > Metazoa > Mollusca > Cephalopoda > Octopoda > Eledonidae > Eledone > Eledone cirrhosa. The sequence continues at coordinate 15,889,610 of OZ024742.1, read as the reverse complement.
TTTTTCTGTGACCTTCATGACCTGGTCGATTAATTTAATGCCTCTATAGTTACCCATATCTAGGGCATCTCCTTTACCGTTGTAGCAGTTAATGATGATGCTGCTACGCCAGTCCTTCGGAACGGCCCCATTCTGTATGACTTGGTTTACTATCCAGGTGACCATAGTGTGTCCCACCGTTCCAGATGCTTTCAGCATTTCAGCAACTATTTCCGAAGGCCCAGCCGCCTTACCCGTCTTCATATCTTTGATTGCCTTACTTATTATACTACCTTCAACTAGCACTGCTGATCCCTCTATTGGATCCATTTATTCTCCTCATTTAGTAGCCTTTCGTAATGACACTTCCAAGCTACCTTCTTATCAGCGTCAGTGATGGCAAGTACACCATCATCATTAAGGACACACTTCTCCCCGACAATATCACGGTTTTCCTTGACACATTGCCTAGCAATCGTGAACACCTCACGTTTTTGGTCCTCGCGTTGGAGAACATGCTTGAACTTTCTTTCCTCTGCTTCCCTTTTTGCGAAGTACACTTGTCTCCTAGCTTCCCTCCTGGCCACTTGATAGTCTTTTCTACTTACCCCATCCCTTTCTAAGCCTGCTTTTTGGCCTTAATTGACTCCTCCCCCTTACTGTTCCACCACCACGTTACTCTCCTCCTGCCTATAGGCCTGCTCAAGCCACAGACTTCATCTGCCGCCTTCAGCAGGTTAGCTTTCAGGAATTCCCACTGTTCCTCTATATTGTACGACTCTAATTGCTCTTCCTTACTGTCGAAAGCATCAAGTAATATGCTTTTAAATTTATTACTGGCTGTGGGGTCCTTTAGCATCCATATTTTTCTCCTGAGCATAGTCCTCCTCTGTTGTCGAGTACGTCTTGTCGTGACTATGAGGTCGCTGACTATGAGTCTATGTTGGGAGGTGCATTCTTCATGGGGGAGGGATTTAGTGTTTACAACAGACACTATCACGTATTCTGGTAAGGATATAATCTATCTGACTGGCGTGTTCCCCTGATCTATAGGTGATCAAGTGATTGTCTCGTTTTTTGAAGTTAGTGTTACAGTTAGTTAGGTTATTTGCGTCGCAGAATTCCAGGATTCTGGAGCCTTCCTCATTTCTAATACCAAACCCATAGCCTCCATGGATTCCGTCATAGCCATCACAATGTTGTCCAACGTGACCATTTAGGTCGCCAGCAATAATTATGTAGTCACTGCCGGTTATTTGGGAGGTAGTGAGCATCAATGTCTCATAGAATCTGTCTTTTATAGCGCCGGGCAGTCCGGATTGGGGTGCATACGCAGATATTACTGTCACAGTAGTTCTATTTAGGACAAGTCTTATTTTAATTATCTGTCGTTCACTCTATTTACGTCTCTTATCTTATCTACCCATTTTTCTGCTAACATGATTCCTACCCCACCCAGCCCATTTTCATTTCCCACCCAGAAAAGCTTATAGCATCGTTTTTTACCCACAATGAATCTAGCAGACCCACTCCTCCACCTGGTCTCTTGGATAGAGCAAACATCAACCTCATTACGTTCAAGCATTTCTACAACCTCGTTAGAGCGACTTTTAAGGTGCCTACATTCATGGTACCAACTCTGAAGTTTTGGATTGCGTTTGGTGGGGGGGAAGGGTGGGGCGCGGGGGGAGAGGGGAGGGGCAAGTACACCATCATCATTAAGGACACACGAAAGGACGGCCGAAACAAAGAGGAGGAGTCCTTATCTTTTCGTCCGGCAGCATGTGGTGAATTTGTCTATATCTTTGGCAATGTCACAGTGTTCAGATTTTTTTTCAGACTCCAGAAATCCATAGTCCATCCATCATATCGGCAAGAAACCAGAAGTGATAGCATAGGCCGCTGACTTATGATTGGTCCTAATAATAATGGTGGAGAGTGGGAAGGGTATGGGGTAGTTAGCGAGAGGGTTTAAATGAAGTCTTCAAATTTTGGGCATAATTGGACAAGCACAAAACAGTATAACATATAAGCGAATAATGGGGTTTAAAATACAAGAAGATTATTTAGAAACAACCAGACAGAATTATAGAATAGCATTGAGAGAGAGCAAAAGATTGGATTCTGGGCGATGATACGAATATATGAATGAATGGACCGATAGGCTGGAGAGAGATAAGTAAAATGGCATTTACATTACACCTCGCAGGGGAAGACGAGGTCTGACAATTAATAAACGTTGACAAATTCTGAGATTCGTACCTCGTAACTGGTTTATTTATATTTGGTGAGAGAAGGGAGTGATTATACGGGTTAACTAGCCGCCGCGTAATACGATACAGTGGGGGGGGGGGGGGGTAAAGATTAAGAGGGACAAGGAGGTCATTTTATAAATCCTAGAATTTTTCGGCCAAAGTTAAACAAACAAGATTGTTATTTTAGAAAAACAAATGGACCATTTTACGAGAGGGTTTAATTCAAATCGTCGAATTTTGGGCATAATTGGACAAGCATATAACAGTAATAATAAGCGAGTAATGGGGTTTTAAAATACAAGAAGATTATTTAGAAACAAGCAGACAGAATTATAGAATAGCATTGAGAGAGAGTAAAAGATTGGATTCTGGGCGATGATACGAATATATGAATGAATGGACCGATAGGCTGGAGAGAGATAAGAAAAATTACATTTACATTACACTTCGCTGGGAACGACGAGGTCTGACCATTAATAAGAGTGACAAATTCTGAGATTCGTACCTCGTAACAGGTTTATTTATATTTGGTGAGAGAAGGGAGTGATTGAAAGGGTTAACTAACAGGTGCGTAATACGATACAGTGGGGGGGGGTAAAGATTAAGAGGGACAAGGAGGTCATTTTATAAATCCTAGAATTTTTCGGCCAAAATTAAACGAACAAGATTGTTATTTTAGAAAAACAAATGGACCATTTTACGAGAGGGTTTAATTCAAATCGTCGAATTTTGGGCATAATTGGACAAGCATATAACAGTAATAATAAGCGAGTAATGGGGTTTTAAAATACAAGAAGATTATTTAGAAACAAGCAGACAGAATTATAGAATAGCATTGAGAGAGAGTAAAAGATTGGATTCTGGGCGATGATACGAATATATGAATGAATGGACCGATAGGCTGGAGAGAGATAAGAAAAATTACATTTACATTACACTTCGCTGGGAACGACGAGGTCTGACCATTAATAAGAGTTGACAAATTCTGAGATTCGTACCTCGTAACAGGTTTATTTATATTTGGTGCGAGAAGGGAGTGATTGAAACACTTAACTAGCCGGGGCATAATACGATACAGTGGGGGGGGGGGGTAAAGATTAAGAGGGACAAGGAGGTAATATTATAAATCCTAGAATTTTTCGGCCAAAATTAAACGAACAAGATTGTTATTTTAGAGAAACAAATTGGGCAATTTACGAGAGGGTTTAAATGAAATCTTCGAATTTTGGCCATAATTGGACAAGCATATAACAGTAATAATAAGCGAGTAATGGGGTTTTAAAATACAAGAAGATTATTTAGAAAGCAACCAGACAGAATTATAGAATAGCATTGAGAGAGAGCAAAAGATTGGATTCTGGGCGATGATACGAATATATGAATGAATGGACTGATAGGCTGGAGAGAGACAAGAAAAATGGCATTTACATTACACTTCGCAGTGGACAACGAGGTCTGACCATTAATAAACGTTGACAAATTCTGAGATTCGTACCTCGTAACAGGTTTATTTATATTTGGTGAGAGAAGGGAGTGATTGAAAGGGTTAACTAACAGGTGCGTAATACGATACAGTGGGGGGGGGTAAAGATTAAGAGGGACAAGGAGGTCATTTTATAAATCCTAGAATTTTTCGGCCAAAATTAAACGAACAAGATTGTTATTTTAGAAAAACAAATGGGGCAATTTACGAGAGGGTGTAAATCAAATCTTCAAATTTTGGGCATAATTAGACAAGCATATAGCAGTAATAATAAGCGAATAATGGGGTTTAAAATACAAGAAGATTATTTAGAAACAAGCAGACAGAATTATAGAATAGCATTGAGAGAGAGCAAAAGATTGGATTATGGGCGATGATACGAATATATGAATGAATGGACCGATAGGCTGGAGAGAGATAAGAAAAATTGCATTTACATTACACTTCGCAGGGGACGACGAGGTCTGACCATTAATAAGAGTTGACAAATTCTGAGATTCGTACCTCGTAACAGGTTTATTTATATTTGGTGAGAGAAGGGAGTGATTGATACACTTAACTAGCCGGGGCATAATACGATACAGTGAGGGGGGTAAAGATTAAGAGGGACAAGGAGGTCATTTTATAAATCCTAGAATTTTTCGGCCAAAATTAAACAAACAAGATTGTTATTTTAGAAAAACAAATGGGGCAATTTACGAGAGGGTTTAAATGATGAAATCTTCGAATTTGGGGCATAATTGGACAAGTATATAACAATAATAATAAGCGAAAAAGGGGGTTTAAAATACAAAAAGATTATTTAGAAACAACCAGACAGAATTATAGAATAGCATTGAGAGAGAGCAAAAGATTGGATTCTGGGCGATGATACGAATATATGAATGAATGGACCGATAGGCTGGAGAGAGATAAGAAAAATGGCATTTACATTACATTTCGCAGGTGACGACGAGGTCTGACCATTAATAAGCGTTGACAAATTCTCAGATTCGTACCTCGTAACATGTTTATTTATATTTGGTGAGAGAAAGGAGTGATTGAAAGGGTTAACAAGCCGGCACGTCATACGATACATTGGGAGGGGGTAAAGATTAAGAGGGACAAGGAGGCCATTTTATAAATCCTAGAATTTTTCGGCCAAAATTAAACGAACAAGATTGTTATTTTAGAAAAACAAATGGGGCAATTTACGAGAGGGTTTAAATGAAATCTTCGAATTTTTGTCATAATTGGACAAGCATATAACAGTAATAATAAGCGAATAATGGGATTTAAAATACAAGAAGATTATTTAGAAACAAGCAGACAGAATTATAGAATAGCATTGAGAGAGAGCAAAAGATTGGATTATGGGCGATGATACGAATATATGAATGAATGGACCGATAGGCTGGAGAGAGATAAGAAAAATTGCATTTACATTACACTTCGCAGAGGACGACGAGGTCTGACCATTAATAAGAGTTGACAAATTCTGAGATTCGTACCTCGTAACAGGTTTATTTATATTTGGTGAGAGAAGGGAGTGATTGATACACTTAACTAGCCGGGGCATAATACGATACAGTGAGGGGGGTAAAGATTAAGAGGGACAAGGAGGTCATTTTATAAATCCTAGAATTTTTCGGCCAAAATTAAACAAACAAGATTGTTATTTTAGAAAAACAAATGGGGCAATTTACGAGAGGGTTTAAATGATGAAATCTTCGAATTTGGGGCATAATTGGACAAGTATATAACAATAATAATAAGCGAAAAAGGGGGTTTAAAATACAAAAAGATTATTTAGAAACAACCAGACAGAATTATAGAATAGCATTGAGAGAGAGCAAAAGATTGGATTCTGGGCGATGATACGAATATATGAATGAATGGACCGATAGGCTGGAGAGAGATAAGAAAAATGGCATTTACATTACACTTCGCAGGGGACAACGAGGTCTGACCATTAATAAACGTTGACAAATTCTGAGTTTCGTACCTCGTAACAGGTATATTTATATTTGGTGAGAGAAGGGAGTGATTGAAAGGGTTAACTAGCCGGCACGTAATACGATACATTGGGAGGGGGTAAAGATTAAGAGGGACAAGGAGGCCATTTTATAAATCCTAGAATTTATCGGCCAAAATTAAACGAACAAGATTGTTATTTTAGAAAAACAAATGGGGCAATTTACGAGAGGGTTTAAATGAAATCTTCGAATTTTTGGCATAATTGGACAAGCATATAACAGTAATAATAAGCGAATAATGGGATTTAAAATACAAGAAGATTATTTAGAAACAAGCAGACAGAATTATAGAATAGCATTGAGAGAGAGCAAAAGATTGGATTATAGGCGATGATACGAATATATGAATGAATGGACCGATAGGCTGGAGAGAGATAAGAAAAATGGCATTTACATTACATTTCGCAGGGGACGACGAGGTCTGACCATTAATAAGCGTTGACAAATTCTCAGATTCGTACCTCGTAACATGTTTATTTATATTTGGTGAGAGAAAGGAGTGATTGAAAGGGTTAACTAGCCGGCACGTCATACGATACATTGGGAGGGGGTAAAGATTAAGAGGGACAAGGAGGCCATTTTATAAATCCTAGAATTTTTCGGCCAAAATTAAACGAACAAGATTGTTATTTTAGAAAAACAAATGGGGCAATTTACGAGAGGGTTTAAATGAAATCTTCGAATTTTTGTCATAATTGGACAAGCATATAACAGTAATAATAAGCGAGTAATGGGGTTTTAAAATACAAGAAGATTACTTAGAAACAAGCAGACAGAATTATAGAATAGCATTGAGAGAGAGCAAAAGATTGGATTCTGGGCGATGATACGGATATATGAATGAATGGACCGATAGGCTGGCGAGAGATAAGGAAAATTGCATTTACATTACACTTCGCAGGGGACGAAGAGATCTGACCATTAATAAGCGTTGACAAATTCTCAGATTCGTACCTCGTAACAGGTTTATTTATATTTGGTGAGAGAAGGGAGTGATTGAAAGGGTTAACTAGCCTGCGCGTAATACGATACAGTGGGGGGGGGGGTACAGATTAAGAGGTACAACGAGGTCATTTTATAAATCCTAGAATTTTTCGGCCAAAATTAAATAAACAAGATTGTTATTTTAGAAAAACAAATGGGGCAATTTAGGAGAGGGTTTAAATGAAATCTTCGAATTTTGGGCATAATTGGACAAGCATATAACAGTAATAATAAGCGAATAATGGGGTTTAAAATACAAGAAGATTATTTCGAAACAACCAGACAGAATTATAGAATAGCATTTAGAGAGAGCAAAAGATTCATATATATACATACACAGATATATATATATGTATGTATGAAACTTAATTATTCGTGTAATGCGACTCCTGTAACGTTTTTAATCTCAACACTGTTTAATAATTATTTAATATTACTTACCAATTTCTTATCTTTTGCTTTTACTGTTTCTCTTGTGTTTGTTGACGCTTTGCGATATTCCCTGGAGAAAAATGGCGCCAAACATTTCTTTTTGAAAGAATAACGTGATTCTGTTCACGTGATATTACCTCTAAATATATGAATGTGTCTATACGTATATACGTATTTTTTCCTTCTAAGTTCGGAAAAATGATAAACTGGAATAATTCTAAAATCGGGAAAATGTTTTATATGACTCAAATGATGCTATTGCATTGAGCTTCCTTTTCCCACTTCCAGTATCGATGGAAAATGGTTAGAGTAGTTTCTCAAAGCTGAAGCTTATAAAATTTTACATTCACTCTACAATGTTGCAAGATAATTTTGTTGACTTGCATTTTAAACGATAATAAAGCGATTATTAATCATTGAAAGACTCAAAATAATAATACTGTGGAATATTTTTACTTAGTCCGGTTAACAGTATACTATTTTCCATTCCCGAGGGTATACTCTTAAGCGGACTCGACTGTACCTGCGGGTCTAGACCGAGGGGGTGGGGAAAAGTCGGGTCCCATCACAATATTCCCGTTCCATGATAGTAAGGCCCCTTCACCTGAGGGGCAAAAGTAAAACCTGCAACGATACATTTTCTCAAACAAGAACCTGGTTAATTTCGTGCTCGACAACAGTCTCATCATAATTCAATACACATCAGCAACCAACAGTATATATATATATATATATATATATATATATATATATATATATAATACCCTGTTGTAAATCAATACTAGCTGCTTCCTACCTCTTTATCAGATAAATATCATTTTTTTTTTACAAGGTGTTTTTTAGTCTGTTTATAGATTCTGCTTGGGCATTACGTTATTGTTGTTGTTTAGCCCTAGGTAAACCTTGACTAAACCACAGAATTCCATTATGATCAACGGTATTCCAGCCACGACCATCCCGTCGTTTTAGGTGTATCTAATAAGTACATTATCGGACATCGTGTTCTTTCTTAATATTTTTTTTAAGGTGGGTGGAAAGAATTGGCTGTTATTTCTAGCAAACTGAGTGCCCACATAGTATGTGTATATGGAGGAGGGGTATGTTAAAGTAAGGGAGTACAAATGCTTCTGAAACATTTAACCATTTACATTATAAATTCAAATGTGTGGGTAGTTCTTGGTGATCGAACGAAAGGAACCGATACGAGATCCATTAATTCTGTATAAGACTATCAGAGGTTCATCGATATACCAACCATTGGTAAATATTCCAAGCACACACATACACACATATATATATATATACATACGTACACAGCATTCTCCTCACGAAGGGCGAGAGTGGCGATCGCAAACATATATACATATACACACAAACACATACACACCACATATATATATATACGCAGAAACACACACATACAATAACGACGAGTACTACGATTCTGGAGGAGCGAATGATGGAGAAGATAAAGCTCTCTGCTGCAGAATAAATGGTATTTAATTTTAATAATAATACTAATAATATATATATATATATATATATATATATATATATATATATATATATATATATATATATATATATTTCTTAATTTTTATGGCAAAAGATAGACTATGTATTGCTTTAAACTGTAATGCGAAGGGATACACTAGTATTTGAGGTACCATCATTTGGGATGTTAACCCTCAGACTTTTCCCTCCCGGTTTTGAAATTTAGGGAAAATTTAGGGGTGACTGGGAATATTACATAATGTAGGGATTTTCTTTTCCTTTTCTATCATTTCTTATTTATGTATTTATATATTTATATATCTACTCTCGTGATTGATATTCCGACAAATGTTAGGGGTGTATTTGGGTTTTTTATTATGTCAGGTATAGCATCCAAAAATGTCTCCCTTCCCCCAATATATATATATATATATATATACAAAGACAGTGTCCCAAAAAATGTATACACACTTCAACAGCAAAGTAATCAAAGTGTGTATATATTTTGGAGGGGACACCGTGTGTATATATATATATGTGTGTGTATGTGTAACTCGTAAAACTGTAAAAACGCAGCGGTATATTCTAATTTGGCCATTATTTCTTTCGATATTCATTATAAAATAAGATAAATTGAATTTAGATGAATTCCTTGCGATTTTTGGAAAATTGAAAATATTGTCCATGTGCGATTTACGCCAAACTTGTTTTATTCAGAGTATTTTCTCATTATGCAATGTTTCGGCTATTTACGAAGTTTTGCAGGGTTATGTTAATTTCGAGGTATTTCCCAGTATGCACCGTTGTGGCTATTTACGAAGGTACCCCCAAAACCCGCGAATCTCGGGAACACGGGGTCAGATTTTCGCGAAACTTGTTTTATACAATTTGTATTCCCAATTCAGAGGCAACTTGCTTTCAAAGTATTTACCCATTATGCGCCCTTTTGGCTGTATTACATAACAGACAAGCAAGCAAGCACGCAAGATCAGAGTTTTAGTAGTATATATATATATATATATATATATATATATAGATATAGATATATATATATATATATATATATATATATATATATATATATATATATATATATATATATATATATAATATATGCTTAGTTTTGTAGGCCTAGAAATGTCCTTTGATAGATCTGTTATCTAGTGATCCTTAAGGAAAATGGCTTGTAACAGCAGTGCCAGGCATGTCCAAAGGAGCTTTGAAAGTAAGTGATGAGTTTAGTGAGGAATTCAATGTGCAATTGAGCGTTCATCATGGCTTAGTTCTCAGTCCCTTCGTCTTCGTGTTAAATATAGTTCGTCAGGCCATAACAGAAGATTTCCCGTGTCTATACATGGCCATTTCTGTATGCTGATGACAGGGTTCTTATGGCCAGATCTAGCGAAAGGCTTGAAAAGAAATTTCTGTTGTGGAAACAGAACTTAGAATAAAGAGGGCTGATGATGAACGTTGAGTGAAAAAGAGTTTGGAGATGTCAGTGTAAGGAAGCTGTAGTAGAGGAAAAGCGGAAAAAAATGGACAATTGTGGCTATAGCTGATCTCAAGGTGTGAGAGAAGAGATGACAAAGGAACACTACAGCTGGAGTGATTTTACAGCTGGAGTTGATTTTACTTTCTGTGGATCGCTGAACGCACGCACGCACACATAAACACACGCGCACGTACATACACACGCACACATGGTAATAGTTACAGCGTTCACTTTGCCTCTCTGTTTCTTACTCTCCCCTCTCACTCCCTCATTGGCATTATGCATATTAATTTAAGTTTGGCGTCGGTGAGGTGGACGGAGTCATTTGAAACCTATGAACCAATGATAATCGAGAATTATGACACACGGAATACTGACATTGTTGAAATTAATATATACTAGCTGACGTACCCAGCTTCGCCCGGGTAAACAGATGATAAGAGAAGACAAGTAAAAGAGAAAATGACTGTATTGGATGTTTGTCTGGTTACAGTATGAGGCGAGTCCGTGGTCCCTGTGTGATATAGGTGATACAGAAAACAGTAAAAAAATATCTTCCAGATATACCAGATTCTTCGTTGTACCGTTTGTGCATAGTATATGAACAATTCTAGGTGCTCCCACCTAGAATAGTGACCTCTAGGAGATGGTTCATCTTCTGCCTGACTGTAAAACGTCTATCATTTCATAGACGTGGTTGTTCCACGTTTCTCAAAAGGATGATGGAAGTTCCAATCTTTTATATTATATGTAGATATAGATATAGATAATTAATATAAAAGATGTCCGTCAATGTAAAAAAGGTCCCTATTTACTTGAAATGGTTTATACAAATGCCAAATTAATATGGATATGGATAACATGCTTATCTATAAGTGGTCAGCTATAATAATATAACAACAAATTATATGCCACAAAAATTTATTCAGTAATTTGCAGGCTCTTAGCCACTGAGTAATAGACAGTCAATATTGCCCAGAGTTCAACTCGGGGAGGTGGCCTGGTTTGAACTGCAAATGGCGGATCCTTCTACTTCGAAATAGAATCGTTTTTCAATATTACTCTAACCCTGGCCGGCCATAGGGACCAAACTTTTTGCCAGACTCAGCATATGATGAGGTTTTATTACCACCGCTATCAGAAGCGATGAATTTGAAGGCAATTTCTACCAATACTTGTTGGTTTTTATTGCTCATTATCGACAATAAATGACATTGAACAGAAATGATAACTCTGTCAAAGCCCATAATACTGATCAAAGGACACCAATGTCTGAATCATTTACGTCGAATATTCATAGCAGTGAAGGCAATTTCTACCAATACTTGTTGGTATTTATTGCGCAACATAGCAGTGAAAGCAATTTTTACCAATACTTGTTTGTTTTTATTGATCAGAACGACATTAAATGACATTGAACATAAATGATAACTCTGTCAAAGCTCGCAATACTGATCAAAGGACACCAATGTCCGAATCATTTACGTCGCTTATTGATACCATTAAAGATATGCATACATCAGCTCAAAGCTTCATTATAGACAATATTCAGGGTTATTCCTCTGTTAGTGGTATCAATTGCAAATTTTATACCATCAGGATTGCACACTCGAGATGCAGCAACATACAGTTGCCCATGGCTGAATGCTGGATCATTCAAGTAGACAACGACTCGCTTGAAAGTCTGTCCCTGTGCCATGTTGACAGTCATGGAGAAGGCCAAATTGACGGGAAACTGTCTCCTTTGCCAAATGAATGGCATCAGATCTTCACTTGGTCTCAGCATGATCCTAGGAATGAGAACCGATTCCTCTCTCCCTGGGAGTTTAGCTTCTAAAACTCTTCCGTTAATCAATCTTTCAACAATCAATCTGGTACCATTGCAAAGATCCATTTTATGATTGATATTTCTAAGCAATATAATCGGCATACCCTTTTGAAACCTCAAAATATGTGGGGTAAATCCGGGTATTTGAAGTGAATTCAGATACTCAGTCGGAACATCCATATTGTTCTGCTGATTAGGCTCCATTGCATCCGCACTGACGGTCAACCATTCCTCTCCAGGAAACATTCCGGCTACTTGTGAATTTATTTCATCGACCGTTGCATTCGTATGAGTTAGAATAACGCGTTCCGATATCCAAAAAGCATTCAAATTATGGAACACCCAGTCAATCAATGCTTGGCGGTCCAGTGGCATGACCAAATGGTCTGGGATTCTTACAATCTGATTATCACCAACGTGTGGCAATTCATCGTTTCTCAACTGCATCAACCATCGGCCGTATGTCTCAGCCTTTTGTTTTGCCCGAACATACGAAGTCGCATATTATCATGTAATCGTAAAACACTGAAATGGCGCCACAACGGGGACTTTTTCAGACATGCATCGACAATTTGCGCTCTTTGAGCATTCCTAACAATTGGTAGCACCTGTCTGAAATCGCCACCAAGAACGATAGTCTTACCACTGAATGGCAGGTCACTACCGCAGATATCTCTCAAAGTTCTGTCCAATGCCTCCAGCAAATATCTGTGTGCCATTGGAGCATCAACCCAAATAATCAGAAACGTATTGCGTATAAGGCCCGCGAGTTCACTTTGTCCTGTAATGTTACAGACACTCAACTCATCCGGAACCAATGGAGCCTTGAAGCATGAGTGGAAGGTCCTTCCACCACTCAGCAAAGTGGCAGCGATCCCACTGGTGGCCACAGGGAGAGCAATCTTCCTCTGAGCTCTGACTGCCGATAACATAGTGTTGAAACAGAATGTCTTTCTGGTGCCTCCTGGAGCATCTATGAAAGCACAAAGTTGCTCATTAGTGGAAATCGAGTGGAGAACGCAATCGACCAATTCTCTCTGAGATTGGGTCAACATTGGCATACGTTCATCCACAATACGTTGCTGTTCCAGTGGATCAAACTGGAATAGTTCCCTCCGATCGAGTGGCAAACGTCTAAGCTGCAATCTCATGTTCAATGCTAAGACACGTTGCCGCATTTCTTCATCAGGAATTGGCAAATTGAAATCTGTTAAACATTTGAAATGAACTTCAAGCAGTTGCTCAATATTGAGCAAAACAATAGCTTTCATCAAATTTTCATCATCGACCTGAAGATGATGCCTAAAATCATCAGCCATAATTCCCCAATGGCGTTCAAATAACTCTCTTGGATAGGCAGGATTGCAGAATCGTAGAATCGTGACAAACAACTGCCTTATTATAGCTGGCATCTGTGTTGTTCCTGCAGCTTCCATGGCGTTATTCCATTCAGCGTCATCCTGAAGGAGTCCCAGATGCTGACACACAGCCTGGTATGTTTCATATTCCACGCCATTGATTGTTTTCAAATCAGCGACGCTCTGTTTACCTCTCGAAAAATCATTATGCAACAGAATTCGGAAATAAAACACATCACCAGATGCTGGATGGACATACAAACCCGTCCAATAGTCATGAATCTCAACTTTTGTTTTCTATCATTCCATTTCTTTCCCTTCTTATTCCACGTATAGTGCGAAGGGAAATCGCAGTAGAGTTGCCTTTGATCCGGGTTCAAAGCATGTTCCCTATTATGCTTGAACCACTCAGTCAATTCCGTCTTAGGAGGTGGTGCGTTAGCAATTCTTTCGACACATCTTCTAGTGTCTTGAAAACAGACCATTTTCTTATTCTCTAAGTGAACCTTCAGTTTCTGAACGCTGGGTTTGCGTTCATTGAGAAGAAAATCGAACAATCTCCAGCAAGCTTCGCTAGATCCAATCAAGTGAACATCCTGGAACCTGCCAACTTCATCTCCTTGGTTCGCTTCCTCATTCCTGACATTGATCATTGCCCGATCATGACCTTTGTAAACATATTTGAATAGATATTTGCAAGCTTTCACTCAACTACAAATTTCCACATTAATATGACAACGATATTTCATAAGCAAATATGGATTGTATGGCACAACCCATTGATTTGTAACCTGTCGACCGTTTACATTTTCGACCAAACCGCCATCTGCAGGCGACCGTCTTCTGGATGAGGGATGAGCATCCCCATCGTTCCAGGAAGTGTTTGTGACAAAAGATTTCGGAAAGTGCTTACTGCATTAGCCATTCTTCATGCAAGGCGCTTTCCGATTTGCCACTCCGCATTGGTTGTGCACCATTCACTTTGCCACCAAGTTGCGGAGTGCCTCATTCTCCGGCAGTTCAGCACACACAATGCTGTCGACATCCTCAGCACATCTCAATTTGCAAAATGTATCCATGTAAAATGATCAGCAAATGTGCATGTGGCAATCCTCTTTTTTGGAATTCAATTACGTATGTAAAAGCAACTATACCTCCAAAGATTCCCTCTTTTTCCACATCATCCATTATCTTTTTCAGATATCCTTTGAATACTCTTGCCACAATATCAGGATGGTCCTTTGGCTGTTGTTCTGGCAAAAGTGCATCCTTAATATCAGTCCATTCAGGATTGCATGTAACAGTTATAAACAAATCTGGCTTTCCAAACTTTCTGACAATAGCCATTGCATCCTGATAGCGAATGTTCATATATCTCGTGCCGCCGATGAATGACGATGGCAAAATGATGCGTCGACCAATTTTCTTGTAATTGGCATCATCGGCTGTTATCGCATCCTGTATATTATTATACAATTCAGCACTGATATGTTGCTGATGTGTAGCTATATAATTTAGCCTTTGATTTTCGATCTTTGCGAATGCCATACAACAGTATTCCTGGAACAATCTGCTGGCTTGAAATAGTGCATTTCTCTGTTGATTCCTCTCGTTCAAATGGAACGCGTAAAAGTCGCGAATCGAATTATTGTGTCTATTGCCACCTCCCTGTTGATGCTGATTCTCATGATCATCTAAATGAACAGACATGTTCCATCCATTTTCACCTTTTGGGAATAAAAGAACATAATGCAATGGATCGTATGCGCTATTTGACTCATTGATAGTCTTGAGACCACCATCTCTGCGATTGAGGAGGATATCTCTCGATTCAGGCTTATCGTCCATCAACACAGCAACTTCACGAAATCCTTCAGGGGCATTATATCGCCGTTCGTGTTGATTGCTTGGCACTGCGTCAGCTTTAATCACCAATGTTTGCTGCTGAACATTTTGCAGTTCAGCCACCAACATGAAATCCATAACATGAGGATTACACTGTCTAAGCCATGATTGCAAATCACGGATCAAATCACTTAACCTTTGCCGTTCAAGTTTAGTTATATTTCCCGGCAACTTCATCCAACCGATCCTGATATCCTCCTCGGATTCACTATAATCTGGATCGTTAACGTAAATTTGAGCGAATCGAGGCTTCTCTCCAGGGGTAACTTCTAAATTACCGATACAATAATACAAACGGCCTTGAATGACTACATTCGGTTGCCATGCTCCACTCTCAAACATCTCACTAACTCTCTGCGATGCTAAAGCTAATGAGTTGTTAATTTGCCGCGAATATTTGCGCAGTAATCTACCTCGGTCTCCTTGATCACCCCATATACTTAGTATTTTAAACTCCGGTGACTCCTCATCATCCGGCATTCGCAAGGGTTCTAGTTGAACTGCTCCTTTACGACAGCACATTGTGGTTCACGTCTTTTCATGCCTCCAAAGCAATGCTCCACAATGTGGACACTCTGCACGTCCACCAATCTGAAAATGACACGGTTGCAATGATCCATTTTTAATATCATCCGTTCGCCTTCTAGCCTCTTTACTGGAATGAGGAGCACTTTGGCGACACAGTCTCTGAACTTCTGTATTCCGCTGGCGTTGTTCAGCCAGCTCCTCTTCATCCATCGCAGCACGCCGTTGCTGCTGAATTCTGGCCATCTGCTGATGATGCTCAGTCAGTTCGTCTTCAACCATCGCAGCACGCCGTTGCTGCTTGGCTCCAGTGTTTCGTTGGCGTTGTTCAGCCAGCTCCTCTTCATTCATGGCGGCACGTCTTCGTTTCTGAAGTTCGGCGTTCCGATAGCGCTGTTCGGCCCGTTTTTCTTCATTGCTGGCTGCACGCCGTCGCCGCTGTAGTTCACTGTTTGATAAAGTCCAATTGCTTTTATTATCAATATTCATTTCGAGCAATTGTCAAAAAATGACACAATAATAAATATAAAAGATGTCCGTCATTGTAAAGAAAGGTCCCTATTTACTCCCTTCACAACTCTGTGTATGTTAGACTGACAGATAGGCACACATACAGATGAACTGAGTGGCGATTGTGGAACGCCACACACATACATGCATGGAAACGCGCACACGCACGCAAACTTACACACGCACACACTCACACATGTTGATAGTTTTTACTTTCTGTAGAACGCTGCACGCACGCACACACATAAACATACACGCACGTACATACACACGCACACATGTTAATAGTTATTGCTTTCCTTCCCCTCTTATTTCCACACACATCACATACACACGTCTCTACACTGACGCATATACATAGTGTATCCAACACAGCGTTCACTTTGCCTCTCTGTTTCTTACTCTCCTCTCTCACTCCCTCATTGACATTATGCATATAAATTTAAGTTTGGCGTCGTTGAGGTGGACGGAGTCGAGAATTATGACACACGAAATACTGACATTGTTGAAATTAATATATAGATATGTGGTGATTTGGTAGAGTTTTATTCTTGCTCTCTGAACTCTGAATTCAAATCCTGTCGTGGTTAACTTTGCCTTTCATCCTTTCGGGGTCGATAAGTAAAGTACCAGTCGTGAGGCAGTGAACTGATTGATGAGATTGATAATGTTCAACGAGATTCTCTACAGTATCTTTTCCAGCTCTGTACGTTCTGAATTTAAACACCGCCTTCTGTTACCGGAAAATTGGTAACCTTTCTGCTAGGAACCACACATGTCAGATGGTGTCAGTAACAGAAAGGCCGGTGGAAAGATAATTAATTTGATCCTATTTGATGAACGGTTCTTTTCCATTTCCTAAAGAGAACGTTCAATGAGTATTGAATAGTTTCTTCATGTGATAATTCTTAGATGTTTGTTGCTGTTTTTAGTATTGTTGCTGTTGCCGTTGTTGTTGCTGGTGTTGTCGTTTCAGAGTATTGTGTTTATTAAAAAGTAATTGTAAAATTCTAGAAATATTTGAATATTTAAATTCGAAATTAAATTTAAAATTCAAAATGGTTGACGAATGTGGGCTTTTGAATGAGGTAGTTTAGCATGGAATTAAATAAATATGGATTCCTTGGCATTTAATTTTAATTGTTAAACATGAATAATTTATAGAAAACGGGGAACCATGCCAGATGTGGTGTGCATTGTTGAAGATATGATTATCTGGAAGAAGTTAAACGTGTGTGTGTAAAACACTTTAGAGTGAAGACAATGAAATACATGATTAGAAAATAATTTTTAAAATATCAAGTAGTTTTATCTATTGAGATGTGTGGAATGAAATGGACTTCAGTTGGTTTCGACAATGAATGTTCCAGTTGTTCAGTCAAAAGAACTGCTTATGAAATTAACATACAAATGACCGAACATTCCACAGACACGTGTACATTGGCGTAATTCTCATTTAAACTCAGTGTGATACAGTGTGTGTAAATATACATAAAAAGACCCCTCCCCCCTTCGGTCAAAAATGACCATGGATTTAAAACTAGAAAGATTCCCTGCGGGGCATAAGTCCACGTAAGGTTGTTTGTTTATTCTAAACATTGATTAACAATTATAAAATCCAATATTAATATTTAAACTACACAAATCCAAACATAAAGTCTCTACTGTATACTAAACAATATCTTACACAAATCCAAACCTAAAGTCTCTACTGTATACTAAACAATATCCCAAACAAATCCAAACCTAAAGTCTCTACTGTATACTAAACAATATCTCACACAAATCCAAACCTAAAGTCTCTACTATATACTAAACAATATCTCACACAAATCCAAACCTAAAGTCGCTACTGTGTACTAAACAATATCTCACACAAATCCAAACCTAAAGTCTCTACTGTATACCAAACAATATGTCACACAAATCCAAACCTAAAGTCTCTGCTGTATACTAAACAATATCTCACACAAATCCAAACCTAAAGTCTTATACTGTGTACTAAACAATATCTCACACAAATCCAGACCTAAAGTCTCTATTGTGTACTAAACAATATCTCACACAAATCCAAACCTAAAGTTTCTACTGTATACTGAACAATATCACACACAAATCGAAACCTAAAGTCTCTACTGTGTACTAAACAATATCTCACACAATTCCAAAAATAGAGTCTCTACTGTATACTAAAAAATATCTCACACAAATCCAAACCTAAAGTCTCTACTGTATACTAAACAATATCTCACACAAATCCAAACCTAAAGCCTCTACTGTGTACTAAACAATATGACACACAAATACAAACCTAAAGTCTCTACTGTATACTAAACAATATCTCACACAAATCCAAACATAAAGTCTCTACTGTATACTAAACAATATCTCACACAAATCCAAACCTAAAGTCTCTACTGTATACTAAACAATATCTCACACAAATCGAAACCTAAAGTCTCTACTGTATACTAAACAATATCTCACACAAATCCAAACCTAAAGTCTCTACTATATACTAAACAATATCTCACACAAATCCAAACCTAAAGTCTCTACTGTATACTAAACAATATCTCACACAAATCCAAACCTAAAGTCTCTACTGTGTACTAAACAATATATCACACAAATCCAAACCTAAAGTCTCTACTGTATACTAAACAATATCTCACACAAATCCAAACCTAAAGTCTCTACTGTATACTAAACAATATCTCACACAAATCGAAACCTAAAGTCTCTACTGTATACTAAACAATATCTCACACAATTCCAAAAATAGAGTCTCTACTGTATACTAAAAAGTATCTCACACAAATCCAAACCTAAAGTCTCTACTGTATACTAAAAAATATCTCACACAAATCCAAACCTAAAGCCTCTACTGTGTACTAAACGATATGACACACAAATACAAACCTAAAGTCTCTACTGTATACTAAACAATATCTCACACAAATCCAAACATAAAGTCTCTACTGTATACTAAACAATATCTCACACAAATCGAAACCTAAAGTCTCTACTGTATACTAAACAATATCTCACACAAATCCAAACCTAAAGTCTCTACTATATACTAAACAATATCTCACACAAATCCAAACCTAAAGTCTCTACTGTATACTAAACAATATCTCACACAAATCCAAACATAAAGTCTCTACTGTGTACTAAACAATATCTCACACAAATCCAAACCTAAAGTCTCTACTGTATACTAAACAATATCTCACACAAATCCAAACCTAACGTCTCTACTGTATACTAAACAATATCTCACACAAATCCAAACCTAAAGTCTCTACTGTTAACTAAACAATATCTCACACAAATCCAAACCTAAAGTCTCTACTGTATACAAAACAATATCTCACACAAATCGAAACCTAAAGTCTCTACTGTATACTAAACAATATCTCACACAATTCCAAAAATAGAGTCTCTACTGTATACTAAAAAGTATCTCACACAAATCCAAACCTAAAGTCTCTACTGTATACTAAAAAATATCTCACACAAATCCAAACCTAAAGCCTCTACTGTGTACTAAACGATATGACACACAAATACAAACCTAAAGTCTCTACTGTATACTAAACAATATCTCACACAAATCCAAACATAAAGTCTCTACTGTATACTAAACAATATCTCACACAAATCGAAACCTAAAGTCTCTACTGTATACTAAACAATATCTCACACAAATCCAAACCTAAAGTCTCTACTATATACTAAACAATATCTCACACAAATCCAAACCTAAAGTCTCTACTGTATACTAAACAATATCTCACACAAATCCAAACATAAAGTCTCTACTGTGTACTAAACAATATCTCACACAAATCCAAACCTAAAGTCTCTACTGTATACTAAACAATATCTCACACAAATCCAAACCTAACGTCTCTACTGTATACTAAACAATATCTCACACAAATCCAAACCTAAAGTCTCTACTGTTAACTAAACAATATCTCACACAAATCCAAACCTAAAGTCTCTACTGTATACTAAACAATATCTCACACAAATCCAAACCTAAAGCCTCTACTGTGTACTAAACAATATGACACACAAATACAAACCTAAAGTCTCTACTGTATACTAAACAATATCTCACACAAATCCAAACATAAAGTCTCTACTGTATACTAAACAATATCTCACACAAATCCAAACCTAAAGTCTCTACTGTATACTAATCAATATCTCACACAAATCGAAACCTAAAGTCTCTACTGTATACTAAACAATATCTCACACAAATCCAAACCTAAAGTCTCTACTATATACTAAACAATATCTCACACAAATCCAAACCTAAAGTCTCTACTGTATACTAAACAATATCTCACACAAATCCAAACCTAAAGTCTCTACTGTGTACTAAACAATATATCACACAAATCCAAACCTAAAGTCTCTACTGTATACTAAACAATATCTCACACAAATCCAAACCTAAAGTCTCTACTGTATACTAAACAATATCTCACACAAATCGAAACCTAAAGTCTCTACTGTATACTAAACAATATCTCACAATATTCCAAAAATAGAGTCTCTACTGTATACTAAAAAGTATCTCACACAAATCCAAACCTAAAGTCTCTACTGTATACTAAAAAATATCTCACACAAATCCAAACCTAAAGCCTCTACTGTGTACTAAACGATATGACACACAAATACAAACCTAAAGTCTCTACTGTATACTAAACAATATCTCACACAAATCCAAACATAAAGTCTCTACTGTATACTAAACAATATCTCACACAAATCGAAACCTAAAGTCTCTACTGTATACTAAACAATATCTCACACAAATCCAAACCTAAAGTCTCTACTATATACTAAACAATATCTCACACAAATCCAGACCTAAAGTCTCTACTGTATACTAAACAATATCTCACACAAATCCAAACATAAAGTCTCTACTGTGTACTAAACAATATCTCACACAAATCCAAACCTAAAGTCTCTACTGTATACTAAACAATATCTCACACAAATCCAAACCTAACGTCTCTACTGTATACTAAACAATATCTCACACAAATCCAAACCTAAAGTCTCTACTGTTAACTAAACAATATCTCACACAAATCCAAACCTAAAGTCTCTACTGTATACAAAACAATATCTCACACAAATCCAAACCTAAAGTCTCTACTGTATACTAAAAAATATCTCACACAAATCCAAACCTAAAGTCTCTACTGTATACTAAACAATATCTCACACAAATCCAACCCTAAAGTCTCTACTGTATACTAAACAATATCTCACACAAATCCAAAACTTAAGTCTCTACTGTATACTAAACAATATCTCACACAAATCCAAACCTAAAGTCTCTACTGTATACTAAACAATATCTCACACAAATCCAAACCTAAAGTCTCTACTGTATACTAAACAATATCTCACAAAAATCGAAACCTAAAGTCTCTACTGTATACTAAACAATATCTCACACAAATCCAAACCTAAAGTCCCTACTATATACTAAACAATATCTCACACAAATCCAAACCTAAAGTCTCTAATGTATACTAAACAATATCTCACACAAATCCAAACCTAAAGTCTCTACTGTATACTAAACAATATCTCACACAAATCCAAACCTAAAGTCTCTACTGTATACTAAACAATAGCTCACACAAATCCAACCCTAAAGTCTCTACTATATACTAAACAATATCTCACACAAATCCAAACCTAAAGTCTCTACTGTGTACTAAACAATATCTCACACAAATCCAAACCTAAAGTCTCTACTGTATACTAAACAATATCTCACACAAATCCAAACCTAAAGTCTCTACTGTATACTAAACAATATCTCACACAAATCCAAACCTAAAGTCTCTACTGTATACTAAACAATATCTCACACAAATCCAAACCTAAAGTCTCTACTGTATACTAAACAATATCTCACACAAATCCAAACCTAAAGTCTCTACTGTGTACTAAACAATATCTCACAAAAATCCAAACCTAAAGTCTCTACTGTATACAAAACAATATCTCACACAAATCCAAACCTAAAGTCTCTACTGTATACAAAACAATATCTCACACAAATCCAAACCTAAAGTCTCTACTGTATACTAAACAATATCTCACACAAATCCAAACCTAAAGTCTCTACGGTATACTAAACAATATCTCACACAAATCGAAACCTAAAGTCTCTACTGTATAGTAAACAATATCTCACACAAATCCAAACCTAAAGTCTCTACTGTGTACTAAACAATATCTCACACAAATCCAAACCTAAAGTCTCTACTGTATACTAAACAATATCTCACACAAATCCAAACCTAAAGTCTCTACTGTATACTAAACAATACCTCACACAAATCGAAACCTAAAGTCTCTACTGTATACTAAACAATATCTCACACAATTCCAAAAATAGAGTCTCTACTGTATACTAAAAAGTATCTCACACAAATCCAAACCTAAAGTCTCTACTGTATACTAAACAATATCTCACACAAATCCAAACCTAAAGCCTCTGCTGTGTACTAAACAATATGACACACAAATACAAACCTAAAGTCTCTACTGTATAATAAACAATATCTCACACAAATCCAAACATAAAGTCTCTACTGTATACTAAACAATATCTCACACAAATCGAAACCTAAAGTCTCTACTGTATACTAAACAATATCTCACACAAATCCAAACCTAAAGTCTCTACTATATACTAAACAATATCTCACACAAATCCAAACCTAAAGTCTCTACTGTATACTAAACAATATCTCACACAAATCCAAACCTAAAGTCTCTACTGTGTACTAAACAATATCTCACACAAATCCAAACCTAAAGTCTCTACTGTATACTAAACAATATCTCACACAAATCCAAACCTAACGTCTCTACTGTATACTAAACAATATCTCACACAAATCCAAACCTAAAGTCTCTACTGTGTACTAAACAATATCTCACACAAATCCAAACCTAAAGTCTCTACTGTATACAAAACAATATCTCACACAAATCCAAACCTAAAGTCTCTACTGTATACTAAACAATATCTCACACAAATCCAAACCTAAAGTCTCTACTGTATACTAAACAATATCTCACACAAATCCAAACCTAAAGTCTCTACTGTATACTAAACAATATCTCACACAAATCCAAACCTAAAGTCTCTACTGTGTACTAAACAATATCTCACACAAATCCAAACCTAAAGTCTATACTGTATACAAAACAATATCTCACACAAATCCAACCCTAAAGTCTCTACTGTATACTAAACAATATCTCACACAAATCCAAACCTAAAGTCTCTACTGTGTACTAAACAATAACTCACACAAATCCAAACCTAAAGTCTCTACTGTATACTAAACAATATCTCACACAAATCCAAACCTAAAGTCTCTACTGTATACTAAACAATATCTCACACAAATCCAAACCTAAAGTCTCTACTGTATACTAAACAATATCTCACACAAATCCAAACCTAAAGTCTCTACTGTATACTAAACAATATCTCACACAAATCCAAACCTAAAGTCTCTACTGTATACTAAACAATATCTCACACAAATCCAACCCTAAAGTCTCTACTGTATACTAAACAATATCTCACACAAATCCAAACCTAAAGTCTCTACTGTATACTAAACAATATCTCACACAAATCCAAACCTAAAGTCTCTACTGTGTACTAAACAATATCTCACACAAGTCCAAACCTAAAGTCTCTACTGTATACAAAACAATATCTCACACAAATCCAAACCTAAAGTCTCTACTGTATACTAAACAATATCTCACACAAATCCAAACCTAAAGTCTCTACTGTATACTAAACAATATCTCACACAAATCCAACCCTAAAGTCTCTACTGTATACTAAACAATATCTCACACAAATCCAAAACTTAAGTCTCTACTGTATACTAAACAATATCTCACACAAATCCAAACCTAAAGTCTCTACTGTATACTAAACAATATCTCACACAAATCCAAACCTAAAGTCTCTACTGTATACTAAACAATATCTCACAAAAATCGAAATCTAAAGTCTCTACTGTATACTAAACAATATCTCACACAAATCCAAACCTAAATCTCTACTATATACTAAACAATATCTCACACAAATCCAAACCTAAAGTCTCTACTGTGTACTAAACAATATCTCACACAAATCCAAACCTAAAGTCTCTACTGTATACAAAACAATATCTCACACAAATCCAAACCTAAAGTCTCTACTGTATACTATACAATATCTCACACAAATCCAAACCTAAAGTCTCTACTGTATACTAAACAATATCTCACACAAATCCAACCCTAAAGTCTCTACTGTATACTAAACAATATCTCACACAAATCCAAAACTTAAGTCTCTACTGTATACTAAACAATATCTCACACAAATCCAAACCTAAAGTCTCTACTGTATACTAAACAATATCTCACACAAATCCAAACCTAAAGTCTCTACTGTATACTAAACAATATCTCACAAAAATCGAAACCTAAAGTCTCTACTGTATACTAAACAATATCTCACACAAATCCAAACCTAAAGTCTCTACTATATACTAAACAATATCTCACACAAATCCAAACCTAAAGTCTCTAATGTATACTAAACAATATCTCACACAAATCCTAACCTAAAGTCTCTACTGTATACTAAACAATATCTCACACAAATCCAAACCTAAAGACTCTACTGTATACTAAACAATAGCTCACACAAATCCAACCCTAAAGTCTCTACTGTATACTAAACAATATCTCACACAAATCCAAACCTAAAGTCTCTACTGTATACTAAACAATATCTCACACAAATCCAAACCTAAAGTCTCTACTGTATACTAAACAATATCTCACACAAATCCAACCCTAAAGTCTCTACTGTATACTAAACAATATCTCACACAAATCCAAAACTTAAGTCTCTACTGTATACTAAACAATATCTCACACAAATCCAAACCTAAAGTCTCTACTATATACTAAACAATATCTCACACAAATCCAAACCTAAAGTCTCTAATGTATACTAAACAATATCTCACACAAATCCAAACCTAAAGTCTCTACTGTATACAAAACAATATCTCACACAAATCCAAACCTAAAGTCTCTACTGTATACTAAACAATAGCTCACACAAATCCAACCCTAAAGTCTCTACTGTATACTAAACAATATCTCACACAAATCCAAACCTAAAGTCTCTACTATATACTAAACAATATCTCACACAAATCCAAACCTAAAGTCTCTACTGTGTACTAAACAATATCTCACACAAATCCAAACCTAAAGTCTCTACTGTATACAAAACAATATCTCACACAAATCCAAACCTAAAGTCTCTACTGTATACTATACAATATCTCACACAAATCCAAACCTAAAATCTCTACTGTATACTAAACAATATCTCACACAAATCCAACCCTAAAGTCTCTACTGTATACTAAACAATATCTCACACAAATCCAAACCTAAAGTCTCTACTATATACTAAACAATATCTCACACAAATCCAAACCTAAAGTCTCTACTGTGTACTAAACAATATCTCACACAAATCCAAACCTAAAGTCTCTACTGTATACTAAACAATATCTCACACAAATCCAAACCTAAAGTCTCTACTGTATACTAAACAATATCTCACAAAAATCGAAATCTAAAGTCTCTACTGTATACTAAACAATATCTCACACAATTCCAAAAATAGAGTCTCTACTGTATACTAAAAAATATCTCACACAAATCCAAACCTAAAGTCTCTACTGTATACTAAACAATATCTCACACAAATCCAAACCTAAAGCCTCTACTGTGTACTAAACAATATGACACACAAATACAAACCTAAAGTCTCTACTGTATACTAAACAATATCTCACACAAATCCAAACATAAAGTCTCTACTGTATACTAAACAATATCTCACACAAATCGAAACCTAAAGTCTCTACTGTATACTAAATAATATCTCACACAAATCCAAACCTAAAGTCTCTACTATATACTAAACAATATCTCACACAAATCCAAACGTAAAGTCTCTACTGTATACTAAACAATATCTCACACAAATCCAAACCTAAAGTCTCTACTGTATACTAAACAATATCTCACACAAATCCAAACCTAAAGTCTCTACTGTGTACTAAACAATATCTCACACAAATCCAAACCTAAAGTCTCTACTGTATACTAAACAATATCTCACACAAATCCAAACCTAACGTCTCTACTGTATACTAAACAATATCTCACACAAATCCAAACCCAAAGTCTCTACTGTGTACTAAACAATATCTCACACAAATCCAAACCTAAAGTCTCTACTGTATACAAAACAATATCTCACACAAATCCAAACCTAAAGTCTCTACTGTATACTAAACAATATCTCACACAAATCCAAACCTAAAGTCTCTACTGTATACTAAACAATATCTCACACAAATCCAAACCTAAAATCTCTACTGTATACTAAACAATATCTCAAACAAATCCAAACCTAAAGTCTCTACTGTATACTAAACAATAGCTCACACAAATCCAACCCTAAAGTCTCTACTGTATACTAAACAATAGCTCACACAAATCCAACCCTAAAGTCTCTACTGTATACTAAACAATATCTCACACAAATCCAAACCTAAAGTCTCTACTATATACTAAACAATATCTCACACAAATCCAAACCTAAAGTCTCTACTGTGTACTAAACAATATCTCACACAAATCCAAACCTAAAGTCTCTACTGTATACAAAACAATATCTCACACAAATCCAAACCTAAAGTCTCTACTGTATACTATACAATATCTCACACAAATCCAAACCTAAAGTCTCTACTGTATACTTAACAATATCTCACACAAATCCAACCCTAAAGTCTCTACTGTATACTAAACAATATCTCACACAAATCCAAACCTAAAGTCTCTACTATATACTAAACAATATCTCACACAAATCCAAACCTAAAGTCTCTACTGTGTACTAAACAATATCTCACACAAATCCAAACCTAAAGTCTCTACTGTATACTAAACAATATCTCACAAAAATCGAAATCTAAAGTCTCTACTGTATACTAAACAATATCTCACACAATTCCAAAAATAGAGTCTCTACTGTATACTAAAAAATATCTCACACAAATCCAAACCTAAAGTCTCTACTGTATACTAAACAATATCTCACACAAATCCAAACCTAAAGCCTCTACTGTGTACTAAACAATATGACACACAAATACAAACCTAAAGTCTCTACTGTATACTAAACAATATCTCACACAAATCCAAACATAAAGTCTCTACTGTATACTAAACAATATCTCACACAAATCGAAACCTAAAGTCTCTACTGTATACTAAATAATATCTCACACAAATCCAAACCTAAAGTCTCTACTATATACTAAACAATATCTCACACAAATCCAAACGTAAAGTCTCTACTGTATACTAAACAATATCTCACACAAATCCAAACCTAAAGTCTCTACTGTATACTAAACAATATCTCACACAAATCCAAACCTAAAGTCTCTACTGTGTACTAAACAATATCTCACACAAATCCAAACCTAAAGTCTCTACTGTATACTAAACAATATCTCACACAAATCCAAACCTAACGTCTCTACTGTATACTAAACAATATCTCACACAAATCCAAACCCAAAGTCTCTACTGTGTACTAAACAATATCTCACACAAATCCAAACCTAAAGTCTCTACTGTATACAAAACAATATCTCACACAAATCCAAACCTAAAGTCTCTACTGTATACTAAACAATATCTCACACAAATCCAAACCTAAAGTCTCTACTGTATACTAAACAATATCTCACACAAATCCAAACCTAAAATCTCTACTGTATACTAAACAATATCTCAAACAAATCCAAACCTAAAGTCTCTACTGTATACTAAACAATAGCTCACACAAATCCAACCCTAAAGTCTCTACTGTATACTAAACAATAGCTCACACAAATCCAACCCTAAAGTCTCTACTGTATACTAAACAATATCTCACACAAATCCAAACCTAAAGTCTCTACTATATACTAAACAATATCTCACACAAATCCAAACCTAAAGTCTCTACTGTGTACTAAACAATATCTCACACAAATCCAAACCTAAAGTCTCTACTGTATACAAAACAATATCTCACACAAATCCAAACCTAAAGTCTCTACTGTATACTATACAATATCTCACACAAATCCAAACCTAAAGTCTCTACTGTATACTAAACAATATCTCACACAAATCCAACCCTAAAGTCTCTACTGTATACTAAACAATATCTCACACAAATCCAAACCTAAAGTCTCTACTATATACTAAACAATATCTCACACAAATCCAAACCTAAAGTCTCTACTGTGTACTAAACAATATCTCACACAAATCCAAACCTAAAGTCTCTACTGTATACTAAACAATATCTCACACAAATCCAAACCTAAAGTCTCTACTGTATACTAAACAATATCTCACAAAAATCGAAATCTAAAGTCTCTACTGTATACTAAACAATATCTCACACAAATCCAAACCTAAAGTCTCTACTGTATACTAAACAATATCTCACACAAATCGAAACCTAAAGTCTCTACTGTATACTAAACAATATCTCACACAATTCCAAAAATAGAGTCTCTACTGTATACTAAAAAATATCTCACACAAATCCAAACCTAAAGTCTCTACTGTATACTAAACAATATCTCACACAAATCCAAACCTAAAGCCTCTACTGTGTACTAAACAATATGACACACAAATACAAACCTAAAGTCTCTACTGTATACTAAACAATATCTCACACAAATCCAAACATAAAGTCTCTACTGTATACTAAACAATATCTCACACAAATCGAAACCTAAAGTCTCTACTGTATACTAAATAATATCTCACACAAATCCAAACCTAAAGTCTCTACTATATACTAAACAATATCTCACACAAATCCAAACCTAAAGTCTCTACTGTATACTAAACAATATCTCACACAAATCCAAACCTAAAGTCTCTACTGTATACTAAACAATATCTCACACAAATCCAAACCTAAAGTCTCTACTGTGTACTAAACAATATCTCACACAAATCCAAACCTAAAGTCTCTACTGTATACTAAACAATATCTCACACAAATCCAAACCTAACGTCTCTACTGTATACTAAACAATATCTCACACAAATCCAAACCTAAAGTCTCTACTGTGTACTAAACAATATCTCACACAAATCCAAACCTAAAGTCTCTACTGTATACAAAACAATATCTCACACAAATCCAAACCTAAAGTCTCTACTGTATACTAAACAATATCTCACACAAATCCAAACCTAAAGTCTCTACTGTATACTAAACAATATCTCACACAAATCCAAACCTAAAATCTCTACTGTATACTAAACAATATCTCAAACAAATCCAAACCTAAAGTCTCTACTGTATACTAAACAATAGCTCACACAAATCCAACCCTAAAGTCTCTACTGTATACTAAACAATATCTCACACAAATCCAAACCTAAAGTCTCTACTGTGTACTAAACAATATCTCACACAAATCCAAACCTAAAGTCTCTACTGTATACTAAATAATATCTCACACAAATCCAAACCTAAAGTCTCTACTGTATACTAAACAATATCTCACACAAATCCAAACCTAAAGTCTCTACTGTATACTAAACAATATCTCACACAAATCCAACCCTAAAGTCTCTACTGTATACTAAACAATATCTCACACAAATCCAAAACTTAAGTCTCTACTGTATACTAAACAATATCTCACACAAATCCAAACCTAAAGTCTCTACTGTATACTAAACAATATCTCACACAAATCGAAACCTAAAGTCTCTACCGTATACTAAACAATATCTCACAAAAATCGAAATCTAAAGTCTCTACTGTATACTAAACAATATCTCACACAAATCCAAACCTAAAGTCTCTACTATATACTAAACAATATCTCACACAAATCCAAACCTAAAGTCTCTACTGTGTACTAAACAATATCTCACACAAATCCAAACCTAAAGTCTCTACTGTATACAAAACAATATCTCACACAAATCCAAACCTAAAGTCTCTACTGTATACTAAACAATATCTCACACAAATCCAAACCTAAAGTCTCTACTGTATACTAAACAATATCTCACACAAATCCAACCCTAAAGTCTCTACTGTATACTAAACAATATCTCACACAAATCCAAACCTAAAGTCTCTACTATATACTAAACAATATCTCACACAAATCCAAACCTAAAGTCTCTAATGTATACTAAACAATATCACACACAAATCCAAACCTAAAGTCTCTACTGTATACTAAACAATATCTCACACAAATCCAAACCTAAAGTCTCTACTGTATACTAAACAATAGCTCACACAAATCCAACCCTAAAGTCTCTACTGTATACTAAACAATATCTCACACAAATCCAAACCTAAAGTCTCTACTGTATACTAAACAATATCTCACACAAATCCAAACCTAAAGTCTCTACTGTATACTAAACAATATCTCACACAAATCCAACCCTAAAGTCTCTACTGTATACTAAACAATATCTCACACAAATCCAAAACTTAAGTCTCTACTGTATACTAAACAATATCTCACACAAATCCAAACCTAAAGTCTCTACTATATACTAAACAATATCTCACACAAATCCAAACCTAAAGTCTCTAATGTATACTAAACAATATCTCACACAAATCCAAACCTACAGTCTCTACTGTATACAAAACAATATCTCACACAAATCCAAACCTAAAGTCTCTACTGTATACTAAACAATAGCTCACACAAATCCAACCCTAAAGTCTCTACTGTATACTAAACAATATCTCACACAAATCCAAACCTAAAGCCTCTACTGTGTACTAAACAATATCTCACACAAATCCAAACCTAGAGTCTCTACTGTATACTAAACAATATCTCACACAAATCCAAACCTAAAGTCTCTACTGTATACTAAACAATATCTCACACAAATCCAACCCTAAAGTCTCTACTGTATACTAAACAATATCTCACACAAATCCAAACCTAAAGTCTCTACTGTATACTAAACAATATCTCACACAAATCCAAACCTAAAGTCTCTACTGTGTACTAAACAATATCTCACACAAATCCAAACCTAAAGTCTCTACTGTATACAAAACAATATCTCACACAAATCCAAACCTAAAGTCTCTACTGTATACTATACAATATCTCACACAAATCCAAACCTAAAGTCTCTACTGTATACTAAACAATATCTCACACAAATCCAACCCTAAAGTCTCTACTGTATACTAAACAATATCTCACACAAATCCAAACCTAAAGTCTCTACTATATACTAAACAATATCTCACACAAATCCAAACCTAAAGTCTCTACTGTGTACTAAACAATATCTCACACAAATCCAAACCTAAAGTCTCTACTGTATACTAAACAATATCTCACACAAATCCAAACCTAAAGTCTCTACTGTATACTAAACAATATCTCACAAAAATCGAAATCTAAAGTCTCTACTGTATACTAAACAATATCTCACACAAATCCAAACCTAAAGTCTCTACTGTATACTAAACAATATCTCACACAAATCGAAACCTAAAGTCTCTACTGTATACTAAACAATATCTCACACAATTCCAAAAATAGAGTCTCTACTGTATACTAAAAAATATCTCACACAAATCCAAACCTAAAGTCTCTACTGTATACTAAACAATATCTCACACAAATCCAAACCTAAAGCCTCTATTGTGTACTAAACAATATGACACACAAATACAAACCTAAAGTCTCTACTGTATACTAAACAATATCTCACACAAATCCAAACATAAAGTCTCTACTGTATACTAAACAATATCTCACACAAATCGAAACCTAAAGTCTCTACTGTATACTAAATAATATCTCACACAAATCCAAACCTAAAGTCTCTACTATATACTAAACAATATCTCACACAAATCCAAACCTAAAGTCTCTACTGTATACTAAACAATATCTCACACAAATCCAAACCTAAAGTCTCTACTGTATACTAAACAATATCTCACACAAATCCAAACCTAAAGTCTCTACTGTGTACTAAACAATATCTCACACAAATCCAAACCTAAAGTCTCTACTGTATACTAAACAATATCTCACACAAATCCAAACCTAACGTCTCTACTGTATACTAAACAATATCTCACACAAATCCAAACCTAAAGTCTCTACTGTGTACTAAACAATATCTCACACAAATCCAAACCTAAAGTCTCTACTGTATACAAAACAATATCTCACACAAATCCAAACCTAAAGTCTCTACTGTATACTAAACAATATCTCACACAAATCCAAACCTAAAGTCTCTACTGTATACTAAACAATATCTCACACAAATCCAAACCTAAAGTCTCTACTGTGTACTAAACAATATCTCACACAAATCCAAACCTAAAGTCTCTACTGTATACTAAACAATATCTCACACAAATCCAAACCTAAAGTCTCTACTGTATACTAAACAATATCTCACACAAATCCAACCCTAAAGTCTCTACTGTATACTAAACAATATCTCACACAAATCCAAAACTTAAGTCTCTACTGTATACTAAACAATATCTCACACAAATCCAAACCTAAAGTCTCTACTGTATACTAAACAATATCTCACACAAATCCAAACCTAAAGTCTCTACTGTATACTAAACAATATCTCACAAAAATCGAAATCTAAAGTCTCTACTGTATACTAAACAATATCTCACACAAATCCAAACCTAAAGTCTCTACTATATACTAAACAATATCTCACACAAATCCAAACCTAAAGTCTCTACTGTGTACTAAACAATATCTCACACAAATCCAAACCTAAAGTCTCTACTGTATACAAAACAATATCTCACACAAATCCAAACCTAAAGTCTCTACTGTATACTAAACAATATCTCACACAAATCCAAACCTAAAGTCTCTACTGTATACTAAACAATATCTCACACAAATCCAACCCTAAAGTCTCTACTGTATACTAAACAATATCTCACACAAATCCAAACCTAAAGTCTCTACTATATACTAAACAATATCTCACACAAATCCAAACCTAAAGTCTCTACTATATACTAAACAATATCTCACACAAATCCAAACCTAAAGTCTCTAATGTATACTAAACAATATCACACACAAATCCAAACCTAAAGTCTCTACTGTATACTAAACAATATCTCACACAAATCCAAACCTAAAGTCTCTACTGTATACTAAACAATAGCTCACACAAATCCAACCCTAAAGTCTCTACTGTATACTAAACAATATCTCACACAAATCCAAACCTAAAGTCTCTACTGTATACTAAACAATATCTCACACAAATCCAAACCTAAAGTCTCTACTGTATACTAAACAATATCTCACACAAATCCAACCCTAAAGTCTCTACTGTATACTAAACAATATCTCACACAAATCCAAAACTTAAGTCTCTACTGTATACTAAACAATATCTCACACAAATCCAAACCTAAAGTCTCTACTATATACTAAACAATATCTCACACAAATCCAAACCTAAAGTCTCTAATGTATACTAAACAATATCTCACACAAATCCAAACCTAAAGTCTCTACTGTATACAAAACAATATCTCACACAAATCCAAACCTAAAGTCTCTACTGTATACTAAACAATAGCTCCCACAAATCCAACCCTAAAGTCTCTACTGTATACTAAACAATATCTCACACAAATCCAAACCTAAAGTCTCTACTGTGTACTAAACAATATCTCACACAAATCCAAACCTAGAGTCTCTACTGTATACTAAACAATATCTCACACAAATCCAAACCTAAAGTCTCTACTGTATACTAAACAATATCTCACACAAATCCAAACCTAAAGTCTCTACTGTATACTAAACAATATCTCACACAAATCCAAACCTAAAGTCTCTACTGTATACTAAACAATATCTCACACAAATCCAAACCTAAAGTCTCTACTGTGTACTAAACAATATCTCACACAAATACAAACCTAAAGTCTCTACTGTATACAAAACAATATCTCACACAAATCCAAACCTAAAGTCTCTACTGTATACAAAACAATATCTCACACAAATCCAAACCTAAAGTCTCTACTGTATACTAAACAATATCTCACACAAATCCAAACCTAAAGTCTCTACTGTGTACTAAACAATATCTCACACAAATCCAAACCTAGAGTCTCTACTGTATACTAAACAATATCTCACACAAATCCAAACCTAAAGTCTCTACTGTATACTAAACAAATTCTCACACAAATCCAAACCTAAAGTCTCTACTGTATACTAAACAATATCTCACACAAATCCAAACCTAAAGTCTCTACTGTATACTAAACAATATCTCACACAAATCCAAACCTAAAGTCTCTACTGTGTACTAAACAATATCTCACACAAATCCAAACCTAAAGTCTCTACTGTATACAAAACAATATCTCACACAAATCCAAACCTAAAGTCTCTACTGTATACAAAACAATATCTCACACAAATCCAAACCTAAAGTCTCTACTGTATACTAAACAATATCTCACACAAATCCAAACCTAAAGTCTCTACGGTATACTAAACAATATCTCACACAAATCGAAACCTAAAGTCTCTACTGTATACTAAACAATATCTCACACAAATCCAAACCTAAAGTCTCTACTGTATACTAAACAATATCTCACACAAATCCAAACCTAAAGTCTCTACTATATACTAAACAATATCTCACACAAATCCAAACCTAAAGTCTCTAATGTATACTAAACAATATCACACACAAATCCAAACCTAAAGTCTCTACTGTATACTAAACAATATCTCACACAAATCCAAACCTAAAGTCTCTACTGTATACTAAACAATAGCTCACACAAATCCAACCCTAAAGTCTCTACTGTATACTAAACAATATCTCACACAAATCCAAACCTAAAGTCTCTACTGTATACTAAACAATATCTCACACAAATCCAAACCTAAAGTCTCTACTGTATACTAAACAATATCTCACACAAATCCAACCCTAAAGTCTCTACTGTATACTAAACAATATCTCACACAAATCCAAAACTTAAGTCTCTACTGTATACTAAACAATATCTCACACAAATCCAAACGTAAAGTCTCTACTATATACTAAACAATATCTCACACAAATCCAAACCTAAAGTCTCTAATGTATACTTAACAATATCTCACACAAATCCAAACCTAAAGTCTCTACTGTATACAAAACAATATCTCACACAAATCCAAACCTAAAGTCTCTACTGTATACTAAACAATAGCTCACACAAATCCAACCCTAAAGTCTCTACTGTATACTAAACAATATCTCACACAAATCCAAACCTAAAGTCTCTACTGTGTACTAAACAATATCTCACACAAATCCAAACCTAGAGTCTCTACTGTATACTAAACAATATCTCACACAAATCCAAACCTAAAGTCTCGACTGTATACTAAACAATATCTCACACAAATCCAAACCTAGAGTCTCTACTGTATACTAAACAATATCTCACACAAATCCAAACCTAAAGTCTCTACTGTATACAAAACAATATCTCACACAAATCCAAACCTAAAGTCTCTACTGTGTACTAAACAATATCTCACACAAATCCAAACCTAAAGTCTCTTCTGTATACAAAACAATATCTCACACAAATCCAAACCTAAAGTCTCTACTGTATACAAAACAATATCTCACACAAATCCAAACCTAAAGTCTCTACTGTATACTAAACAATAGCTCCCACAAATCCAACCCTAAAGTCTCTACTGTATACTAAACAATATCTCACACAAATCCAAACCTAAAGTCTCTACTGTGTACTAAACAATATCTCACACAAATCCAAACCTAGAGTCTCTACTGTATACTAAACAATATCTCACACAAATCCAAACCTAAAGTCTCTACTGTATACTAAACAATATCTCACACAAATCCAAACCTAAAGTCTCTACTGTATACTAAACAATATCTCACACAAATCCAAACCTAAAGTCTCTACTGTATACTAAACAATATCTCACACAAATCCAAACCTAAAGTCTCTACTGTGTACTAAACAATATCTCACACAAATACAAACCTAAAGTCTCTACTGTATACAAAACAATATCTCACACAAATCCAAACCTAAAGTCTCTACTGTATACAAAACAATATCTCACACAAATCCAAACCTAAAGTCTCTACTGTATACTAAACAATATCTCACACAAATCCAAACCTAAAGTCTCTACTGTGTACTAAACAATATCTCACACAAATCCAAACCTAGAGTCTCTACTGTATACTAAACAATATCTCACACAAATCCAAACCTAAAGTCTCTACTGTATACTAAACAAATTCTCACACAAATCCAAACCTAAAGTCTCTACTGTATACTAAACAATATCTCACACAAATCCAAACCTAAAGTCTCTACTGTATACTAAACAATATCTCACACAAATCCAAACCTAAAGTCTCTACTGTGTACTAAACAATATCTCACACAAATCCAAACCTAAAGTCTCTACTGTATACAAAACAATATCTCACACAAATCCAAACCTAAAGTCTCTACTGTATACAAAACAATATCTCACACAAATCCAAACCTAAAGTCTCTACTGTATACTAAACAATATCTCACACAAATCCAAACCTAAAGTCTCTACGGTATACTAAACAATATCTCACACAAATCGAAACCTAAAGTCTCTACTGTATACTAAACAATATCTCACACAAATCCAAACCTAAAGTCTCTACTGTATACTAAACAATATCTCACACAAATCCAAACCTAAAGTCTCTACTATATACTAAACAATATCTCACACAAATCCAAACCTAAAGTCTCTAATGTATACTAAACAATATCACACACAAATCCAAACCTAAAGTCTCTACTGTATACTAAACAATATCTCACACAAATCCAAACCTAAAGTCTCTACTGTATACTAAACAATAGCTCACACAAATCCAACCCTAAAGTCTCTACTGTATACTAAACAATATCTCACACAAATCCAAACCTAAAGTCTCTACTGTATACTAAACAATATCTCACACAAATCCAAACCTAAAGTCTCTACTGTATACTAAACAATATCTCACACAAATCCAACCCTAAAGTCTCTACTGTATACTAAACAATATCTCACACAAATCCAAAACTTAAGTCTCTACTGTATACTAAACAATATCTCACACAAATC
The DNA here is from genome assembly GCA_964016885.1 of Eledone cirrhosa. NCBI lineage: Eukaryota > Metazoa > Mollusca > Cephalopoda > Octopoda > Eledonidae > Eledone > Eledone cirrhosa. Next base: position 15,851,916 of record OZ024742.1, on the reverse strand, counting down.
CAAACCTAAAGTCTCTACTATATACTAAACAATATCTCACACAAATCCAAACCTAAAGTCTCTAATGTATACTTAACAATATCTCACACAAATCCAAACCTAAAGTCTCTACTGTATACAAAACAATATCTCACACAAATCCAAACCTAAAGTCTCTACTGTATACTAAACAATAGCTCACACAAATCCAACCCTAAAGTCTCTACTGTATACTAAACAATATCTCACACAAATCCAAACCTAAAGTCTCTACTGTGTACTAAACAATATCTCACACAAATCCAAACCTAGAGTCTCTACTGTATACTAAACAATATCTCACACAAATCCAAACCTAAAGTCTCGACTGTATACTAAACAATATCTCACACAAATCCAAACCTAGAGTCTCTACTGTATACTAAACAATATCTCACACAAATCCAAACCTAAAGTCTCTACTGTATACAAAACAATATCTCACACAAATCCAAACCTAAAGTCTCTACTGTGTACTAAACAATATCTCACACAAATCCAAACCTAAAGTCTCTTCTGTATACAAAACAATATCTCACACAAATCCAAACCTAAAGTCTCTACTGTATACAAAACAATATCTCACACAAATCCAAACCTAAAGTCTCTACTGTATACTAAACAATATCTCACACAAATCCAAACCTAAAGTCTCTACGGTATACTAAACAATATCTCACACAAATCGAAACCTAAAGTCTCTACTGTATACTAAACAATATCTCACACAAATCCAAACCTAAAGTCTCTACTGTATACTAAACAATATCTCACACAAATCCAAACCTAAAGTCTCTACTGTATACTAAACAATATCTCACACAAATCCAAACCTAAAGTCTCTACTGTGTACTAAACAATATCTCACACAAATCCAAACCTAAAGTCTCTACTGTATACTAAACAATATCTCACACAAATCCAAACCTAACGTCTCTACTGTATACTAAACAATATCTCACACAAATCCAAACCTAAAGTCTCTACTGTGTACTAAACAATATCTCACACAAATCCAAACCTAAAGTCTCTACTGTATACAAAACAATATCTCACACAAATCCAAACCTAAAGTCTCTACTGTATACTAAACAATATCTCACACAAATCCAAACCTAAAGTCTCTACTGTATACTAAACAATATCTCACACAAATCCAAACCTAAAATCTCTACTGTATACTAAACAATATCTCAAACAAATCCAAACCTAAAGTCTCTACTGTATACTAAACAATAGCTCACACAAATCCAACCCTAAAGTCTCTACTGTATACTAAACAATATCTCACACAAATCCAAACCTAAAGTCTCTACTGTGTACTAAACAATATCTCACACAAATCCAAACCTAAAGTCTCTACTGTATACTAAATAATATCTCACACAAATCCAAACCTAAAGTCTCTACTGTATACTAAACAATATCTCACACAAATCCAAACCTAAAGTCTCTACTGTATACTAAACAATATCTCACACAAATCCAACCCTAAAGTCTCTACTGTATACTAAACAATATCTCACACAAATCCAAAACTTAAGTCTCTACTGTATACTAAACAATATCTCACACAAATCCAAACCTAAAGTCTCTACTGTATACTAAACAATATCTCACACAAATCCAAACCTAAAGTCTCTACTGTATACTAAACAATATCTCACAAAAATCGAAATCTAAAGTCTCTACTGTATACTAAACAATATCTCACACAAATCCAAACCTAAAGTCTCTACTATATACTAAACAATATCTCACACAAATCCAAACCTAAAGTCTCTACTGTGTACTAAACAATATCTCACACAAATCCAAACCTAAAGTCTCTACTGTATACAAAACAATATCTCACACAAATCCAAACCTAAAGTCTCTACTGTATACTAAACAATATCTCACACAAATCCAAACCTAAAGTCTCTACTGTGTACTAAACAATATCTCACACAAATCCAAACCTAAAGTCTCTACTGTATACTAAACAATATCTCACACAAATCCAAACCTAACGTCTCTACTGTATACTAAACAATATCTCACACAAATCCAAACCTAAAGTCTCTACTGTGTACTAAACAATATCTCACACAAATCCAAACCTAAAGTCTCTACTGTATACAAAACAATATCTCACACAAATCCAAACCTAAAGTCTCTACTGTATACTAAACAATATCTCACACAAATCCAAACCTAAAGTCTCTACTGTATACTAAACAATATCTCACACAAATCCAAACCTAAAGTCTCTACTGTATACTAAACAATATCTCACACAAATCCAAACCTAAAGTCTCTACTGTGTACTAAACAATATCTCACACAAATCCAAACCTAAAGTCCCTACTGTGTACTAAACAATATCTCACACAAATCCAAACCTAGAGTCTCTACTGTATACTAAACAATATCTCACACAAATCCAAACCTAAAGTCTCTACTGTATACTAAACAATATCTCACACAAATCCAAACCTAACGTCTCTACTGTATACTAAACAATATCTCACACAAATCCAAACCTAAAGTCTCTACTGTATACTAAACAATATCTCACACAAATCCAACCCTAAAGTCTCTACTGTATACTAAACAATAGCTCACAAAATCCAACCCTAAAGTCTCTACTGTATACTAAACAATATCTCACACAAATCCAAACCTAACGTCTCTACTGTATACTAAACAATATCTCACACAAATCCAAACCTAAAGTCTCTACTGTGTACTAAACAATATCTCACACAAATCCAAACCTAGAGTCTCTACTGTATACTAAACAATATCTCACACAAATCCAAACCTAAAGTCTCTACTGTATACTAAACAATATCTCACACAAATCCAAACCTAAAGTCTCTACTGTATACTAAACAATATCTCACACAAATCCAAACCTAAAGTCTCTACTGTATACTAAACAATATCTCACACAAATCCAAACCTAAAGTCTCTACTGTGTACTAAACAATATCTCACACAAATCCAAACCTAAAGTCTCTACTGTATACTAAACAATAGCTCACACAAATCCAACCCTAAAGTCTCTACTGTATACTAAACAATATCTCACACAAATCCAACCCTAAAGTCTCTACTGTATACTAAACAATAGCTCACACAAATCCAACCCTAAAGTCTCTACTGTATACTAAACAATATCTCACACAAATCCAAACCTAACGTCTCTACTGTATACTAAACAATATCTCACACAAATCCAAACCTAAAGTCTCTACTGTATACTAAACAATATCTCACACAAATCCAAACCTAAAGTCTCTACTGTATACTAAACAATATCTCACACAAATCGAAACCTAAAGTCTCTACTGTATACTAAACAATATCTCACACAATTCCAAAAATAGAGTCTCTACTGTATACTAAAAAATATCTCACACAAATCCAAACCTAAAGTCTCTACTGTATACAAAACAATATCTCACACAAATCCAAACCTAAAGTCTCTACTGTATACTAAACAATATCTCACACAAATCCAAACCTAAAGTCTCTACTGTGTACTAAACAATATCTCACACAAATCCAAACCTAAAGTCTCTACTGTATACTAAACAATATCTCACACAAATCCAAACCTAAAGTCTCTACTGTATACTAAACAATATCTCACACAAATCCAAACCTAAAGTCTCTACTGTATACTAAACAATATCTCACACAAATCCAAACCTAAAGTCTCTACTGTATACTAAACAATATCTCACACAAATCCAAACCTAAAGTCTCTACTGTGTACTAAACAATATCTCACACAAATCCAAACCTAAAGTCCCTACTGTATACAAAACAATATCTCACACAAATCCAAACCTAAAGTCTCTACTGTATACAAAACAATATCTCACACAAATCCAAACCTAAAGTCTCTACTGTATACTAAACAATATCTCACACAAATCCAAACCTAAAGTCTCTACGGTATACTAAACAATATCTCACACAAATCGAAACCTAAAGTCTCTACTGTATACTAAACAATATCTCACACAAATCCAAACCTAAAGTCTCTACTGTGTACTAAACAATATCTCACACAAATCCAAACCTAAAGTCTCTACTGTATACTAAACAATATCTCACACAAATCCAAACCTAAAGTCTCTACTGTATACTAAACAATATCTCACACAAATCGAAACCTAAAGTCTCTACTGTATACTAAACAATATCTCACACAATTCCAAAAATAGAGTCTCTACTGTATACTAAAAAATATCTCACACAAATCCAAACCTAAAGTCTCTACTGTATACTAAACAATATCTCACACAAATCCAAACCTAAAGCCTCTACTGTGTACTAAACAATATGACACACAAATACAAACCTAAAGTCTCTACTGTATACTAAACAATATCTCACACAAATCCAAACCTAAATCTCTACTGTATACTAAACAATAGCTCACACAAATCCAACCCTAAAGTCTCTACTGTATACTAAACAATATCTCACACAAATCCAAACCTAAAGTCTCTACTGTGTACTAAACAATATCTCACACAAATCCAAACCTAAAGTCTCTACTGTATACTAAACAATATCTCACACAAATCCAAACCTAAAGTCTCTACTGTATACTAAACAATATCTCACACAAATCCAAACCTAAAGTCTCTACTGTGTACTAAACAATATCTCACACAAATCCAAACCTAAAGTCTCTACTGTATACAAAACAACATCTCACACAAATCCAAACCTAAAGTCTATCCTGTATACAAAACAATATCTCACACAAATCCAAACCTAAAGTCTCTACTGTATACTAAACAATATCTCACACAAATCCAAACCTAAAGTCTCTACGGTATACTAAACAATATCTCACACAAATCGAAACCTAAAGTCTCTACTGTATACTAAACAATATCTCACACAAATCCAAACCTAAAGTCTCTACTGTGTACTAAACAATATCTCACACAAATCCAAACCTAAAGTCTCTACTGTATACTAAACAATATCTCACACAAATCCAAACCTAAAGTCTCTACTGTATACTAAACAATATCTCACACAAATCGAAACCTAAAGTCTCTACTGTATACTAAACAATATCTCACACAAATCCAAACCTAAAGTCTCTACTGTGTACTAAACAATATCTCACACAAATCCAAACCTAAAGTCTCTACTGTATACTAAACAATATCTCACACAAATCCAAACCTAAAGTCTCTACTGTATACTAAACAATATCTCACACAAATCCAAACCTAAAGTCTCTACTGTATACTAAACAATATCTCACACAAATCCAAACCTAAAGTCTCTACTGTATACTAAACAATATCTCACACAAATCCAAACCTAAAGTCTCTACTGTGTACTAAACAATATCTCAGACAAATCCAAGCCTAAAGTCTCTACTGTATACAAAACAATATCTCACACAAATCCAAACCTAAAGTCTCTACTGTATACTAAACAATATCTCACACAAATCGAAACCTAAAGTCTCTACTGTGTACTAAACAATATCTCACACAAATCCAAACCTAAAGTCTCTACTGTATACAAAACAATATCTCACACAAATCCAAACCTAAAGTCTCTACTGTATACAAAACAATATCTCACACAAATCGAAACCTAAAGTCTCTACTGTATACTAAACAATATCTCACACAAATCCAAACCTAAAGTCTCTACTGTATACAAAACAATATCTCACACAAATCCAAACCGAAAGTCTCTACTGTATACTAAACAATATCTCACACAAATCCAAACCTAAAGTCTCTACTGTGTACTAAACAATATCTCACACAAATCCAAACCTAAAGTCTCTACTATATACTAAACAATATCTCACACAAATCCAAACCTAAAGTCTCTAATGTATACTAAACAATATCTCACACAAATCCAAACCTAAAGTCTCTAATGTATACTAAACAATATCTCACGCAAATCCAAACCTAAAGTCTCTACTGTATACTAAACAATATCTCACACAAATCCAAACCTAAAGTCTCTACTGTATACTAAACAATAGCTCGCACAAATCCAACCCTAAAGTCTCTACTGTATACTAAACAATATCTCACACAAATCCAAACCTAAAGTCTCTAATGTGTACTAAACAATATCTCACACAAATCCAAACCTAAAGTCTCTACTGTATACTAAACAATATCTCACACAAATCCAAACCTAAAGTCTCTACTGTATACTAAACAATATCTCACACAAATCCAAACCTAAAGTCTCTAATGTATACTAAACAATATCTCACACAAATCCAAACCTAAAGTCTCTACTGTATACTAAACAATATCTCACACAAATCCAAACCTAAAGTCTCTACTGTATACTAAACAATAGCTCACACAAATCCAACCCTAAAGTCTCTACTGTATACTAAACAATATCTCACACAAATCCAAACCTAAAGTCTCTAATGTGTACTAAACAATATCTCACACAAATGCAAACCTAAAGTCTCTACTGTATACTAAACAATATCTCACACAAATCCAAACCTAAAGTCTCTACTGTATACTAAACAATATCTCACACAAATCCAAACCTAAAGCCTCTACTGTGTACTAAACAATATGACACACAAATACAAACCTAAAGTCTCTACTGTATACTAAACAATATCTCACACAAATCCAAACATAAAGTCTCTACTGTATACTAAACAATATCTCACACAAATCCAAACCTAAAGTCTCTACTGTATACTAAACAATATCTCACACAAATCGAAACCTAAAGTCTCTACTGTATACTAAACAATATCTCACACAAATCCAAACCTAAAGTCTCTACTATATACTAAACAATATCTCACACAAATCCAAACCTAAAGTCTCTACTGTATACTAAACAATATCTCACACAAATCCAAACCTAAAGTCTCTACTGTATACTCAACAATATCTCACACAAATCCAAACCTAAAGTCTCTACTGTATACTAAACAATATCTCACACAAATCCAACCCTAAAGTCTCTACTGTATACTAAACAATATCTCACACAAATCCAAACCTAAAGTCTCTACTGTGTACTAAACAATATCTCACACAAATCCAAACCTAAAGTCTCTACTGTATACTAAACAATATCTCACACAAATCCAAACCTAAAGTCTCTACTGTATACTAAACAATATCTCACACAAATCCAAACCTAAAGTCTGTACTGTGTACTAAACAATATCTCACACAAATCCAAACCTAAAGTCTCTACTGTATACAAAACAATATCTCACACAAATCCAAACCTAAAGTCTCTACTGTATACTAAACAATATCTCACACAAATCCAAACCTAAAGTCTCTACTGTATACTAAACAATATCTCACACAAATCCAACCCTAAAGTCTCTACTGTATACTAAACAATATCTCACACAAATCCAAAACTTAAGTCTCTACTGTATACTAAACAATATCTCACATAAATCCAAACCTAAAGTCTCTACTGTATACTAAACAATATCTCACACAAATCCAAACCTAAAGTCTCTACTGTATACTAAACAATATCTCACACAAATCGAAACCTAAAGTCTCTACTGTATACTAAACAATATCTCACACAAATCCAAACCTAAAATCTCTACTATATACTAAACAATATCTCACACATCCAAACCTAAAGTCTCTAATGTATACTAAACAATATCTCACACAAATCCAAACCTAAAGTCTCTACTGTATACTAAACAATATCTCACACAAATCCAAACCTAAATCTCTACTGTATACTAAACAATAGCTCACACAAATCCAACCCTAAAGTCTCTACTGTATACTAAACAATATCTCACACAAATCCAAACCTAAAGTCTCTACTGTGTACTAAACAATATCTCACACAAATCCAAACCTAAAGTCTCTACTGTATACTAAACAATATCTCACACAAATCCAAACCTAAAGTCTCTACTGTATACTAAACAATATCTCACACAAATCCAAACCTAAAGTCTCTACTGTATACTAAACAATATCTCACACAAATCCAAACCTAAAGTCTCTACTGTATACTAAACAATATCTCACACAAATCCAAACCTAAAGTCTCTACTGTGTACTAAACAATATCTCACACAAATCCAAACCTAAAGTCTCTACTGTATACAAAACAACATCTCACACAAATCCAAACCTAAAGTCTATCCTGTATACAAAACAATATCTCACACAAATCCAAACCTAAAGTCTCTACTGTATACTAAACAATATCTCACACAAATCCAAACCTAAAGTCTCTACGGTATACTAAACAATATCTCACACAAATCGAAACCTAAAGTCTCTACTGTATACTAAACAATATCTCACACAAATCCAAACCTAAAGTCTCTACTGTGTACTAAACAATATCTCACACAAATCCAAACCTAAAGTCTCTACTGTATACTAAACAATATCTCACACAAATCCAAACCTAAAGTCTCTACTGTATACTAAACAATATCTCACACAAATCCAAACCTAAAGTCTCTACTGTGTACTAAACAATATCTCACACAAATCCAAACCTAAAGTCTCTACTGTATACAAAACAATATCTCACACAAATCCAAACCTAAAGTCTCTACTGTATACTAAACAATATCTCACACAAATCCAAACCTAAAGTCTCTACTGTATACTAAACAATATCTCACACAAATCCAACCCTAAAGTCTCTACTGTATACTAAACAATATCTCACACAAATCCAAAACTTAAGTCTCTACTGTATACTAAACAATATCTCACATAAATCCAAACCTAAAGTCTCTACTGTATACTAAACAATATCTCACACAAATCCAAACCTAAAGTCTCTACTGTATACTAAACAATATCTCACACAAATCGAAACCTAAAGTCTCTACTGTATACTAAACAATATCTCACACAAATCCAAACCTAAAATCTCTACTATATACTAAACAATATCTCACACAAATCCAAACCTAAAGTCTCTAATGTATACTAAACAATATCTCACACAAATCCAAACCTAAAGTCTCTACTGTATACTAAACAATATCTCACACAAATCCAAACCTAAATCTCTACTGTATACTAAACAATAGCTCACACAAATCCAACCCTAAAGTCTCTACTGTATACTAAACAATATCTCACACAAATCCAAACCTAAAGTCTCTACTGTGTACTAAACAATATCTCACACAAATCCAAACCTAAAGTCTCTACTGTGTACTAAACAATATCTCACACAAATCCAAACCTAAAGTCTCTACTGTATACTAAACAATATCTCACACAAATCCAAACCTAAAGTCTCTACTGTATACTAAACAATATCTCACACAAATCCAAACCTAAAGTCTCTACTGTATACTAAACAATATCTCACACAAATCCAAACCTAAAGTCTCTACTGTATACTAAACAATATCTCACACAAATCCAAACCTAAAGTCTCTACTGTGTACTAAACAATATCTCACACAAATCCAAACCTAAAGTCTCTACTGTATACAAAACAACATCTCACACAAATCCAAACCTAAAGTCTATCCTGTATACAAAACAATATCTCACACAAATCCAAACCTAAAGTCTCTACGGTATACTAAACAATATCTCACACAAATCGAAACCTAAAGTCTCTACTGTATACTAAACAATATCTCACACAAATCCAAACCTAAAGTCTCTACTGTGTACTAAACAATATCTCACACAAATCCAAACCTAAAGTCTCTACTGTATACTAAACAATATCTCACACAAATCCAAACCTAAAGTCTCTACTGTATACTAAACAATATCTCACACAAATCGAAACCTAAAGTCTCTACTGTATACTAAACAATATCTCACACAAATCGAAACCTAAAGTCTCTACTGTGTACTAAACAATATCTCACACAAATCCAAACCTAAAGTCTCTACTGTATACTAAACAATATCTCACACAAATCCAAACCTAAAGTCTCTACTGTATACTAAACAATATCTCACACAAATCCAAACCTAAAGTCTCTACTGTATACTAAACAATATCTCACACAAATCCAAACCTAAAGTCTCTACTGTATACTAAACAATATCTCACACAAATCCAAACCTAAAGTCTCTACTGTGTACTAAACAATATCTCAGACAAATCCAAGCCTAAAGTCTCTACTGTATACAAAACAATATCTCACACAAATCCAAACCTAAAGTCTCTACTGTATACTAAACAATATCTCACACAAATCGAAACCTAAAGTCTCTACTGTGTACTAAACAATATCTCACACAAATCCAAACCTAAAGTCTCTACTGTATACAAAACAATATCTCACACAAATCCAAACCTAAAGTCTCTACTGTATACAAAACAATATCTCACACAAATCGAAACCTAAAGTCTCTACTGTATACTAAACAATATCTCACACAAATCCAAACCTAAAGTCTCTACTGTATACAAAACAATATCTCACACAAATCCAAACCGAAAGTCTCTACTGTATACTAAACAATATCTCACACAAATCCAAACCTAAAGTCTCTACTGTGTACTAAACAATATCTCACACAAATCCAAACCTAAAGTCTCTACTATATACTAAACAATATCTCACACAAATCCAAACCTAAAGTCTCTAATGTATACTAAACAATATCTCACACAAATCCAAACCTAAAGTCTCTAGTGTATACTAAACAATATCTCACACAAATCCAAACCTAAAGTCTCTAATGTATACTAAACAATATCTCACACAAATCCAAACCTAAAGTCTCTACTGTATACTAAACAATATCTCACACAAATCCAAACCTAAAGTCTCTACTGTATACTAAACAATAGCTCACACAAATCCAACCCTAAAGTCTCTACTGTATACTAAACAATATCTCACACAAATCCAAACCTAAAGTCTCTAATGTGTACTAAACAATATCTCACACAAATCCAAACCTAAAGTCTCTACTGTATACTAAACAATATCTCACACAAATCCAAACCTAAAGTCTCTACTGTATACTAAACAATATCTCACACAAATCCAAACCTAAAGTCTCTACTGTATACTAAACAATATCTCACACAAATCCAAACCTAAAGTCTCTACTGTATACTAAACAATATCTCACACAAATCCAAACCTAAAGTCTCTACTGTGTACTAAACAATATCTCACACAAATCCAAACCTAAAGTCTCTACTGTATACAAAACAATATCTCACACAAATCCAAACCTAAAGTGTCTACTGTATACAAAACAATATCTCACACAAATCGAAACCTAAAGTCTCTACTGTATACTAAACAATATCTCACACAAATCCAAACCTAAAGTCTCTACTGTATACTAAACAATATCTCACACAAATCGAAACCTAAAGTCTCTACTGTATACTAAACAATATCTCACACAAATCCAAACCTAAAGTCTCTACTGTGTACTAAACAATATCTCACACAAATCCAAAACTAAAGTCTCTACTGTATACTAAACAATATCTCACACAAATCGAAACCTAAAGTCTCTACTGTATACTAAACAATATCTCACAAAAATCGAAACCTAAAGTCTCTACTGTATACTAAACAATATCTCACACAAATCCAAAACTAAAGTCTCTACTGTGTACTAAACAATATCTCACACAAATCCAAAACTTAAGTCTCTACTGTATACTAAACAATATCTCACACAAATCCAAACCTAAAGTCTCTAATGTATACTAAACAATATCTCACACAAATCCAAACCTAAAGTCTCTACTGTATACTAAACAATATCTCACACAAATCCAAACCTAAAGTCTCTAATGTATGCTAAACAATATCTCACACAAATCCAAACCTAAAGTCTCTACTGTATACTAAACAATATCTCACACAAATCCAAACCTAAAGTCTCTACTGTATACTAAACAATAGCTCACACAAATCCAACCCTAAAGTCTCTACTGTATACTAAACAATATCTCACACAAATCCAAACCTAAAGTCTCTAATGTGTACTAAACAATATCTCACACAAATCCAAACCTAAAGTCTCTATTGTATACTAAACAATATCTCACACAAATCCAAACCTAAAGTCTCTACTGTATACTAAACAATATCTCACACAAATCCAAACCTAAAGTCTCTACTGTATACTAAACAATATCTCACACAAATCCAAACCTAAAGTCTCTACTGTATACTAAACAATATCTCACACAAATCCAAACCTAAAGTCTCTACTGTGTACTAAACAATATCTCACACAAATCCAAACCTAAAGTCTCTACTGTATACAAAACAATATCTCACACAAATCCAAACCTAAAGTGTCTACTGTATACAAAACAATATCTCACACAAATCGAAACCTAAAGTCTCTACTGTATACTAAACAATATCTCACACAAATCCAAACCTAAAGTCTCTACTGTATACTAAACAATATCTCACACAAATCGAAACCTAAAGTCTCTACTGTATACTAAACAATATCTCACACAAATCCAAACCTAAAGTCTCTACTGTGTACTAAACAATATCTCACACAAATCCAAACCTAAAGTCTCTACTGTATACTAAACAATATCTCACACAAATCCAAACCTAAAGTCTCTACTGTATACTAAACAATATCTCACAAAAATCGAAACCTAAAGTCTCTACTGTATACTAAACAATATCTCACACAAATCCAAACCTAAAGTCTCTACTGTATACTAAACAATATCTCACACAAATCGAAACCTAAAGTCTCTACTGTATACTAAACAATATCTCACACAAATCCAAACCTAAAGTCTCTACTGTGTACTAAACAATATCTCACACAAATCCAAACCTAAAGTCTCTACTGTGTACTAAACAATATCTCACACAAATCCAAACCTAAAGTCTCTACTGTATACTAAACAATATCTCACACAAATCCAAACCTAAAGTCTCTACTGTATACTAACGAATATCTCACACAAATCCAAACCTAAAGTCTCTACTGTATACTAAACAATGTCTCACACAAATCCAAACCTAAAGTCTCTACTGTGTACTAAACAATATCTCACACAAATCCAAACCTAAAGTCTCTACTGTATACAAAACAATATCTCACACAAATCCAAACCTAAAGTCTCTACTGTATACAAAACAATATCTCACACAAATCCAAACCTAAAGTCTCTACTGTATACTAAACAATATCTCACACAAATCCAAACCTAAAGTCTCTACTGTATACTAAATAATATCTCACACAAATCCAAACCTAAAGTCTCTACTGTATACTAAACAATAGCTCACACAAATCCAACCCTAAAGTCTCTACTGTATACTAAACAATATCTCACACAAATCCAAACCTAAAGTCTCTAATGTGTACTAAACAATATCTCACACAAATCCAAACCTAAAGTCTCTACTGTATACTAAACAATATCTCACACAAATCCAAACCTAAAGTCTCTACTGTATACTAAACAATATCTCACACAAATCCAAACCTAAAGTCTCTACTGTATACTAAACAATATCTCACACAAATCTAAACCTAAAGTCTCTACTGTATACTAAACAATATCTCACACAAATCCAAACCTAAAGTCTCTACTGTGTACTAAACAATATCTCACACAAATCCAAACCTAAAGTCTCTACTGTATACTAAACAATATCTCACACAAATCCAAACCTAAATCTCTACTGTATACTAAACAATAGCTCACACAAATCCAACCCTAAAGTCTCTACTGTATACTAAACAATATCTCACACAAATCCAAACCTAAAGTCTCTACTGTGTACTAAACAATATCTCACACAAATCCAAACCTAAAGTCTCTACTGTATGCTAAACAATATCTCACACAAATCCAAACCTAAAGTCTCTACTGTATACTAAACAATATCTCACACAAATATCGAAACCTAAAATCTCTACTGTATACTAAACAATATCTCACACAAATCCAAACCTAAAGTCTCTACTATATACTAAACAATATCTCACACAAATCCAAACCTAAAGTCTCTACTGTATACTAAACAATATCTCACACAAATCCAAACCTAAAGTCTCTACTGTATACTAAACAATATCTCACACAAATCCAACCCTAAAGTCTCTAATGTATGCTAAGCAATATCTCACACAAATCCAAACCTAAAGTCTCTACTGTATACTAAACAATATCTCACACAAATCCAAACCTAAAGTCTCTACTGTATACTAAACAATAGCTCACACAAATCCAACCCTAAAGTCTCTACTGTATACTAAACAATATCTCACACAAATCCAAACCTAAAGTCTCTAATGTGTACTAAACAATATCTCACACAAATCCAAACCTAAAGTCTCTACTGTATACTAAACAATATCTCACACAAATCCAAACCTAAAGTCTCTACTGTATACTAAACAATATCTCACACAAATCCAAACCTAAAGTCTCTACTGTATACTAAACAATATCTCACACAAATCCAAACCTAAAGTCTCTACTGTATACTAAACAATATCTCACACAAATCCAAACCTAAAGTCTCTACTGTGTACTAAACAATATCTCACACAAATCCAAACCTAAAGTCTCTACTGTATACAAAATAATATCTCACACAAATCCAAACCTAAAGTGTCTACTGTATACAAAACAATATCTCACACAAATCGAAACCTAAAGTCTCTACTGTATACTAAACAATATCTCACACAAATCCAAACCTAAAGTCTCTACTGTATACTAAACAATATCTCACACAAATCGAAACCTAAAGTCTCTACTGTATACTAAACAATATCTCACACAAATCCAAACGTAAAGTCTCTACTGTGTACTAAACAATATCTCACACAAATCCAAACCTAAAGTCTCTACTGTATACTAAACAATATCTCACACAAATCCAAACCTAAAGTCTCTACTGTATACTAAACAATATCTCACAAATATCGAAACCTAAAGTCTCTACTGTATACTAAACAATATCTCACACAAATCCAAACCTAAAGTCTCTACTGTATACTAAACAATATCTCACACAAATCGAAACCTAAAGTCTCTACTGTATACTAAACAATATCTCACACAAATCCAAACCTAAAGTCTCTACTGTGTACTAAACAATATCTCACACAAATCCAAACCTAAAGTCTCTACTGTGTACTAAACAATATCTCACACAAATCCAAACCTAAAGTCTCTACTGTATACTAAACAATATCTCACACAAATCCAAACCTAAAGTCTCTACTGTATACTAAACAATATCTCACACAAATCCAAACCTAAAGTCTCTACTGTATACTAAACAATGTCTCACACAAATCCAAACCTAAAGTCTCTACTGTGTACTAAACAATATCTCACACAAATCCAAACCTAAAGTCTCTACTGTATACAAAACAATATCTCACACAAATCCAAACCTAAAGTCTCTACTGTATACAAAACAATATCTCACACAAATCCAAACCTAAAGTCTCTACTGTATACTAAACAATATCTCACACAAATCCAAACCTAAAGTCTCTACTGTATACTAAACAATATCTCACACAAATATCGAAACCTAAAATCTCTACTGTATACTAAACAATATCTCACACAAATCCAAACCTAAAGTCTCTACTATATACTAAACAATATCTCACACAAATCCAAACCTAAAGTCTCTACTGTATACTAAACAATATCTCACACAAATCCAAACCTAAAGTCTCTACTGTATACTCAACAATATCTCACACAAATCCAAACCTAAAGTCTCTACTGTATACTAAACAATATCTCACACAAATCCAACCCTAAAGTCTCTACTGTATACTAAACAATATCTCACACAAATCCAAACCTAAAGTCTCTACTGTGTACTAAACAATATCTCACACAAATCCAAACCTAAAGTCTCTACTGTATACTAAACAATATCTCACACAAATCCAAACCTAAAGTCTCTACTGTATACTAAACAATATCTCACACAAATCCAAACCTAAAGTCTCTACTGTGTACTAAACAATATCTCACACAAATCCAAACCTAAAGTCTCTACTGTATACAAAACAATATCTCACACAAATCCAGACCTAAAGTCTCTACTGTATACTAAACAATATCTCACACAAATCCAAACCTAAAGTCTCTACTGTATACTAAACAATATCTCACACAAATCCAACCCTAAAGTCTCTACTGTATACTAAAACAATATCTCACACAAATCCAAAACTTAAGTCTCTACTGTATACTAAACAATATCTCACACAAATCCAAACCTAAAGTCTCTACTGTATACTAAACAATATCTCACACAAATCCAAACCTAAAGTCTCTACTGTATACTAAACAATATCTCACACAAATCGAAACCTAAAGTCTCTACTGTATACTAAACAATATCTCACACAAATCCAAACCTAAAGTCTCTACTATATACTAAACAATATCTCACACAAATCCAAACCTAAAGTCTCTAATGTATACTAAACAATATCTCACACAAATCCAAACCTAAAGTCTCTACTGTATACTAAACAATATCTCACACAAATCCAAACCTAAATCTCTACTGTATACTAAACAATAGCTCACACAAATCCAACCCTAAAGTCTCTACTGTATACTAAACAATATCTCACACAAATCCAAACCTAAAGTCTCTACTGTGTACTAAACAATATCTCACACAAATCCAAACCTAAAGTCTCTACTGTATACTAAACAATATCTCACACAAATCCAAACCTAAAGTCTCTACTGTATACTAAACAATATCTCACACAAATCCAAACCTAAAGTCTCTACTGTATACTAAACAATATCTCACACAAATCCAAACCTAAAGTCTCTACTGTATACTAAACAATATCTCACACAAATCCAAACCTAAAGTCTCTACTGTGTACTAAACAATATCTCACACAAATCCAAACCTAAAGTCTCTACTGTATACAAAACAACATCTCACACAAATCCAAACCTAAAGTCTATCCTGTATACAAAACAATATCTCACACAAATCCAAACCTAAAGTCTCTACTGTATACTAAACAATATCTCACACAAATCCAAACCTAAAGTCTCTACGGTATACTAAACAATATCTCACACAAATCGAAACCTAAAGTCTCTACTGTATACTAAACAATATCTCACACAAATCCAAACCTAAAGTCTCTACTGTGTACTAAACAATATCTCACACAAATCCAAACCTAAAGTCTCTACTGTATACTAAACAATATCTCACACAAATCCAAACCTAAAGTCTCTACTGTATACTAAACAATATCTCACACAAATCGAAACCTAAAGTCTCTACTGTATACTAAACAATATCTCACACAAATCCAAACCTAAAGTCTCTACTGTGTACTAAACAATATCTCACACAAATCCAAACCTAAAGTCTCTACTGTGTACTAAACAATATCTCACACAAATCCAAACCTAAAGTCTCTACTGTGTACTAAACAATATCTCACACAAATCCAAACCTAAAGTCTCTACTGTATACTAAACAATATCTCACACAAATCCAAACCTAAAGTCTCTACTGTATACAAAACAATATCTCACACAAATCCAAACCTAAAGTCTCTACTGTATACTAAACAATGTCTCACACAAATCCAAACCTAAAGTCTCTACTGTGTACTAAACAATATCTCACACAAATCCAAACCTAAAGTCTCTACTGTATACAAAACAATATCTCACACAAATCCAAACCTAAAGTCTCTACTGTATACAAAACAATATCTCACACAAATCCAAACCTAAAGTCTCTACTGTATACTAAACAATATCTCACACAAATCCAAACCTAAAGTCTCTACTGTATACTAAACAATATCTCACACAAATATCGAAACCTAAAATCTCTACTGTATACTAAACAATATCTCACACAAATCCAAACCTAAAGTCTCTACTATATACTAAACAATATCTCACACAAATCCAAACCTAAAGTCTCTACTGTATACTAAACAATATCTCACACAAATCCAAACCTAAAGTCTCTACTGTATACTCAACAATATCTCACACAAATCCAAACCTAAAGTCTCTACTGTATACTAAACAATATCTCACACAAATCCAACCCTAAAGTCTCTACTGTATACTAAACAATATCTCACACAAATCCAAACCTAAAGTCTCTACTGTGTACTAAACAATATCTCACACAAATCCAAACCTAAAGTCTCTACTGTATACTAAACAATATCTCACACAAATCCAAACCTAAAGTCTCTACTGTATACTAAACAATATCTCACACAAATCCAAACCTAAAGTCTCTACTGTGTACTAAACAATATCTCACACAAATCCAAACCTAAAGTCTCTACTGTATACAAAACAATATCTCACACAAATCCAGACCTAAAGTCTCTACTGTATACTAAACAATATCTCACACAAATCCAAACCTAAAGTCTCTACTGTATACTAAACAATATCTCACACAAATCCAACCCTAAAGTCTCTACTGTATACTAAAACAATATCTCACACAAATCCAAAACTTAAGTCTCTACTGTATACTAAACAATATCTCACACAAATCCAAACCTAAAGTCTCTACTGTATACTAAACAATATCTCACACAAATCCAAACCTAAAGTCTCTACTGTATACTAAACAATATCTCACACAAATCGAAACCTAAAGTCTCTACTGTATACTAAACAATATCTCACACAAATCCAAACCTAAAGTCTCTACTATATACTAAACAATATCTCACACAAATCCAAACCTAAAGTCTCTAATGTATACTAAACAATATCTCACACAAATCCAAACCTAAAGTCTCTACTGTATACTAAACAATATCTCACACAAATCCAAACCTAAATCTCTACTGTATACTAAACAATAGCTCACACAAATCCAACCCTAAAGTCTCTACTGTATACTAAACAATATCTCACACAAATCCAAACCTAAAGTCTCTACTGTGTACTAAACAATATCTCACACAAATCCAAACCTAAAGTCTCTACTGTATACTAAACAATATCTCACACAAATCCAAACCTAAAGTCTCTACTGTATACTAAACAATATCTCACACAAATCCAAACCTAAAGTCTCTACTGTATACTAAACAATATCTCACACAAATCCAAACCTAAAGTCTCTACTGTATACTAAACAATATCTCACACAAATCCAAACCTAAAGTCTCTACTGTGTACTAAACAATATCTCACACAAATCCAAACCTAAAGTCTCTACTGTATACAAAACAACATCTCACACAAATCCAAACCTAAAGTCTATCCTGTATACAAAACAATATCTCACACAAATCCAAACCTAAAGTCTCTACTGTATACTAAACAATATCTCACACAAATCCAAACCTAAAGTCTCTACGGTATACTAAACAATATCTCACACAAATCGAAACCTAAAGTCTCTACTGTATACTAAACAATATCTCACACAAATCCAAACCTAAAGTCTCTACTGTGTACTAAACAATATCTCACACAAATCCAAACCTAAAGTCTCTACTGTATACTAAACAATATCTCACACAAATCCAAACCTAAAGTCTCTACTGTATACTAAACAATATCTCACACAAATCGAAACCTAAAGTCTCTACTGTATACTAAACAATATCTCACACAAATCCAAACCTAAAGTCTCTACTGTGTACTAAACAATATCTCACACAAATCCAAACCTAAAGTCTCTACTGTGTACTAAACAATATCTCACACAAATCCAAACCTAAAGTCTCTACTGTGTACTAAACAATATCTCACACAAATCCAAACCTAAAGTCTCTACTGTATACTAAACAATATCTCACACAAATCCAAACCTAAAGTCTCTACTGTATACAAAACAATATCTCACACAAATCCAAACCTAAAGTCTCTACTGTATACTAAACAATATCTCACACAAATCCAAACCTAAAGTCTCTACTGTATACTAAACAATATCTCACACAAATCCAAAACTTAAGTCTCTACTGTATACTAAACAATATCTCACACAAATCCAAACCTAAAGTCTCTACTGTGTACTAAACAATATCTCACACAAATCCAAACCTAAAGTCTCTACTGTATACTAAACAATATCTCACACAAATCCAAACCTAAAGTCTCTACTGTATACTAAACAATATCTCACACAAATCGAAACCTAAAGTCTCTACTGTATACTAAACAATATCTCACACAAATCCAAACCTAAAGTCTCTACTGTGTACTAAACAATATCTCACACAAATCCAAACCTAAAGTCTCTACTGTATACTAAACAATATCTCACACAAATCCAAACCTAAAGTCTCTACTGTATACTAAACAATATCTCACACAAATCCAAACCTAAAGTCTCTACTGTATACTAAACAATATCTCACACAAATCCAAACCTAAAGTCTCTACTGTATACTAAACAATATCTCACACAAATCCAAACCTAAAGTCTCTACTGTGTACTAAACAATATCTCAGACAAATCCAAGCCTAAAGTCTCTACTGTATACAAAACAATATCTCACACAAATCCAAACCTAAAGTCTATACTGTATACTAAACAATATCTCACACAAATCGAAACCTAAAGTCTCTACTGTGTACTAAACAATATCTCACACAAATCCAAACCTAAAGTCTCTACTGTATACAAAACAATATCTCACACAAATCCAAACCTAAAGTCTCTACTGTATACAAAACAATATCTCACACAAATCCAAACCTAAAGTCTCTACTGTATACTAAACAATATCTCACACAAATCCAACCCTAAAGTCTCTACTGTATACTAAACAATATCTCACACAAATCCAAAACTTAAGTCTCTACTGTATACTAAACAATATCTCACACAAATCCAAACCTAAAGTCTCTACTGTATACTAAACAATATCTCACACAAATCCAAACCTAAAGTCTCTACTGTATACTAAACAATATCTCACACAAATCGAAACCTAAAGTCTCTACTGTATACTAAACAATATCTCACACAAATCCAAACCTAAAGTCTCTACTATATACTAAACAATATCTCACACAAATCCAAACCTAAAGTCTCTAATGTATACTAAACAATATCTCACACAAATCCAAACCTAAAGTCTCTACTGTATACTAAACAATATCTCACACAAATCCAAACCTAAATCTCTACTGTATACTAAACAATAGCTCACACAAATCCAACCCTAAAGTCTCTACTGTATACTAAACAATATCTCACACAAATCCAAACCTAAAGTCTCTACTGTGTACTAAACAATATCTCACACAAATCCAAACCTAAAGTCTCTACTGTATACTAAACAATATCTCACACAAATCCAAACCTAAAGTCTCTACTGTATACTAAACAATATCTCACACAAATCCAAACCTAAAGTCTCTACTGTATACTAAACAATATCTCACACAAATCCAAACCTAAAGTCTCTACTGTATACTAAACAATATCTCACACAAATCCAAACCTAAAGTCTCTACTGTGTACTAAACAATATCTCACACAAATCCAAACCTAAAGTCTCTACTGTATACAAAACAACATCTCACACAAATCCAAACCTAAAGTCTATCCTGTATACAAAACAATATCTCACACAAATCCAAACCTAAAGTCTCTACTGTATACTAAACAATATCTCACACAAATCCAAACCTAAAGTCTCTACGGTATACTAAACAATATCTCACACAAATCGAAACCTAAAGTCTCTACTGTATACTAAACAATATCTCACACAAATCCAAACCTAAAGTCTCTACTGTGTACTAAACAATATCTCACACAAATCCAAACCTAAAGTCTCTACTGTATACTAAACAATATCTCACACAAATCCAAACCTAAAGTCTCTACTGTATACTAAACAATATCTCACACAAATCGAAACCTAAAGTCTCTACTGTATACTAAACAATATCTCACACAAATCCAAACCTAAAGTCTCTACTGTGTACTAAACAATATCTCACACAAATCCAAACCTAAAGTCTCTACTGTATACTAAACAATATCTCACACAAATCCAAACCTAAAGTCTCTACTGTATACTAAACAATATCTCACACAAATCCAAACCTAAAGTCTCTACTGTATACTAAACAATATCTCACACAAATCCAAACCTAAAGTCTCTACTGTATACTAAACAATATCTCACACAAATCCAAACCTAAAGTCTCTACTGTGTACTAAACAATATCTCAGACAAATCCAAGCCTAAAGTCTCTACTGTATACAAAACAATATCTCACACAAATCCAAACCTAAAGTCTATACTGTATACTAAACAATATCTCACACAAATCGAAACCTAAAGTCTCTACTGTGTACTAAACAATATCTCACACAAATCCAAACCTAAAGTCTCTACTGTATACAAAACAATATCTCACACAAATCCAAACCTAAAGTCTCTACTGTATACAAAACAATATCTCACACAAATCCAAACCTAAAGTGTCTACTGTATACTAAACAATATCTCACACAAATCCAAACCTAAAGTCTCTACTGTATACAAAACAATATCTCACACAAATCCAAACCGAAAGTCTCTACTGTATACTAAACAATATCTCACACAAATCCAAACCTAAAGTCTCTACTGTGTACTAAACAATATCTCACACAAATCCAAACCTAAAGTCTCTACTATATACTAAACAATATCTCACACAAATCCAAACCTAAAGTCTCTAATGTATACTAAACAATATCTCACACAAATCCAAACCTAAAGTCTCTAATGTATACTAAACAATATCTCACACAAATCCAAACCTAAAGTCTCTAATGTATACTAAACAATATCTCACACAAATCCAAACCTAAAGTCTCTACTGTATACTAAACAATATCTCACACAAATCCAAACCTAAAGTCTCTACTGTATACTAAACAATAGCTCACACAAATCCAACCCTAAAGTCTCTACTGTATACTAAACAATATCTCACACAAATCCAAACCTAAAGTCTCTAATGTGTACTAAACAATATCTCACACAAATCCAAACCTAAAGTCTCTACTGTATACTAAACAATATCTCACACAAATCCAAACCTAAAGTCTCTACTGTATACTAAACAATATCTCACACAAATCCAAACCTAAATCTCTACTGTATACTAAACAATATCTCACACAAATCCAAACCTAAAGTCTCTACTGTATACTAAACAATATCTCACACAAATCCAAACCTAAAGTCTCTACTGTGTACTAAACAATATCTCACACAAATCCAAACCTAAAGTCTCTACTGTATACAAAACAATATCTCACACAAATCCAAACCTAAAGTGTCTACTGTATACAAAACAATATCTCACACAAATCGAAACCTAAAGTCTCTACTGTATACTAAACAATATCTCACACAAATCCAAACCTAAAGTCTCTACTGTATACTAAACAATATCTCACACAAATCGAAACCTAAAGTCTCTACTGTATACTAAACAATATGTCACACAAATCCAAACCTAAAGTCTCTACTGTGTACTAAACAATATCTCACACAAATCCAAAACTAAAGTCTCTACTGTATACTAAACAATATCTCACACAAATCGAAACCTAAAGTCTCTACTGTATACTAAACAATATCTCACAAAAATCGAAACCTAAAGTCTCTACTGTATACTAAACAATATCTCACACAAATCCAAAACTAAAGTCTCTACTGTGTACTAAACAATATCTCACACAAATCCAAAACTTAAGTCTCTACTGTATACTAAACAATATCTCACACAAATCCAAACCTAAAGTCTCTAATGTATACTAAACAATATCTCACACAAATCCAAACCTAAAGTCTCTACTGTATACTAAACAATATCTCACACAAATCCAAACCTAAAGTCTCTACTGTATACTAAACAATATCTCACACAAATCCAAACCTAAAGTCTCTAATGTATGCTAAACAATATCTCACACAAATCCAAACCTAAAGTCTCTACTGTATACTAAACAATATCTCACACAAATCCAAACCTAAAGTCTCTACTGTATACTAAACAATAGCTCACACAAATCCAACCCTAAAGTCTCTACTGTATTCTAAACAATATCTCACACAAATCCAAACCTAAAGTCTCTAATGTGTACTAAACAATATCTCACACAAATCCAAACCTAAAGTCTCTACTGTATACTAAACAATATCTCACACAAATCCAAACCTAAAGTCTCTACTGTATACTAAACAATATCTCACACAAATCCAAACCTAAAGTCTCTACTGTATACTAAACAATATCTCACACAAATCCAAACCTAAAGTCTCTACTGTATACTAAACAATATCTCACACAAATCCAAACCTAAAGTCTCTACTGTGTACTAAACAATATCTCACACAAATCCAAACCTAAAGTCTCTACTGTATACAAAACAATATCTCACACAAATCCAAACCTAAAGTGTCTACTGTATACAAAACAATATCTCACACAAATCGAAACCTAAAGTCTCTACTGTATACTAAACAATATCTCACACAAATCCAAACCTAAAGTCTCTACTGTATACTAAACAATATCTCACACAAATCGAAACCTAAAGTCTCTACTGTATACTAAACAATATCTCACACAAATCCAAACCTAAAGTCTCTACTGTGTACTAAACAATATCTCACACAAATCCAAACCTAAAGTCTCTACTGTATACTAAACAATATCTCACACAAATCCAAACCAAAAGTCTCTACTGTATACTAAACAATATCTCACAAAAATCGAAACCTAAAGTCTCTACTGTATACTAAACAATATCTCACACAAATCCAAACCTAAAGTCTCTTCTGTATACTAAACAATATCTCACACAAATCGAAACCTAAAGTCTCTACTGTATACTAAACAATATCTCACACAAATCCAAACCTAAAGTCTCTACTGTGTACTAAACAATATCTCACACAAATCCAAACCTAAAGTCTCTACTGTATACTAAACAATATCTCACACAAATCCAAACCTAAAGTCTCTACTGTATACTAAACAATATCTCACACAAATCCAAACCTAAAGTCTCTACTGTATACTAAACAATATCTCACACAAATCCAAACCTAAAGTCTCTACTGTATACTAAACAATGTCTCACACAAATCCAAACCTAAAGTCTCTACTGTGTACTAAACAATATCTCACACAAATCCAAACCTAAAGTCTCTACTGTATACAAAACAATATCTCACACAAATCCAAACCTAAAGTCTCTACTGTATACAAAACAATATCTCACACAAATCCAAACCTAAAGTCTCTACTGTATACTAAACAATATCTCACACAAATCCAAACCTAAAGTCTCTACTGTATACTAAACAATATCTCACACAAATATCGAAACCTAAAATCTCTACTGTATACTAAACAATATCTCACACAAATCCAAACCTAAAGTCTCTACTATATACTAAACAATATCTCACACAAATCCAAACCTAAAGTCTCTAATGTATACTAAACAATATCTCACACAAATCCAAACCTAAAGTCTCTACTGTATACTAAACAATATCTCACACAAATCCAAACCTAAAGTCTCTACTGTATACTAAACAATATCTCACACAAATCCAACCCTAAAGTCTCTACTGTATACTAAACAATATCTCACACAAATCCAAACATAAAGTCTCTACTGTATACTAAACAATATCTCACAGAAATCCAAACCTAAAGTCTCTACTGTATACTAAACAATATCTCACACAAATCGAAACCTAAAGACTCTACTGTATACTAAACAATATCTCACACAAATCCAAACCTAAAGTCTCTACTGTATACTAAACAATATCTCACAAAAATTCAAACCTAAAGTCTCTACTATATACTAAACAATATCTCACAGAAATCCAAACCTAAAGTCTCTACTGTATACTAAACAATATCTCACACAAATCCAAACCTAAAGTCTCTATTGTATACTAAACAATATCTCACACAAATCCAAACCTAAAGTCTCTACTGTATACTAAACAATATCTCACACAAATCCAACCCTAAAGTCTCTACTGTATACTAAACAATATCTCACACAAATCCAAACCCCTAAGTCTCTACTGTGTACTAAACAATATCTCACACAAATCCAAACCTAAAGTCTCTACTGTATACTAAACAATATCTCACACAAATCCAAACCTAAAGTCTCTACTGTATACTAAAAAATATCTCACACAAATCCAACCCTAAAGTCTCTACTGTATACTAAACAATATCTCACACAAATCCAAACCTAAAGTCTCTACTGTGTACTAAACAATATCTCACACAAATCCAAACCTAAAGTCTCTACTGTATACTAAACAATATCTCACACAAATCCAAACCTAAAGTCTCTACTGTATACTAAACAATATCTCACACAAATCCAAACCTAAAGTCTCTACTGTGTACTAAACAATATCTCACACAAATCCAAACCTAAAGTCTCTACTGTATACAAAACAATATCTCACACAAATCCAAACCTAAAGTCTCTACTATATACTAAACAATATCTCACACAAATCCAAACCTAAAGTCTCTAATGTATACTAAACAATATCTCACACAAATCCAAACCTAAAGTCTCTACTGTATACTAAACAATATCTCACACAAATCCAAACCTAAAGTCTCTACTGTATACTAAACAATATCTCACACAAATCCAAACCTAAAGTCTCTACTGTATACTAAACAATATCTCACACAAATCCAAACCTAAAGTCTCTAATGTATACTAAACAATATCTCACACAAATCCAAACCTAAAGTCTCTACTGTATACTAAACAATATCTCACACAAATCCAAACCTAAAGTCTCTACTGTATACTAAACAATAGCTCACACAAATCCAACCCTAAAGTCTCTACTGTATACTAAACAATATCTCACACAAATCCAAACATAAAGTCTCTAATGTGTACTAAACAATATCTCACACAAATCCAAACCTAAAGTCTCTACTGTATACTAAACAATATCTCACACAAATCCAAACCTAAAGTCTCTACTGTATACTAAACAATATCTCACACAAATCCAAACCTAAAGTCTCTACTGTATACTAAACAATATCTCACACAAATCCAAACCTAAAGTCTCTACTGTATACTAAACAATATCTCACACAAATCCAAACCTAAAGTCTCTACTGTGTACTAAACAATATCTCACACAAATCCAAACCTAAAGTCTCTACTGTATACAAAACAATATCTCACACAAATCCAAACCTAAAGTGTCTACTGTATACAAAACAATATCTCACACAAATCGAAACCTAAAGTCTCTACTGTATACTAAACAATATCTCACACAAATCCAAACCTAAAGTCTCTACTGTATACTAAACAATATCTCACACAAATCCAAACCTAAAGTCTCTACTGTATACTAAACAATGTCTCACACAAATCCAAACCTAAAGTCTCTACTGTGTACTAAACAATATCTCACACAAATCCAAACCTAAAGTCTCTACTGTATACAAAACAATATCTCACACAAATCCAAACCTAAAGTCTCTACTGTATACAAAACAATATCTCACACAAATCCAAACCTAAAGTCTCTACTGTATACTAAACAATATCTCACACAAATCCAAACCTAAAGTCTCTACTGTATACTAAACAATATCTCACACAAATATCGAAACCTAAAATCTCTACTGTATACTAAACAATATCTCACACAAATCCAAACCTAAAGTCTCTACTATATACTAAACAATATCTCACACAAATCCAAACCTAAAGTCTCTAATGTATACTAAACAATATCTCACACAAATCCAAACCTAAAGTCTCTACTGTATACTAAACAATATCTCACACAAATCCAAACCTAAAGTCTCTACTGTATACTAAACAATATCTCACACAAATCCAACCCTAAAGTCTCTACTGTATACTAAACAATATCTCACACAAATCCAAACCTAAAGTCTCTATTGTGTACTAAACAATATCTCACACAAATCGAAAACTAAAGTCTCTACTGTATACTAAACAATATCTCACACAAATCCAAACATAAAGTCTCTACTGTATACTAAACAATATCTCACAGAAATCCAAACCTAAAGTCTCTACTGTATACTAAACAATATCTCACACAAATCGAAACCTAAAGACTCTACTGTATACTAAACAATATCTCACACAAATCCAAACCTAAAGTCTCTACTATATACTAAACAATATCTCACACAAATCCAAACCTAAAGTCTCTACTGTATACTAAACAATATCTCACACAAATCCAAACCTAAAGTCTCTACTGTATACTAAACAATATCTCACACAAATTCAAACCTAAAGTCTCTACTATATACTAAACAATATCTCACAGAAATCCAAAACTAAAGTCTCTACTGTATACTAAACAATATCTCACACAAATCCAAACCTAAAGTCTCTATTGTATACTAAACAATATCTCACACAAATCCAAACCTAAAGTGTCTACTGTATACTAAACAATATCTCACACAAATCCAACCCTAAAGTCTCTACTGTATACTAAACAATATCTCACACAAATCCAAACCCCTAAGTCTCTACTGTGTACTAAACAATATCTCACACAAATCCAAACCTAAAGTCTCTACTGTATACTAAACAATATCTGACACAAATCCAAACCTAAAGTCTCTACTGTATACTAAAAAATATCTCACACAAATCCAAACCTAAAGTCTCTACTGTATACTAAACAATATCTCACACAAATCCAACCCTAAAGTCTCTACTGTATACTAAACAATATCTCACACAAATCCAAACCTAAAGTCTCTACTGTGTACTAAACAATATCTCACACAAATCCAAACCTAAAGTCTCTACTGTATACTAAACAATATCTCACACAAATCCAAACCTAAAGTCTCTACTGTATACTAAACAATATCTCACACAAATCCAAACCTAAAGTCTCTACTGTGTACTAAACAATATCTCACACAAATCCAAACCTAAAGTCTCTACTGTATACAAAACAATATCTCACACAAATCCAAACCTAAAGTCTCTACTGTATACTAAACAATATCTCACACAAATCCAAACCTAAAGTCTCTACTGTATACTAAACAATATCTCACACAAATACAACCCTAAAGTCTCTACTGTATACTAAACAATATCTCACACAAATCCAAAACTTAAGTCTCTACTGTATACTAAACAATATCTCACACAAATCCAAACCTAAAGTCTCTACTGTGTACTAAACAATATCTCACACAAATCCAAACCTAATGTCTCTACTGTATACTAAACAATATCTCACACAAATCCAAACCTAAAGTCTCTATTGTGTACTAAACAATATCTCACACAAATCGAAAACTAAAGTCTCTACTGTATACTAAACAATATCTCACACAAATCCAAACATAAAGTCTCTACTGTATACTAAACAATATCTCACACAAATCCAAACCTGAAGTCTCTACTGTATACTAAACAATATCTCACACAAATCGAAACCTAAAGACTCTACTGTATACTAAACAATATCTCACACAAATCCAAACCTAAAGTCTCTACTATATACTAAACAATATCTCACACAAATCCAAACCTAAAGTCTCTACTGTATACTAAACAATATCTCACACAAATCCAAACCTAAAGTCTCTACTGTATACTAAACAATATCTCACACAAATCCAAATCTAAAGTCTCTACTATATACTAAACAATATCTCACAGAAATCCAAACCTAAAGTCTCTACTGTATACTAAACAATATCTCACACAAATCCAAACCTAAAGTCTCTATTGTATACTAAACAATATCTCACACAAATCCAAACCTAAAGTCTCTACTGTATACTAAACAATATCTCACATAAATCCAACCCTAAAGTCTCTACTGTATACTAAACAATATCTTACACAAATCCAAACCTAAAGTCTCTACTGTGTACTAAACAATATCTCACACAAATCCAAACCTAAAGTCTCTACTGTATACTAAACAATATCTCACACAAATCCAAACCTAAAGTCTCTACTGTATACTAAACAATATCTCACACAAATCCAAACCTAAAGTCTCTACTGTATACTAAACAATATCTCACACAAATCCAACCCTAAAGTCTCTACTGTATACTAAACAATATCTCACACAAATCCAAACCTAAAGTCTCTACTGTGTACTAAACAATATCTCACACAAATCCAAACCTAAAGTCTCTACTGTATACTAAACAATATCTCACACAAATCCAAACCTAAAGTCTCTACTGTGTACTAAACAATATCTCACACAAATCCAAACCTAAAGTCTCTACTGTATACAAAACAATATCTCACACAAATCCAAACCTAAAGTCTCTACTGTATACTAAACAATATCTCACACAAATTCAAACCTAAAGTCTCTACTATATAGTAAACAATATCTCAAAGAAATCCAACCTAAAGTCTCTACTGTATACTAAACAATATCTCACACAAATCCAAACCTAAAGTCTCTATTGTATACTAAACAATATCTCACACAAATCCAAACCTAAAGTCTCTACTGTATACTAAACAATATCTCACACAAATCCAACCCTAAAGTCTCTACTGTATACTAAACAATATCTCACACAAATCCAAACCTAAAGTCTCTACTGTGTACTAAACAATATCTCACACAAATCCAAACCTAAAGTCTCTACTGTATACTAAACAATATCTCACACAAATCCAAACCTAAAGTCTCTACTGTATACTAAACAATATCTCACACAAATCCAAACCTAAAGTCTCTACTGTATACTAAACAATATCTCACACAAATCGAACCCTAAAGTCTCTACTGTATACTAAACAATATCTCACACAAATCCAAACCTAAAGTCTCTACTGTGTACTAAACAATATCTCACACAAATCCAAACCTAAAGTCTCTACTGTATACTAAACAATATCTCACACAAATCCAAACCTAAAGTCTCTACTGTATACTAAACAATATCTCACACAAATCCAAACCTAAAGTCTCTACTGTGTACTAAACAATATCTCACACAAATCCAAACCTAAAGTCTCTACTGTATACTAAACAATATCTCACACAAATCCAAACCTAAAGTCTCTACTGTATACTAAACAATATCTCACACAAATCCAAACCTAAAGTCTCTACTGTGTACTAAACAATATCTCACACAAATCCAAACCTAAAGTCTCTACTGTATACAAAACAATATCTCACACAAATCCAAACCTAAAGTCTCTACTGTATACTAAACAATATCTCACACAAATCCAAACCTAAAGTCTCTACTGTATACGAAACAATATCTCACACAAATACAACCCTAAAGTCTCTACTGTATACTAAACAATATCTCACACAAATCCAAAACTTAAGTCTCTACTGTATACTAAACAATATCTCACACAAATCCAAACCTAAAGTCTCTATTGTGTACTAAACAATATCTCACACAAATCGAAAACTAAAATCTCTACTGTATACTAAACAATATCTCACACAAATCCAAACATAAAGTCTCTACTGTATACTAAACAATATCTCACACAAATCCAAACCTAAAGTCTCTACTGTATACTAAACAATATCTCACACAAATCGAAACCTAAAGACTCTACTGTATACTAAACAATATCTCACACAAATCCAAACCTAAAGTCTCTACTATATACTAAACAATATCTCACACAAATCCAAACCTAAAGTCTCTACTGTATACTAAACAATATCTCACACAAATCCAAACCTAAAGTCTCTACTGTATACTAAACAATATCTCACACAAATCCAAATCTAAAGTCTCTACTATATACTAAACAATATCTCACAGAAATCCAAACCTAAAGTCTCTACTGTATACTAAACAATATCTCACACAAATCCAAACCTAAAGTCTCTATTGTATACTAAACAATATCTCACACAAATCCAAACCTAAAGTCTCTACTGTATACTAAACAATATCTCACACAAATCCAACCCTAAAGTCTCTACTGTATACTAAACAATATCTCACACAAATCCAAACCTAAAGTCTCTACTGTGTACTAAACAATATCTCACACAAATCCAAACCTAAAGTCTCTACTGTATACTAAACAATATCTCACACAAATCCAAACCTAAAGTCTCTACTGTATACTAAACAATATCTCACACAAATCCAAACCTAAAGTCTCTACTGTATACTAAACAACATCTCACACAAATCCAACCCTAAAGTCTCTACTGTATACTAAACAATATCTCACACAAATCCAAACCTAAAGTCTCTACTGTGTACTAAACAATATCTCACACAAATCCAAACCTAAAGTCTCTACTGTATACTAAACAATATCTCACACAAATCCAAACCTAAAGTCTCTACTGTGTACTAAACAATATCTCACACAAATCCAAACCTAAAGTCTCTACTGTATACAAAACAATATCTCACACAAATTCAAACCTAAAGTCTCTACTGTATACTAAACAATATCTCACACAAATCCAAACCTAAAGTCTCTACTGTATACTAAACAATATCTCACACAAATTCAAACCTAAAGTCTCTACTATATACTAAACAATATCTCAAAGAAATCCAAACCTAAAGTCTCTACTGTATACTAAACAATATCTCTCACAAATCCAAACCTAAAGTCTCTACTGTGTACTAAACAATATCTCACACAAATCCAAACCTAAAGTCTCTACTGTATACTAAACAATATCTCACACAAATCCAAACCTAAAGTCTCTACTGTATACTAAACAATATCTCACACAAATCCAAACCTAAAGTCTCTACTGTATACTAAACAATATCTCACACAAATCCAACCCTAAAGTCTCTACTGTATACTAAACAATATCTCACACAAATCCAAACCTAAAGTCTCTACTGTGTACTAAACAATATCTCACACAAATCCAAACCTAAAGTCTCTACTGTATACTAAACAATATCACACACAAATCCAAACCTAAAGTCTCTACTGTATACTAAACAATATCTCACACAAATCCAAACCTAAAGTCTCTACTGTGTACTAAACAATATCTCACACAAATCCAAACCTAAAGTCTCTACTGTATACAAAACAATATCTCACACAAATCCAAACCTAAAGTCTCTACTGTATACTAAACAATATCTCACACAAATCCAAACCTAAAGTCTCTACTGTATACTAAACAATATCTCACACAAATACAACCCTAAAGTCTCTACTGTATACTAAACAATATCTCACACAAATCCAAAACTTAAGTCTCTACTGTATACTAAACAATATCTCACACAAATCCAAACCTAAAGTCTCTACTGTGTACTAAACAATATCTCACATAAATCCAAACCTAATGTCTCTACTGTATACTAAACAATATCTCACACAAATCCAAACCTAAAGTCTCTATTGTGTACTAAACAATATCTCACACAAATCGAAAACTAAAGTCTCTACTGTATACTAAACAATATCTCACACAAATCCAAACATAAAGTCTCTACTGTATACTAAACAATATCTCACACAAATCCAAACCTAAAGTCTCTACTGTATACTAAACAATATCTCACACAAATCGAAACCTAAAGACTCTACTGTATACTAAACAATATCTCACACAAATCCAAACCTAAAGTCTCTACTATATACTAAACAATATCTCACACAAATCCAAACCTAAAGTCTCTACTGTATACTAAACAATATCTCACACAAATCCAAACCTAAAGTCTCTACTGTATACTAAACAATATCTCACACAAATCCAAATCTAAAGTCTCTACTATATACTAAACAATATCTCACAGAAATCCAAACCTAAAGTCTCTACTGTATACTAAACAATATCTCACACAAATCCAAACCTAAAGTCTCTATTGTATACTAAACAATATCTCACACAAATCCAAACCTAAAGTCTCTACTGTATACTAAACAATATCTCACACAAATCCAACCCTAAAGTCTCTACTGTATACTAAACAATATCTCACACAAATCCAAACCTAAAGTCTCTACTGTGTACTAAACAATATCTCACACAAATCCAAACCTAAAGTCTCTACTGTATACTAAACAATATCTCACACAAATCCAAACCTAAAGTCTCTACTGTATACTAAACAATATCTCACACAAATCCAAACCTAAAGTCTCTACTATATACTAAACAATATCTCACACAAATCCAAACCTAAAGTCTCTAATGTATACTAAACAATATCTCACACAAATCCAAACCTAAAGTCTCTACTGTATACTAAACAATATCTCACACAAATCCAAACCTAAAGTCTCTCCTGTATACTAAACAATAGCTCACACAAATCCAACCCTAAAGTCTCTACTGTATACTAAACAATATCTCACACAAATCCAAACCTAAAGCCTCTACTGTGTACTAAACAATAACTCACACAAATCCAAACCTAAAGTCTCTACTGTATACTAAACAATATCTCACACAAATCCAAACCTAAAGTCTCTACTGTATACTAAACAATATCTCACACAAATCCAACCCTAAAGTCTCTACTGTATACTAAACAATATCTCACACAAATCCAAACCTAAAGTCTCTACTGTATACTAAACAATATCTGACACAAATCCAAACCTAAAGTCTCTACTGTGTACTAAACAATATCTCACACAAATCCAAACCTAAAGTCTCTGCTGTATACAAAACAATATCTCACACAAATCCAAACCTAAAGTCTCTACTGTATACTAAACAATATCTCACACAAATCCAAACCTAATGTCTCTACGGTATACTAAACAATATCTCACACAAATCGAAACCTAAAGTCTCTACTGTATACTAAACAATATCTCACACAAATCCAAACCTAAAGTTTCTACTGTGTACTAAACAATATCTCAAACAAATCCAAACCTAAAGTCTCTACTGTATACTAAACAATATCTCACACAAATCAAAACCTAAAGTCTCTACTGTATACTAAACAATATCTCACACAAATCCAAACGTAAAGTCTCTACTGTATACTAAACAATATCTCACACAAATCAAAACCTAAAGTCTCTACTGTATACTAAACAATATCTCACACAAATCCAGACCTAAAGTCTCTACTGTATACTAAACGATATCGCACACAAATCCAAACCTAAAGTCTCTACTGTGTACTAAACAATATCTCACACAAATCCAAGCCTAAAGTCTCTACTGTATACAAAACAATATCTCACACAAATCCAAACCTAAAGTCTCTACTGTATACTAAACAATATCTCACACAAATCCAAACCTAAAGTCTCTACTGTGTACTAAACAATATCTCACACAAATCCAAGCCTAAAGTCTCTACTGTATACTAAACAATATCTCACACAAATCCAAACCTAAAGTCTCTACTGTATACTAAACAATATCTCACACAAATCCAAACCTAAAGTCTCTACTGTGTACTAAACAATATCTCACACAAATCCAAACCTAAAGTCTCTACGGTATACTAAACAATATCTCACACAAATCGAAACCTAAAGTCTCTACTGTATACTAAACAATATCTCACACAAATCCAAACCTAAAGTCTCTACTGTGTACTAAACAATATCTCACACAAATCCAAACCTAAAATCTCTACTGTATACAAAACAATATCTCACACAAATCCAAACCTAAAGTCTCTACTGTATACTAAACAATATCTCACACAAATCCAAACCTAAAGTCTCTACTGTATACTAAACAATATCTCACACAAATCCAACCCTAAAGTCTCTACTGTATACTAAACAATATCTCACACAAATCCAAAACTTAAGTCTCTACTGTATACTAAACAATATCTCACACAAATCCAAACCTAAAGTCTCTACTGTATACTAAACAATATCTCACACAAATCCAAACCTAAAGTCTTTACTGTATACTAAACAATATCTCACACAAATCGAAACCTAAAGTCTCTACTGTATACTAAACAATATCTCACACAAATCCAAACCTAAAGTCTCTACTATATACTAAACAATATCTCACACAAATCCAAACCTAAAGTCTCTAATGTATACTAAACAATATCTCACACAAATCCAAACCTAAAGTCTCTACTGTATACTAAACAATATCTCACACAAATCCAAACCTAAAGTCTCTACTGTATACTAAACAATATCTCACACAAATCCAAACCTAAAGTCTGTACTGTATACTAAACAATATCTCACACAAATCCAAACCTAAAGTCTCTACTGTATACTAAACAATATCTCACACAAATCCAAACCTAAAGTCTCTACTGTGTACTAAACAATATCTCACACAAATCCAAACCTAAACTCTCTACTGTATACAAAACAATATCTCACACAAATCCAAACCTAAAGTCTCTAATGTATACAAAACAATATCTCACACAAATCGAAACCTAAAGTCTCTACTGTATACTAAACAATATCTCACACAAATCCAAACCTAAAGTCTCTACTGTATACTAAACAATATCTCACACAAATCGAAACCTAAAGTCTCTACTGTATACTAAACAATATCTCACACAAATCCAAACCTAAAGTCTCTGCTGTGTACTAAACAATATCTCACACAAATCCAATCCTAAAGTCTCTACTGTATACTAAACAATATCTCACACAAATCGAAACCTAAAGTCTCTACTGTATACTAAACAATATCTCACACAAATCGAAACCTAAAGTCTCTACTGTATACTAAACAATATCTCACACAAATCCAAACCTAAAGTCTCTACTGTGTACTAAACAATATCTCACACAAATCCAAACCTAAAGTCTCTACTGTATACTAAACAATATCTCACACAAATCCAAACCTAAAGTCTCTACTGTATACTAAACAATATCTCACACAAATCCAAACCTAAAGTCTCTACTGTATACTAAACAATATCTCACACAAATCCAAACCTAAAGTCTCTACTGTATACTAAACAATGTCTCACACAAATCCAAACCTAATGTCTCTACTGTGTACTAAACAATATCTCACATAAATCCAAACCTAAAGTCTCTACTGTATACAAAACAATATCTCACACAAATCCAAACCTAAAGTCACTACTGTATACAAAACAATATCTCACACAAATCCAAACCTAAAGTCTCTACTGTATACTAAACAATATCTCACACAAATCCAAACCTAAAGTCTCTACTGTATACTAAACAATATCTCACACAAATTGAAACCTAAAGTCTCTACTGTATACTAAACAATATCTCACACAAATCCAAACCTAAAGTCTCTACTATATACTAAACAATATCTCACACAAATCCAAACCTAAAGTCTCTACTGTGTACTAAACAATATCTCACACAAATCCAAACCTAAAGTCTCTAATGTATACTAAACAATATCTCACACAAATCCAAACCTAAAGTCTCTACTGTATACTAAACAATATCTCACACAAATCCAAACCTAAAGTCTCTACTGTCTACTAAACAATATCTCACACAAATCCAACCCTAAAGTCTCTACTGTATACTAAACAATATCTCACACAAATCCAAACCTAAAGTCTCTATTGTGTACTAAACAATATCTCACACAAATCGAAAACTAAAGTCTCTACTGTATACTAAACAATATCTCACACAAATCCAAACATAAAGTCTCTACTGTATACTAAACAATATCTCACACAAATCCAAACCTAAAGTCTCTACTGTATACTAAACAATATCTCACACAAATCCAAACCTAAAGTCTCTACTGTATACTAAACAATATCTCACACAAATCCAAACCTAAAGTCTCTACTGTATACTAAACAATATCTCACACAAATCCAAACCTAAAACCTCTACTGTATACTAAACAATATCTCACACAAATCCAAACATAAAGTCTCTACTGTATACTAAACAATATCTCACACAAATCCAAACCTAAAGTCTCTACTGTATACTAAACAATATCTCACACAAATCCAAACCTAAAGTCTCTACTGTATACTAAACAATATCACTCACAAATACAAACCTAAAGTTTCTACTGTATACTAAACAATATCTCACACAAATCCAAAGCTAAAGTCTCTACTGTATACTAAACAATATCTCACACAAATCCAAACCTAAAGTCTCTACTGTATACTAATCAATATCTCACACAAATCCAAACCTAATGTCTCTACTGTATACTAAACAATATCTCACACAAATCCGAACCTAAAGTCTCTACTGTGTACTAAACAATATCTCACGCAAATCCAAACCTAAATCTCTACTGTATACTAAACAATATCTCACACAAATCCAAACCTAAAGTCTCTACTGTATACTAAACAATATCTCACACAAATCCAACCCTAAAGTCTCTACTGTATACTAAACAATATCTCACACAAATCCAAACGTAAAGTCTCTACTGTATACTAAACAATATCTCACACAAATCCAACCCTAAAGTCTCTACTGTATACTAAACAATATCTCACTCAAATCCATACCTAAAGTCTCTACTGTATACTAAACAATATCTCACACAAATCCAAACCTAAAGTCTCTACTGTATACTAATCAATATCTTACACAAATACAAACCTAAAGTCTCTACTGTATACTAAACAATATCTCACTCAAATCCAAACCTAAAGTCTCTACTGTATACTAAACAATATCTCACACAAATCCAAACGTAAAGTCTCTACTGTATACTAAACAATATCTCACACAAATCCAAACGTAAAGTCTCTACTGTATACTAAACAATATCTCACACAAATCCAAACGTAAAGTCTCTACTGTATACTAAACAATATCTCACACAAATCCAAACGTAAAGTCTCTACTGTATACTAAACAATATCTCACACAAATCCAAACGTAAAGTCTCTACTGTATACTAAACAATATCTCACACAAATCCAAACGTAAAGTCTCTACTGTATACTAAACAATATCTCACACAAATCCAAACGTAAAGTCTCTACTGTGTACTAAACAATATCTCACACAAATCGAAAACTAAAGTCTCTACTGTATACTAAACAATATCTCACACAAATCCAAACATAAAGTCTCTACTGTATACTAAACAATATCTCACACAAATCCAAACCTAAAGTCTCTACTGTATACTAAACAATATCTCACACAAATCGAAACCTAAAGACTCTACTGTATACTAAACAATATCTCACACAAATCCAAACCTAAAGTCTCTACTATATACTAAACAATATCTCACACAAATCCAAACCTAAAGTCTCTACTGTATACTAAACAATATCTCACACAAATCCAAACCTAAAGTCTCTACTGTATACTAAACAATATCTCACACAAATCCAAATCTAAAGTCTCTACTATATACTAAACAATATCTCACAGAAATCCAAACCTAAAGTCTCTACTGTATACTAAACAATATCTCACACAAATCCAAACCTAAAGTCTCTATTGTATACTAAACAATATCTCACACAAATCCAAACCTAAAGTCTCTACTGTATACTAAACAATATCTCACACAAATCCAACCCTAAAGTCTCTACTGTATACTAAACAATATCTCACACAAATCCAAACCTAAAGTCTCTACTGTGTACTAAACAATATCTCACACAAATCCAAACCTAAAGTCTCTACTGTATACTAAACAATATCTCACACAAATCCAAACCTAAAGTCTCTACTGTATACTAAACAATATCTCACACAAATCCAAACCTAAAGTCTCTACTATATACTAAACAATATCTCACACAAATCCAAACCTAAAGTCTCTAATGTATACTAAACAATATCTCACACAAATCCAAACCTAAAGTCTCTACTGTATACTAAACAATATCTCACACAAATCCAAACCTAAAGTCTCTCCTGTATACTAAACAATAGCTCACACAAATCCAACCCTAAAGTCTCTACTGTATACTAAACAATATCTCACACAAATCCAAACCTAAAGCCTCTACTGTGTACTAAACAATAACTCACACAAATCCAAACCTAAAGTCTCTACTGTATACTAAACAATATCTCACACAAATCCAAACCTAAAGTCTCTACTGTATACTAAACAATATCTCACACAAATCCAACCCTAAAGTCTCTACTGTATACTAAACAATATCTCACACAAATCCAAACCTAAAGTCTCTACTGTATACTAAACAATATCTGACACAAATCCAAACCTAAAGTCTCTACTGTGTACTAAACAATATCTCACACAAATCCAAACCTAAAGTCTCTACTGTATACAAAACAATATCTCACACAAATCCAAACCTAAAGTCTCTGCTGTATACAAAACAATATCTCACACAAATCCAAACCTAAAGTCTCTACTGTATACTAAACAATATCTCACACAAATCCAAACCTAATGTCTCTACGGTATACTAAACAATATCTCACACAAATCGAAACCTAAAGTCTCTACTGTATACTAAACAATATCTCACACAAATCCAAACCTAAAGTTTCTACTGTGTACTAAACAATATCTCAAACAAATCCAAACCTAAAGTCTCTACTGTATACTAAACAATATCTCACACAAATCCAAACCTAAAGTCTCTACTGTATACTAAACAATATCTCACACAAATCCAAACGTAAAGTCTCTACTGTATACTAAACAATATCTCACACAAATCAAAACCTAAAGTCTCTACTGTATACTAAACAATATCTCACACAAATCCAGACCTAAAGTCTCTACTGTATACTAAACGATATCGCACACAAATCCAAACCTAAAGTCTCTACTGTGTACTAAACAATATCTCACACAAATCCAAGCCTAAAGTCTCTACTGTATACAAAACAATATCTCACACAAATCCAAACCTAAAGTCTCTACTGTATACTAAACAATATCTCACACAAATCCAAACCTAAAGTCTCTACTGTGTACTAAACAATATCTCACACAAATCCAAGCCTAAAGTCTCTACTGTATACTAAACAATATCTCACACAAATCCAAACCTAAAGTCTCTACTGTATACTAAACAATATCTCACACAAATCCAAACCTAAAGTCTCTACTGTGTACTAAACAATATCTCACACAAATCCAAACCTAAAGTCTCTACAGTATACTAAACAATATCTCACACAAATCGAAACCTAAAGTCTCTACTGTATACTAAACAATATCTCACACAAATCCAAACCTAAAGTCTCTACTGTGTACTAAACAATATCTCACACAAATCCAAACCTAAAATCTCTACTGTATACAAAACAATATCTCACACAAATCCAAACCTAAAGTCTCTACTGTATACTAAACAATATCTCACACAAATCCAAACCTAAAGTCTCTACTGTATACTAAACAATATCTCACACAAATCCAACCCTAAAGTCTCTACTGTATACTAAACAATATCTCACACAAATCCAAAACTTAAGTCTCTACTGTATACTAAACAATATCTCACACAAATCCAAACCTAAAGTCTCTACTGTATACTAAACAATATCTCACACAAATCCAAACCTAAAGTCTTTACTGTATACTAAACAATATCTCACACAAATCGAAACCTAAAGTCTCTACTGTATACTAAACAATATCTCACACAAATCCAAACCTAAAGTCTCTACTATATACTAAACAATATCTCACACAAATCCAAACCTAAAGTCTCTAATGTATACTAAACAATATCTCACACAAATCCAAACCTAAAGTCTCTACTGTATACTAAACAATATCTCACACAAATCCAAACCTAAAGTCTCTACTGTATACTAAACAATATCTCACACAAATCCAAACCTAAAGTCTGTACTGTATACTAAACAATATCTCACACAAATCCAAACCTAAAGTCTCTACTGTATACTAAACAATATCTCACACAAATCCAAACCTAAAGTCTCTACTGTGTACTAAACAATATCTCACACAAATCCAAACCTAAACTCTCTACTGTATACAAAACAATATCTCACACAAATCCAAACCTAAAGTCTCTAATGTATACAAAACAATATCTCACACAAATCGAAACCTAAAGTCTCTACTGTATACTAAACAATATCTCACACAAATCCAAACCTAAAGTCTCTACTGTATACTAAACAATATCTCACACAAATCCAAACCTAATGTCTCTACGGTATACTAAACAATATCTCACACAAATCGAAACCTAAAGTCTCTACTGTATACTAAACAATATCTCACACAAATCCAAACCTAAAGTTTCTACTGTGTACTAAACAATATCTCAAACAAATCCAAACCTAAAGTCTCTACTGTATACTAAACAATATCTCACACAAATCCAAACCTAAAGTCTCTACTGTATACTAAACAATATCTCACACAAATCCAAACCTAAAGTCTCTACTGTATACTAAACAATATCTCACACAAATCAAAACCTAAAGTCTCTACTGTATACTAAACAATATCTCACACAAATCCAGACCTAAAGTCTCTACTGTATACTAAACGATATCGCACACAAATCCAAACCTAAAGTCTCTACTGTGTACTAAACAATATCTCACACAAATCCAAGCCTAAAGTCTCTACTGTATACAAAACAATATCTCACACAAATCCAAACCTAAAGTCTCTACTGTATACTAAACAATATCTCACACAAATCCAAACCTAAAGTCTCTACTGTGTACTAAACAATATCTCACACAAATCCAAGCCTAAAGTCTCTACTGTATACTAAACAATATCTCACACAAATCCAAACCTAAAGTCTCTACTGTATACTAAACAATATCTCACACAAATCCAAACCTAAAGTCTCTACTGTGTACTAAACAATATCTCACACAAATCCAAACCTAAAGTCTCTACGGTATACTAAACAATATCTCACACAAATCGAAACCTAAAGTCTCTACTGTATACTAAACAATATCTCACACAAATCCAAACCTAAAGTCTCTACTGTGTACTAAACAATATCTCACACAAATCCAAACCTAAAATCTCTACTGTATACAAAACAATATCTCACACAAATCCAAACCTAAAGTCTCTACTGTATACTAAACAATATCTCACACAAATCCAAACCTAAAGTCTCTACTGTATACTAAACAATATCTCACACAAATCCAACCCTAAAGTCTCTACTGTATACTAAACAATATCTCACACAAATCCAAAACTTAAGTCTCTACTGTATACTAAACAATATCTCACACAAATCCAAACCTAAAGTCTCTACTGTATACTAAACAATATCTCACACAAATCCAAACCTAAAGTCTTTACTGTATACTAAACAATATCTCACAC
The DNA here is from genome assembly GCA_964016885.1 of Eledone cirrhosa. NCBI lineage: Eukaryota > Metazoa > Mollusca > Cephalopoda > Octopoda > Eledonidae > Eledone > Eledone cirrhosa. The sequence goes on along the minus strand of OZ024742.1, from coordinate 15,808,633 downwards.
AAATCGAAACCTAAAGTCTCTACTGTATACTAAACAATATCTCACACAAATCCAAACCTAAAGTCTCTACTATATACTAAACAATATCTCACACAAATCCAAACCTAAAGTCTCTAATGTATACTAAACAATATCTCACACAAATCCAAACCTAAAGTCTCTACTGTATACTAAACAATATCTCACACAAATCCAAACCTAAAGTCTCTACTGTATACTAAACAATATCTCACACAAATCCAAACCTAAAGTCTGTACTGTATACTAAACAATATCTCACACAAATCCAAACCTAAAGTCTCTACTGTATACTAAACAATATCTCACACAAATCCAAACCTAAAGTCTCTACTGTGTACTAAACAATATCTCACACAAATCCAAACCTAAACTCTCTACTGTATACAAAACAATATCTCACACAAATCCAAACCTAAAGTCTCTAATGTATACAAAACAATATCTCACACAAATCGAAACCTAAAGTCTCTACTGTATACTAAACAATATCTCACACAAATCCAAACCTAAAGTCTCTACTGTATACTAAACAATATCTCACACAAATCGAAACCTAAAGTCTCTACTGTATACTAAACAATATCTCACACAAATCCAAACCTAAAGTCTCTACTGTGTACTAAACAATATCTCACACAAATCCAATCCTAAAGTCTCTACTGTATACTAAACAATATCTCACACAAATCGAAACCTAAAGTCTCTACTGTATACTAAACAATATCTCACACAAATCGAAACCTAAAGTCTCTACTGTATACTAAACAATATCTCACACAAATCCAAACCTAAAGTCTCTACTGTGTACTAAACAATATCTCACACAAATCCAAACCTAAAGTCTCTACTGTATACTAAACAATATCTCACACAAATCCAAACCTAAAGTCTCTACTGTATACTAAACAATATCTCACACAAATCCAAACCTAAAGTCTCTACTGTATACTAAACAATATCTCACACAAATCCAAACCTAAAGTCTCTACTGTATACTAAACAATGTCTCACACAAATCCAAACCTAATGTCTCTACTGTGTACTAAACAATATCTCACATAAATCCAAACCTAAAGTCTCTACTGTATACAAAACAATATCTCACACAAATCCAAACCTAAAGTCACTACTGTATACAAAACAATATCTCACACAAATCCAAACCTAAAGTCTCTACTGTATACTAAACAATATCTCACACAAATCCAAACCTAAAGTCTCTACTGTATACTAAACAATATCTCACACAAATTGAAACCTAAAGTCTCTACTGTATACTAAACAATATCTCACACAAATCCAAACCTAAAGTCTCTACTATATACTAAACAATATCTCACACAAATCCAAACCTAAAGTCTCTACTGTGTACTAAACAATATCTCACACAAATCCAAACCTAAAGTCTCTAATGTATACTAAACAATATCTCACACAAATCCAAACCTAAAGTCTCTACTGTATACTAAACAATATCTCACACAAATCCAAACCTAAAGTCTCTACTGTCTACTAAACAATATCTCACACAAATCCAACCCTAAAGTCTCTACTGTATACTAAACAATATCTCACACAAATCCAAACCTAAAGTCTCTATTGTGTACTAAACAATATCTCACACAAATCGAAAACTAAAGTCTCTACTGTATACTAAACAATATCTCACACAAATCCAAACATAAAGTCTCTACTGTATACTAAACAATATCTCACACAAATCCAAACCTAAAGTCTCTACTGTATACTAAACAATATCTCACACAAATCCAAACCTAAAGTCTCTACTGTATACTAAACAATATCTCACACAAATCCAAACCTAAAGTCTCTACTGTATACTAAACAATATCTCACACAAATCCAAACCTAAAACCTCTACTGTATACTAAACAATATCTCACACAAATCCAAACATAAAGTCTCTACTGTATACTAAACAATATCTCACACAAATCCAAACCTAAAGTCTCTACTGTATACTAAACAATATCTCACACAAATCCAAACGTAAAGTCTCTACTGTATACTAAACAATATCTCACACAAATCAAAACCTAAAGTCTCTACTGTATACTAAACAATATCTCACACAAATCCAGACCTAAAGTCTCTACTGTATACTAAACGATATCGCACACAAATCCAAACCTAAAGTCTCTACTGTGTACTAAACAATATCTCACACAAATCCAAGCCTAAAGTCTCTACTGTATACAAAACAATATCTCACACAAATCCAAACCTAAAGTCTCTACTGTATACTAAACAATATCTCACACAAATCCAAACCTAAAGTCTCTACTGTGTACTAAACAATATCTCACACAAATCCAAGCCTAAAGTCTCTACTGTATACTAAACAATATCTCACACAAATCCAAACCTAAAGTCTCTACTGTATACTAAACAATATCTCACACAAATCCAAACCTAAAGTCTCTACTGTGTACTAAACAATATCTCACACAAATCCAAACCTAAAGTCTCTACGGTATACTAAACAATATCTCACACAAATCGAAACCTAAAGTCTCTACTGTATACTAAACAATATCTCACACAAATCCAAACCTAAAGTCTCTACTGTGTACTAAACAATATCTCACACAAATCCAAACCTAAAATCTCTACTGTATACAAAACAATATCTCACACAAATCCAAACCTAAAGTCTCTACTGTATACTAAACAATATCTCACACAAATCCAAACCTAAAGTCTCTACTGTATACTAAACAATATCTCACACAAATCCAACCCTAAAGTCTCTACTGTATACTAAACAATATCTCACACAAATCCAAAACTTAAGTCTCTACTGTATACTAAACAATATCTCACACAAATCCAAACCTAAAGTCTCTACTGTATACTAAACAATATCTCACACAAATCCAAACCTAAAGTCTTTACTGTATACTAAACAATATCTCACACAAATCGAAACCTAAAGTCTCTACTGTATACTAAACAATATCTCACACAAATCCAAACCTAAAGTCTCTACTATATACTAAACAATATCTCACACAAATCCAAACCTAAAGTCTCTAATGTATACTAAACAATATCTCACACAAATCCAAACCTAAAGTCTCTACTGTATACTAAACAATATCTCACACAAATCCAAACCTAAAGTCTCTACTGTATACTAAACAATATCTCACACAAATCCAAACCTAAAGTCTGTACTGTATACTAAACAATATCTCACACAAATCCAAACCTAAAGTCTCTACTGTATACTAAACAATATCTCACACAAATCCAAACCTAAAGTCTCTACTGTGTACTAAACAATATCTCACACAAATCCAAACCTAAACTCTCTACTGTATACAAAACAATATCTCACACAAATCCAAACCTAAAGTCTCTAATGTATACAAAACAATATCTCACACAAATCGAAACCTAAAGTCTCTACTGTATACTAAACAATATCTCACACAAATCCAAACCTAAAGTCTCTACTGTATACTAAACAATATCTCACACAAATCGAAACCTAAAGTCTCTACTGTATACTAAACAATATCTCACACAAATCCAAACCTAAAGTCTCTACTGTGTACTAAACAATATCTCACACAAATCCAATCCTAAAGTCTCTACTGTATACTAAACAATATCTCACACAAATCGAAACCTAAAGTCTCTACTGTATACTAAACAATATCTCACACAAATCGAAACCTAAAGTCTCTACTGTATACTAAACAATATCTCACACAAGTCCAAACCTAAAGTCTCTACTGTGTACTAAACAATATCTCACACAAATCCAAACCTAAAGTCTCTACTGTATACTAAACAATATCTCACACAAATCCAAACCTAAAGTCTCTACTGTATACTAAACAATATCTCACACAAATCCAAACCTAAAGTCTCTACTGTATACTAAACAATATCTCACACAAATCCAAACCTAAAGTCTCTACTGTATACTAAACAATGTCTCACACAAATCCAAACCTAATGTCTCTACTGTGTACTAAACAATATCTCACATAAATCCAAACCTAAAGTCTCTACTGTATACAAAACAATATCTCACACAAATCCAAACCTAAAGTCACTACTGTATACAAAACAATATCTCACACAAATCCAAACCTAAAGTCTCTACTGTATACTAAACAATATCTCACACAAATCCAAACCTAAAGTCTCTACTGTATACTAAACAATATCTCACACAAATTGAAACCTAAAGTCTCTATTGTGTACTAAACAATATCTCACACAAATCGAAAACTAAAGTCTCTACTGTATACTAAACAATATCTCACACAAATCCAAACATAAAGTCTCTACTGTATACTAAACAATATCTCACACAAATCCAAACCTAAAGTCTCTACTGTATACTAAACAATATCTCACACAAATCCAAACCTAAAGTCTCTACTGTATACTAAACAATATCTCACACAAATCCAAACCTAAAGTCTCTACTGTATACTAAACAATATCTCACACAAATCCAAACCTAAAACCTCTACTGTATACTAAACAATATCTCACACAAATCCAAACATAAAGTCTCTACTGTATACTAAACAATATCTCACACAAATCCAAACCTAAAGTCTCTACTGTATACTAAACAATATCTCACACAAATCCAAACCTAAAGTCTCTACTGTATACTAAACAATATCACTCACAAATACAAACCTAAAGTTTCTACTGTATACTAAACAATATCTCACACAAATCCAAAGCTAAAGTCTCTACTGTATACTAAACAATATCTCACACAAATCCAAACCTAAAGTCTCTACTGTATACTAATCAATATCTCACACAAATCCAAACCTAATGTCTCTACTGTATACTAAACAATATCTCACACAAATCCGAACCTAAAGTCTCTACTGTGTACTAAACAATATCTCACGCAAATCCAAACCTAAATCTCTACTGTATACTAAACAATATCTCACACAAATCCAAACCTAAAGTCTCTACTGTATACTAAACAATATCTCACACAAATCCAACCCTAAAGTCTCTACTGTATACTAAACAATATCTCACACAAATCCAAACGTAAAGTCTCTACTGTATACTAAACAATATCTCACACAAATCCAACCCTAAAGTCTCTACTGTATACTAAACAATATCTCACTCAAATCCATACCTAAAGTCTCTACTGTATACTAAACAATATCTCACACAAATCCAAACCTAAAGTCTCTACTGTATACTAATCAATATCTTACACAAATACAAACCTAAAGTCTCTACTGTATACTAAACAATATCTCACTCAAATCCAAACCTAAAGTCTCTACTGTATACTAAACAATATCTCACACAAATCCAAACGTAAAGTCTCTACTGTATACTAAACAATATCTCACACAAATCCAAACGTAAAGTCTCTACTGTATACTAAACAATATCTCACACAAATCCAAACGTAAAGTCTCTACTGTATACTAAACAATATCTCACACAAATCCAAACGTAAAGTCTCTACTGTATACTAAACAATATCTCACACAAATCCAAACGTAAAGTCTCTACTGTATACTAAACAATATCTCACACAAATCCAAACGTAAAGTCTCTACTGTATACTAAACAATATCTCACACAAATCCAAACGTAAAGTCTCTACTGTGTACTAAACAATATCTCACACAAATCCAAACGTAATGTCTCTACTGTATACTAAACAATATCTCACACAAATCCAAACGTAAAGTCTCTACTGTATACTAAACAATATCTCACACAAATCCAAACGTAAAATCTCTACTGTATACTAAACAATATCTCACACAAATCCAAACGTAAAGTCTCTACTGTATACTAAACAATATCTCACACAAATCCATACATAAAGTCTCTACTGTATACTAAACAATATCTCACACAAATCCAAACGTAAAGTCTCTACTGTATACTAAACAATATCTCACACAAATCCATACCTAAAGTCTCTACTGTATACTAAACAATATCTCACACAAATCCAAACCTAAAGTCTCTACTGTATACTAAACAATATCTCACACAAATCCAAACCTAAAGTCTCTACTGTATACTAAACAATATCTCACACAAATCCAAACTTAAAGTCTCTACTGTATACTAAACAATATCTCACACAAATCCAAACCTAAAGTCTCTACTGTATACTAAACAATATCTCACACAAATCCAAACCTAAAGTCTCTACTGTATACTAAACAATTTCTCACACAAATCCAAACCTAAAGTCTCTACTGTATACTAAACAATATCTCACACAAATCCAAACCTAAAGTCTCTACTGTATACTAAACAATATCTCACACAAATCCAAACCTAAAGTCCCTACTGTATACTAAACAATATCTCACACAAATCCAAACCTAAAGTCTCTACTGTATACTAAACAATATCTCACACAAATCCAAACCTAAAGTCTCTACTGTATACTAAACAATATCTCACACAAATCCAAACCTAAAGTCTCAAACTGTATACTAAACAATATCTCACACAAATCCAAACCTAAAGTCTCTACTGTATACTAAACAATATCTCACACAAATCCAAACCTAAAGTCTCTACTGTATACTAAACAATATCTCACACAAATCCAAACCTAAAGCCTCTACTGTATACTAAACAATATCTCACACAAATCCAAACATAATGTCTCTACTGTATACTAAACAATATCTCACACAAATCCAAACCTAAAGTCTCTACTGTATACTAAACAATATCTCACACAAATCCAAACCTAAAGTCTCTACTGTATACTAAACAATATCACTCACAAATACAAACCTAAAGTTTCTACTGTATACTAAACAATATCTCACACAAATCCAAAGCTAAAGTCTCTACTGTATACTAAACAATATCTCACACAAATCCAAACCTAAAGTCTCTACTGTATACTAATCAATATCTCACACAAATCCAAACCTAATGTCTCTACTGTATACTAAACAATATCTCACACAAATCCGAACCTAAAGTCTCTACTGTGTACTAAACAATATCTCACGCAAATCCAAACCTAAATCTCTACTGTATACTAAACAATATCTCACACAAATCCAAACCTAAAGTCTCTACTGTATACTAAACAATATCTCACACAAATCCAAACCAAATGTCTCTACTGTATACTAAACAATATCTCACACAAATCCAATCCTATAGTCTCTACTGTATACTAAACAATATCTCACACAAATCCAAACCTAAAGTCTCTACTGTATACTAAACAATATCTCACACAAATCCAAACCTAAAGTCTCTACTGTATACTAAACAATATCTCACACAAATCCAAACCTAAAGTCTCTACTGTATACTAAACAATATCTCACACAAATCCAAACCTAAAGTCTCTACTGTATACTAAACAATTTCTCACACAAATCCAAACATAAAGTCTCTACTGTATACTAAACAATATCTCACACAAATCCAAACCTAAAGCATCTACTGTATACTAAACAATATCTCCCACAAATCCAAACATAAAGTCTCTACTGTATACTAAACAATATCTCACACAAATCCAAACCTAAAGTCTCTACTGTATACTAAACAATATCTCACACAAATCCAAACCTAAAGTCTCTACTGTATACTAAACAATATCACTCACAAATACAAACCTAAAGTTTCTACTGTATACTAAACAATATCTCACACAAATCCAAAGCTAAAGTCTCTACTGTATACTAAACGATATCTCACACAAATCCAAACCTAAAGTCTCTACTGTATACTAATCAATATCTCACACAAATCCAAACCTAATGTCTCTACTGTATACTAAACAATATCTCACACAAATCCGAACCTAAAGTCTCTACTGTGTACTAAACAATATCTCACGCAAATCCAAACCTAAATCTCTACTGTATACTAAACAATATCTCACACAAATACAAACCTAAAGTCTCTACTGTATACTAAACAATATCTCACACAAATCCAAACCAAATGTCTCTACTGTATACTAAACAATATCTCACACAAATCCAATCCTATAGTCTCTACTGTATACTAAACAATATCTCACACAAATCCAAACCTATAGTCTCTACTGTATACTAAACAACATCTCACACAAATCCAAACCTAAAGTCTCTACTGTATACTAAACAATATCTCACACAAATCCTAACCTAAAGTCTCTACTGTATACTAAACAATATCTCACACAAATCCACACCTAAAGTCTCTACTGTATTCTAAACAATGTCTCACACAAATCAAACCTAAAGTCTCTACTGTATACTAAACAATATCTCACACAAATCCAAACCTAAAGTCTCTACTGTATACTAAACAATATCTCACACATATCCAAACCTACATTCTCTATTGTGTACTAAACAATATCTCACACATATCCAAACCTAAAGTCTCTACTGTATACTAAACAATATCTCACACAAATCCAAACCTACATTCTCTATTGTGTACTAAACAATATCTCACACAAATCGAAACCTAAAGTCTCTACTGTATACTAAACAATATCTCACACAAATCCAAACCTAAAGTCTCTACTGTGTACTAAACAATATCACTCACAAATACAAACCTAAAGTCTCTACTGTATACTAAACAATATCTCACACAAATCCAAACATAAAGTCTCTACTGTATAGTAAACAATATCTCACACAAATCCAAACCTAAAGTCTCTACTGTATACTAAACAATATCTCACACAAATCCAAACCTAAAGTCTCTACTGTATACTAAACAATATCTCACACAAATCCAAACCTAAACTCTCTACTGTATACTAACCAATATCTCACACAAATCCAAACCTAAAGTCTCTACTATATACTAAACAATATCTTACACAAATCCAAACCTAAAGTCTCTACTGTATACTAAACAATATCTCACACAAATCCAACCCTAAAGTCTCTACTGTATACTAAACAATATCTCACACAAATCCAAACCTAAACTCTCTACTGTATACTAAACAATATCTCACACAAATCCAAACCTAAAGTCTCTACTGTATACTAAACAATATCTTACACAAATCCAAACCTAAAATCTCTACTGTGTACTAAACAATATCTCACACAAATCCAAACCTATATTCTCTACTGTATACTAAACAATATCTCACACAAATCCAAACCTAAAGTCTCTACTGTATACTAAACAATATCCCACACAAATGCAAAACTAAATTCTCTGCTGTATACTAAACAATATCTCACACAAATCCAAACCTAAAGTCTCTACTGTATACTAATCAATATCTTACACAAATCCAAACCTAAAGTCTCTACTGTATACTAAACATTATCCCACACAAATGCAAACCTAAAGTCTCTACTGTATACTAAACAATATCTCACACAAATCCAAACCTAAAGTCTCTACTGTATACTAATCAATATCTTACACAAATCCAAACCTAAAGACTCTACTGTATACTAAAAATATCCCACACAAATGCAAACCTAAAGTCTCTACTGTATACTAAACAATATCTCACACAAATCCAAACCTAAAGTCTCTACTGTATACTAATCAATATCTTACCCACATCCAAACCTAAAGTCTCTACTGTGTACTAAACAATATCCCACACAAATGCAAACCTAAAGTCTCTACTGTATACAAAACAATATCTCACACAAATCCAAACCTAAAGTCTCTACTGTATACTAAACAATAACTCACACAAATCCAAACCTAAAGTCTCTACTGTGTACTAAACAATATCTCACACAAATCCAAACCTAAAGTCTCTACTGTATACAAAACAATATCTCACACAAATCCAAACCTAAAGTCTCTACTGTGTACTAAACAATATCACTCACAAATACAAACCTAAAGTCTCTACTGAATACTAGACAATATCTCACACAAATCCAAACATAAAGTCTCTACTGTAAACTAAACAATATCTCACACAAATCCAAACCTAAAGTCTCTACTGTGTACTAAACAATATCTCACAAATCCAAACCTAAAGTCTCTACTGTGTACTAAACAATATCTCACACAAATCCAAACCTAAAGTCTCTACTGTATACTAAACAATATCTCACACATATTGAAACCTAAAGTCTCTACTGTATACTAAACAATATCTCACACAAATCCAAACCTAAATCTCTACTGTATACTAAACAATATCTCACACAAATACAAACCTAAAGTCTCTACTGTATACTAAACAATATCTCCCATAAATCCAAACCTAAAGTCTCTACTGTGTACTAAACAATATCTCACACAAATCCAAACCTAAAGTCTCTACTGTATACTAAACAATATCTCACACAAATCCAAACCTAAAGTCTCTACTGTATACTGAAAAATATCTCACACAAATCCAAACCTAAGGTCTCTACTGTATACTAAACAATATCTCACACAAATCCAAACCTAAAGTCTCTACTGTATACTAAAGAATATCCCACACAAATGCAAACCTAATGTCTCTACTGTATACTAAACAATATCTCACACAAATCCAAACCTAAAGTCTCTACTGTATACTAATCAATATCTTACACAAATCCAAACCTAAAGTCTCTACTGTGTACTAAACAGTATCCCACACAAATGCAAACCTGAAGTCTCTACTGTATACAAAACAATATCTCACACAAATCCAAACCTAAAGTCTCTACTGTGTACTAAACAATATCTCACACAAATCCAAACCTAAAGTCTCTACTGTATACTAAACAATATCTCACACAAATCCAAACCTAAAGTCTCTACTGTATACTAAACAATATCTCCCATAAATCCAAACCTAAAGTCTCTACTGTGTACTAAACAATATCTCACACAAATCCAAACCTAAAGTCTCTACTGTATACTAAACAATATCTCACACAAATCCAAACCTAAAGTCTCTACTGTATACTGAACAATATCTCACACAAATCCAAACCTAAAGTCTCTACTGTGTACTAAACTATTTCTCACACAAATCCAAACCTAAAGTCTCTACTGTGTACTAAACTATTTCTCACACAAATCCAAACCTAAAGTCTCTACTGTGTACTAAACAATATCTCACACACATCCAAACCTAAAGTCTCTACTGTGTACTAAACAATATCTTACACAAATCCAAACCTAAAGTCTCTACTGTATACTAAACAGTATCTCACACAAATCCAAACCTAAAGTCTCTACTATATACTAAACAATATCTCACACAAATCCAAACCTAAAGTCTCTACTGTATACTAAACAATATCTCACACAAATCCAAACCTAAAGTCTCTACTGTATACTGAACAATATCTCACACAAATCCAAACCTAAGGTCTCTACTGTATACTAAACAATATCTCACACAAATCCAAACCTAGAGTCTCTACTGTGTACTAAACAATATCTCACACAAATCCAAATCTAAAGTCTCGACTGTGTACTAAACAATCTTACACAAATCCAAACCTAAAGTCTCTACTGTGTACTAAACAATATCTCACAAATCCAAACCTAAACCTCTACTGTGTACTAAACAATATCTCACACAAATCCAAACCTAAAGTCTCTACTGTGTACTAAACAATATCTCACAAATCCAAACCTAAACCTCTACTGTGTACTAAACAATATCTCACACAAATCCAAACCTAAATTGTCTACTGTATACTAAACAATATCACACAAATCCAAATCTAAATTATCTACTGTATACTAAACAATATCTCACACAAATCCAAACCTAAAGTCTCTACTGTGTACTAAACTATTTCTCACACAAATCCAAACCTAAAGTCTCTACTGTATACTAAACAATATCTCACACAAATCCAAACCTAAAGTCTCTACTGTATACTGAACAATATCTCACACAAATCCAAACCTAAGGTCTCTACTGTATACTAAACAATATCTCACACAAATCCAAACCTACAGTCTCTACTGTGTACTAAACTATTTCTCACACAAATCCAAACCTAAAGTCTCTACTGTGTACTAAACTATTTCTCACACAAATCCAAACCTAAGGTCTCTACTGTATACTAAACAATATCTCACACAAATCCAAACCTAGAGTCTCTACTGTGTACTAAACTATTTCACACACAAATGCAAACCTAAAGTCTCTGCTGTGTACTAAACAATATCTCACACAAATCCAAACCTAAAGTGTCTACTGTATACTAAACAATATCTCACACAAATCCAAACCTAAAGTCTCTACTGTGTACTAAACAATATCTCACACAAATCCAAAGCTAAAGTCTCTACTGTGTATTAAACAATATCTTACACAAATCCAAACCTAAAGTCTCTACTGTGTACTAAACAATATCTCACACACATCCAAACCTAAAGTCTCTACTGTGTACTAAACAATATCTTACACAAATCCAAACCTAAAGTCTCTACTGTATACAAAACAGTATCTCACACAAATCCAAACCTAAAGTCTCTACTATATACTAAACAATATCTCACACAAATCCAAACCTAAAGTATCTACTGTATACTAAACAATATCTCACACAAATCCAAACCTAAAGTCTCTACTGTATACTGAACAATATCTCACACAAATCCAAACCTAAGGTCTCTACTGTATACTAAACAATATCTCACACAAATCCAAACCTAAAGTCTCTACTGTGTACTAAACAATATCTCACACAAATCCAAATCTAAAGTCTCGGCTGTGTACTAAACAATATCTTACACAAATCCAAACCTAAAGTCTCTACTGTGTACTAAACAATATCTCACAAATCCAAACCTAAACCTCTACTGTGTACTAAACAATATCTCACACAAATCCAAACCTAAATTGTCTACTGTATACTAAACAATATCACACAAATCCAAATCTAAATTATCTACTGTATACTAAACAATATCTCACACAAATCCAAACCTAAAGTCTCTACTGTGTACTAAACTATTTCTCACACAAATCCAAACCTAAAGTCTCTACTGTGTACTAAACTATTTCTCACACAAATCCAAACCTAAGGTCTCTACTGTATACTAAACAATATCTCACACAAATCCAAACCTAAAGTCTCTACTGTGTACTAAACTATTTCTCACACAAATGCAAACCTAAAGCCTCTACTGTGTGCTAAACAATATCTCACACAAATCCAAACCTAAAGTCTCTACTGTGTACTAAACAATATCACTCACAAATACAAACCTAAAGTCTCTACTGTATACTAAACAATATCTCACACAAATCCAAACCTAAAGTCTCTACTGTATACTAAACAATATCTCACAGAAATCCAAACCTAAACTATCTACTGTATACTAAACAATATCTCACACAAATCCAAACCTAAAGTCTCTACTATATACTAAACAATATCTCACACAAATCCAAACCTAAAGTCTCTACTGTGTACTAAACAATATCTTACACAAATCCAAACCTAAAGTCTCTACTGTATACTAAACAGTATCTCACACAAATCCAAACCTAAAGTCTCTACTATATACTAAACAATATCTCACACAAATCCAAACCTAAAGTCTCTACTGTATACTAAACAATATCTCACACAAATCCAAACCTAAAGTCTCTACTGTATACTGAACAATATCTCACACAAATCCAAACCTAAGGTCTCTACTGTATACTAAACAATATCTCACACAAATCCAAACCTAAAGTCTCTACTGTGTACTAAACAATATCTCACACAAATCCAAATCTAAAGTCTCGACTGTGTACTAAACAATCTTACACAAATCCAAACCTAAAGTCTCTACTGTGTACTAAACAATATCTCACAAATCCAAACCTAAACCTCTACTGTGTACTAAACAATATCTCACACAAATCCAAACCTAAAGTCTCTACTGTGTACTAAACAATATCTCACAAATCCAAACCTAAACCTCTACTGTGTACTAAACAATATCTCACACAAATCCAAACCTAAATTGTCTGCTGTATACTAAACAATATCACACAAATCCAAATCTAAATTATCTACTGTATACTAAACAATATCTCACACAAATCCAAACCTAAAGTCTCTACTGTGTACTAAACTATTTCTCACACAAATCCAAACCTAAAGTCTCTACTGTATACTAAACAATATCTCACACAAATCCAAACCTAAAGTCTCTACTGTATACTGAACAATATCTCACACAAATCCAAACCTAAGGTCTCTACTGTATACTAAACAATATCTCACACAAATCCAAACCTACAGTCTCTACTGTGTACTAAACTATTTCTCACACAAATCCAAACCTAAAGTCTCTACTGTGTACTAAACTATTTCTCACACAAATCCAAACCTAAGGTCTCTACTGTATACTAAACAATATCTCACACAAATCCAAACCTAGAGTCTCTACTGTGTACTAAACTATTTCACACACAAATGCAAACCTAAAGTCTCTGCTGTGTACTAAACAATATCTCACACAAATCCAAACCTAAAGTGTCTACTGTATACTAAACAATATCTCACACAAATCCAAACCTAAAGTCTCTACTGTGTACTAAACAATATCTCACACAAATCCAAAGCTAAAGTCTCTACTGTGTATTAAACAATATCTTACACAAATCCAAACCTAAAGTCTCTACTGTGTACTAAACAATATCTCACACACATCCAAACCTAAAGTCTCTACTGTGTACTAAACAATATCTTACACAAATCCAAACCTAAAGTCTCTACTGTATACAAAACAGTATCTCACACAAATCCAAACCTAAAGTCTCTACTATATACTAAACAATATCTCACACAAATCCAAACCTAAAGTATCTACTGTATACTAAACAATATCTCACACAAATCCAAACCTAAAGTCTCTACTGTATACTGAACAATATCTCACACAAATCCAAACCTAAGGTCTCTACTGTATACTAAACAATATCTCACACAAATCCAAACCTAAAGTCTCTACTGTGTACTAAACAATATCTCACACAAATCCAAATCTAAAGTCTCGGCTGTGTACTAAACAATATCTTACACAAATCCAAACCTAAAGTCTCTACTGTGTACTAAACAATATCTCACAAATCCAAACCTAAACCTCTACTGTGTACTAAACAATATCTCACACAAATCCAAACCTAAATTGTCTACTGTATACTAAACAATATCACACAAATCCAAATCTAAATTATCTACTGTATACTAAACAATATCTCACACAAATCCAAACCTAAAGTCTCTACTGTGTACTAAACTATTTCTCACACAAATCCAAACCTAAAGTCTCTACTGTGTACTAAACTATTTCTCACACAAATCCAAACCTAAGGTCTCTACTGTATACTAAACAATATCTCACACAAATCCAAACCTAAAGTCTCTACTGTGTACTAAACTATTTCTCACACAAATGCAAACCTAAAGCCTCTACTGTGTGCTAAACAATATCTCACACAAATCCAAACCTAAAGTCTCTACTGTGTACTAAACAATATCACTCACAAATACAAACCTAAAGTCTCTACTGTATACTAAACAATATCTCACACAAATCCAAACCTAAAGTCTCTACTGTATACTAAACAATATCTCACAGAAATCCAAACCTAAACTATCTACTGTATACTAAACAATATCTCACACAAATCCAAACCTAAAGTCTCTACTATATACTAAACAATATCTCACACAAATCCAAACCTAAAGTCTCTACTGTATACTAAACAATATCTCACACAAATCCAACCCTAAAGTCTCTACTGTATACGAAACAATATCTCACACAAATCCAAACCTAAACTCTCTACTGTATACTAAACAATATCTCACACAAATCCAAACCTAAAGTCTATACTGTATACTAAACAATATCTTACACAAATCCAAACCTAAAATCTCTACTGTGTACTAAACAATATCTCACACAAATCCAAACCTAAATTCTCTACTGTATACTAAACAATATCTCACACAAATCCAACCCTAAAGTCTCTACTGTGTACTAAACAATAACTCACACAAATCCAAACCTAAAGTCTCTACTGTATACAACACAATATCTTACACAAATCCAAACCTAAAGTCTCTACTGTGTACTAAACAATATCTTACACAAATCCAAACCTAAAGTCTCTACTGTATACTAAACAATAACTCACACAAATCCAAACCTAAAGTCTCTACTGTATACTAAACAATATCTCACACAAATCCAAACCTAAAGTCTCTACTGCATACTAAACAATATCTCACACAAATCCAAACCTAAAGTCTCTACTGTGTACTAAACAATATCACTCACAAATACAAACCTAAAGTCTCTACTGTATACTAAACAATATCTCACACAAATCCAAACATTAAGGCTTTACTGTATACTAAACAATATCTCACACAAATCCAAACCTAAAGTCTCTACTGTATACTAATCAATATCTTACACAAATCCAAACCTAAAGTCTCTACTGTATACTAAACAATATCCCACACAAATGCAAACCTAAAGTCTCTACTGTATACTAAACAATATCTCACACAAATCCAAACCTAAAGTCTCTACTGTATACTAATCAATATCTTACACAAATCCAAACCTAAAGTCTCTACTGTGTACTAAACAGTATCCCACACAAATGCAAACCTGAAGTCTCTACTGTATACAAAACAATATCTCACACAAATCCAACCCTAAAGTCTCTACTGTGTACTAAACAATATCTCACACAAATCCAAACCTAAAGTCTCTACTGTATACTAAACAATATCTCACACAAATCCAAACCTAATGTCTCTACTGTAAACTAATCAATATCTCACACAAATCCAAACCTAAAGTCTCTACTGTGTACTAAACAATATCTCACAAATCCAAACCTAAAGTCTCTACTGTGTACTAAACAATATCTCACACAAATCCAAACCTAAAGTCTCTACTGTATACTAAACAATATCTCACACATATTGAAACCTAAAGTATCTACTGTATACTAAACAATATCTCACACAAATCCAAACCTAAATCTCTACTGTATACTAAACAATATCTCACACAAATCCAAACCTAAAGTCTCTACTGTGTACTAAACAATATCACTCACAAATCCAAACCTAAAGTCTCTACTGTATACTAAACAATATCTCACACAAATCCAAACCTAAGGTCTCTACTGTATACTAAACAATATCTCACACAAATCCAAACCTAATGTCTCTACTGTGTACTAAACTATTTCTCACACAAATCCAAACCTAAAGTCTCTACTGTGTACTAAACTATTTCTCACACAAATCCAAACCTAAGGTCTCTAGTGTATACTAAACAATATCTCACACAAATCCAAACCTAAAGTCTCTACTGTGTACTAAACTATTTCTCACACAAATGCAAACCTAAAGTCTCTACTGTGTACTAAACAATATCTCACACAAATCCAAACCTAAAGTGTCTACTGTATACTAAACAATATCTCACACAAATCCAAGCCTAAAGTCTCTGCTGTGTACTAAACAATATCTCACACAAATCCAAAGCTAAAGTCTCTACTGTGTATTAAACAATATCTTACACAAATCCAAACCTAAAGTCTCTACTGTGTACTAAACAATATCTCACACACATCCAAACCTAAAGTCTCTACTGTGTACTAAACAATATCTTACACAAATCCAAACCTAAAGTCTCTACTGTATACTAAACAGTATCTCACACAAATCCAAACCTAAAGTCTCTACTATATACTAAACAATATCTGACACAAATCCAAACCTAAAGTCTCTACTGTATACTAAACAATATCTCACACAAATCCAAACCTAAAGTCTCTACTGTATACTGAACAATATCTCACACAAATCCAAACCTATGGTCTCTACTGTATACTAAACAATATCTCACACAAATCCAAACCTAAAGTCTCTACTGTGTACTAAACTATATCTCACACAAATCCAAACCTAAAGTCTCTACTGTATACTAAACAATATCTCACACAAATCCAAACCTAAAGTCTCTACTGTGTACTAAACAATATCTCACACAAATCCAAATCTAAAGTCTCGACTGTGTACTAAACAATATCTTACACAAATCCAAACCTAAAGTCTCTACTGTGTACTAAACAATATCTCACAAATCCAAACCTAAACCTCTACTGTGTACTAAACAATATCTCACACAAATCCAAACCTAAATTGTCTACTGTATACTAAACAATATCAAACAAATCCAAATCTAAATTATCTACTGTATACTAAACAATATCTCACACAAATCCAAACCTAAAGTCTCTACTGTGTACTAAACAATATCTCACACAAATCCAAACCTAAAATCTCTACTGTGTACTAAACAATATCTTACACAAATCCAAACCTAAAGTCTCTACTGTATACTAAACAATATCTCACACAAATCCAAACCTAAAGTCTCTACTGTATACTAAACAATATCTCACACAAATCCAAACCTAAAGTCTCTACTGTGTACTAAACGATGTCTCACACAAATCCAAACCTAAAGTCTCTACTGTATACTAAACAATATCTTACACAAATCCAAACATAAATCTCTACTGTGTACTAAACAATATCTCACACAAATCCAAACCTAAAGTCTCTACTGTATACTAATCAATATCTTACACAAATCCAAACCTAAAGTCTCTACTGTGTACTAAACAATATCTCACACAAATCCAAACCTAAAGTCTCTACTGTATACTAATCAATATCTTACACAAATCCAAACCTAAAGTCTCTGCTTTGTACTAAACAATATCTCACACAAATCCAAACCTTAAGTCTCTACTGTATACTAATCAATATCTTACACAAATCCAAACCTAAAGTCTCTAATGTGTACTAAACAATATCCCACACAAATGCAAACCTAAAGTCTCTACTGTATACTAAACAATATCTCACACAAATCCAAACCTATAGTCTCTACTGTGTACTAAACAATATCTCACACAAATCCAAACCTAAAGTTTCTACTGTATACTAAACAATATCTCACGCAAATCCAAACCTAAAGTCTCTACTGTGTACTAAACAATATCTCACACAAATCCAAAGCTAAAGTCTCTACTGTGTATTAAACAATATCTCACACAAATCCAAACCTAAAGTCTCTACTGTATACTAAACAATATCTCACACAAATCCAAACCTAAAGTCTCTACTATATACTAAACAATATCTCACACAAATCCAAACCTGAAGTGTCTACTGTATACGAAACAATATCTCACACAAATCCAAACCTAAAGTGTCTACTGTATACTAAACAATATCTCACACAAATCCAAACCTAAAGTCTCTACTGTGTACTAAACAATATCTCACACAAATCCAAAGCTAAAGTCTCTACTGTGTATTAAACAATATCTTACACAAATCCAAACCTAAAGTCTCTACTGTGTACTAAACAATATCTCACACACATCCAAACCTAAAGTCTCTACTGTGTACTAAACAATATCTTACACAAATCCAAACCTAAAGTCTCTACTGTATACTAAACAATATCTCACACAAATCCAAACCTAAAGTCTCTACTGTATACTAAACAATATCTCACACAAATCCAAACCTAAAGTCTCTACTATATACTAAACAATATCTCACACAAATCCAAACCTAAAGTCTCTACTGTATACTAAACAATATCTCACACAAATCCAAACCTAAAGTCTCTACTGTATACTGAACAATATCTCACACAAATCCAAACCTAAGGTCTCTACTGTATACTAAACAATATCTCACACAAATCCAAACCTAAAGTCTCTACTGTGTACTAAACTATATCTCACGCAAATCCAAACCTAAAATCTCTACTGTATACAAAACAATATCTCACACAAATCCAAACCTAAAGTCTCTACTGTGTACTAAACAATATCTCACACAAATCCAAATCTAAAGTCTCGACTGTGTACTAAACAATATCTTACACAAATCCAAACCTAAAGTCTCTACTGTGTACTAAACAATATCTCACAAATCCAAACCTAAACCTCTACTGTGTACTAAACAATATCTCACACAAATCCAAACCTAAATTGTCTACTGTATACTAAACAATATCACAAAAATCCAAATCTAAATTATCTACTGTATACTAAACAATATCTCACACAAATCCAAACCTAAAGTCTCTACTGTGTACTAAACAATATCTCACACAAATCCAAACCTAAAATCTCTACTGTGTACTAAACAATATCTTACACAAATCCAAACCTAAAGTCTCTACTGTATACTAAACAATATCTCACACAAATCCAAACCTAAAGTCTCTACTGTATACTAAACAATATCTCACACAAATCCAAAGCTAAAGTCTCTACTGTGTACTAAACGATATCTCACACAAATCCAAACCTAAAGTCTCTACTGTATACTAAACAATATCTTACACAAATCCAAACATAAATCTCTACTGTGTACTAAACAATATCTCACACAAATCCAAAACTAAAGTCTCTACTGTATACTAATCAATATCTTACACAAATCCAAACCTAAAGTCTCTACTGTGTACTAAACAATATCTCACACAAATCCAAACCTAAAGTCTCTACTGTATACTAATCAATATCTTACACAAATCCAAACCTAAAGTCTCTAATGTGTACTAAACAATATCCCACACAAATGCAAACCTAAAGTCTCTACTGTATACTAAACAATATCTCACACAAATCCAAACCTATAGTCTCTACTGTGTACTAAACAATATCTCACACAAATCCAAACCTAAAGTTTCTACTGTATACTAAACAATATCTCACACAAATCCAAACCTAAAGTCTCTACTGTGTACTAAACAATATCTCACACAAATCCAAAGCTAAAGTCTCTACTGTGTATTAAACAATATCTTACACAAATCCAAACCTAAAGTCTCTACGGTGTACTAAACAATATCTCACACACATCCAAACCTAAAGTCTCTACTTTGTACTAAACAATATCTTACACAAATCCAAACCTAAAGTCTCTACTGTATACTAAACAATATCTCACACAAATCCAAACCTAAAGTCTCTACTGTATACTAAACAATATCTCACACAAATCCAAACCTAAAG
The DNA here is from genome assembly GCA_964016885.1 of Eledone cirrhosa. Classification (NCBI taxonomy): domain Eukaryota; kingdom Metazoa; phylum Mollusca; class Cephalopoda; order Octopoda; family Eledonidae; genus Eledone; species Eledone cirrhosa. The sequence continues at coordinate 15,787,566 of OZ024742.1, read as the reverse complement.
TCTCTACTATATACTAAACAATATCTCACACAAATCCAAACCTGAAGTCTCTACTGTATACTAAACAATATCTCACACAAATCCAAACCTAAGGTCTCTACTGTATACTAAACAATATCTCAAACAAATCCAAACCTAAAGTCTCTACTGTGTACTAAACTATATCTCACACAAATCCAAACCTAAAGTCTCTACTGTATATTAAACAATATCTCACACAAATCCAAACCTAAAGTCTCTACTGTGTACTAAACAATATCTCACACAAATCCAAACCTAAATTGTCTACTGTATACTAAACAATATCACACAAATCCAAATCTAAATTATCTACTGTATACTAAACAATATCTCACACAAATCCAAACCTAAAGTCTCTACTGTGTACTAAACAATATCTCACACAAATCCAAACCTAAAATATCTACTGTGTACTAAACAATATCTTACACAAATCCAAACCTAAAGTCTCTACTGTATACTAAACAATATCTCACACAAATCCAAACCTAAAGTCTCTACTGTATACTAAACAATATCTCACACAAATCCAAAGCTAAAGTCTCTACTGTGTACTAAACGATATCTCACACAAATCCAAACCTAAAGTCTCTACTGTATACTAATCAATATCTTACACAAATCCAAACCTAAAGTCTCTACTGTGTACAAAACAATATCTCACACAAATCCAAACTTAAAGTCTCTACTGTATGCTAATCAATATCTTACACAAATCCAAACCTAAAGTCTCTACTGTGTACTAAACAATATCTCACACAAATCCAAACCTAAAGTCTCTACTGTATACTAATCAATATCTTACACAAATCCAAACCTAAAGTCTCTAATGTGTACTAAACAATATCCCACACAAATGCAAACCTAAAGTCTCTACTGTATACTAAACAATATCTCACACAAATCCAAACCTATAGTCTCTACTGTGTACTAAACAATATCTCACACAAATCCAAACCTAAAGTCTCTACTGTGTACTAAACAATATCTCACACAAATCCAAAGCTAAAGTCTCTACTGTGTATTAAACAATATCTTACACAAATCCAAACCTAAAGTCTCTACTGTGTACTAAACAATATCTCACACACATCCAAACCTAAAGTCTCTACTGTGTACTAAACAATATCTTACACAAATCCAAACCTAAAGTCTCTACTGTATACTAAACAATATCTCACACAAATCCAAACCTAAAGTCTCTACTGTGTACTAAACAATATCTCACACAAATCCAAACCTAAAATCTCTACTGTGTACTAAACAATATCTTACACAAATCCAAACCTAAAGTCTCTACTGTGTACTAAACAATAACTCACAAATCCAAACCTAAACCTCTACTGTGTACAAAACAATATCTCACACAAATCCAAACCTAAATTGTCTACTGTATACTAAACAATATCACACAAATCCAAATCTAAATTATCTACTGTCTACTAAACAATATCTCACACAAATCCAAACCTAAATTGTCTACTGTATACTAAACAATATCACACAAATCCAAATCTAAATTATCTACTGTATACTAAACAATATCTCACACAAATCCAAACCTAAAGTCTCTACTGTGTACTAAACAATATCTCACACAAATCCAAAACTAAAATCTCTACTGTGTACTAAACAATATCTTACACAAATCCAAACCTAAAGTCTCTACTGTATACTAAACAATATCTCACACAAATCCAAACCTAAAGTCTCTACTGTATACTAAACAATATCTCACACAAATCCAAACCTAAATTGTCTACTGTATACTAAACAATATCACACAAATCCAAATCTAAATTATCTACTGTATACTAAACAATATCTCACACAAATCCAAACCTAAAGTCTCTACTGTGTACTAAACAATATCTCACACAAATCCAAAACTAAAATCTCTACTGTGTACTAAACAATATCTTACACAAATCCAAACCTAAAGTCTCTACTGTATACTAAACAATATCTCACACAAATCCAAACCTAAAGTCTCTACTGTATACTAAACAATATCTCACACAAATCCAAAGCTAAAGTCTCTACTGTGTACTAAACAATATCTCACACAAATCCAAACCTAAAGTCTCTACTGTATACTAAACAATATCTTACACAAATCCAAACATAAATCTCTACTGTGTACTAAACAATATCTCACACAAATCCAAACCTAAAGTCTCTACTGTATACTAATCAATATCTTACACAAATCCAAACCTAAAGTCTCTACTGTGTACTAAACAATATCCTACACAAATCCAAACCTAAAGTCTCTACTGTATACTAATCGATATCTTACACAAATCCAAACCTAAAGTCTCTAATGTGTACTAAACAATATCCCACACAAATGCAAACCTAAAGTCTATACTGTATACTAAACAATATCTCACACAAATCCAAACCTATAGTCTCTACTGTGTACTAAACAATATCTCACACAAATCCAAATCTAAAGTTTCTACTGTATACTAAACAATATCTCACACAAATCCAAACCTAAAGTCTCTACTGTATACTAAACAATATCTCACACATATTGAAACCTAAAGTCTCTACTGTATACTAAACAATATCTCACACAAATCCAAACCTAAATCTCTACTGTATACTAAACAATATCTCACACACATCCAAACCTAAAGACTCTACTGTATACTAAACAATATCTCACACAAATCCAAACCTAAAGTCTCTACTGTATACTAAACAATATCTCACACAAATCCAAACCTAAAGTCTCTACTATATACTAAACAATATCTCACACAAATCCAAACCTGAAGTCTCTACTGTATACTAAACAATATCTCACACAAATCCAAACCTAAAGTCTCTACTGTATACTGAACAATATCTCACACAAATCCAAACCTAAGGTCTCTACTGTATACTAAACAATATCTCAAACAAATCCAAACCTAAAGTCTCTACTGTGTACTAAACTATATCTCACACAAATCCAAACCTAAAGTCTCTACTGTATACTAAACAATATCTCACACAAATCCAAACCTAAAGTCTCTACTGTGTACTAAACAATATCTCACACAAATCCAAATCTAAAGTCTCGACTGTGTACTAAACAATCTTACACAAATCCAAACCTAAAGTCTCTACTGTGTACTAAACAATATCTCACAAATCCAAACCTAAACCTCTACTGTGTACTAAACAATATCTCACACAAATCCAAACCTAAATTGTCTACTGTATACTAAACAATATCACACAAATCCAAATCTAAATTATCTACTGTATACTAAACAATATCTCACACAAATCCAAACCTAAAGTCTCTACTGTGTACTAAACAATATCTCACACAAATCCAAACCTAAAATCTCTACTGTGTACTAAACAATATCTTACACAAACCCAAACCTAAAGTCTCTACTGTATACTAAACAATATCTCACACAAATCCAAACCTAAAGTCTCTACTGTATACTAAACAATATCTCACACAAATCCAAAGCTAAAGTCTCTACTGTGTACTAAACGATATCTCACACAAATCCAAACCTAAAGTCTCTACTGTATACTAATCAATATCTTACACAAATCCAAACCTAAAGTCTCTACTGTGTACTAAACAATATCTCACACAAATCCAAACTTAAAGTCTCTACTGTATACTAATCAATATCTTACACAAATCCAAACCTAAAGTCTCTACTGTGTACTAAACAATATCTCACACAAATCCAAACCTAAAGTCTCTACTGTATACTAATCAATATCTTACACAAATCCAAACCTAAAGTCTCTAATGTGTACTAAACAATATCCCACACAAATGCAAACCTAAAGTCTCTACTGTATACTAAACAATATCTCACACAAATCCAAACCTAAAGTCTCTACTGTGTACTAAACAATATCTCACACAAATCCAAAGCTAAAGTCTCTACTGTGTATTAAACAATATCTTACACAAATCCAAACCTAAAGTCTCTACTGTGTACTAAACAATATCTCACACACATCCAAACCTAAAGTCTCTACTGTGTACTAAACAATATCTTACACAAATCCAAACCTAAAGTCTCTACTGTATACTAAACAATATCTCACACAAATCCAAACCTAAAGTCTCTACTGTGTACTAAACAATATCTCACACAAATCCAAACCTAAAATCTCTACTGTGTACTAAACAATATCTTACACAAATCCAAACCTAAAGTCTCTACTGTGTACTAAACAATAACTCACAAATCCAAACCTAAACCTCTACTGTGTACAAAACAATATCTCACACAAATCCAAACCTAAATTGTCTACTGTATACTAAACAATATCACACAAATCCAAATCTAAATTATCTACTGTCTACTAAACAATATCTCACACAAATCCAAACCTAAATTGTCTACTGTATACTAAACAATATCACACAAATCCAAATCTAAATTATCTACTGTATACTAAACAATATCTCACACAAATCCAAACCTAAAGTCTCTACTGTGTACTAAACAATATCTCACACAAATCCAAACCTAAAATCTCTACTGTGTACTAAACAATATCTTACACAAATCCAAACCTAAAGTCTCTACTGTATACTAAACAATATCTCACACAAATCCAAACCTAAAGTCTCTACTGTATACTAAACAATATCTCACACAAATCCAAAGCTAAAGTCTCTACTGTGTACTAAACAATATCTCACACAAATCCAAACCTAAAGTCTCTACTGTATACTAAACAATATCTTACACAAATCCAAACATAAATCTCTACTGTGTACTAAACAATATCTCACACAAATCCAAACCTAAAGTCTCTACTGTATACTAATCGATATCTTACACAAATCCAAACCTAAAGTCTCTAATGTGTACTAAACAATATCCCACACAAATGCAAACCTAAAGTCTATACTGTATACTAAACAATATCTCACACAAATCCAAACCTATAGTCTCTACTGTGTACTAAACAATATCTCACACAAATCCAAATCTAAAGTTTCTACTGTATACTAAACAATATCTCACACAAATCCAAACCTAAAGTCTCTACTGTGTACTAAACAATATCTCACACAAATCCAAAGCTAAAGTCTCTACTGTGTATGAAACAATATCTTACACAAATCAAAACCTAAAGTCTCTACTGTGTACTAAACAATATCTCACACACATCCAAACCTAAAGACTCTACTGTATACTAAACAATATCTCACACAAATCCAAACCTAAAGTCTCTACTGTATACTAGACAATATCTCACACAAATCCAAACCTAAATCTCTACTATATACTAAACAATATCTCACACAAATCCAAACCTGAAGTCTCTACTGTATACTAAACAATATCTCACACAAATCCAAACCTAAAGTCTCTACTGTATACTGAACAATATCTCACACAAATCCAAACCTAAGGTCTCTACTGTATACTAAACAATATCTCAAACAAATCCAAACCTAAAGTCTCTACTGTGTACTAAACTATATCTCACACAAATCCAAACCTAAAGTCTCTACTGTATACTAAACAATATCGCACACAAATCCAAACCTAAAGTCTCTACTGTGTACTAAACAATATCTCACACAAATCCAAATCTAAAGTCTCGACTGTGTACTAAACAATCTTACACAAATCCAAACCTAAAGTCTCTACTGTGTACTAAACAATATCTCACAAATCCAAACCTAAACCTCTACTGTGTACTAAACAATATCTCACACAAATCCAAACCTAAATTGTCTACTGTATACTAAACAATATCACACAAATCCAAATCTAAATTATCTACTGTATACTAAACAATATCTCACACAAATCCAAACCTAAAGTCTCTACTGTGTACTAAACAATATCTCACACAAATCCAAACCTAAAATCTCTACTGTGTACTAAACAATATCTTACACAAACCCAAACCTAAAGTCTCTACTGTATACTAAACAATATCTCACACAAATCCAAACCTAAAGTCTCTACTGTATACTAAACAATATCTCACACAAATCCAAAGCTAAAGTCTCTACTGTGTACTAAACGATATCTCACACAAATCCAAACCTAAAGTCTCTACTGTATACTAATCAATATCTTACACAAATCCAAACCTAAAGTCTCTACTGTGTACTAAACAATATCTCACACAAATCCAAACTTAAAGTCTCTACTGTATACTAATCAATATCTTACACAAATCCAAACCTAAAGTCTCTACTGTGTACTAAACAATATCTCACACAAATCCAACCCTAAAGTCTCTACTGTATACTAATCAATATCTTACACAAATCCAAACCTAAAGTCTCTAATGTGTACTAAACAATATCCCACACAAATGCAAACCTAAAGTCTCTACTGTATACTAAACAATATCTCACACAAATCCAAACCTATAGTCTCTACTGTGTACTAAACAATATCTCACACAAATCCAAACCTAAAGTTTCTACTGTATACTAAACAATATCTCACACAAATCCAAACCTAAAGTCTCTACTGTGTACTAAACAATATCTCACACAAATCCAAAGCTAAAGTCTCTACTGTGTATTAAACAATATCTTACACAAATCCAAACCTAAAGTCTCTACTGTGTACTAAACAATATCTCACACACATCCAAACCTAAAGTCTCTACTGTGTACTAAACAATATCTTACACAAATCCAAACCTAAAGTCTCTACTGTATACTAAACAATATCTCACACAAATCCAAACCTAAAGTCTCTACTGTGTACTAAACAATATCTCACACAAATCCAAACCTAAAATCTCTACTGTGTACTAAACAATATCTTACACAAATCCAAACCTAAAGTCTCTACTGTGTACTAAACAATAACTCACAAATCCAAACCTAAACCTCTACTGTGTACAAAACAATATCTCACACAAATCCAAACCTAAATTGTCTACTGTATACTAAACAATATCACACAAATCCAAATCTAAATTATCTACTGTCTACTAAACAATATCTCACACAAATCCAAACCTAAATTGTCTACTGTATACTAAACAATATCACACAAATCCAAATCTAAATTATCTACTGTATACTAAACAATATCTCACACAAATCCAAACCTAAAGTCTCTACTGTGTACTAAACAATATCTCACACAAATCCAAACCTAAAATCTCTACTGTGTACTAAACAATATCTTACACAAATCCAAACCTAAAGTCTCTACTGTATACTAAACAATATCTCACACAAATCCAAACCTAAAGTCTCTACTGTATACTAAACAATATCTCACACAAATCCAAAGCTAAAGTCTCTACTGTGTACTAAACAATATCTCACACAAATCCAAACCTAAAGTCTCTACTGTATACTAAACAATATCTTACACAAATCCAAACATAAATCTCTACTGTGTACTAAACAATATCTCACACAAATCCAAACCTAAAGTCTCTACTGTATACTAATCAACATCTTACACAAATCCAAACCTAAAGTCTCTACTGTGTACTAAACAATATCTCACACAAATCCAAACCTAAAGTCTCTACTGTATACTAATCAATATCTTACACAAATCCAAACCTAAAGTCTCTAATGTGTACTAAACAATATCCCACACAAATGCAAACCTAAAGTCTATACTGTATACTAAACAATATCTCACACAAATCCAAACCTATAGTCTCTACTGTGTACTAAACAATATCTCACACAAATCCAAATCTAAAGTTTCTACTGTATACTAAACAATATCTCACACAAATCCAAACCTAAAGTCTCTACTGTGTACTAAACAATATCTCACACAAATCCAAAGCTAAAGTCTCTACTGTGTATGAAACAATATCTTACACAAATCCAAACATAAATCTCTACTGTGTACTAAACAATATCTCACACAAATCCAAAACTAAAGTCTCTACTGTATACTAATCAATATCTTACACAAATCCAAACCTAAAGTCTCTACTATATACTAAACAATATCTCACACAAATCCAAACCTGAAGTCTCTACTGTATACTAAACAATATCTCACACAAATCCAAACCTAAAGTCTCTACTGTATACTGAACAATATCTCACACAAATCCAAACCTAAGGTCTCTACTGTATACTAAACAATATCTCAAACAAATCCAAACCTAAAGTCTCTACTGTGTACTAAACTATATCTCACACAAATCCAAACCTAAAGTCTCTACTGTATACTAAACAATATCTCACACAAATCCAAACCTAAAGTCTCTACTGTGTACTAAACAATATCTCACACAAATCCAAATCTAAAGTCTCGACTGTGTACTAAACAATCTTACACAAATCCAAACCTAAAGTCTCTACTCTGTACTAAACAATATCTCACAAATCCAAACCTAAACCTCTACTGTGTACTAAACAATATCTCACACAAATCCAAACCTAAATTGTCTACTGTATACTAAACAATATCACACAAATCCAAATCTAAATTATCTACTGTATACTAAACAATATCTCACACAAATCCAAACCTAAAGTCTCTACTGTGTACTAAACAATATCTCACACAAATCCAAACCTAAAATCTCTACTGTGTACTAAACAATATCTTACACAAACCCAAACCTAAAGTCTCTACTGTATACTAAACAATATCTCACACAAATCCAAACCTAAAGTCTCTACTGTATACTAAACAATATCTCACACAAATCCATAGCTAAAGTCTCTACTGTGTACTAAACGATATCTCACACAAATCCAAACCTAAAGTCTCTACTGTATACTAATCAATATCTTACACAAATCCAAACCTAAAGTCTCTACTGTGTACTAAACAATATCTCACACAAATCCAAACTTAAAGTCTCTACTGTATACTAATCAATATCTTACACAAATCCAAACCTAAAGTCTCTACTGTGTACTAAGCAATATCTCACACAAATCCAAACCTAAAGTCTCTACTGTATACTAATCAATATCTTACACAAATCCAAACCTAGAGTCTCTAATGTGTACTAAACAATATCCCACACAAATGCAAACCTAAAGTCTCTACTGTATACTAAACAATATCTCACACAAATCCAAACCTATAGTCTCTACTGTGTACTAAACAATATCTCACACAAATCCAAACCTAAAGTTTCTACTGTATACTAAACAATATCTCACACAAATCCAAACCTAAAGTCTCTACTGTGTACTAAACAATATCTCACACAAATCCAAAGCTAAAGTCTCTACTGTGTATTAAACAATATCTTACACAAATCCAAACCTAAAGTCTCTACTGTGTACTAAACAATATCTCACACACATCCAAACCTAAAGTCTCTACTGTGTACTAAACAATATCTTACACAAATCCAAACCTAAAGTCTCTACTGTATACTAAACAATATCTCACACAAATCCAAACCTAAAGTCTCTACTGTGTACTAAACAATATCTCACACAAATCCAAACCTAAAATCTCTACTGTGTACTAAACAATATCTTACACAAATCCAAACCTAAAGTCTCTACTGTATACTAAACAATATCTTACACAAATCCAAACATAAATCTCTACTGTGTACTAAACAATATCTCACACAAATCCAAACCTAAAGTCTCTACTGTATACTAATCAATATCTTACACAAATCCAAACCTAAAGTCTCTACTGTGTACTAAACAATATCTCACACAAATCCAAACCTAAAGTCTCTACTGTATACTAATCAATATCTTACACAAATCCAAACCTAAAGTCTCTAATGTGTACTAAACAATATCCCACACAAATGCAAACCTAAAGTCTATACTGTATACTAAACAATATCTCACACAAATCCAAACCTATAGTCTCTACTGTGTACTAAACAATATCTCACACAAATCCAAATCTAAAGTTTCTACTGTATACTAAACAATATCTCACACAAATCCAAACCTAAAGTCTCTACTGTGTACTAAACAATATCTCACACAAATCCAAAGCTAAAGTCTCTACTGTGTATGAAACAATATCTTACACAAATCCAAACATAAATCTCTACTGTGTACTAAACAATATCTCACACAAATCCAAAACTAAAGTCTCTACTGTATACTAATCAATATCTTACACAAATCCAAACCTAAAGTCTCTACTATATACTAAACAATATCTCACACAAATCCAAACCTGAAGTCTCTACTGTATACTAAACAATATCTCACACAAATCCAAACCTAAAGTCTCTACTGTATACTGAACAATATCTCACACAAATCCAAACCTAAGGTCTCTACTGTATACTAAACAATATCTCAAACAAATCCAAACCTAAAGTCTCTACTGCGTACTAAACTATATCTCACACAAATCCAAACCTAAAGTCTCTACTGTATACTAAACAATATCTCACACAAATCCAAACCTAAAGTCTCTACTGTGTACTAAACAATATCTCACACAAATCCAAATCTAAAGTCTCGACTGTGTACTAAACAATCTTACACAAATCCAAACCTAAAGTCTCTACTGTGTACTAAACAATATCTCACAAATCCAAACCTAAACCTCTACTGTGTACTAAACAATATCTCACACAAGTCCAAACCTAAATTGTCTACTGTATACTAAACAATATCACACAAATCCAAATCTAAATTATCTACTGTATACTAAACAATATCTCACACAAATCCAAACCTAAAGTCTCTACTGTGTACTAAACAATATCTCACACAAATCCAAACCTAAAATCTCTACTGTGTACTAAACAATATCTTACACAAACCCAAACCTAAAGTCTCTACTGTATACTAAACAATATCTCACACAAATCCAAACCTAAAGTCTCTACTGTATACTAAACAATATCTCACACAAATCCAAAGCTAAAGTCTCTACTGTGTACTAAACGATATCTCACACAAATCCAAACCTAAAGTCTCTACTGTATACTAATCAATATCTTACACAAATCCAAACCTAAAGTCTCTACTGTGTACTAAACAATATCTCACACAAATCCAAACTTAAAGTCTCTACTGTATACTAATCAATATCTTACACAAATCCAAACCTAAAGTCTCTACTGTGTACTAAACAATATCTCACACAAATCCAAACCTAAAGTCTCTACTGTATACTAATCAATATCTTACACAAATCCAAACCTAGAGTCTCTAATGTGTACTAAACAATATCCCACACAAATGCAAACCTAAAGTCTCTACTGTATACTAAACAATATCTCACACAAATCCAAACCTATAGTCTCTACTGTGTACTAAACAATATCTCACACAAATCCAAACCTAAAGTTTCTACTGTATACTAAACAATATCTCACACAAATCCAAACCTAAAGTCTCTACTGTGTACTAAACAATATCTCACACAAATCCAAAGCTAAAGTCTCTACTGTGTATTAAACAATATCTTACACAAATCCAAACCTAAAGTCTCTACTGTGTACTAAACAATATCTCACACACATCCAAACCTAAAGTCTCTACTGTGTACTAAACAATATCTTACACAAATCCAAACCTAAAGTCTCTACTGTATACTAAACAATATCTCACACAAATCCAAACCTAAAGTCTCTACTGTGTACTAAACAATATCTCACACAAATCCAAACCTAAAATCTCTACTGTGTACTAAACAATATCTTACACAAATCCAAACCTAAAGTCTCTACTGTGTACTAAACAATAACTCACAAATCCAAACCTAAACCTCTACTGTGTACAAAACAATATCTCACACAAATCCAAACCTAAATTGTCTACTGTATACTAAACAATATCACACAAATCCAAATCTAAATTATCTACTGTCTACTAAACAATATCTCACACAAATCCAAACCTAAATTGTCTACTGTATACTAAACAATATCACACAAATCCAAATCTAAATTATCTACTGTATACTAAACAATATCTCACACAAATCCAAACCTAAAGTCTCTACTGTGTACTAAACAATATCTCACACAAATCCAAACCTAAAATCTCTACTGTGTACTAAACAATATCTTACACAAATCCAAACCTAAAGTCTCTACTGTATACTAAACAATATCTCACACAAATCCAAACCTAAAGTCTCTACTGTATACTAAACAATATCTCACACAAATCCAAAGCTAAAGTCTCTACTGTGTACTAAACAATATCTCACACAAATCCAAACCTAAAGTCTCTACTGTATACTAAACAATATCTTACACAAATCCAAACATAAATCTCTACTGTGTACTAAACAATATCTCACACAAATCCAAACCTAAAGTCTCTACTGTATACTAATCAATATCTTACACAAATCCAAACCTAAAGTCTCTACTGTGTACTAAACAATATCTCACACAAATCCAAACCTAAAGTCTCTACTGTATACTAATCAATATCTTACACAAATCCAAACCTAAAGTCTCTAATGTGTACTAAACAATATCCCACACAAATGCAAACCTAAAGTCTATACTGTATACTAAACAATATCTCACACAAATCCAAACCTATAATCTCTACTGTGTACTAAACAATATCTCACACAAATCCAAATCTAAAGTTTCTACTGTATACTAAACAATATCTCACACAAATCCAAACCTAAAGTCTCTACTGTGTACTAAACAATATCTCACACAAATCCAAAGCTAAAGTCTCTACTGTGTATGAAACAATATCTTACACAAATCAAAACCTAAAGTCTCTACTGTGTACTAAACAATATCTCACACACATCCAAACCTAAAGACTCTACTGTATACTAAACAATATCTCACACAAATCCAAACCTAAAGTCTCTACTGTATACTAAACAATATCTCACACAAATCCAAACCTAAAGTCTCTACTATATACTAAACAATATCTCACACAAATCCAAACCTGAAGTCTCTACTGTATACTAAACAATATCTCACACAAATCCAAACCTAAAGTCTCTACTGTATACTGAACAATATCTCACACAAATCCAAACCTAAGGTCTCTACTGTATACTAAACAATATCTCAAACAAATCCAAACCTAAAGTCTCTACTGTGTACTAAACTATATCTCACACAAATCCAAATCTAAAGTCTCTACTGTATACTAAACAATATCTCACACAAATCCAAACCTAAAGTCTCTACTGTGTACTAAACAATATCTCACACAAATCCAAATCTAAAGTCTCGACTGTGTACTAAACAATCTTACACAAATCCAAACCTAAAGTCTCTACTGTGTACTAAACAATATCTCACAAATCCAAACCTAAACCTCTACTGTGTACTAAACAATATCTCACACAAATCCAAACCTAAATTGTCTACTGTATACTAAACAATATCACACAAATCCAAATCTAAATTATCTACTGTATACTAAACAATATCTCACACAAATCCAAACCTAAAGTCTCTACTGTGTACTAAACAATATCTCACACAAATCCAAACCTAAAATCTCTACTGTGTACTAAACAATATCTTACACACACCCAAACCTAAAGTCTCTACTGTATACTAAACAATATCTCACACAAATCCAAACCTAATGTCTCTACTGTATACTAAACAATATCTCACACAAATCCAAAGCTAAGGTCTCTACTGTGTACTAAACGATATCTCACACAAATCCAAACCTAAAGTCTCTACTGTATACTAAACAATATCTTACACAAATCCAAACATAAATCTCTACTGTGTACTAAACAATATCTCACACAAATCCAAACCTAAAGTCTCTACTGTATACTAATCAATATCTTACACAAATCCAAACCTAAAGTCTCTACTGTGTACTAAACAATATCTCACACAAATCCAAACCTAAAGTCTCTACTGTATACTAATCAATATCTTACACAAATCCAAACCTAAAGTCTCTACTGTGTACTAAACAATATCTCACACAAATCCAAACCTAAAGTCTCTACTGTATACTAATCAATATCTTACACAAATCCAAACCTAAAGTCTCTAATGTGTACTAAACAATATCCCACACAAATGCAAACCTAAAGTCTCTACTGTATACTAAACAATATCTCACACAAATCCAAACCTATAGTCTCTACTGTGTACTAAACAATATCTCACACAAATCCAAACCTAAAGTTTCTACTGTATACTAAACAATATCTCACACAAATCCAAACCTAAAGTCTCTACTGTGTACTAAACAATATCTCACACAAATCCAAAGCTAAAGTCTCTACTGTGTATTAAACAATATCTTACACAAATCCAAACCTAAAGTCTCTACTGTATACTAAACAATATCTCACACAAATCCAAACCTAAAGTCTCTACTGTATACTAAACAATATCTCACACAAATCCAAACCTAAAGTCTCTACTATATACTAAACAATATCTCACACAAATCCAAACCTGAAGTCTCTACTGTATACTAAACAATATCTCACACAAATCCAAACCTAAAGTATCTACTGTATACTGAACAATATCTCACACAAATCCAAACCTAAGGTCTCTACTGTATACTAAACAATATCTCACACAAATCCAAAGCTAAAGTCTCTACTGTGTATTAAACAATATCTTACACAAATCCAAACCTAAAGTCTCTACTGTGTACTAAACAATATCTCACACACATCCAAACCTAAAGTCTCTACTGTGTACTAAACTATATCTCACACAAATCCAAACCTAAAGTCTCTACTGTATACTAAACAATATCTCACACAAATCCAAACCTAAAGTCTCTACTGTGTACTAAACAATATCTCACACAAATCCAAATCTAAAGTCTCTACTGTGTACTAAACAATATCTCACACAAATCCAAACCTAAAGTCTCTACTGTGTACTAAACAATATCTCACAAATCCAAACCTAAACCTGTACTGTGTACTAAACAATATCTCACACAAATCCAAACCTAAATTGTCTACTGTATACTAAACAATATCACACAAATCCAAATCTAAATTATCTACTGTATACTAAACAATATCTCACACAAATCCAAACCTAAAGTCTCTACTGTATACTAAACAATATCTCACACAAATCCAAACCTAAAGTCTCTACTGTATACTAAACAATATCTCACACAAATCCAAAGCTAAAGTCTCTACTGTGTACTAAACAATATCTCACACAAATCCAAACCTAAAGTCTCTACTGTATACTAAACAATATCTTACACAAATCCAAACATAAATCTCTACTGTGTACTAAACAATATCTCACACAAATCCAAACCTAAAGTCTCTACTGTATACTAATCAATATCTTACACAAATCCAAACCTAAAGTCTCTACTGTGTACTAAACAATATCTCACACAAATCCAAACCTAAAGTCTCTACTGTATACTAATCAATATCTTACACAAATCCAAACCTAAAGTCTCTAATGTGTACTAAACAATATCCCACACAAATGCAAACCTAAAGTCTATACTGTATACTAAACAATATCTCACACAAATCCAAACCTATAGTCTCTACTGTGTACTAAACAATATCTCACACAAATCCAAATCTAAAGTTTCTACTGTATACTAAACAATATCTCACACAAATCCAAACCTAAAGTCTCTACTGTGTACTAAACAATATCTCACACAAATCCAAAGCTAAAGTCTCTACTGTGTATGAAACAATATCTGACACAAATCAAAACCTAAAGTCTCTACTGTGTACTAAACAATATCTCACACACATCCAAACCTAAAGACACTACTGTATACTAAACAATATCTCACACAAATCCAAACCTAAAGTCTCTACTGTATACTAAACAATATCTCACACAAATCCAAACCTAAAGTCTCTACTGTGTATTAAACAATATCTTACACAAATCCAAACCTAAAGTCTCTACTGTGTACTAAACAATATCTCACACACATCCAAACCTAAAGTCTCTACTGTGTACTAAACTATATCTCACACAAATCCAAACCTAAAGTCTCTACTGTATACTAAACAATATCTCACACAAATCCAAACCTAAAGTCTCTACTGTGTACTAAACAATATCTCACACAAATCCAAATCTAAAGTCTCTACTGTGTACTAAACAATATCTCACACAAATCCAAACCTAAAGTCTCTACTGTGTACTAAACAATATCTCACAAATCCAAACCTAAACCTGTACTGTGTACTAAACAATATCTCACACAAATCCAAACCTAAATTGTCTACTGTATACTAAACAATATCACACAAATCCAAATCTAAATTATCTACTGTATACTAAACAATATCTCACACAAATCCAAACCTAAAGTCTCTACTGTATACTAAACAATATCTCACACAAATCCAAACCTAAAGTCTCTACTGTATACTAAACAATATCTCACACAAATCCAAAGCTAAAGTCTCTACTGTGTACTAAACAATATCTCACACAAATCCAAACCTAAAGTCTCTACTGTATACTAAACAATATCTTACACAAATCCAAAGCTAAAGTCTCTACTGTGTACTAAACAATATCTCACACAAATCCAAACCTAAAGTCTCTACTGTATACTAATCAATATCTTACACAAATCCAAACCTAAAGTCTCTACTGTGTACTAAACAATATCTCACACAAATCCAAACCTAAAGTCTCTACTGTATACTAATCAATATCTTACACAAATCCAAACCTAAAGTCTCTAATGTGTACTAAACAATATCCCACACAAATGCAAACCTAAAGTCTATACTGTATACTAAACAATATCTCACACAAATCCAAACCTATAGTCTCTACTGTGTACTAAACAATATCTCACACAAATCCAAATCTAAAGTTTCTACTGTATACTAAACAATATCTCACACAAATCCAAACCTAAAGTCTCTACTGTGTACTAAACAATATCTCACACAAATCCAAAGCTAAAGTCTCTACTGTGTATGAAACAATATCTGACACAAATCAAAACCTAAAGTCTCTACTGTGTACTAAACAATATCTCACACACATCCAAACCTAAAGACTCTACTGTATACTAAACAATATCTCACACAAATCCAAACCTAAAGTCTCTACTGTATACTAAACAATATCTCACACAAATCCAAACCTAAAGTCTCTACTATATACTAAACAATATCTCACACAAATCCAAACCTGAAGTCTCTACTGTATACTAAACAATATCTCACACAAATCCAAACCTAAAGTCTCTACTGTATACTGAACAATATCTCACACAAATCCAAACCTAAGGTCTCTACTGTATACTAAACAATATCTCAAACAAATCCAAACATAAAGTCTCTACTGTGTACTAAACTATATCTCACACAAATCCAAACCTAAAGTCTCTACTGTATACTAAACAATATCTCACACAAATCCAAACCTAAAGTCTCTACTGTGTACTAAACAATATCTCACACAAATCCAAATCTAAAGTCTCGACTGTGTACTAAACAATCTTACACAAATCCAAACCTAAAGTCTCTACTGTGTACTAAACAATATCTCACAAATCCAAACCTAAACCTCTACTGTGTACTAAACAATATCTCACACAAATCCAAACCTAAATTGTCTACTGTATACTAAACAATATCACACAAATCCAAATCTAAATTATCTACTGTATACTAAACAATATCTCACACAAATCCAAACCTAAAGTCTCTACTGTGTACTAAACAATATCTCACACAAATCCAAACCTAAAATCTCTACTGTGTACTAACCAATATCTTACACAAACCCAAACCTAAAGTCTCTACTGTATACTAAACAATATCTCACACAAATCCAAACCTAATGTCTCTACTGTATACTAAACAATATCTCACACAAATCCAAAGCTAAGGTCTCTACTGTGTACTAAACGATATCTCACACAAATCCAAACCTAAAGTCTCTACTGTATACTAAACAATATCTTACACAAATCCAAACATAAATCTCTACTGTGTACTAAACAATATCTCACACAAATCCAAACCTAAAGTCTCTACTGTATACTAATCAATATCTTACACAAATCCAAACCTAAAGTCTCTACTGTGTACTAAACAATATCTCACACAAATCCAAACCTAAAGTCTCTACTGTATACTAATCAATATCTTACACAAATCCAAACCTAAAGTCTCTACTGTGTACTAAACAATATCTCACACAAATCCAAACCTAAAGTCTCTACTGTATACTAATCAATATCTTACACAAATCCAAACCTAAAGTCTCTAATGTGTACTAAACAATATCCCACACAAATGCAAACCTAAAGTCTCTACTGTATACTAAACAATATCTCACACAAATCCAAACCTATAGTCTCTACTGTGTACTAAACAATATCTCACACAAATCCAAACCTAAAGTTTCTACTGTATACTAAACAATATCTCACACAAATCCAAACCTAAAGTCTCTACTGTGTACTAAACAATATCTCACACAAATCCAAAGCTAAAGTCTCTACTGTGTATTAAACAATATCTTACACAAATCCAAACCTAAAGTCTCTACTGTGTACTAAACAATATCTCACACACATACAAACCTAAAGTCTCTACTGTGTACTAAACAATATCTTACACAAATCCAAACCTAAAGTCTCTACTGTATACTAAACAATATCTCACACAAATCCAAACCTAAAGTCTCTACTGTATACTAAACAATATCTCACACAAATCCAAACCTAAAGTCTCTACTATGTACTAAACAATATCTCACAAAAATCCAAACCTGAAGTCTCTACTGTATACTAAACAATATCTCACACAAATCCAAACCTAAAGTATCTACTGTATACTGAACAATATCTCACACAAATCCAAACCTAAGGTCTCTACTGTATACTAAACAATATCTCACACAAATCCAAAGCTAAAGTCTCTACTGTGTATTAAACAATATCTTACACAAATCCAAACCTAAAGTCTCTACTGTGTACTAAACAATATCTCACACACATCCAAACCTAAAGTCTCTACTGTGTACTAAACAATATCTCACACAAATCCAAATCTAAAGTCTCTACTGTGTACTAAACAATATCTCACACAAATCCAAACCTAAAGTCTCTACTGTGTACTAAACAATATCTCACAAATCCAAACCTAAACCTGTACTGTGTACTAAACAATATCTCACACAAATCCAAACCTAAATTGTCTACTGTATACTAAACAATATCACACAAATCCAAATCTAAATTATCTACTGTATACTAAACAATATCTCACACAAATCCAAACCTAAAGTCTCTACTGTATACTAAACAATATCTCACACAAATCCAAACCTAAAGTCTCTACTGTATACTAAACAATATCTCACACAAATCCAAAGCTAAAGTCTCTACTGTGTACTAAACAATATCTCACACAAATCCAAACCTAAAGTCTCTACTGTATACTAAACAATATCTTACACAAATCCAAACATAAATCTCTACTGTGTACTAAACAATATCTCACACAAATCCAAACCTAAAGTCTCTACTGTATACTAATCAATATCTTACACAAATCCAAACCTAAAGTCTCTACTGTGTACTAAACAATATCTCACACAAATCCAAACCTAAAGTCTCTACTGTATACTAATCAATATCTTACACAAATTCAAACCTAAAGTCTCTACTGTGTACTAAACAATATCTCACACAAATCCAAATCTAAAGTCTCGACTGTATACTAATCAATATCTTACACAAATCCAAACCTAAAGTCTCTAATGTGTACTAAACAATATCCCACACAAATGCAAACCTAAAGTCTTTACTGTATACTAAACAATATCTCACACAAATCCAAACCTATAGTCTCTACTGTGTACTAAACAATATCTCACACAAATCCAAACCTAAAGTCTCTACTGTATACTAAACAATATCTCACACAAATCCAAACCTAAAGTCTCTACTGTATACTAAACAATATCTCACACAAATCCAAACCTAACGTCTCTACTGTATACTAAACAATATCTCACACAAATCCAAACCTAATGTCTCTACTGTATACTAAACATTATCTCACACAAATCCAATCCTATAGTCTCTACTGTATACTAAACAATATCTCACACAAATCCAAATCTATAGTCTCTACTGTATACTAAACAACATCTCACACAAATCCAGATGTCAAGTCTCTACTGTATACTAAACAATATCTCACACAAATCCAAACCTAAAGTCTCTACTGTATACAAAACAATATCTCACACAAATCCAAACCTAAAGTCTCTACTGTATACTAAACAATATCTCACACAAATCCAAACCTAAAGTCTCTACTATATACTAAACAATATCTCACACAAATCCAAACCTAAAGTCTCTACTGTATACTAAACAATATCTCACACAAATCCAAACCGAAAGTCTTTACTGTATACTAAACAATATCTCACACAAATCCACACCTAAAGTCTCTACTGTATACTAAACAATGTCTCACACAAATCAAAACCTAAAGTCTCTACTGTATACTAAACAATATCTCACACAAATCCAACCCTAAAGTCTCTGCTGTATACTAAACAATATCTCACACAAATCCAAAACTAATGTCTCTACTGTATACTAAACAATATCTCACACAAATCCAAACCTAAATTTTCTACTGTGTACTAAACAATATCTCACACAAATCGAAACCTAAAGTCTCTACTGTATACTAAACAATATCTCACACAAATCCAAACCTAGCTGGTCTACTGTATACTAAACAATATCTCACACAAATCCAAACCTAAAGTATCTACTGTATACTAAACAATATCTCACACAAATCCAAACCTAAAGTCTCTACTGTGTACTAAACAATATCTCACACAAATCCAAACCGAAAGTCTCTACTGTATACTAAACAATATCTCACACAAATCCAAACCTAAAGTCTCTACTGTATACTAAACAATATCTCACACAAATCCAAACCTAAAGTCTCTACTGTATACTAAACAATATCTCACACAAATCCAAACCTAAAGTCTCTACTGTGTACTAAGCAATATCTCACACAAATCCAAACCTAAAGTCTCTACTGTATACTAAACAATATCTCACACAAATCCAAATCTAAAGTCTCTAGTGTATACTAAACAATATCTCACACAAATCAAAACCTAAATTCTCTACTGTATACTAAACAATATCTCACACAAATCCAACCCTAAAGTCTCTGCTGTATACTAAACAATATCTCACACAAATCCAAAACTAAAGTCTCTACTGTGTACTAAACAATATCTCACACAACTCCAAACCTAAATTTTCTACTGTGTACTAAACAATATCTCACACAAATAATCGCACTTTTCTCTGAAGTTCTTTAATAATCACATTTAACTCTGAGGTTCTTTAATAATCACACTTTTCTCTGAGGTTCTTTAATAATCACACTTTACTCTGAGGTTCTTTAATAATCACACTTTACTCTGAGGTTCTTTAATAATCACACATTTATCTGTGGTTCTTTAATAATCACACTTTACTCTGTGGTTCTTTAATTATCACACTTTACTCTGAGGTTCTTTAATAATCACACTTTACTCTGAGGTTCTTTAATAATCACACATTTCTCTGTGGTTCTTTAATAATTACACTTAACTCTGAGGTTCTTTAATAATCACACTTTACTCAGTGGTTCTTTAATAATCACACTTTACTCTGAGGTTCTTTAATAATCACACTTTACTCAGAGGTTCTTTAATAATCACACATTTCTCTGAGGTTCTTTAATAATCACACATTTCTCTGTGGTTCTTTAATAATCACACTTTACTCTGAGGTTCTTTAATAATCACACTTTGCTCTGAGATTCTTTAATAGTAACACTTTACTCTGAGGTTCTTTAATAATCGCACTTAACTCTGAGGTTCTTTAATAATCACACTTAACTCTGAGGTTCTTTAATAATCGCACTTTACTATGTGGTCCTTTAATAATCACACTTTGCTCTGAAGTTCTTTAATAATCACACATGACACTGATGTTCTTTAATAATCACACTTTACGCTGAGATTCTTTAATAATCACACTTTACTCTGAGGTTCCTTAATAATCACACTTTACTCTGAGGTTCTTTAATAATCCCACTTTGCTCTGAGGTTCTCTAATAATCACACTTTACTCTGTGGTTCTGTAATAATCACACTTTACTCTGTGGTTCTTTAATAATCACACTTTACTCTGTGGTTCTTTAATAATCACACATGACACTGAGGTTCTTTAATAATCACACTTTACTCTGATGTTCTTTAATAATCAAACTTTGCTCTGAGGTTCTTTAATAATCACACATGACACTGAGGTTCTTTAATAATCACACTTTACACTGAGGTTCTTTAATAATCACACTTTACACTGAGGTTCTTTAATAATCACACTTTACTCTGAGGTTCTTTAATAATCAAACTTTGCTCTGTGGTTCTTTAATAATCACACATGACACTGAGGTTCTTTAATAATCACACTTTACTCTGAGGTTCTTTAATAATCACACATTATTCTGTAGTTCTTAAATAAATAAAGTTTTCTCTGTGGTTCTTTATTAATCACACTTTACTCTGTGGTTCTTTAATAATCACACTTTTCTCTGTGGTTCTTTAATAATCACACTTTACTCTTAGGTTCTTTAATAATCACACTTTACTCTGTGGTTCGTTAATAATCACACATTTCTCTGTGGTTCTTTAATAATCACACTTTACTCTGAGGTTCTTTAATAATCACACTTTGCTCTGAGGTTCTTTAATAATCACACTTTAGTCTGAGGTTCTTTAATAATCACACTTTACTCTGAGGTTCTTTAATAATCACACTTTGCTCTGAGGTTCTTTAATAATCACACTTTAGTCTGAAGTTCTTTAATAATCACACTTTACTCTGAGATTCTTTAATAATCACACTTTACTCTGAGGTTCTTTAATAATCACACTTTACTCTGTGGTTCTTTAATAATCACACATGACACTGAGGTTCTTTAATAATCACACTTTGCTCTGAGGTTCTTTAATAATCACACTTTACTCTGTGGTTCTTTAATAATCACACATGACACTGAGGTTCTTTAATAATCACACTTTGCTCTGAGGTTCTTTAATAATCACACTGTACTCTGTGGTACTTTAATTATCACACTTTACTCTGAGGTTCTTTAATAATCACACTTTACTCTGAGGTTCTTTAATAATCACACTTTACTCTGTGGTTCTTTAATAATCACACATTTCTCTGTGGTTCTTTAATAATCACACTTTACTCTGAGGTTCTTTAATAATCACACTTTACTCTGAGGTTCTTTAATAATCACACTTTTCTCTGAGGTTTTTTAATAATCACACTTAACTCTGAGGTTCTTTAATAATCACACTTTTCTCTGAAGTTCTTTAATAATCACACTTTTCTCTGAAGTTCTTTAATGATCACACTGTACTCTGAGGTTCTTTAATAATCACACTTTACTCTGAGGTTCGTTAATAATCACACATTTTTCTGAAGTTCTTTAATAATCACACTTTTCTCTGAGGTTCTTTAATAATCACACTTTACTCTGAGGTTCTTTAATAATCACTCTTTACTCTGAGGTTCTTTAATAATCACACTGTACTCTATGGTTCTTTAATAATCACACTTTACTCTGAGGTTCTGTAATAATCACACTTAACTCTGAGGTTCTTTAATAATCACACTTTACTCTGAGGTTCTTTAATAATCACACTGTACTCTATGGTTCTTTAATAATCACACTTTACTCTGAGGTTCTTTAATAATCACACTTAACTCTGAGGTTCTTTAATAATCACACTTTACTCTGTGGTTCTTTAATAATCACACATTTCTCTGTGGTTCTTTAATAATCACACTTTACTCTGTGGTTCTTTAATAATCACACTTTACTCTGAGGTTCCTTAATAATGACACTTTACTCTGGGGTTCTTTAAT
Organism: Eledone cirrhosa; assembly: GCA_964016885.1. NCBI lineage: Eukaryota > Metazoa > Mollusca > Cephalopoda > Octopoda > Eledonidae > Eledone > Eledone cirrhosa. The sequence continues at coordinate 15,763,703 of OZ024742.1, read as the reverse complement.
AATCACACTTTACTCTGAGGTTCTTTAATAATCACACTTTTCCTCTGAGGTTCTTTAATAATCACACTTTACCCTGAGTTTCTTTAATAATCACACTTAACTCTGAGGTTCTTTACTAATCACACTTTACTCTGAGGTTCTTTAATAATCACACTTTACTCTGAGGTTCTTTAATAATCACACTTTACTCTGTGGTTCTTTAATAATCGCACATGACACTGGTTCTTTAATAATCACACTTTACTCTGAGGTTCTTTAATAATCACACTTTACTCTGAGGTTCTTTAATAATCTCTCTTTACTCTGTGGTTCTTTAAAAATCACACATTTCTCTGTGGTTCTTTAATAATCACACTTTACTCTGTGGTTCTTTAATAATCACACTTTACTCTGAGGTTCTCTAATAATCACACTTTACTCTGAGGTTCTTTAATAATCAACACTTTACTCTGAGGTTCTTTAATAATCACACTTTACTCTGTGGTTCTTTAATAATCACACTTTACTCTGAGGTTCGTTAATAATCACACATTACTCTGAGGTTCTTTAATAATCACACTTTGCTCTGAGGTTCTTTAATAATCACCCTTTACTCTGTGGGTCTTTAATAATCTCACATTTCTCTGTGGTTCTTTAATAATAACACTTTACTCCGTGGTTCTTTAATAATCACACTTTACTCTGAGGTTCTTTAATAATCACACTTTACTCTGTGGTTCTTTAATAATCACACATGACACTGAGGTTCTTTAATAATTACACTTTTCTCTGAGGTTCTTTAATAATCACACTTTACTCTGAGATTCTTTAACAATCACACTTTACTCTGAGGTTCTTTAAAAATCACACTTTTCTCTGTGGTTGTTTAATAATCACACTTTACTCTGAGATTCTTTAAAAATCACACTTTACTCTGAGGTTCTTTAATAATCACACTTTACTCTGAGGTTCTTTAATAATCACAGTTTTTTCTGAGGTTCTTTAATAATAACACTTTACTCTGAGGTTCTTTAATAATCACACTTTTCTCTGAGGTTCTTTAATAATCACACTTTTCTCTGAGCTTATTTAATAATCACACTTTTCTCTGTGGTTCTTTAATAATCACAATTTACTCTGAGGTTCTTTAATAATCACACTTTACTCTGAGGTTCTTTAATAATCACACTGTACTCTGTGGTTCTTTAATAATCACACTTTAATCTTTGGTTCTTTAATAATCACACTTTTCTCTGAGGTTCTTTAATAATCACACTTTACTCTGTGGTTCTTTAATAATCACACATGACACTGAGGTTCTTTTATAATTACACTTTTCTCTGAGGTTCTTTAATAATCACACTTTACTCTGTGGTTCTTTAATAATCACACTTTTCTCTGTGGTTCTTTAATAATCACACATTTCTCTGTGGTTCTTTAATAATCATACTTTACTCTGTGGTTCTTTAATAATCACACTTTTCTCTGAGGTTCTTTAATAATCACACATTTCTCTGTGGTTCTTTAATAATCACACTTTTCTCTGTGGTTCTTTAATAATCACACATTTCTCTGTGGTTCTTTAATAATCATACTTTACTCTGAGGTTCTTTAATAATCACACTTTACTCTGAGGTTCCTTAATAATCACACTTTACTCTGTGGTTCTTTAATAATCACACTTTACTCTGAGGTTCCTTAATAATCACACTTTACTCTGGGGTTCTTTAATAATCACACTTTACTCTGAGGTTCTTTAATAATCACACTTTTCCTCTGAGGTTCTTTAATAATCACACTTTACTCTGAGGTTCTTTAATAATCACACTTTACTCTGTGGTTCTTTAATAGTCACACTTTACTCTGAGGTTCTTTAATAATCACACTTTACTCTGAGGTTCTTTAATAATCAACACTTTACTCTGAGGTTCTTTAATAATCACACTCTACTCGGTGGTTCTTTAATAATCACACATTACTCTGAGGTTCTTTAATAATCACACTTTACTCTGAGGTTCTTTAATAATCACACTTTGCTCTGAGGTTCTTTAATAATCACCCTTTACTCTGTGGGTCTTTAATAATCTCACATTTCTCTGTGGTTCTTTAATAATAACACTTTACTCTGTGGTTCTTTAATAATCACACTTTACTCTGAGGTTCTTTAATAATCACACATGACACTGAGGTTCTTTAATAATTACACTGTACTCTGTGGTACTTTAATAATCACACTTTACTCTGTGGTTCTTTAATAATCACACTTTACTCTGTGGTTCTTTAATAATCACACTTTACTCTGAGGTTCTTTAATAATCACACTTTACTCTGTGGTTCTTTAATAATAACACTTTACTCTGTGGTTCTTTAATAATCACACTTTACTCTGAGGTTCTTTAATAATCACACTTTACTCTGTGGTTCTTTAATAATCACACTTTACTCTGTGGTTCTTTAATAATCACACTTTACTCTGTGGTTCTTTAATAATCACACTTTACTCTGAGGTTCCTTAATAATGACACTTTACTCTGGGGTTCTTTAATAATCACACTTTACTCTGAGGTTCTTTAATAATCACACTTTTCCTCTGAGGTTCTTTAATAATCACACTTTACTCTGAGGTTCTTTAATAATCACACTTTACTCTGTGGATCTTTAGTAATCTCACATTTATGTATGGTTCTTTAATAATCACACTTTACTCTGAGGTTCTTTAATAATCACACTTTACTCTGAGGTTCTTTAATAATCACACTTTGCTCTGAGGTTCTTTAATAATCACACTTTACTCTGAGATTCTTTAACAATCACACTTTACTCTGAGGTTCTTTAATAATCACACTTTACTCTGAGGTTCTTTAATAATCACACTTTGCTCTGAGGTTCTTTAATAATCACACTTTTCTCTGTGGTTGTTTAATAATCACATTTTACTCTGAGATTCTTTAACAATCACACTTTACTCTGAGGTTCTTTAATAATCACACTTTTCTCTGTGGTTGTTTAATAATCACACTTTACTCTGAGATTCTTTAAAAATCACACTTTACTCTGAGGTTCTTTAATAATCACACTTTACTCTGTGGTTCTTTAGTAATCTCACATTTATGTATGGTTCTTTAATAATCACACTTTACTCTGAGGTTCTTTAATAATCACACTTTACTCTGTGGTTCTTTAATAATCACACTTTACTCTGAGGTTCTTTAATAATCACACTTTACTCTGAGGTTCTTTAATAATCACACTTTACTCTGAGGTTCTTTAATAATCACACATTTCTCTGTGGTTCTTTAATAATCACACTTTACTCTGTGGTTCGTTAATAATCACACATTTCTCTGTGGTTCTTTATTAATCACACTTTACTCTGAGGTTCTTTAATAGTCACACTTTACTTTGAGGTTCTTTAATAATCACACTTTACTCTGAGGTTCTTTAATAATCACACTTTACTCTGTGGTTCTTTAATAATCTCACATTTCTCTATGGTTCTTTAATAATAACACTTTACTCTGTGGTTATTTAATAATCACACTTTACTCTGAGGTTCTTTAACAATCACACTTTACTCTGTGGTCCTTTAATAATCACACTTAACTCTGAGGTTCTTTAATGATCACACTTAACTCTGAGGTTCTTTAATAATCACACTTTACTCTGAGGTTCTTTAATAATCACACTTAACTATGAGGTTCTTTAATGATCACACTTAACACTGAGGTTCTTTAATAATCACACTTTGCTCTGAGGTTCTTTAATAATCGCACTTTACTCTGTGGTCCTTTAATAATCACACTTTACTCTGATGTTCTTTAATAATCACACTTTGCTCTGAGGTTCTCTAATAATCACACTTTACTCTGAGGTTCTTTAATAATCACACTTTACTCTGTGTTTCTCTAATAATCACACTTTACTCTGAGGTTCTTTAATAATCACACTTTGCTCTGAGGTTCTTTAATAATCACACTTTGCTCTGAGGTTCTTTAATAATCACACTTTACTCTGTGGTTCTTTAATAATCACACTTTACTCTGAGATTCTTTAACAATCACACTTTACTCTGAGGTTCTTTAATAATCACACTTTACTCTGTGGTTCTTTAATAATCACACATGACACTGAGGTTCTTTAATAATTACACTTTTCTCTGAGGTTCTTTAATAATCACACTTTACTCTGAGATTCTTTAACAATCACACTTTACTCTGAGGTTCTTTAAAAATCACACTTTTCTCTGTGGTTGTTTAATAATCACACTTTACTCTGAGATTCTTTAAAAATCACACTTTACTCTGAGGTTCTTTAATAATCACACTTTACTCTGAGGTTCTTTAATAATCACACTTTTCTCTGAGGTTCTTTAATAATCACACTTTTCTCTGAGGTTCTTTAATAATCACACTTTTCTCTGTGGTTCTTTAATAATCACAATTTACTCTGAGGTTCTTTAATAATCACACTTTACTCTGAGGCTCTTTAATAATCACACTGTACTCTGTGGTTCTTTAATAATCACACTTTACTCTTTGGTTCTTTAATAATCACACTTTTCTCTGAGGTTCTTTAATAATCACACTTTACTCTGTGGTTCTTTAATAATCACACATGACACTGAGGTTCTTTAATAATTACACTTTTCTCTGAGGTTCTTTAATAATCACACTTTACTCTGTGGTTCTTTAATAATCACACTTTTCTCTGTGGTTCTTTAATAATCACACATTTCTCTGTGGTTCTTTAATAATCATACTTTACTCTGTGGTTCTTTAATAATCACACTTTTCTCTGAGGTTCTTTAATAATCACACATTTCTCTGTGGTTCTTTAATAATCACACTTTTCTCTGTGGTTCTTTAATAATCACACATTTCTCTGTGGTTCTTTAATAATCATACTTTACTCTGAGGTTCTTTAATAATCACAATTTACTCTGAGGTTCCTTAATAATCACACTTTACTCTGGGGTTCTTTAATAATCACACTTTACTCTGAGGTTCTTTAATAATCACACTTTTCCTCTGAGGTTCTTTAATAATCACACTTTACTCTGAGGTTCTTTAATAATCACACTTTACTCTGTGGTTCTTTAATAGTCACACTTTACTCTGAGGTTCTTTAATAATCACACTTTACTCTGAGGTTCTTTAATAATCTCACATTTCTCTGTGGTTCTTTAATAATAACACTTTACTCTGTGGTTCTTTAATAATCACACTTTACTCTGAGGTTCTTTAATAATCACACATGACACTGAGATTCTTTAATAATTACACTGTACTCTGTGGTACTTTAATAATTACACTTTACTCTGTGGTTCTTTAATAATCACACTTTACTCTGTGGTTCTTTAATAATCACACTTTACTCTGTGGTTCTTTAATAATCACACTTTACTCTGAGGTTCTTTAATAATCACACTTTACTCTGTGGTTCTTTAATAATCACACTTTGCTCTGGGGTTCTTTAATAATCACACTTTACTCTGAGGTTCTTTAATAATCACACTTTTCCTCTGAGGTTCTTTAATAATCACACTTTACTCTGAGGTTCTTTAATAATCACACTTTACTCTGTGGTTCTTTAGTAATCTCACATTTATGTATGGTTCTTTAATAATCACACTTTACTCTGAGGTTCTTTAATAATCACACTTTACTCTGTGGTTCTTTAATAATCACACTTTACTCTGAGGTTCTTTAATAATCACACTTTACTCTGAGGTTCTTTAATAATCACACTTTACTCTGAGGTTCTTTAATAATCACACATTTCTCTGTGGTTCTTTAATAATCACACTTTACTCTGTGGTTCGTTAATAATCACACATTTCTCTGTGTTTCTTTATTAATCACACTTTACTCTGTGGTTATTTAATAATCACACTTTACTCTGAGGTTCTTTAATAATCACACTTTACTCTGAGATTCTTTAATAATCACACTTTACTCTGAGGTTCTTTAATAATCACACTTTGCTCTGAGGTTCTTTAATAATCACACTTTACTCTGTGGTTCTTTAATAATCACCCTTTACTCTGAGATTCTTTAACAATCACACTTTACTCTGAGGTTCTTTAAAAATCACACTTTTCTCTGTGGTTGTTTAATAATCACACTTTACTCTGAGATTCTTTAAAAATCACACTTTACTCTGAGGTTCTTTAATAATCACACTTTACTCTGAGGTTCTTTAATAATCACACTTTTCTCTGAGGTTCTTTAATAATCACACTTTTCTCTGAGGTTCTTTAATAATCACACTTTTCTCTGTGGTTCTTTAATAATCACAATTTACTCTGAGGTTCTTTAATAATCACACTTTACTCTGAGGTTCTTTAATAATCACACTGTACTCTGTGGTTCTTTAATAATCACACTTTACTCTTTGGTTCTTTAATAATCACACTTTTCTCTGAGGTTCTTTAATAATCACACTTTACTCTGTGGTTCTTTAATAATCACACATGACACTGAGGTTCTTTAATAATTACACTTTTCTCTGAGGTTCTTTAATAATCACACTTTACTCTGTGGTTCTTTAATAATCACACTTTTCTCTGTGGTTCTTTAATAATCACACATTTCTCTGTGGTTCTTTAATAATCATACTTTACTCTGTGGTTCTTTAATAATCACACTTTTCTCTGAGGTTCTTTAATAATCACACATTTCTCTGTGGTTCTTTAATAATCACACTTTTCTCTGTGGTTCTTTAATAATCACACATTTCTCTGTGGTTCTTTAATAATCATACTTTACTCTGAGGTTCTTTAATAATCACACTTTACTCTGAGGTTCCTTAATAATCACACTTTACTCTGGGGTTCTTTAATAATAACACTTTACTCTGAGGTTCTTTAATAATCACACTTTTCCTCTGAGGTTCTTTAATAATCACACTTTACTCTGAGGTTCTTTAATAATCACACTTTACTCTGTGGTTCTTTAATAGTCACACTTTACTCTGAGGTTCTTTAATAATCACACTTTACTCTGAGGTTCTTTAATAATCTCACATTTCTCTGTGGTTCTTTAATAATAACACTTTACTCTGTGGTTCTTTAATAATCACACTTTACTCTGAGGTTCTTTAATAATCACACATGACACTGAGATTCTTTAATAATTACACTGTACTCTGTGGTACTTTAATAATTACACTTTACTCTGTGGTTCTTTAATAATCACACTTTACTCTGTGGTTCTTTAATAATCACACTTTACTCTGTGGTTCTTTAATAATCACACTTTACTCTGAGGTTCTTTAATAATCACACTTTACTCTGTGGTTCTTTAATAATCACACTTTACTCTGGGGTTCTTTAATAATCACACTTTACTCTGAGGTTCTTTAATAATCACACTTTTCCTCTGAGGTTCTTTAATAATCACACTTTACTCTGAGGTTCTTTAATAATCACACTTTACTCTGTGGTTCTTTAGTAATCTCACATTTATGTATGGTTCTTTAATAATCACACTTTACTCTGAGGTTCTTTAATAATCACACTTTACTCTGTGGTTCTTTAATAATCACACTTTACTCTGAGGTTCTTTAATAATCACACTTTACTCTGAGGTTCTTTAATAATCACACTTTACTCTGTGGTTCTTTAATAATCACACTTTACTCTGTGGTTCGTTAATAATCACACATTTCTCTGTGTTTCTTTATTAATCACACTTTACTCTGAGGTTCTTTAATAATCACACTTTACTCTGAGGTTCTTTAATAATCACACTTTACTCTGAGGTTCTTTAATAATCACACTTTACTCTGAGGTTCTTTAATAATCACACTTTGCTCTGAGGTTCTTTAATAATCACACTTTACTCTGTGGTTCTTTAATAATCACCCTTTACTCTGAGATTCTTTAACAATCACACTTTACTCTGAGGTTCTTTAATAATCACACTTTACTCTGAGGTTCTTTAATAATCACACTTTGCTCTGAGGTTCTTTAATAATCACACCTTTCTCTGTGGTTGTTTAATAATCACATTTTACTCTGAGATTCTTTAACAATCACACTTTACTCTGAGGTTCTTTAATAATCACACTTTTCTCTGTGGTTGTTTAATAATCACACTTTACTCTGAGATTCTTTAAAAATCACACTTTACTCTGAGGTTCTTTAATAATCACACTTTACTCTGTGGTTCTTTAGTAATCTCACATTTATGTATGGTTCTTTAATAATCACACATTACTCTGAGGTTCTTTAATAATCACACTTTACTCTGTGGTTCTTTAATGATCACACTTTACTCTGAGGTTCTTTAATAATCACACTTTACTCTGAGGTTCTTTAATAATCACACTTTACTATGAGGTTCTTTAATAATCTCACATTTCTCTATGGTTCTTTAATAATAACACTTTACTCTGTGGTTATTTAATAATCACACTTTACTCTGAGGTTCTTTAACAATCACACTTTACTCTGTGGTCCTTTAATAATCACACTTAACTCTGAGGTTCTTTAATGATCACACTTAACTCTGAGGTTCTTTAATAATCACACTTTACTCTGAGGTTCTTTAATAATCACACTTAACTATGAGGTTCTTTAATGATCACACTTAACTCTGAGGTTCTTTAATAATCACACTTTGCTCTGAGGTTCTTTAATAATCGCACTTTACTCTGTGGTCCTTTAATAATCACACTTTACTCTGAGGTTCTTTAATAATCAAACTTTGCTCTGTGGTTCTTTAATAATCACACATGACACTGAGGTTCTTTAATAATCACACTTTACTCTGAGGTTCTTTAATAATCACACATTATTCTGTAGTTCTTAAATAAATAAAGTTTTCTCTGTGGTTCTTTATTAATCACACTTTACTCTGTGGTTCTTTAATAATCACACTTTTCTCTGTGGTTCTTTAATAATCACACTTTACTCTTAGGTTCTTTAATAATCACACTTTACTCTGTGGTTCGTTAATAATCACACATTTCTCTGTGGTTCTTTAATAATCACACTTTACTCTGAGGTTCTTTAATAATCACACTTTGCTCTGAGGTTCTTTAATAATCACACTTTAGTCTGAGGTTCTTTAATAATCACACTTTACTCTGAGGTTCTTTAATAATCACACTTTGCTCTGAGGTTCTTTAATAATCACACTTTAGTCTGAGGTTCTTTAATAATCACACTTTACTCTGAGATTCTTTAATAATCACACTTTACTCTGAGGTTCTTTAATAATCACACTTTACTCTGTGGTTCTTTAATAATCACACATGACACTGAGGTTCTTTAATAATCACACTTTGCTCTGAGGTTCTTTAATAATCACACTTTACTCTGTGGTTCTTTAATAATCACACATGACACTGAGGTTCTTTAATAATCACACTTTGCTCTGAGGTTCTTTAATAATCACACTGTACTCTGTGGTACTTTAATTATAACACTTTACTCTGAGGTTCTTTAATAATCACACTTTACTCTGAGGTTCTTTAATAATCACACTTTACTCTGTGGTTCTTTAATAATCACACATTTCTCTGTGGTTCTTTAATAATCACACTTTACTCTGAGGTTCTTTAATAATCACACTTTACTCTGAGGTTCTTTAATAATCACACTTTTCTCTGAGGTTTTTTAATAATCACACTTAACTCTGAGGTTCTTTAATAATCACACTTTTCTCTGAAGTTCTTTAATAATCACACTTTTCTCTGAAGTTCTTTAATAATCACACTGTACTCTGAGGTTCTTTAATAATCACACTTTACTCTGAGGTTCGTTAATAATCACACATTTTTCTGAAGTTCTTTAATAATCACACTTTTCTCTGAGGTTCTTTAATAATCACACTTTACTCTGAGGTTCTTTAATAATCACTCTTTACTCTGAGGTTCTTTAATAATCACACTGTACTCTATGGTTCTTTAATAATCACACTTTACTCTGAGGTTCTGTAATAATCACACTTAACTCTGAGGTTCTTTAATAATCACACTTTACTCTGAGGTTCTTTAATAATCACACTGTACTCTATGGTTCTTTAATAATCACACTTTACTCTGAGGTTCTTTAATAATCACACTTAACTCTGAGGTTCTTTAATAATCACACTTTACTCTGTGGTTCTTTAATAATCACACATTTCTCTGTGGTTCTTTAATAATCACACTTTACTCTGTGGTTCTTTAATAATCACACTTTACTCTGAGGTTCCTTAATAATGACACTTTACTCTGGGGTTCTTTAATAATCACACTTTACTCTGAGGTTCTTTAATAATCACACTTTTCCTCTGAGGTTCTTTAATAATCACACTTTACCCTGAGTTTCTTTAATAATCACACGTAACTCTGAGGTTCTTTACTAATCACACTTTACTCTGAGGTTCTTTAATAATCACACTTTACTCTGAGGTTCTTTAATAATCACACTTTACTCTGTGGTTCTTTAATAATCGCACATGACACTGGTTCTTTAATAATCACACTTTACTCTGAGGTTCTTTAATAATCACACTTTACTCTGAGGTTCTTTAATAATCTCTCTTTACTCTGTGGTTCTTTAAAAATCACACATTTCTCTGTGGTTCTTTAATAATCACACTTTACTCTGTGGTTCTTTAATAATCACACTTTACTCTGAGGTTCTCTAATAGTCACACTTTACTCTGAGGTTCTTTAATAATCAACACTTTACTCTGAGGTTCTTTAATAATCACACTTTACTCTGTGGTTCTTTAATAATCACACTTTACTCTGAGGTTCGTTAATAATCACACATTACTCTGAGGTTCTTTAATAATCACACTTTGCTCTGAGGTTCTTTAATAATCACCCTTTACTCTGTGGGTCTTTAATAATCTCACATTTCTCTGTGGTTCTTTAATAATAACACTTTACTCCGTGGTTCTTTAATAATCACACTTTACTCTGAGGTTCTTTAATAATCACACTTTACTCTGTGGTTCTTTAATAATCACACATGACACTGAGGTTCTTTAATAATTACACTTTTCTCTGAGGTTCTTTAATAATCACACTTTACTCTGAGATTCTTTAACAATCACACTTTACTCTGAGGTTCTTTAAAAATCACACTTTTCTCTGTGGTTGTTTAATAATCACACTTTACTCTGAGATTCTTTAAAAATCACACTTTACTCTGAGGTTCTTTAATAATCACACTTTACTCTGAGGTTCTTTAATAATCACAGTTTTTTCTGAGGTTCTTTAATAATAACACTTTACTCTGAGGTTCTTTAATAATCACACTTTTCTCTGAGGTTCTTTAATAATCACACTTTTCTCTGAGGTTATTTAATAATCACACTTTTCTCTGTGGTTCTTTAATAATCACAATTTACTCTGAGGTTCTTTAATAATCACACTTTACTCTGAGGTTCTTTAATAATCACACTGTACTCTGTGGTTCTTTAATAATCACACTTTAATCTTTGGTTCTTTAATAATCACACTTTTCTCTGAGGTTCTTTAATAATCACACTTTACTCTGTGGTTCTTTAATAATCACACATGACACTGAGGTTCTTTTATAATTACACTTTTCTCTGAGGTTCTTTAATAATCACAATTTACTCTGTGGTTCTTTAATAATCACACTTTTCTCTGTGGTTCTTTAATAATCACACATTTCTCTGTGGTTCTTTAATAATCATACTTTACTCTGTGGTTCTTTAATAATCACACTTTTCTCTGAGGTTCTTTAATAATCACACATTTCTCTGTGGTTCTTTAATAATCACACTTTTCTCTGTGGTTCTTTAATAATCACACATTTCTCTGTGGTTCTTTAATAATCATACTTTACTCTGAGGTTCTTTAATAATCACACTTTACTCTGAGGTTCCTTAATAATCACACTTTACTCTGGGGTTCTTTAATAATCACACTTTACTCTGAGGTTCTTTAATAATCACACTTTTCCTCTGAGGTTCTTTAATAATCACACTTTACTCTGAGGTTCTTTAATAATCACACTTTACTCTGTGGTTCTTTAATAGTCACACTTTACTCTGAGGTTCTTTAATAATCACACTTTACTCTGAGGTTCTTTAATAATCAACACTTTACTCTGAGGTTCTTTAATAATCACACTCTACTCGGTGGTTCTTTAATAATCACACATTACTCTGAGGTTCTTTAATAATCACACTTTACTCTGAGGTTCTTTAATAATCACACTTTGCTCTGAGGTTCTTTAATAATCACCCTTTACTCTGTGGGTCTTTAATAATCTCACATTTCTCTGTGGTTCTTTAATAATAACACTTTACTCTGTGGTTCTTTAATAATCACACTTTACTCTGAGGTTCTTTAATAATCACACATGACACTGAGGTTCTTTAATAATTACACTGTACTCTGTGGTACTTTAATAATCACACTTTACTCTGTGGTTCTTTAATAATCACACTTTACTCTGTGGTTCTTTAATAATCACACTTTACTCTGAGGTTCTTTAATAATCACACTTTACTCTGTGGTTCTTTAATAATAACACTTTACTCTGTGGTTCTTTAATAATCACACTTTACTCTGAGGTTCTTTAATAATCACACTTTACTCTGTGGTTCTTTAATAATCACACTTTACTCTGTGGTTCTTTAATAATCACACTTTACTCTGTGGTTCTTTAATAATCACACTTTACTCTGAGGTTCCTTAATAATGACACTTTACTCTGGGGTTCTTTAATAATCACACTTTACTCTGAGGTTCTTTAATAATCACACTTTTCCTCTGAGGTTCTTTAATAATCACACTTTACTCTGTGGTTCTTTAATAATCACACTTTACTCTGTGGTTCTTTAATAATCACACTTTACTCTGTGGTTCTTTAATAATCACACTTTACTCTGTGGTTCTTTAATAATCACACTTTACTCTGAGGTTCGTTAATAATCACACATTACTCTGAGGTTCTTTAATAATCACACTTTGCTCTGTGGTTCTTTAATAATCACACTTTAATCTTTGGTTCTTTAATAATCACACTTTTCTCTGAGGTTCTTTAATAATCACACTTTACTCTGTGGTTCTTTAATAATCACACATGACACTGAGGTTCTTTTATAATTACACTTTTCTCTGAGGTTCTTTAATAATCACACTTTACTCTGTGGTTCTTTAATAATCACACTTTTCTCTGTGGTTCTTTAATAATCACACATTTCTCTGTGGTTCTTTAATAATCATACTTTACTCTGTGGTTCTTTAATAATCACACTTTTCTCTGAGGTTCTTTAATAATCACACATTTCTCTGTGGTTCTTTAATAATCACACTTTTCTCTGTGGTTCTTTAATAATCACACATTTCTCTGTGGTTCTTTAATAATCATACTTTACTCTTAGGTTCTTTAATAATCACACTTTACTCTGAGGTTCCTTAATAATCACACTTTACTCTGGGGTTCTTTAATAATCACACTTTACTCTGAGGTTCTTTAATAATCACACTTTTCCTCTGAGGTTCTTTAATAATCACACTTTACTCTGAGGTTCTTTAATAATCACACTTTACTCTGTGGTTCTTTAATAGTCACACTTTACTCTGAGGTTCTTTAATAATCACACTTTACTCTGAGGTTCTTTAATAATCAACACTTTACTCTGAGGTTCTTTAATAATCACACTCTACTCGGTGATTCTTTAATAATCACACATTACTCTGAGGTTCTTTAATAATCACACTTTACTCTGAGGTTCTTTAATAATCACACTTTGCTCTGAGGTTCTTTAATAATCACCCTTTACTCTGAGGGTCTTTAATAATCTCACATTTCTCTGTGGTTCTTTAATAATAACACTTTACTCTGTGGTTCTTTAATAATCACACTTTACTCTGAGGTTCTTTAATAATCACACATGACACTGAGGTTCTTTAATAATTACACTGTACTCTGTGGTACTTTAATAATCACACTTTACTCTGTGGTTCTTTAATAATCACACTTTACTCTGTGGTTCTTTAATAATCACACTTTACTCTGAGGTTCTTTAATAATCACACTTTACTCTGTGGTTCTTTAATAATAACACTTTACTCTGTGGTTCTTTAATAATCACACTTTACTCTGAGGTTCTTTAATAATCACACTTTACTCTGTGGTTCTTTAATAATCACACTTTACTCTGTGGTTCTTTAATAATCACACTTTACTCTGTGGTTCTTTAATAATCACACTTTACTCTGAGGTTCCTTAATAATGACACTTTACTCTGGGGTTCTTTAATAATCACACTTTACTCTGAGGTTCTTTAATAATCACACTTTTCCTCTGAGGTTCTTTAATAATCACACTTTACTCTGTGGTTCTTTAATAATCACACTTTACTCTGTGGTTCTTTAATAATCACACTTTACTCTGTGGTTCTTTAATAATCACACTTTACTCTGTGGTTCTTTAATAATCACACTTTACTCTGAGGTTCGTTAATAATCACACATTACTCTGAGGTTCTTTAATAATCACACTTTGCTCTGAGGTTCTTTAATAATCACCCTTTACTCTGTGGGTCTTTAATAATCTCACATTTCTCTGTGGTTCTTTAATAATAACACTTTACTCCGTGGTTCTTTAATAATCACACTTTACTCTGAGGTTCTTTAATAATCACACTTTACTCTGTGGTTCTTTAATAATCACACTTTACTCTGTGGTTCTTTAATAGTCACACTTTACTCTGAGGTTCTTTAATAATCACACTTTACTCTGAGGTTCTTTAATAATCTCACATTTCTCTGTGGTTCTTTAATAATAACACTTTACTCTGTGGTTCTTTAATAATCACACTTTACTCTGAGGTTCTTTAATAATCACACATGACACTGAGATTCTTTAATAATTACACTGTACTCTGTGGTACTTTAATAATTACACTTTACTCTGTGGTTCTTTAATAATCACACTTTACTCTGTGGTTCTTTAATAATCACACTTTACTCTGTGGTTCTTTAATAATCACACTTTACTCTGAGGTTCTTTAATAATCACACTTTACTCTGTGGTTCTTTAATAATCACACTTTGCTCTGGGGTTCTTTAATAATCACACTTTACTCTGAGGTTCTTTAATAATCACACTTTTCCTCTGAGGTTCTTTAATAATCACACTTTACTCTGAGGTTCTTTAATAATCACACTTTACTCTGTGGTTCTTTAGTAATCTCACATTTATGTATGGTTCTTTAATAATCACACTTTACTCTGAGGTTCTTTAATAATCACACTTTACTCTGTGGTTCTTTAATAATCACACTTTACTCTGAGGTTCTTTAATAATCACACTTTACTCTGAGGTTCTTTAATAATCACACTTTACTCTGAGGTTCTTTAATAATCACACATTTCTCTGTGGTTCTTTAATAATCACACTTTACTCTGTGGTTCGTTAATAATCACACATTTCTCTGTGTTTCTTTATTAATCACACTTTACTCTGTGGTTATTTAATAATCACACTTTACTCTGAGGTTCTTTAATAATCACACTTTACTCTGAGATTCTTTAATAATCACACTTTACTCTGAGGTTCTTTAATAATCACACTTTGCTCTGAGGTTCTTTAATAATCACACTTTACTCTGTGGTTCTTTAATAATCACCCTTTACTCTGAGATTCTTTAACAATCACACTTTACTCTGAGGTTCTTTAAAAATCACACTTTTCTCTGTGGTTGTTTAATAATCACACTTTACTCTGAGATTCTTTAAAAATCACACTTTACTCTGAGGTTCTTTAATAATCACACTTTACTCTGAGGTTCTTTAATAATCACACTTTTCTCTGAGGTTCTTTAATAATCACACTTTTCTCTGAGGTTCTTTAATAATCACACTTTTCTCTGTGGTTCTTTAATAATCACAATTTACTCTGAGGTTCTTTAATAATCACACTTTACTCTGAGGTTCTTTAATAATCACACTGTACTCTGTGGTTCTTTAATAATCACACTTTACTCTTTGGTTCTTTAATAATCACACTTTTCTCTGAGGTTCTTTAATAATCACACTTTACTCTGTGGTTCTTTAATAATCACACATGACACTGAGGTTCTTTAATAATTACACTTTTCTCTGAGGTTCTTTAATAATCACACTTTACTCTGTGGTTCTTTAATAATCACACTTTTCTCTGTGGTTCTTTAATAATCACACATTTCTCTGTGGTTCTTTAATAATCATACTTTACTCTGTGGTTCTTTAATAATCACACTTTTCTCTGAGGTTCTTTAATAATCACACATTTCTCTGTGGTTCTTTAATAATCACACTTTTCTCTGTGGTTCTTTAATAATCACACATTTCTCTGTGGTTCTTTAATAATCATACTTTACTCTGAGGTTCTTTAATAATCACACTTTACTCTGAGGTTCCTTAATAATCACACTTTACTCTGGGGTTCTTTAATAATAACACTTTACTCTGAGGTTCTTTAATAATCACACTTTTCCTCTGAGGTTCTTTAATAATCACACTTTACTCTGAGGTTCTTTAATAATCACACTTTACTCTGTGGTTCTTTAATAGTCACACTTTACTCTGAGGTTCTTTAATAATCACACTTTACTCTGAGGTTCTTTAATAATCTCACATTTCTCTGTGGTTCTTTAATAATAACACTTTACTCTGTGGTTCTTTAATAATCACACTTTACTCTGAGGTTCTTTAATAATCACACATGACACTGAGATTCTTTAATAATTACACTGTACTCTGTGGTACTTTAATAATTACACTTTACTCTGTGGTTCTTTAATAATCACACTTTACTCTGTGGTTCTTTAATAATCACACTTTACTCTGTGGTTCTTTAATAATCACACTTTACTCTGAGGTTCTTTAATAATCACACTTTACTCTGTGGTTCTTTAATAATCACACTTTACTCTGGGGTTCTTTAATAATCACACTTTACTCTGAGGTTCTTTAATAATCACACTTTTCCTCTGAGGTTCTTTAATAATCACACTTTACTCTGAGGTTCTTTAATAATCACACTTTACTCTGTGGTTCTTTAGTAATCTCACATTTATGTATGGTTCTTTAATAATCACACTTTACTCTGAGGTTCTTTAATAATCACACTTTACTCTGTGGTTCTTTAATAATCACACTTTACTCTGAGGTTCTTTAATAATCACACTTTACTCTGAGGTTCTTTAATAATCACACTTTACTCTGTGGTTCTTTAATAATCACACTTTACTCTGTGGTTCGTTAATAATCACACATTTCTCTGTGTTTCTTTATTAATCACACTTTACTCTGAGGTTCTTTAATAATCACACTTTACTCTGAGGTTCTTTAATAATCACACTTTACTCTGAGGTTCTTTAATAATCACACTTTACTCTGAGGTTCTTTAATAATCACACTTTGCTCTGAGGTTCTTTAATAATCACACTTTACTCTGTGGTTCTTTAATAATCACCCTTTACTCTGAGATTCTTTAACAATCACACTTTACTCTGAGGTTCTTTAATAATCACACTTTACTCTGAGGTTCTTTAATAATCACACTTTGCTCTGAGGTTCTTTAATAATCACACCTTTCTCTGTGGTTGTTTAATAATCACATTTTACTCTGAGATTCTTTAACAATCACACTTTACTCTGAGGTTCTTTAATAATCACACTTTTCTCTGTGGTTGTTTAATAATCACACTTTACTCTGAGATTCTTTAAAAATCACACTTTACTCTGAGGTTCTTTAATAATCACACTTTACTCTGTGGTTCTTTAGTAATCTCACATTTATGTATGGTTCTTTAATAATCACACATTACTCTGAGGTTCTTTAATAATCACACTTTACTCTGTGGTTCTTTAATGATCACACTTTACTCTGAGGTTCTTTAATAATCACACTTTACTCTGAGGTTCTTTAATAATCACACTTTACTATGAGGTTCTTTAATAATCTCACATTTCTCTATGGTTCTTTAATAATAACACTTTACTCTGTGGTTATTTAATAATCACACTTTACTCTGAGGTTCTTTAACAATCACACTTTACTCTGTGGTCCTTTAATAATCACACTTAACTCTGAGGTTCTTTAATGATCACACTTAACTCTGAGGTTCTTTAATAATCACACTTTACTCTGAGGTTCTTTAATAATCACACTTAACTATGAGGTTCTTTAATGATCACACTTAACTCTGAGGTTCTTTAATAATCACACTTTGCTCTGAGGTTCTTTAATAATCGCACTTTACTCTGTGGTCCTTTAATAATCACACTTTACTCTGAGGTTCTTTAATAATCAAACTTTGCTCTGTGGTTCTTTAATAATCACACATGACACTGAGGTTCTTTAATAATCACACTTTACTCTGAGGTTCTTTAATAATCACACATTATTCTGTAGTTCTTAAATAAATAAAGTTTTCTCTGTGGTTCTTTATTAATCACACTTTACTCTGTGGTTCTTTAATAATCACACTTTTCTCTGTGGTTCTTTAATAATCACACTTTACTCTTAGGTTCTTTAATAATCACACTTTACTCTGTGGTTCGTTAATAATCACACATTTCTCTGTGGTTCTTTAATAATCACACTTTACTCTGAGGTTCTTTAATAATCACACTTTGCTCTGAGGTTCTTTAATAATCACACTTTAGTCTGAGGTTCTTTAATAATCACACTTTACTCTGAGGTTCTTTAATAATCACACTTTGCTCTGAGGTTCTTTAATAATCACACTTTAGTCTGAGGTTCTTTAATAATCACACTTTACTCTGAGATTCTTTAATAATCACACTTTACTCTGAGGTTCTTTAATAATCACACTTTACTCTGTGGTTCTTTAATAATCACACATGACACTGAGGTTCTTTAATAATCACACTTTGCTCTGAGGTTCTTTAATAATCACACTTTACTCTGTGGTTCTTTAATAATCACACATGACACTGAGGTTCTTTAATAATCACACTTTGCTCTGAGGTTCTTTAATAATCACACTGTACTCTGTGGTACTTTAATTATAACACTTTACTCTGAGGTTCTTTAATAATCACACTTTACTCTGAGGTTCTTTAATAATCACACTTTACTCTGTGGTTCTTTAATAATCACACATTTCTCTGTGGTTCTTTAATAATCACACTTTACTCTGAGGTTCTTTAATAATCACACTTTACTCTGAGGTTCTTTAATAATCACACTTTTCTCTGAGGTTTTTTAATAATCACACTTAACTCTGAGGTTCTTTAATAATCACACTTTTCTCTGAAGTTCTTTAATAATCACACTTTTCTCTGAAGTTCTTTAATAATCACACTGTACTCTGAGGTTCTTTAATAATCACACTTTACTCTGAGGTTCGTTAATAATCACACATTTTTCTGAAGTTCTTTAATAATCACACTTTTCTCTGAGGTTCTTTAATAATCACACTTTACTCTGAGGTTCTTTAATAATCACTCTTTACTCTGAGGTTCTTTAATAATCACACTGTACTCTATGGTTCTTTAATAATCACACTTTACTCTGAGGTTCTGTAATAATCACACTTAACTCTGAGGTTCTTTAATAATCACACTTTACTCTGAGGTTCTTTAATAATCACACTGTACTCTATGGTTCTTTAATAATCACACTTTACTCTGAGGTTCTTTAATAATCACACTTAACTCTGAGGTTCTTTAATAATCACACTTTACTCTGTGGTTCTTTAATAATCACACATTTCTCTGTGGTTCTTTAATAATCACACTTTACTCTGTGGTTCTTTAATAATCACACTTTACTCTGAGGTTCCTTAATAATGACACTTTACTCTGGGGTTCTTTAATAATCACACTTTACTCTGAGGTTCTTTAATAATCACACTTTTCCTCTGAGGTTCTTTAATAATCACACTTTACCCTGAGTTTCTTTAATAATCACACTTAACTCTGAGGTTCTTTACTAATCACACTTTACTCTGAGGTTCTTTAATAATCACACTTTACTCTGAGGTTCTTTAATAATCACACTTTACTCTGTGGTTCTTTAATAATCGCACATGACACTGGTTCTTTAATAATCACACTTTACTCTGAGGTTCTTTAATAATCACACTTTACTCTGAGGTTCTTTAATAATCTCTCTTTACTCTGTGGTTCTTTAAAAATCACACATTTCTCTGTGGTTCTTTAATAATCACACTTTACTCTGTGGTTCTTTAATAATCACACTTTACTCTGAGGTTCTCTAATAGTCACACTTTACTCTGAGGTTCTTTAATAATCAACACTTTACTCTGAGGTTCTTTAATAATCACACTTTACTCTGTGGTTCTTTAATAATCACACTTTACTCTGAGGTTCGTTAATAATCACACATTACTCTGAGGTTCTTTAATAATCACACTTTGCTCTGAGGTTCTTTAATAATCACCCTTTACTCTGTGGGTCTTTAATAATCTCACATTTCTCTGTGGTTCTTTAATAATAACACTTTACTCCGTGGTTCTTTAATAATCACACTTTACTCTGAGGTTCTTTAATAATCACACTTTACTCTGTGGTTCTTTAATAATCACACATGACACTGAGGTTCTTTAATAATTACACTTTTCTCTGAGGTTCTTTAATAATCACACTTTACTCTGAGATTCTTTAACAATCACACTTTACTCTGAGGTTCTTTAAAAATCACACTTTTCTCTGTGGTTGTTTAATAATCACACTTTACTCTGAGATTCTTTAAAAATCACACTTTACTCTGAGGTTCTTTAATAATCACACTTTACTCTGAGGTTCTTTAATAATCACAGTTTTTTCTGAGGTTCTTTAATAATAACACTTTACTCTGAGGTTCTTTAATAATCACACTTTTCTCTGAGGTTCTTTAATAATCACACTTTTCTCTGAGGTTATTTAATAATCACACTTTTCTCTGTGGTTCTTTAATAATCACAATTTACTCTGAGGTTCTTTAATAATCACACTTTACTCTGAGGTTCTTTAATAATCACACTGTACTCTGTGGTTCTTTAATAATCACACTTTAATCTTTGGTTCTTTAATAATCACACTTTTCTCTGAGGTTCTTTAATAATCACACTTTACTCTGTGGTTCTTTAATAATCACACATGACACTGAGGTTCTTTTATAATTACACTTTTCTCTGAGGTTCTTTAATAATCACAATTTACTCTGTGGTTCTTTAATAATCACACTTTTCTCTGTGGTTCTTTAATAATCACACATTTCTCTGTGGTTCTTTAATAATCATACTTTACTCTGTGGTTCTTTAATAATCACACTTTTCTCTGAGGTTCTTTAATAATCACACATTTCTCTGTGGTTCTTTAATAATCACACTTTTCTCTGTGGTTCTTTAATAATCACACATTTCTCTGTGGTTCTTTAATAATCATACTTTACTCTGAGGTTCTTTAATAATCACACTTTACTCTGAGGTTCCTTAATAATCACACTTTACTCTGGGGTTCTTTAATAATCACACTTTACTCTGAGGTTCTTTAATAATCACACTTTTCCTCTGAGGTTCTTTAATAATCACACTTTACTCTGAGGTTCTTTAATAATCACACTTTACTCTGTGGTTCTTTAATAGTCACACTTTACTCTGAGGTTCTTTAATAATCACACTTTACTCTGAGGTTCTTTAATAATCAACACTTTACTCTGAGGTTCTTTAATAATCACACTCTACTCGGTGGTTCTTTAATAATCACACATTACTCTGAGGTTCTTTAATAATCACACTTTACTCTGAGGTTCTTTAATAATCACACTTTGCTCTGAGGTTCTTTAATAATCACCCTTTACTCTGTGGGTCTTTAATAATCTCACATTTCTCTGTGGTTCTTTAATAATAACACTTTACTCTGTGGTTCTTTAATAATCACACTTTACTCTGAGGTTCTTTAATAATCACACATGACACTGAGGTTCTTTAATAATTACACTGTACTCTGTGGTACTTTAATAATCACACTTTACTCTGTGGTTCTTTAATAATCACACTTTACTCTGTGGTTCTTTAATAATCACACTTTACTCTGAGGTTCTTTAATAATCACACTTTACTCTGTGGTTCTTTAATAATAACACTTTACTCTGTGGTTCTTTAATAATCACACTTTACTCTGAGGTTCTTTAATAATCACACTTTACTCTGTGGTTCTTTAATAATCACACTTTACTCTGTGGTTCTTTAATAATCACACTTTACTCTGTGGTTCTTTAATAATCACACTTTACTCTGAGGTTCCTTAATAATGACACTTTACTCTGGGGTTCTTTAATAATCACACTTTACTCTGAGGTTCTTTAATAATCACACTTTTCCTCTGAGGTTCTTTAATAATCACACTTTACTCTGTGGTTCTTTAATAATCACACTTTACTCTGTGGTTCTTTAATAATCACACTTTACTCTGTGGTTCTTTAATAATCACACTTTACTCTGTGGTTCTTTAATAATCACACTTTACTCTGAGGTTCGTTAATAATCACACATTACTCTGAGGTTCTTTAATAATCACACTTTGCTCTGTGGTTCTTTAATAATCACACTTTAATCTTTGGTTCTTTAATAATCACACTTTTCTCTGAGGTTCTTTAATAATCACACTTTACTCTGTGGTTCTTTAATAATCACACATGACACTGAGGTTCTTTTATAATTACACTTTTCTCTGAGGTTCTTTAATAATCACACTTTACTCTGTGGTTCTTTAATAATCACACTTTTCTCTGTGGTTCTTTAATAATCACACATTTCTCTGTGGTTCTTTAATAATCATACTTTACTCTGTGGTTCTTTAATAATCACACTTTTCTCTGAGGTTCTTTAATAATCACACATTTCTCTGTGGTTCTTTAATAATCACACTTTTCTCTGTGGTTCTTTAATAATCACACATTTCTCTGTGGTTCTTTAATAATCATACTTTACTCTTAGGTTCTTTAATAATCACACTTTACTCTGAGGTTCCTTAATAATCACACTTTACTCTGGGGTTCTTTAATAATCACACTTTACTCTGAGGTTCTTTAATAATCACACTTTTCCTCTGAGGTTCTTTAATAATCACACTTTACTCTGAGGTTCTTTAATAATCACACTTTACTCTGTGGTTCTTTAATAGTCACACTTTACTCTGAGGTTCTTTAATAATCACACTTTACTCTGAGGTTCTTTAATAATCAACACTTTACTCTGAGGTTCTTTAATAATCACACTCTACTCGGTGATTCTTTAATAATCACACATTACTCTGAGGTTCTTTAATAATCACACTTTACTCTGAGGTTCTTTAATAATCACACTTTGCTCTGAGGTTCTTTAATAATCACCCTTTACTCTGTGGGTCTTTAATAATCTCACATTTCTCTGTGGTTCTTTAATAATAACACTTTACTCTGTGGTTCTTTAATAATCACACTTTACTCTGAGGTTCTTTAATAATCACACATGACACTGAGGTTCTTTAATAATTACACTGTACTCTGTGGTACTTTAATAATCACACTTTACTCTGTGGTTCTTTAATAATCACACTTTACTCTGTGGTTCTTTAATAATCACACTTTACTCTGAGGTTCTTTAATAATCACACTTTACTCTGTGGTTCTTTAATAATAACACTTTACTCTGTGGTTCTTTAATAATCACACTTTACTCTGAGGTTCTTTAATAATCACACTTTACTCTGTGGTTCTTTAATAATCACACTTTACTCTGTGGTTCTTTAATAATCACACTTTACTCTGTGGTTCTTTAATAATCACACTTTACTCTGAGGTTCCTTAATAATGACACTTTACTCTGGGGTTCTTTAATAATCACACTTTACTCTGAGGTTCTTTAATAATCACACTTTTCCTCTGAGGTTCTTTAATAATCACACTTTACTCTGTGGTTCTTTAATAATCACACTTTACTCTGTGGTTCTTTAATAATCACACTTTACTCTGTGGTTCTTTAATAATCACACTTTACTCTGTGGTTCTTTAATAATCACACTTTACTCTGAGGTTCGTTAATAATCACACATTACTCTGAGGTTCTTTAATAATCACACTTTGCTCTGAGGTTCTTTAATAATCACCCTTTACTCTGTGGGTCTTTAATAATCTCACATTTCTCTGTGGTTCTTTAATAATAACACTTTACTCCGTGGTTCTTTAATAATCACACTTTACTCTGAGGTTCTTTAATAATCACACTTTACTCTGTGGTTCTTTAATAATCACACATGACACTGAGGTTCTTTAATAATTACACTTTTCTCTGAGGTTCTTTAATAATCACACTTTACTCTGAGATTCTTTAACAATCACACTTTACTCTGAGGTTCTTTAAAAATCACACTTTTCTCTGTGGTTGTTTAATAATCACACTTTACTCTGAGATTCTTTAAAAATCACACTTTACTCTGAGGTTCTTTAATAATCACACTTTACTCTGAGGTTCTTTAATAATCACAGTTTTTTCTGAGGTTCTTTAATAATAACACTTTACTCTGAGGTTCTTTAATAATCACACTTTTCTCTGATGTTCTTTAATAATCACACTTTTCTCTGAGGTTATTTAATAATCACACTTTTCTCTGTGGTTCTTTAATAATCACAATTTACTCTGAGGTTCTTTAATAATCACACTTTACTCTGAGGTTCTTTAATAATCACACGGTACTCTGTGGTTCTTTAATAATCACACTTTAATCTTTGGTTCTTTAATAATCACACTTTTCTCTGAGGTTCTTTAATAATCACACTTTACTCTGTGGTTCTTTAATAATCACACATGACACTGAGGTTCTTTTATAATTACACTTTTCTCTGAGGTTCTTTAATAATCACACTTTACTCTGTGGTTCTTTAATAATCACACTTTTCTCTGTGGTTCTTTAATAATCACACATTTCTCTGTGGTTCTTTAATAATCATACTTTACTCTGTGGTTCTTTAATAATCACACTTTTCTCTGAGGTTCTTTAATAATCACACATTTCTCTGTGGTTCTTTAATAATCACACTTTTCTCTGTGGTTCTTTAATAATCACACATTTCTCTGTGGTTCTTTAATAATCATACTTTACTCTGAGGTTCTTTAATAATCACACTTTACTCTGAGGTTCCTTAATAATCACACTTTACTCTGGGGTTCTTTAATAATCACACTTTACTCTGAGGTTCTTTAATAATCACACTTTTCCTCTGAGGTTCTTTAATAATCACACTTTACTCTGAGGTTCTTTAATAATCACACTTTACTCTGTGGTTCTTTAATAGTCACACTTTACTCTGAGGTTCTTTAATAATCACACTTTACTCTGAGGTTCTTTAATAATCAACACTTTACTCTGAGGTTCTTTAATAATCACACTCTACTCGGTGGTTCTTTAATAATCACACATTACTCTGAGGTTCTTTAATAATCACACTTTACTCTGAGGTTCTTTAATAATCACACTTTGCTCTGAGGTTCTTTAATAATCACCCTTTACTCTGTGGGTCTTTAATAATCTCACATTTCTCTGTGGTTCTTTAATAATAACACTTTACTCTGTGGTTCTTTAATAATCACACTTTACTCTGAGGTTCTTTAATAATCACACATGACACTGAGGTTCTTTAATAATTACACTGTACTCTGTGGTACTTTAATAATCACACTTTACTCTGTGGTTCTTTAATAATCACACTTTACTCTGTGGTTCTTTAATAATCACACTTTACTCTGAGGTTCTTTAATAATCACACTTTACTCTGTGGTTCTTTAATAATAACACTTTACTCTGTGGTTCTTTAATAATCACACTTTACTCTGAGGTTCTTTAATAATCACACTTTACTCTGTGGTTCTTTAATAATCACACTTTACTCTGTGGTTCTTTAATAATCACACTTTACTCTGTGGTTCTTTAATAATCACACTTTACTCTGAGGTTCCTTAATAATGACACTTTACTCTGGGGTTCTTTAATAATCACACTTTACTCTGAGGTTCTTTAATAATCACACTTTTCCTCTGAGGTTCTTTAATAATCACACTTTACTCTGAGGTTCTTTAATAATCACACTTTACTCTGTGGTTCTTTAGTAATCTCACATTTATGTATGGTTCTTTAATAATCACACTTTACTCTGTGGTTCTTTAATAATCACACTTTACTCTGTGGTTCTTTAATAATCACACTTTACTCTGTGGTTCTTTAATAATCACACTTTACTCTGAGGTTCCTTAATAATGACACTTTACTCTGGGGTTCTTTAATAATCACACTTTACTCTGAGGTTCTTTAATAATCACACTTTTCTCTGAGGTTCTTTAATAATCACACTTTTCTCTGAGGTTCTTTAATAATCACACTTTTCTCTGTGGTTCTTTAATAATCACAATTTACTCTGAGGTTCTTTAATAATCACACTTTACTCTGAGGTTCTTTAATAATCACACTGTACTCTGTGGTTCTTTAATAATCACACTTTACTCTTTGGTTCTTTAATAATCACACTTTTCTCTGAGGTTCTTTAATAATCACACTTTACTCTGTGGTTCTTTAATAATCACACATGACACTGAGGTTCTTTAATAATTACACTTTTCTCTGAGGTTCTTTAATAATCACACTTTACTCTGTGGTTCTTTAATAATCACACTTTTCTCTGTGGTTCTTTAATAATCACACATTTCTCTGTGGTTCTTTAATAATCATACTTTACTCTGTGGTTCTTTAATAATCACACTTTTCTCTGAGGTTCTTTAATAATCACACATTTCTCTGTGGTTCTTTAATAATCACACTTTTCTCTGTGGTTCTTTAATAATCACACATTTCTCTGTGGTTCTTTAATAATCATACTTTACTCTGAGGTTCTTTAATAATCACACTTTACTCTGAGGTTCCTTAATAATCACACTTTACTCTGGGGTTCTTTAATAATCACACTTTACTCTGAGGTTCTTTAATAATCACACTTTTCCTCTGAGGTTCTTTAATAATCACACTTTACTCTGAGGTTCTTTAATAATCACACTTTACTCTGTGGTTCTTTAATAGTCACACTTTACTCTGAGGTTCTTTAATAATCACACTTTACTCTGAGGTTCTTTAATAATCTCACATTTCTCTGTGGTTCTTTAATAATAACACTTTACTCTGTGGTTCTTTAATAATCACACTTTACTCTGAGGTTCTTTAATAATCACACATGACACTGAGATTCTTTAATAATTACACTGTACTCTGTGGTACTTTAATAATTACACTTTACTCTGTGGTTCTTTAATAATCACACTTTACTCTGTGGTTCTTTAATAATCACACTTTACTCTGTGGTTCTTTAATAATCACACTTTACTCTGAGGTTCTTTAATAATCACACTTTACTCTGTGGTTCTTTAATAATCACACTTTACTCTGGGGTTCTTTAATAATCACACTTTACTCTGAGGTTCTTTAATAATCACACTTTTCCTCTGAGGTTCTTTAATAATCACACTTTACTCTGAGGTTCTTTAATAATCACACTTTACTCTGTGGTTCTTTAGTAATCTCACATTTATGTATGGTTCTTTAATAATCACACTTTACTCTGAGGTTCTTTAATAATCACACTTTACTCTGTGGTTCTTTAATAATCACACTTTACTCTGAGGTTCTTTAATAATCACACTTTACTCTGAGGTTCTTTAATAATCACACTTTACTCTGAGGTTCTTTAATAATCACACATTTCTCTGTGGTTCTTTAATAATCACACTTTACTCTGTGGTTCGTTAATAATCACACATTTCTCTGTGTTTCTTTATTAATCACACTTTACTCTGAGGTTCTTTAATAATCACACTTTACTCTGAGGTTCTTTAATAATCACACTTTACTCTGAGATTCTTTAATAATCACACTTTACTCTGAGGTTCTTTAATAATCACACTTTGCTCTGAGGTTCTTTAATAATCACACTTTACTCTGTGGTTCTTTAATAATCACCCTTTACTCTGAGATTCTTTAACAATCACACTTTACTCTGAGGTTCTTTAATAATCACACTTTACTCTGTGGTTCTTTAATAATCACACATGACACTGAGGTTCTTTAATAATTACACTTTTCTCTGAGTTTCTTTAATAATCACACTTTACTCTGAGATTCTTTAACAATCACACTTTACTCTGAGGTTCTTTAAAAATCACACTTTTCTCTGTGGTTGTTTAATAATCACACTTTACTCTGAGATTCTTTAAAAATCACACTTTACTCTGAGGTTCTTTAATAATCACACTTTACTCTGAGGTTCTTTAATAATCACACTTTTCTCTGAGGTTCTTTAATAATCACACTTTTCTCTGAGGTTCTTTAATAATCACACTTTTCTCTGTGGTTCTTTAATAATCACAATTTACTCTGAGGTTCTTTAATAATCACACTTTACTCTGAGGTTCTTTAATAATCACACTGTACTCTGTGGTTCTTTAATAATCACACTTTACTCTTTGGTTCTTTAATAATCACACTTTTCTCTGAGGTTCTTTAATAATCACACTTTACTCTGTGGTTCTTTAATAATCACACATGACACTGAGGTTCTTTAATAATTACACTTTTCTCTGAGGTTCTTTAATAATCACACTTTACTCTGTGGTTCTTTAATAATCACACTTTTCTCTGTGGTTCTTTAATAATCACACATTTCTCTGTGGTTCTTTAATAATCATACTTTACTCTGTGGTTCTTTAATAATCACACTTTTCTCTGAGGTTCTTTAATAATCACACATTTCTCTGTGGTTCTTTAATAATCACACTTTTCTCTGTGGTTCTTTAATAATCACACATTTCTCTGTGGTTCTTTAATAATCATACTTTACTCTGAGGTTCTTTAATAATCACACTTTACTCTGAGGTTCCTTAATAATCACACTTTACTCTGGGGTTCTTTAATAATCACACTTTACTCTGAGGTTCTTTAATAATCACACTTTTCCTCTGAGGTTCTTTAATAATCACACTTTACTCTGAGGTTCTTTAATAATCACACTTTACTCTGTGGTTCTTTAATAGTCACACTTTACTCTGAGGTTCTTTAATAATCACACTTTACTCTGAGGTTCTTTAATAATCTCACATTTCTCTGTGGTTCTTTAATAATAACACTTTACTCTGTGGTTCTTTAATAATCACACTTTACTCTGAGGTTCTTTAATAATCACACATGACACTGAGATTCTTTAATAATTACACTGTACTCTGTGGTACTTTAATAATTACACTTTACTCTGTGGTTCTTTAATAATCACACTTTACTCTGTGGTTCTTTAATAATCACACTTTACTCTGTGGTTCTTTAATAATCACACTTTACTCTGAGGTTCTTTAATAATCACACTTTACTCTGTGGTTCTTTAATAATCACACTTTACTCTGGGGTTCTTTAATAATCACACTTTACTCTGAGGTTCTTTAATAATCACACTTTTCCTCTGAGGTTCTTTAATAATCACACTTTACTCTGAGGTTCTTTAATAATCACACTTTACTCTGTGGTTCTTTAGTAATCTCACATTTATGTATGGTTCTTTAATAATCACACTTTACTCTGAGGTTCTTTAATAATCACACTTTACTCTGTGGTTCTTTAATAATCACACTTTACTCTGAGGTTCTTTAATAATCACACTTTACTCTGAGGTTCTTTAATAATCACACATTTCTCTGTGGTTCTTTAATAATCACACTTTACTCTGTGGTTCGTTAATAATCACACATTTCTCTGTGTTTCTTTATTAATCACACTTTACTCTGAGGTTCTTTAATAATCACACTTTACTCTGAGGTTCTTTAATAATCACACTTTACTCTGAGGTTCTTTAATAATCACACTTTACTCTGAGGTTCTTTAATAATCACACTTTGCTCTGAGGTTCTTTAATAATCACACTTTACTCTGTGGTTCTTTAATAATCACCCTTTACTCTGAGATTCTTTAACAATCACACTTTACTCTGAGGTTCTTTAATAATCACACTTTACTCTGAGGTTCTTTAATAATCACACTTTGCTCTGAGGTTCTTTAATAATCACACCTTTCTCTGTGGTTGTTTAATAATCACATTTTACTCTGAGATTCTTTAACAATCACACTTTACTCTGAGGTTCTTTAATAATCACACTTTTCTCTGTGGTTGTTTAATAATCACACTTTACTCTGAGATTCTTTAAAAATCACACTTTACTCTGAGGTTCTTTAATAATCACACTTTACTCTGTGGTTCTTTAGTAATCTCACATTTATGTATGGTTCTTTAATAATCACACATTACTCTGAGGTTCTTTAATAATCACACTTTACTCTGTGGTTCTTTAATGATCACACTTTACTCTGAGGTTCTTTAATAATCACACTTTACTCTGAGGTTCTTTAATAATCACACTTTACTATGAGGTTCTTTAATAATCTCACATTTCTCTATGGTTCTTTAATAATAACACTTTACTCTGTGGTTATTTAATAATCACACTTTACTCTGAGGTTCTTTAACAATCACACTTTACTCTGTGGTCCTTTAATAATCACAATTAACTCTGAGGTTCTTTAATGATCACACTTAACTCTGAGGTTCTTTAATAATCACACTTTACTCTGAGGTTCTTTAATAATCACACTTAACTATGAGGTTCTTTAATGATCACACTTAACTCTGAGGTTCTTTAATAATCAAACTTTGCTCTGAGGTTCTTTAATAATCGCACTTTACTCTGTGGTCCTTTAATAATCACACTTTACTCTGAGGTTCTTTAATAATCAAACTTTGCTCTGTGGTTCTTTAATAATCACACATGACACTGAGGTTCTTTAATAATCACACTTTACTCTGAGGTTCTTTAATAATCACACATTATTCTGTAGTTCTTAAATAAATAAAGTTTTCTCTGTGGTTCTTTATTAATCACACTTTACTCTGTGGTTCTTTAATAATCACACTTTTCTCTGTGGTTCTTTAATAATCACACTTTACTCTTAGGTTCTTTAATAATCACACTTTACTCTGTGGTTCGTTAATAATCACACATTTCTCTGTGGTTCTTTAATAATCACACTTTACTCTGAGGTTCTTTAATAATCACACTTTGCTCTGAGGTTCTTTAATAATCACACGTTAGTCTGAGGTTCTTTAATAATCACACTTTACTCTGAGGTTCTTTAATAATCACACTTTGCTCTGAGGTTCTTTAATAATCACACTTTAGTCTGAGGTTCTTTAATAATCACACTTTACTCTGAGATTCTTTAATAATCACACTTTACTCTGAGGTTCTTTAATAATCACACTTTACTCTGTGGTTCTTTAATAATCACACATGACACTGAGGTTCTTTAATAATCACACTTTGCTCTGAGGTTCTTTAATAATCACACTTTACTCTGTGGTTCTTTAATAATCACACATGACACTGAGGTTCTTTAATAATCACACTTTGCTCTGAGGTTCTTTAATAATCACACTGTACTCTGTGGTACTTTAATAATCACGCTTTACTCTGAGGTTCTTTAAAAATCACACTTTACTCTGAGGTTCTTTAATAATCACACTTTTCTCTGAGGTTCTTTAATAATCACACTTTTCTCTGTGGTTCTTTAATTATCACACTTTACTCTGTGGTTCTTTAATAATCACACTTTACTCTGAGGTTCTTTAATAATCACACTTTACTCTGTGGTTCTTTAATAATCACACTTTACTCTGGGGTTCTTTAATAATCACACTTTACTCTGAGGTTCTTTAATAATCACACTTTTCCTCTGAGGTTCTTTAATAATCACACTTTACTCTGAGGTTCTTTAATAATCACACTTTACTCTGTGGTTCTTTAGTAATCTCACATTTATGTATGGTTCTTTAATAATCACACTTTACTCTGAGGTTCTTTAATAATCACACTTTACTCTGAGGTTCTTTAATAATCACACTTTACTCTGAGGTTCTTTAATAATCACACATTTCTCTGTGGTTCTTTAATAATCACACTTTACTCTGTGGTTCGTTAATAATCACACATTTCTCTGTGGTTCTTTATTAATCACACTTTACTCTGAGGTTCTTTAATAATCACACTTTACTCTGAGGTTCCTTAATAATGACACTTTACTCTGGGGTTCTTTAATAATCACACTTTACTCTGAGGTTGTTTAATAATCACACTTTTCCTCTGAGGTTCTTTAATAATCACACTTTACTCTGAGGTTCTTTAATAATCACACTTTACTCTGTGGTTCTTTAGTAATCTCACATTTATGTATGGTTCTTTAATAATCACACTTTACTCTGAGGTTCTTTAATAATCACACTTTACTCTGTGGTTCTTTAATAATCACACTTTACTCTGAGGTTCTTTAATAATCACACTTTACTCTGAGGTTCTTTAATAATCACACTTTACTCTGAGGTTCTTTAATAATCACACATTTCTCTGTCGTTCTTTAATAATCACACTTTACTCTGTGGCTCGTTAATAATCACACATTTCTCTGTGGTTCTTTATTAATCACACTTTACTCTGAGGTTCTTTAATAATCACACTTTACTCTGAGGTTCTTTAATAATCACACTTTACTCTGAGGTTCTTTAATAATCACACTTTACTCTGAGGTTCTTTAATAATCACACTTTGCTCTGAGGTTCTTTAATAATCACACTTTACTCTGTGGTTCTTTAATAATCACCCTTTACTCTGAGATTCTTTAACAATCACACTTTACTCTGAGGTTCTTTAATAATCACACTTTACTCTGAGGTTCTTTAATAATCACACTTTGCTCTGAGGTTCTTTAATAATCACACCTTGCTCTGTGGTTGTTTAATAATCACATTTTACTCTGAGATTCTTTAACAATCACACTTTACTCTGAGGTTCTTTAATAATCACACTTTTCTCTGTGGTTGTTTAATAATCACACTTTACTCTGAGATTCTTTAAAAATCACACTTTACTCTGAGGTTCTTTAATAATCACACTTTACTCTGTGGTTCTTTAGTAATCTCACATTTATGTATGGTTCTTTAATAATCACACGTTACTCTGAGGTTCTTTAATAATCACACTTTACTCTGTGGTTCTTTAATAATCACACTTTACTCTGAGGTTCTTTAATAATCACACTTTACTCTGAGGTTCTTTAATAATCACACTTTACTATGAGGTTCTTTAATAATCACACATTTCTCTGTGGTTCTTTAATAATCACACTTTACTCTGTGGTTCGTTAATAATCACACATTTCTCTGTGGTTCTTTATTAATCACACTTTACTCTGAGGTTCTTTAATAATCACACTTTACTCTGAGGTTCTTTAATAATCACACTTTACTCTGAGGTTCTTTAATAATCACACTTTACTCTGTGGTTCTTTAATAATCTCACATTTCTCTATGGTTCTTTAATAATAACACTTTACTCTGTGGTTATTTAATAATCACACTTTACTCTGAGGTTCTTTAACAATCACACTTTACTCTGTGGTCCTTTAATAATCACACTTAACTCTGAGGTTCTTTAATGATCACACTTAACTCTGAGGTTCTTTAATAATCACACTTTACTCTGAGGTTCTTTAATAATCACACTTAACTATGAGGTTCTTTAATGATCACACTTAACTCTGAGGTTCTTTAATAATCACACTTTGCTCTGAGGTTCTTTAATAATCGCACTTTACTCTGTGGTCCTTTAATAATCACACTTTACTCTGATGTTCTTTAATAATCACACTTTGCTCTGAGGTTCTCTAATAATCACACTTTACTCTGAGGTTCTTTAATAATCACACTTTACTCTGTGGTTCTCTAATAATCACACTTTACTCTGAGGTTCTTTAATAATCACACTTTGCTCTGAGGTTCTTTAATAATCACACTTTACTCTGTGGTTCTTTAATAATCACACTTTACTCTGAGATTCTTTAACAATCACACTTTACTCTGAGGTTCTTTAATAATCACACTTAACTCTGAGGTTCTTTAATAATCACACTTTGCTCTGAGGTTCTTTAATAATCACACTTTTCTCTGTGGTTGTTTAATAATCACATTTTACTCTGAGATTCTTTAACAATCACACTTTACTCTGAGGTTCTTTAATAATCACACATTTCTCTGTGGTTCTTTAATAATCATACTTTACTCTGAGGTTCTTTAATAATCACACTTTACTCTGAGGTTCCTTAATAATCACACTTTACTCTGGGGTTCTTTAATAATCACACTTTACTCTGAGGTTCTTTAATAATCACACTTTTCCTCTGAGGTTCTTTAATAATCACACTTTACTCTGAGGTTCTTTAATAATCACACTTTACTCTGTGGTTCTTTAATAGTCACACTTTACTCTGAGGTTCTTTAATAATCACACTTTACTCTGAGGTTCTTTAATAATCTCACATTTCTCTGTGGTTCTTTAATAATAACACTTTACTCTGTGGTTCTTTAATAATCACACTTTACTCTGAGGTTCTTTAATAATCACACATGACACTGAGATTCTTTAATAATTACACTGTACTCTGTGGTACTTTAATAATTACACTTTACTCTGTGGTTCTTTAATAATCACACTTTACTCTGTGGTTCTTTAATAATCACACTTTACTCTGTGGTTCTTTAATAATCACACTTTACTCTGAGGTTCTTTAATAATCACACTTTACTCTGTGGTTCTTTAATAATCACACTTTACTCTGGGGTTCTTTAATAATCACACTTTACTCTGAGGTTCTTTAATAATCACACTTTTCCTCTGAGGTTCTTTAATAATCACACTTTACTCTGAGGTTCTTTAATAATCACACTTTACTCTGTGGTTCTTTAGTAATCTCACATTTATGTATGGTTCTTTAATAATCACACTTTACTCTGAGGTTCTTTAATAATCACACTTTACTCTGTGGTTCTTTAATAATCACACTTTACTCTGAGGTTCTTTAATAATCACACTTTACTCTGAGGTTCTTTAATAATCACACTTTACTCTGAGGTTCTTTAATAATCACACATTTCTCTGTGGTTCTTTAATAATCACACTTTACTCTGTGGTTCGTTAATAATCACACATTTCTCTGTGTTTCTTTATTAATCACACTTTACTCTGAGGTTCTTTAATAATCACACTTTACTCTGAGGTTCTTTAATAATCACACTTTACTCTGAGATTCTTTAATAATCACACTTTACTCTGAGGTTCTTTAATAATCACACTTTGCTCTGAGGTTCTTTAATAATCACACTTTACTCTGTGGTTCTTTAATAATCACCCTTTACTCTGAGATTCTTTAACAATCACACTTTACTCTGAGGTTCTTTAATAATCACACTTTACTCTGTGGTTCTTTAATAATCACACATGACACTGAGGTTCTTTAATAATTACACTTTTCTCTGAGGTTCTTTAACAATCACACTTTACTCTGAGGTTCTTTAAAAATCACACTTTTCTCTGTGGTTGTTTAATAATCACACTTTACTCTGAGATTCTTTAAAAATCACACTTTACTCTGAGGTTCTTTAATAATCACACTTTACTCTGAGGTTCTTTAATAATCACACTTTTCTCTGAGGTTCTTTAATAATCACACTTTTCTCTGAGGTTCTTTAATAATCACACTTTTCTCTGTGGTTCTTTAATAATCACAATTTACTCTGAGGTTCTTTAATAATCACACTTTACTCTGAGGTTCTTTAATAATCACACTGTACTCTGTGGTTCTTTAATAATCACACTTTACTCTTTGGTTCTTTAATAATCACACTTTTCTCTGAGGTTCTTTAATAATCACACTTTACTCTGTGGTTCTTTAATAATCACACATGACACTGAGGTTCTTTAATAATTACACTTTTCTCTGAGGTTCTTTAATAATCACACTTTACTCTGTGGTTCTTTAATAATCACACTTTTCTCTGTGGTTCTTTAATAATCACACATTTCTCTGTGGTTCTTTAATAATCATACTTTACTCTGTGGTTCTTTAATAATCACACTTTTCTCTGAGGTTCTTTAATAATCACACATTTCTCTGTGGTTCTTTAATAATCACACTTTTCTCTGTGGTTCTTTAATAATCACACATTTCTCTGTGGTTCTTTAATAATCATACTTTACTCTGAGGTTCTTTAATAATCACACTTTACTCTGAGGTTCCTTAATAATCACACTTTACTCTGGGGTTCTTTAATAATCACACTTTACTCTGAGGTTCTTTAATAATCACACTTTTCCTCTGAGGTTCTTTAATAATCACACTTTACTCTGAGGTTCTTTAATAATCACACTTTACTCTGTGGTTCTTTAATAGTCACACTTTACTCTGAGGTTCTTTAATAATCACACTTTACTCTGAGGTTCTTTAATAATCTCACATTTCTCTGTGGTTCTTTAATAATAACACTTTACTCTGTGGTTCTTTAATAATCACACTTTACTCTGAGGTTCTTTAATAATCACACATGACACTGAGATTCTTTAATAATTACACTGTACTCTGTGGTACTTTAATAATTACACTTTACTCTGTGGTTCTTTAATAATCACACTTTACTCTGTGGTTCTTTAATAATCACACTTTACTCTGTGGTTCTTTAATAATCACACTTTACTCTGAGGTTCTTTAATAATCACACTTTACTCTGTGGTTCTTTAATAATCACACTTTACTCTGGGGTTCTTTAATAATCACACTTTACTCTGAGGTTCTTTAATAATCACACTTTTCCTCTGAGGTTCTTTAATAATCACACTTTACTCTGAGGTTCTTTAATAATCACACTTTACTCTGTGGTTCTTTAGTAATCTCACATTTATGTATGGTTCTTTAATAATCACACTTTACTCTGAGGTTCTTTAATAATCACACTTTACTCTGTGGTTCTTTAATAATCACACTTTACTCTGAGGTTCTTTAATAATCACACTTTACTCTGAGGTTCTTTAATAATCACACATTTCTCTGTGGTTCTTTAATAATCACACTTTACTCTGTGGTTCGTTAATAATCACACATTTCTCTGTGTTTCTTTATTAATCACACTTTACTCTGAGGTTCTTTAATAATCACACTTTACTCTGAGGTTCTTTAATAATCACACTTTACTCTGAGGTTCTTTAATAATCACACTTTACTCTGAGGTTCTTTAATAATCACACTTTGCTCTGAGGTTCTTTAATAATCACACTTTACTCTGTGGTTCTTTAATAATCACCCTTTACTCTGAGATTCTTTAACAATCACACTTTACTCTGAGGTTCTTTAATAATCACACTTTACTCTGAGGTTCTTTAATAATCACACTTTGCTCTGAGGTTCTTTAATAATCACACCTTTCTCTGTGGTTGTTTAATAATCACATTTTACTCTGAGATTCTTTAACAATCACACTTTACTCTGAGGTTCTTTAATAATCACACTTTTCTCTGTGGTTGTTTAATAATCACACTTTACTCTGAGATTCTTTAAAAATCACACTTTACTCTGAGGTTCTTTAATAATCACACTTTACTCTGTGGTTCTTTAGTAATCTCACATTTATGTATGGTTCTTTAATAATCACACATTACTCTGAGGTTCTTTAATAATCACACTTTACTCTGTGGTTCTTTAATGATCACACTTTACTCTGAGGTTCTTTAATAATCACACTTTACTCTGAGGTTCTTTAATAATCACACTTTACTATGAGGTTCTTTAATAATCTCACATTTCTCTATGGTTCTTTAATAATAACACTTTACTCTGTGGTTATTTAATAATCACACTTTACTCTGAGGTTCTTTAACAATCACACTTTACTCTGTGGTCCTTTAATAATCACAATTAACTCTGAGGTTCTTTAATGATCACACTTAACTCTGAGGTTCTTTAATAATCACACTTTACTCTGAGGTTCTTTAATAATCACACTTAACTATGAGGTTCTTTAATGATCACACTTAACTCTGAGGTTCTTTAATAATCAAACTTTGCTCTGAGGTTCTTTAATAATCGCACTTTACTCTGTGGTCCTTTAATAATCACACTTTACTCTGAGGTTCTTTAATAATCAAACTTTGCTCTGTGGTTCTTTAATAATCACACATGACACTGAGGTTCTTTAATAATCACACTTTACTCTGAGGTTCTTTAATAATCACACATTATTCTGTAGTTCTTAAATAAATAAAGTTTTCTCTGTGGTTCTTTATTAATCACACTTTACTCTGTGGTTCTTTAATAATCACACTTTTCTCTGTGGTTCTTTAATAATCACACTTTACTCTTAGGTTCTTTAATAATCACACTTTACTCTGTGGTTCGTTAATAATCACACATTTCTCTGTGGTTCTTTAATAATCACACTTTACTCTGAGGTTCTTTAATAATCACACTTTGCTCTGAGGTTCTTTAATAATCACACTTTAGTCTGAGGTTCTTTAATAATCACACTTTACTCTGAGGTTCTTTAATAATCACACTTTGCTCTGAGGTTCTTTAATAATCACACTTTAGTCTGAGGTTCTTTAATAATCACACTTTACTCTGAGATTCTTTAATAATCACACTTTACTCTGAGGTTCTTTAATAATCACACTTTACTCTGTGGTTCTTTAATAATCACACATGACACTGAGGTTCTTTAATAATCACACTTTGCTCTGAGGTTCTTTAATAATCACACTTTACTCTGTGGTTCTTTAATAATCACACATGACACTGAGGTTCTTTAATAATCACACTTTGCTCTGAGGTTCTTTAATAATCACACTGTACTCTGTGGTACTTTAATTATCACGCTTTACTCTGAGGTTCTTTAAAAATCACACTTTACTCTGAGGTTCTTTAATAATCACACTTTTCTCTGAGGTTCTTTAATAATCACACTTTTCTCTGTGGTTCTTTAATTATCACACTTTACTCTGTGGTTCTTTAATAATCACACTTTACTCTGAGGTTCTTTAATAATCACACTTTACTCTGTGGTTCTTTAATAATCACACTTTACTCTGGGGTTCTTTAATAATCACACTTTACTCTGAGGTTCTTTAATAATCACACTTTTCCTCTGAGGTTCTTTAATAATCACACTTTACTCTGAGGTTCTTTAATAATCACACTTTACTCTGTGGTTCTTTAGTAATCTCACATTTATGTATGGTTCTTTAATAATCACACTTTACTCTGAGGTTCTTTAATAATCACACTTTACTCTGAGGTTCTTTAATAATCACACTTTACTCTGAGGTTCTTTAATAATCACACATTTCTCTGTGGTTCTTTAATAATCACACTTTACTCTGTGGTTCGTTAATAATCACACATTTCTCTGTGGTTCTTTATTAATCACACTTTACTCTGAGGTTCTTTAATAATCACACTTTACTCTGAGGTTCCTTAATAATGACACTTTACTCTGGGGTTCTTTAATAATCACACTTTACTCTGAGGTTGTTTAATAATCACACTTTTCCTCTGAGGTTCTTTAATAATCACACTTTACTCTGAGGTTCTTTAATAATCACACTTTACTCTGTGGTTCTTTAGTAATCTCACATTTATGTATGGTTCTTTAATAATCACACTTTACTCTGAGGTTCTTTAATAATCACACTTTACTCTGTGGTTCTTTAATAATCACACTTTACTCTGAGGTTCTTTAATAATCACACTTTACTCTGAGGTTCTTTAATAATCACACTTTACTCTGAGGTTCTTTAATAATCACACATTTCTCTGTCGTTCTTTAATAATCACACTTTACTCTGTGGCTCGTTAATAATCACACATTTCTCTGTGGTTCTTTATTAATCACACTTTACTCTGAGGTTCTTTAATAATCACACTTTACTCTGAGGTTCTTTAATAATCACACTTTACTCTGAGGTTCTTTAATAATCACACTTTACTCTGAGGTTCTTTAATAATCACACTTTGCTCTGAGGTTCTTTAATAATCACACTTTACTCTGTGGTTCTTTAATAATCACCCTTTACTCTGAGATTCTTTAACAATCACACTTTACTCTGAGGTTCTTTAATAATCACACTTTACTCTGAGGTTCTTTAATAATCACACTTTGCTCTGAGGTTCTTTAATAATCACACCTTGCTCTGTGGTTGTTTAATAATCACATTTTACTCTGAGATTCTTTAACAATCACACTTTACTCTGAGGTTCTTTAATAATCACACTTTTCTCTGTGGTTGTTTAATAATCACACTTTACTCTGAGATTCTTTAAAAATCACACTTTACTCTGAGGTTCTTTAATAATCACACTTTACTCTGTGGTTCTTTAGTAATCTCACATTTATGTATGGTTCTTTAATAATCACACGTTACTCTGAGGTTCTTTAATAATCACACTTTACTCTGTGGTTCTTTAATAATCACACTTTACTCTGAGGTTCTTTAATAATCACACTTTACTCTGAGGTTCTTTAATAATCACACTTTACTATGAGGTTCTTTAATAATCACACATTTCTCTGTGGTTCTTTAATAATCACACTTTACTCTGTGGTTCGTTAATAATCACACATTTCTCTGTGGTTCTTTATTAATCACACTTTACTCTGAGGTTCTTTAATAATCACACTTTACTCTGAGGTTCTTTAATAATCACACTTTACTCTGAGGTTCTTTAATAATCACACTTTACTCTGTGGTTCTTTAATAATCTCACATTTCTCTATGGTTCTTTAATAATAACACTTTACTCTGTGGTTATTTAATAATCACACTTTACTCTGAGGTTCTTTAACAATCACACTTTACTCTGTGGTCCTTTAATAATCACACTTAACTCTGAGGTTCTTTAATGATCACACTTAACTCTGAGGTTCTTTAATAATCACACTTTACTCTGAGGTTCTTTAATAATCACACTTAACTATGAGGTTCTTTAATGATCACACTTAACTCTGAGGTTCTTTAATAATCACACTTTGTTCTGAGGTTCTTTAATAATCGCACTTTACTCTGTGGTCCTTTAATAATCACACTTTACTCTGATGTTCTTTAATAATCACACTTTGCTCTGAGGT
This sequence comes from Eledone cirrhosa, assembly GCA_964016885.1. NCBI lineage: Eukaryota > Metazoa > Mollusca > Cephalopoda > Octopoda > Eledonidae > Eledone > Eledone cirrhosa. The sequence goes on along the minus strand of OZ024742.1, from coordinate 15,722,668 downwards.
TCTCTAATAATCACACTTTACTCTGAGGTTCTTTAATAATCACACTTTACTCTGTGGTTCTCTAATAATCACACTTTACTCTGAGGTTCTTTAATAATCACACCTTGCTCTGAGGTTCTTTAATAATCACACTTTACTCTGTGGTTCTTTAATAATCACACTTTACTCTGAGATTCTTTAACAATCACACTTTACTCTGAGGTTCTTTAATAATCACACTTAACTCTGAGGTTCTTTAATAATCACACTTTGCTCTGAGGTTCTTTAATAATCACACTTTTCTCTGTGGTTGTTTAATAATCACATTTTACTCTGAGATTCTTTAACAATCACACTTTACTCTGAGGTTCTTTAATAATCACACTTTTCTCTGTGGTTGTTTAATAATCACACTTTACTCTGAGATTCTTTAAAAATCACACTTTACTCTGAGGTTCTTTAATAATCACACTTTTCTCTGAGGTTCTTTAATAATCACACTTTTCTCTGTGGTTCTTTAATTATCACACTTTTCTATGTGGTTCTTTAATAATCACACATTTCTCTGTGGTTCTTTAATAATCACACTTTTCTCTGTGGTTCTTTAATAATCACACTTTACTCTGAGGTTCTTTAATAATCACACTTTGCTTTGAGGTTCTTTAATAATCACACTTTACTCTGAGGTTCTTTAATAATCACACTTTACTCTGAGGTTCTTTAATAATCACACTTTACTCTGTGGTTCTTCAATAATCTCACATTTCTCTATGGTTCTTTAATGATCACACTTTTCTCTGTGGTTTTTTAATAATCACATTTTACTCTGAGATTCTTTAACAATCACACTTTACTCTGAGGTTCTTTAATAGTCACACTTTTCTCTGTGGTTGTTTAATAATCACACTTTACTCTGAGATTCTTTAATAATCACACTTTACTCTGAGGTTCTTTAATAATCACACTTTACTCTGAGGTTCTTTAATAATCACACTTTGCTCTGAGGTTCTTTAATAATCACACTTTACTCTGTGGTTCTTTAATAATCACCCTTTACTCTGAGATTCTTTAACAATCACACTTTACTCTGAGGTTCTTTAATAATCACACTTTGCTCTGAGGTTCTTTAATAATCACACCTTTCTCTGTGGTTGTTTAATAATCACATTTTACTCTGAGATTCTTTAACAATCACACTTTACTCTGAGGTTCTTTAATAATCACACTTTTCTCTGTGGTTGTTTAATAATCACACTTTACTCTGAGATTCTTTAAAAATCACACTTTACTCTGAGGTTCTTTAATAATCACACTTTACTCTGTGGTTCTTTAGTAATCTCACATTTATGTATGGTTCTTTAATAATCACACATTACTCTGAGGTTCTTTAATAATCACACTTTACTCTGTGGTTCTTTAATAATCACACTTTACTCTGAGGTTCTTTAATAATCACACTTTACTCTGAGGTTCTTTAATAATCACACTTTACTATGAGGTTCTTTAATAATCTCACATTTCTCTATGGTTCTTTAATAATAACACTTTACTCTGTGGTTATTTAATAATCACACTTTACTCTGAGGTTCTTTAACAATCACACTTTACTCTGTGGTCCTTTAATAATCACACTTAACTCTGAGGTTCTTTAATGATCACACTTAACTCTGAGGTTCTTTAATAATCACACTTTACTCTGAGGTTCTTTAATAATCACACTTAACTATGAGGTTCTTTAATGATCACACTTAACTCTGAGGTTCTTTAATAATCACACTTTGCTCTGAGGTTCTTTAATAATCGCACTTTACTCTGTGGTCCTTTAATAATCACACTTTACTCTGATGTTCTTTAATAATCACACTTTGCTCTGAGGTTCTCTAATAATCACACTTTACTCTGAGGTACTTTAATAATCACACTTTACTCTGTGGTTCTCTAATAATCACACTTTACTCTGAGGTTCTTTAATAATCACACTTTGCTCTGAGGTTCTTTAATAATCACACTTTACTCTGTGGTTCTTTAATAATCACACTTTACTCTGAGATTCTTTAACAATCACACTTTACTCTGAGGTTCTTTAATAATCACACTTAACTCTGAGGTTCTTTAATAATCACACTTTGCTCTGAGGTTCTTTAATAATCACACTTTTCTCTGTGGTTGTTTAATAATCACATTTTACTCTGAGATTCTTTAACAATCACACTTTACTCTGAGGTTCTTTAATAATCACACTTTTCTCTGTGGTTGTTTAATAATCACACTTTACTCTGAGATTCTTTAAAAATCACACTTTACTCTGAGGTTCTTTAATAATCACACTTTTCTCTGAGGTTCTTTAATGATCACACTTTTCTCTGTGGTTCTTTAATTATCACACTTTTCTATGTGGTTCTTTAATAATCACACATTTCTCTGTGGTTCTTTAATAATCACACTTTTCTCTGAGGTTCTTTAATAATCACACTTTACTCTGAGGTTCTTTAATAATCACACTTTGCTTTGAGGTTCTTTAATAATCACACTTTACTCTGAGGTTCTTTAATAATCACACTTTACTCTGAGGTTCTTTAATAATCACACTTTACTCTGTGGTTCTTTAATAATCTCACATTTCTCTATGGTTCTTTAATGATCACACTTTTCTCTGTGGTTGTTTAATAATCACATTTTACTCTGAGATTCTTTAACAATCACACTTTACTCTGAGGTTCTTTAATAGTCACACTTTTCTCTGTGGTTGTTTAATAATCACACTTTACTCTGAGATTCTTTAAAAATCACACTTTACTCTGAGGTTCTTTAATAATCACACTTTTCTCTGAGGTTCTTTAATAATCACACTTTTCTCTGTGGTTCTTTAATTATCACACTTTACTCTGTGGTTCTTTAATAATCACACTTTACTCTGAGGTTCTTTAATAATCACACTTTACTCTGTGGTTCTTTAATAATCACACTTTACTCTGGAGTTCTTTAATAATCACACTTTACTCTGAGGTTCTTTAATAATCACACTTTTCCTCTGAGGTTCTTTAATAATCACACTTTACTCTGAGGTTCTTTAATAATCACACTTTACTCTGTGGTTCTTTAGTAATCTCACATTTATGTATGGTTCTTTAATAATCACACTTTACTCTGAGGTTCTTTAATAATCACACTTTACTCTGTGGTTCTTTAATAATCACACTTTACTCTGAGGTTCTTTAATAATCACACTTTACTCTGAGGTTCTTTAATAATCACACTTTACTCTGAGGTTCTTTAATAATCACACATTTCTCTGTAGTTCTTTAATAATCACACTTTACTCTGTGGTTCGTTAATAATCACACATTTCTCTGTGGTTCTTTATTAATCACACTTTACTCTGAGGTTCTTTAATAATCACACTTTACTCTGAGGTTCCTTAATAATGACACTTTACTCTGGGGTTCTTTAATAATCACACTTTACTCTGAGGTTGTTTAATAATCACACTTTTCCTCTGAGGTTCTTTAATAATCACACTTTACTCTGAGGTTCTTTAATAATCACACTTTACTCTGTGGTTCTTTAGTAAACTCACATTTATGTATGGTTCTTTAATAATCACACTTTACTCTGAGGTTCTTTAATAATCACACTTTACTCTGTGGTTCTTTAATAATCACACTTTACTCTGAGGTTCTTTAATAATCACACTTTACTCTGAGGTTCTTTAATAATCACACTTTACTCTGAGGTTCTTTAATAATCACACATTTCTCTGTCGTTCTTTAATAATCACACATTACTCTGTGGTTCGTTAATAATCACACATTTCTCTGTGGTTCTTTATTAATCACACTTTACTCTGAGGTTCTTTAATAATCACACTTTACTCTGAGGTTCTTTAATAATCACACTTTACTCTGAGGTTCTTTAATAATCACACTTTACTCTGAGGTTCTTTAATAATCACACTTTGCTCTGAGGTTCTTTAATAATCACACTTTACTCTGTGGTTCTTTAATAATCACCCTTTACTCTGAGATTCTTTAACAATCACACTTTACTCTGAGGTTCTTTAATAATCACACTTTACTCTGAGGTTCTTTAATAATCACACTTTGCTCTGAGGTTCTTTAATAATCACACCTTTCTCTGTGGTTGTTTAATAATCACATTTTACTCTGAGATTCTTTAACAGTCACACTTTACTCTGAGGTTCTTTAATAATCACACTTTTCTCTGTGGTTGTTTAATAATCACACTTTACTCTGAGGTTCTTTAATAATCACACTTTACTCTGTGGTTCTTTAATAATCACACTTTACTCTGGAGTTCTTTAATAATCACACTTTACTCTGAGGTTCTTTAATAATCACACTTTTCCTCTGAGGTTCTTTAATAATCACACTTTACTCTGAGGTTCTTTAATAATCACACTTTACTCTGTGGTTATTTAGTAATCTCACATTTATGTATGGTTCTTTAATAATCACACTTTACTCTGAGGTTCTTTAATAATCACACTTTACTCTGTGGTTCTTTAATAATCACACTTTACTCTGAGGTTCTTTAATAATCACACTTTACTCTGAGGTTCTTTAATAATCACACTTTACTCTGAGGTTCTTTAATAATCACACATTTCTCTGTAGTTCTTTAATAATCACACTTTACTCTGTGGTTCGTTAATAATCACACATTTCTCTGTGGTTCTTTATTAATCACACTTTACTCTGAGGTTCTTTAATAATCACACTTTACTCTGAGGTTCCTTAATAATGACACTTTACTCTGGGGTTCTTTAATAATCACACTTTACTCTGAGGTTGTTTAATAATCACACTTTTCCTCTGAGGTTCTTTAATAATCACACTTTACTCTGAGGTTCTTTAATAATCACACTTTACTCTGTGGTTCTTTAGTAAACTCACATTTATGTATGGTTCTTTAATAATCACACTTTACTCTGAGGTTCTTTAATAATCACACTTTACTCTGTGGTTCTTTAATAATCACACTTTACTCTGAGGTTCTTTAATAATCACACTTTACTCTGAGGTTCTTTAATAATCACACTTTACTCTGAGGTTCTTTAATAATCACACATTTCTCTGTCGTTCTTTAATAATCACACTTTACTCTGTGGTTCGTTAATAATCACACATTTCTCTGTGGTTCTTTATTAATCACACTTTACTCTGAGGTTCTTTAATAATCACACTTTACTCTGAGGTTCTTTAATAATCACACTTTACTCTGAGGTTCTTTAATAATCACACTTTACTCTGAGGTTCTTTAATAATCACACTTTGCTCTGAGGTTCTTTAATAATCACACTTTACTCTGTGGTTCTTTAATAATCACCCTTTACTCTGAGATTCTTTAACAATCACACTTTACTCTGAGGTTCTTTAATAATCACACTTTACTCTGAGGTTCTTTAATAATCACACTTTGCTCTGAGGTTCTTTAATAATCACACCTTTCTCTGTGGTTGTTTAATAATCACATTTTACTCTGAGATTCTTTAACAGTCACACTTTACTCTGAGGTTCTTTAATAATCACACTTTTCTCTGTGGTTGTTTAATAATCACACTTTACTCTGAGATTCTTTAAAAATCACACTTTACTCTGATGTTCTTTAATAATCACACTTTACTCTGTGGTTCTTTAGTAATCTCACATTTATGTATGGTTCTTTAATAATCACACGTTACTCTGAGGTTCTTTAATAATCACACTTTACTCTGTGGTTCTTTAATAATCACACTTTACTCTGAGGTTCTTTAATAATCACACTTTACTCTGAGGTTCTTTAATAATCACACTTTACTATGAGTTTCTTTAATAATCACACATTTCTCTGTGGTTCTTTAATAATCACACTTTACTCTGTGGTTCGTTAATAATCACACATTTCTCTGTGGTTCTTTATTAATCACACTTTACTCTGAGGTTCTTTAATAATCACACTTTACTCTGAGGTTCTTTAATAATCACACTTTACTCTGAGGTTCTTTAATAATCACACTTTACTCTGTGGTTCTTTAATAATCTCACATTTCTCTATGGTTCTTTAATAATAACACTTTACTCTGTGGTTATTTAATAATCACACTTTACTCTGAGGTTCTTTAACAATCACACTTTACTCTGTGGTCCTTTAATAATCACACTTAACTCTGAGGTTCTTTAATGATCACACTTAACTCTGAGGTTCTTTAATAATCACACTTTACTCTGAGGTTCTTTAATAATCACACTTTACTCTGTGGTTCTTTAATAATCACACTTTACTCTGAGGTTCTTTAATAATCACACTTTACTCTGAGGTTCTTTAATAATCACACTTTACTCTGAGGTTCTTTAATAATCACACATTTCTCTGTGGTTCTTTAATAATCACACTTTACTCTGTGGTTCGTTAATAATCACACATTTCTCTGTGGTTCTTTATTAATCACACTTTACTCTGTGGTTCTTTAATAATCACAATTTACTCTGAGGTTCTTTAATAATCACTCTTTACTCTGAGGTTTTTTAATAATCACACTGTACTCTGTGGTTCTTTAATAATCACACTTTACTCTTTGGTTCTTTAATAATCACACTTTTCTCTGAGGTTCTTTAATAATCACACATTTCTCTGTGGTTCTTTAATATTCACACTTTACTCTGTGGTTCTTTAATAATCACACTTTACTCTGAGGTTCTTTAATAATCACACTTTACTCTGTGGTTCTTTAATAATCACACTTTACTCTGAGGTTCCTTAATAATCACACTTTACTCTGGGGTTCTTAAATAATCACACTTTACTCTGAGGTTCTTTAATAATCACACTTTTCCTCTGAGGTTCTTTAATAATCACACTTTACTCTGAGGTTCTTTAATAATCACACTTTACTCTGTGGTTCTTTAATAATCACACTTTACTCTGGGGTTCTTAAATAATCACACTTTACTCTGAGGTTCTTTAATAATTACACTTTTCTCTGAGGTTCTTTAATAATCACACTTTACTCTGAGGTTCTTTAATAATCACACATGACACTGAGGTTCTTTAATAATTACACTGTACTCTGTGGTACTTTAATAATCACACCTTACTCTGTGGTTCTTTAATAATCACACTTTACTCTGTGGTTCTTTAATAATCACACTTTACTCTGTGGTTCTTTAATAATCACACTTTACTCTGAGGTTCTTTAATAATCACACTTTACTCTGTGGTTCTTTAATAATCACACATTTCTCTGTGGTTCTTTAATAATCACACTTTACTCTGTGGTTCTTTAATAATCACACTTTACTCTGAGGTTCTTTAATAATCACACTTTACTCTGTGGTTCTTTAATAATCACACTTTTCTCTGTGGTTGTTTAATAATCACACTTTACTCTGAGGTTCTTTAATAATCACACTTTACTCTGTGGTTCTTTAATAATCACACTTTACTCTGGAGTTCTTTAATAATCACACTTTACTCTGAGGTTCTTTAATAATCACACTTTTCCTCTGAGGTTCTTTAATAATCACACTTTACTCTGAGGTTCTTTAATAATCACACTTTACTCTGTGGTTCTTTAGTAATCTCACATTTATGTATGGTTCTTTAATAATCACACTTTACTCTGAGGTTCTTTAATAATCACACTTTACTCTGTGGTTCTTTAATAATCACACTTTACTCTGAGGTTCTTTAATAATCACACTTTACTCTGAGGTTCTTTAATAATCACACTTTACTCTGAGGTTCTTTAATAATCACACATTTCTCTGTAGTTCTTTAATAATCACACTTTACTCTGTGGTTCGTTAATAATCACACATTTCTCTGTGGTTCTTTATTAATCACACTTTACTCTGAGGTTCTTTAATAATCACACTTTACTCTGAGGTTCCTTAATAATGACACTTTACTCTGGGGTTCTTTAATAATCACACTTTACTCTGAGGTTGTTTAATAATCACACTTTTCCTCTGAGGTTCTTTAATAATCACACTTTACTCTGAGGTTCTTTAATAATCACACTTTACTCTGTGGTTCTTTAGTAAACTCACATTTATGTATGGTTCTTTAATAATCACACTTTACTCTGAGGTTCTTTAATAATCACACTTTACTCTGTGGTTCTTTAATAATCACACTTTACTCTGAGGTTCTTTAATAATCACACTTTACTCTGAGGTTCTTTAATAATCACACTTTACTCTGAGGTTCTTTAATAATCACACATTTCTCTGTCGTTCTTTAATAATCACACTTTACTCTGTGGTTCGTTAATAATCACACATTTCTCTGTGGTTCTTTATTAATCACACTTTACTCTGAGGTTCTTTAATAATCACACTTTACTCTGAGGTTCTTTAATAATCACACTTTACTCTGAGGTTCTTTAATAATCACACTTTACTCTGAGGTTCTTTAATAATCACACTTTGCTCTGAGGTTCTTTAATAATCACACTTTACTCTGTGGTTCTTTAATAATCACCCTTTACTCTGAGATTCTTTAACAATCACACTTTACTCTGAGGTTCTTTAATAATCACACTTTACTCTGAGGTTCTTTAATAATCACACTTTGCTCTGAGGTTCTTTAATAATCACACCTTTCTCTGTGGTTGTTTAATAATCACATTTTACTCTGAGATTCTTTAACAGTCACACTTTACTCTGAGGTTCTTTAATAATCACACTTTTCTCTGTGGTTGTTTAATAATCACACTTTACTCTGAGATTCTTTAAAAATCACACTTTACTCTGATGTTCTTTAATAATCACACTTTACTCTGTGGTTCTTTAGTAATCTCACATTTATGTATGGTTCTTTAATAATCACACGTTACTCTGAGGTTCTTTAATAATCACACTTTACTCTGTGGTTCTTTAATAATCACACTTTACTCTGAGGTTCTTTAATAATCACACTTTACTCTGAGGTTCTTTAATAATCACACTTTACTATGAGTTTCTTTAATAATCACACATTTCTCTGTGGTTCTTTAATAATCACACTTTACTCTGTGGTTCGTTAATAATCACACATTTCTCTGTGGTTCTTTATTAATCACACTTTACTCTGAGGTTCTTTAATAATCACACTTTACTCTGAGGTTCTTTAATAATCACACTTTACTCTGAGGTTCTTTAATAATCACACTTTACTCTGTGGTTCTTTAATAATCTCACATTTCTCTATGGTTCTTTAATAATAACACTTTACTCTGTGGTTATTTAATAATCACACTTTACTCTGAGGTTCTTTAACAATCACACTTTACTCTGTGGTCCTTTAATAATCACACTTAACTCTGAGGTTCTTTAATGATCACACTTAACTCTGAGGTTCTTTAATAATCACACTTTACTCTGAGGTTCTTTAATAATCACACTTTACTCTGTGGTTCTTTAATAATCACACTTTACTCTGAGGTTCTTTAATAATCACACTTTACTCTGAGGTTCTTTAATAATCACACTTTACTCTGAGGTTCTTTAATAATCACACATTTCTCTGTGGTTCTTTAATAATCACACTTTACTCTGTGGTTCGTTAATAATCACACATTTCTCTGTGGTTCTTTATTAATCACACTTTACTCTGTGGTTCTTTAATAATCACAATTTACTCTGAGGTTCTTTAATAATCACTCTTTACTCTGAGGTTTTTTAATAATCACACTGTACTCTGTGGTTCTTTAATAATCACACTTTACTCTTTGGTTCTTTAATAATCACACTTTTCTCTGAGGTTCTTTAATAATCACACATTTCTCTGTGGTTCTTTAATATTCACACTTTACTCTGTGGTTCTTTAATAATCACACTTTACTCTGAGGTTCTTTAATAATCACACTTTACTCTGTGGTTCTTTAATAATCACACTTTACTCTGAGGTTCCTTAATAATCACACTTTACTCTGGGGTTCTTAAATAATCACACTTTACTCTGAGGTTCTTTAATAATCACACTTTTCCTCTGAGGTTCTTTAATAATCACACTTTACTCTGAGGTTCTTTAATAATCACACTTTACTCTGTGGTTCTTTAATAATCACACTTTACTCTGGGGTTCTTAAATAATCACACTTTACTCTGAGGTTCTTTAATAATTACACTTTTCTCTGAGGTTCTTTAATAATCACACTTTACTCTGAGGTTCTTTAATAATCACACATGACACTGAGGTTCTTTAATAATTACACTGTACTCTGTGGTACTTTAATAATCACACCTTACTCTGTGGTTCTTTAATAATCACACTTTACTCTGTGGTTCTTTAATAATCACACTTTACTCTGTGGTTCTTTAATAATCACACTTTACTCTGAGGTTCTTTAATAATCACACTTTACTCTGTGGTTCTTTAATAATCACACATTTCTCTGTGGTTCTTTAATAATCACACTTTACTCTGTGGTTCTTTAATAATCACACTTTACTCTGAGGTTCTTTAATAATCACATTTTACTCTGTGGTTCTTTAATAATCACACATTTCTCTGTGGTTCTTTAATAATCACAATTTACTCTGAGGTTCTTTAATAATCACTCTTTACTCTGAGGTTTTTTAATAATCACACTGTACTCTGTGGTTCTTTAATAATCACACTTTACTCTTTGGTTCTTTAATAATCACACTTTTCTCTGAGGTTCTTTAATAATCACACATTTCTCTGTGGTTCTTTAATATTCACACTTTACTCTGTGGTTCTTTAATAATCACACTTTACTCTGAGGTTCTTTAATAATCACACTTTACTCTGTGGTTCTTTAATAATCACACTTTACTCTGAGGTTCCTTAATAATCACACTTTACTCTGGGGTTCTTAAATAATCACACTTTACTCTGAGGTTCTTTAATAATCACACTTTTCCTCTGAGGTTCTTTAATAATCACACTTTACTCTGAGGTTCTTTAATAATCACACTTTACTCTGTGGTTCTTTAATAATCACACTTTACTCTGGGGTTCTTAAATAATCACACTTTACTCTGAGGTTCTTTAATAATTACACTTTTCTCTGAGGTTCTTTAATAATCACACTTTACTCTGAGGTTCTTTAATAATCACACATGACACTGAGGTTCTTTAATAATTACACTGTACTCTGTGGTACTTTAATAATCACACCTTACTCTGTGGTTCTTTAATAATCACACTTTACTCTGTGGTTCTTTAATAATCACACTTTACTCTGTGGTTCTTTAATAATCACACTTTACTCTGAGGTTCTTTAATAATCACACTTTACTCTGTGGTTCTTTAATAATCACACATTTCTCTGTGGTTCTTTAATAATCACACTTTACTCTGTGGTTCTTTAATAATCACACTTTACTCTGAGGTTCTTTAATAATCACACTTTACTCTGTGGTTCTTTAATAATCTCACATTTCTGTATGGTTCTTTAATAATCACACTTTACTCTGAGGTTCTTTAATAATCACACTTTTCTCTGTGGTTCTTTAATAATCACACTTTACTCTGTGGTTCTTTAATAATCACACTTTACCCTGAGGTTCTTTAATAATCACACTTTACTCTGAGGTTCTTTAATAATCACACTTTACTCTGAGGTTCTTTAATAATCACACATTTTTCTGTGGTTGTTTAATAATCACACTTTACTCTGTGGTTCTTTAATAATCTCACATTTCTGTATGGTTCTTTAATAATCACACTTTACTCTGAGGTTCTTTAATAATCACACTTTAATCTGAGGTTCTTTAATAAGCACACTTTACTCTGTGGTTCTTTAATAATCACACTTGGCTCTGAGGTTCTTTAATAATCACACTTTACTCTGTGGTTCTTTAATAATCACACTTTACTCTGAGGTGCTTTAATAATCACACTTTACTCTGTGGTTCTTTAATAATCACACATTTCTCTGTGGTTCTTTAATAATCACACTTTACACTGTGGTTCTTTAATAATCACACATTTCTCTGTGGTTCTTTAATAATCACACTTTACTCTGTGGTTCTTTAATAATCACACATTTCTCCGTGGTTCTTTAATTATCACACTTTACTCTGAGGTTCTTTAATAATCACACTTTACTCTGTGGTTCTTTAATAATCACACATTTCTCTGTGGTTCTTTAATAATCACACTTTACTCTGAGGTTCTTTAATAATCACACTTTAATCTGTGGTTCTTTAATAATCACACTTTACTCTGAGGTTCTTTAATAATCACACTTTACACTGAGGTTCTTTAATAATCACACTTTACTCTGAGGTTCTTTAATAATCAACACTTTACTCTGAGATTCTTTAATAATCACACTTTACTCTGTGGTTCTTTAATAATCACGCTTTACTCTGAGGTTCTTTAATAATCACACTTTGCTCTGAGGTTCTTTAATAATCACCCTTTACTCTGTGGGTCTTTAATAATCTCACGTTTCTCTGTGGTTCTTTAATAATAACACTTTACACTGTGGTTCTTTAATAATCACACTTTACTCTGAGGTTCTTTAATAATCACACATGACACTGAGGTTCTTTAATAATTACACTGTACTCTGTGGTACTTTAATAATCACACTTTACTCTGTGGTTCTTTAATAATCACACTTTACTCTGTGGTTCTTTAATAATCACACTTTACTCTGTGGTTCTTTAATAATCACACTTTACTCTGAGGTTCTTTAATAATCACACTTTACTCTGTGGTTCTTTAATAATCACACATTTCTCTGTGGTTCTTTAATATTCACACTTTACTCTGTGGTTCTTTAATAATCACACTTTACTCTGAGGTTCTTTAATAATCACACTTTACTCTGTGGTTCTTTAATAATCACACTTTACTCTGAGGTTCCTTAATAATCACACTTTACTTTGGGGTTCTTAAATAATCACACTTTACTCTGAGGTTCTTTAATAATCACACTTTTCCTCTGAGGTTCTTTAATAATCACACTTTACTCTGAGGTTCTTTAATAATAACACTTTACTCTGTGGTTCTTTAATAATCTCACATTTCTGTATGGTTCTTTAATAATCACACTTTACTCTGTGGTTCTTTAATAATCACACATGACACTGAGGCTCTTTAATAATTACACTTTTCTCTGAGGTTTTTAATAATCACACTTTACTCTGTGGTTCTTTAATAATCACACTTTTCTCTGTGGTTCTTTAATAATCACACATTTCTCTGTGGTTCTTTAATAATCATACTTTACTCTGTGGTTCTTTAATAATCACACTTTTCTCTGAGGTTCTTTAATAATCACACATTTCTCTGTGGTTCTTTAATAATCATACTTTACTCTGAGGTTCTTTAATAATCACACTTTACTCTGAGGTTCTTTAATAATCACACATTTCTCTGTGGTTCTTTAATAATCACACTTTACTCTGAGGTTCTTTAATAATCACACATGACACTGAGGTTCTTTAATAATCACACATGACACTGAGGTTCTTTAATAATCACACTTTTCTCTGAGGTTCTTTAATAATCACACTTTACTCTGTGGTTCTTTTATAATCACACTTTACTCTGTGGTTCTTTAATAATTACACTTTTCTCTGAGGTTCTTTAATAATCACACTTTACTCTGTGGTTCTTTAATAATCACACTTTTCTCTGTGGTTCTTTAATAATCACACATTTCTCTGTGGTTCTTTAATAATCATACTTTACTCTGTGGTTCTTTAATAATCACACTTTTCTCTGAGGTTCTTTAATAATCACACATTTCTCTGTGGTTCTTTAATAATCATACTTTACTCTGAGGTTCTTTAATAATCACACTTTACTCTGAGGTTCTTTAATAATCACACATTTCTCTGTGGTTCTTTAATAATCACACTTTACTCTGAGGTTCTTTAATAATCACACATGACACTGAGGTTCTTTAATAATTACACTGTACTCTGTGGTACTTTAATAATCACACCTTACTCTGTGGTTCTTTAATAATCACACTTTACTCTGTGGTTCTTTAATAATCACACTTTACTCTGTGGTTCTTTAATAATCACACTTTACTCTGAGGTTCTTTAATAATCACACTTTACTCTGTGGTTCTTTAATAATCACACATTTCTCTGTGGTTCTTTAATAATCACACTTTACTCTGAGGTTCTTTAATAATCACACTTTACTCTGTGGTTCTTTAATAATCTCACATTTCTGTATGGTTCTTTAATAATCACACTTTACTCTGAGGTTCTTTAATAATCACACTTTTCTCTGTGGTTCTTTAATAATCACACTTTACTCTGTAGTTCTTTAATAATCACACTTTACCCTGAGGTTCTTTAATAATCACACTTTACTCTGAGGTTCTTTAATAATCACACTTTACTCTGAGGTTCTTTAATAATCACACATTTTTCTGTGGTTGTTTAATAATCACACTTTACTCTGTGGTTCTTTAATAATCTCACATTTCTGTATGGTTCTTTAATAATCACACTTTACTCTGAGGTTCTTTAATAATCACACTTTAATCTGAGGTTCTTTAATAAGCACACTTTACTCTGTGGTTCCTTAATAATTACACTTTACTCTGAGATTCTTTAATAATCACACTTTACTCTGTGGTTCTTTAATAATCACACTTTTCTCTGTGGTTCTTTAATAATCACACTTGGCTCTGAGGTTCTTTAATAATCACACTTTACTCTGTGGTTCTTTAATAATCTCACATTTCTGTATGGTTCTTTAATAATCACACTTTACTCTGAGGTTCTTTAATAATCACACTTTACTCTGTGGTTCTTTAATAATCACACATTTCTCTGTGGTTCTTTAATAATCACACTTTACACTGTGGTTCTTTAATAATCACACATTTCTCTGTGGTTCTTTAATAATCACACTTTACTCTGTGGTTCTTTAATAATCACACATTTCTCCGTGGTTCTTTAATTATCACACTTTACTCTGAGGTTCTTTAATAATCACACTTTACTCTGTGGTTCTTTAATAATCACACATTTCTCTGTGGTTCTTTAATAATCACACTTTACTCTGAGGTTCTTTAATAATCACACTTTAATCTGTGGTTCTTTAATAATCAACTTTACTCTGAGGTTCTTTAATAATCACACTTTACACTGAGGTTCTTTAATAATCACACTTTACTCTGAGGTTCTTTAATAATCAACACTTTACTCTGAGGTTCTTTAATAATCACACTTTACTCTGTGGTTCTTTAATAATCACGCTTTACTCTGAGGTTCTTTAATAATCACACTTTGCTCTGAGGTTCTTTAATAATCACCCTTTACTCTGTGGGTCTTTAATAATCTCACGTTTCTCTGTGGTTCTTTAATAATAACACTTTACACTGTGGTTCTTTAATAGTCACACTTTACTCTGAGGTTCTTTAATAATCACACATGACACTGAGGTTCTTTAATAATTACACTGTACTCTGTGGTACTTTAATAATCACACTTTACTCTGTGGTTCTTTAATAATCACACTTTACTCTGTGGTTCTTTAATAATCACACTTTACTCTGAGGTTCTTTAATAATCACACTTTACTCTGTGGTTCTTTAATAATGACACATTTCTCTGTGGTTCTTTAATATTCACACTTTACTCTGTGGTTCTTTAATAAGCACACTTTACTCTGAGGTTCTTTAATAATCACACTTTACTCTGTGGTTCTTTAATAATCACACTTTACTCTGAGGTTCCTTAATAATCACACTTTACTCTGAGGTTCTTTAATAATCACACTTTACTCTGTGGTTCTTTAATAATCACACATTTCTCTGTGGTTCTTTAATAATCACACTTTACTCTGAGGTTCTTTAATAATCACACTTTACTCTGTGGTTCTTTAATAATCTCACATTTCTGTATGGTTCTTTAATAATCACACTTTACTCTGAGGTTCTTTAATAATCACACTTTTCTCTGTGGTTCTTTAATAATCACACTTTACTCTGTAGTTCTTTAATAATCACACTTTACCCTGAGGTTCTTTAATAATCACACTTTACTCTGAGGTTCTTTAATAATCACACTTTACTCTGAGGTTCTTTAATAATCACACATTTTTCTGTGGTTGTTTAATAATCACACTTTACTCTGTGGTTCTTTAATAATCTCACATTTCTGTATGGTTCTTTAATAATCACACTTTACTCTGAGGTTCTTTAATAATCACACTTTAATCTGAGGTTCTTTAATAAGCACACTTTACTCTGTGGTTCCTTAATAATTACACTTTACTCTGAGATTCTTTAATAATCACACTTTACTCTGTGGTTCTTTAATAATCACACTTTTCTCTGTGGTTCTTTAATAATCACACTTGGCTCTGAGGTTCTTTAATAATCACACTTTACTCTGTGGTTCTTTAATAATCTCACATTTCTGTATGGTTCTTTAATAATCACACTTTACTCTGAGGTTCTTTAATAATCACACTTTACTCTGTGGTTCTTTAATAATCACACATTTCTCTGTGGTTCTTTAATAATCACACTTTACACTGTGGTTCTTTAATAATCACACATTTCTCTGTGGTTCTTTAATAATCACACTTTACTCTGTGGTTCTTTAATAATCACACATTTCTCCGTGGTTCTTTAATTATCACACTTTACTCTGAGGTTCTTTAATAATCACACTTTACTCTGTGGTTCTTTAATAATCACACATTTCTCTGTGGTTCTTTAATAATCACACTTTACTCTGAGGTTCTTTAATAATCACACTTTAATCTGTGTTTCTTTAATAATCAACTTTACTCTGAGGTTCTTTAATAATCACACTTTACACTGAGGTTCTTTAATAATCACACTTTACTCTGAGGTTCTTTAATAATCAACACTTTACTCTGAGGTTCTTTAATAATCACACTTTACTCTGTGGTTCTTTAATAATCACGCTTTACTCTGAGGTTCTTTAATAATCACACTTTGCTCTGAGGTTCTTTAAAAATCACCCTTTACTCTGTGGGTCTTTAATAATCTCACGTTTCTCTGTGGTTCTTTAATAATAACACTTTACACTGTGGTTCTTTAATAGTCACACTTTACTCTGAGGTTCTTTAATAATCACACATGACACTGAGGTTCTTTAATAATTACACTGTACTCTGTGGTACTTTAATAATCACACTTTACTCTGTGGTTCTTTAATAATCACACTTTACTCTGTGGTTCTTTAATAATCACACTTTACTCTGAGGTTCTTTAATAATCACACTTTACTCTGAGGTTCCTTAATAATCACACTTTACTTTGGGGTTCTTAAATAATCACACTTTACTCTGAGGTTCTTTAATAATCACACTTTTCCTCTGAGGTTCTTTAATAATCACACTTTACTCTGAGGTTCTTTAATAATCACACTTTACTCTGTGGTTCTTTAATAATCTCACATTTCTGTATGGTTCTTTAATAATCACACTTTACTCTGTGGTTCTTTAATAATCACACATGACACTGAGGTTCTTTAATAATTACACTTTTCTCTGAGGTTTTTAATAATCACACTTTACTCTGTGGTTGTTTAATAATCACACTTTTCTCTGTGGTTCTTTAATAATCACACATTTCTCTGTGGTTCTTTAATAATCATACTTTACTCTGTGGTTCTTTAATAATCACACTTTTCTCTGAGGTTCTTTAATAATCACACATTTCTCTGTGGTTCTTTAATAATCATACTTTACTCTGAGGTTCTTTAATAATCACACTTTACTCTGAGGTTCTTTAATAATCACACATTTCTCTGTGGTTCTTTAATAATCACACTTTACTCTGAGGTTCTTTAATAATCACACATGACACTGAGGTTCTTTAATAATTACACTGTACTCTGTGGTACTTTAATAATCACACTTTACTCTGTGGTTCTTTAATAATCACACATTACTCTGTGGTTCTTTAATAATCACACTTTACTCTGTGGTTCTTTAATAATCACACTTTACTCTGAGGTTCTTTAATAATCACACTTTACTCTGTGGTTCTTTAATAATCACACATTTCTCTGTGGTTCTTTAATAATCACACTTTACTCTGTGGTTCTTTAATAATCACACTTTACTCTGAGGTTCTTTAATAATCACACTTTACTCTGTGGTTCTTTAATAATCTCACATTTCTGTATGGTTCTTTAATAATCACACTTTACTCTGAGGTTCTTTAATAATCACACTTTTCTCTGTGGTTCTTTAATAATCACACTTTACTCTGTGGTTCTTTAATAATCACACTTTACCCTGAGGTTCTTTAATAATCACACTTTACTCTGTGGTTCTTTAATAATCTCACATTTCTGTATGGTTCTTTAATAATCACACTTTACTCTGAGGTTCTTTAATAATCACACTTTAATCTGAGGTTCTTTAATAAGCACACTTTACTCTGTGGTTCCTTAATAATTACACTTTACTCTGAGATTCTTTAATAATCACACTTTACTCTGTGGTTCTTTAATAATCACACTTTTCTCTCTGGTTCTTTAATAATCACACTTGGCTCTGAGGTTCTTTAATAATCACACTTTACTCTGTGGTTCTTTAATAATCTCACATTTCTGTATGGTTCTTTAATAATCACACTTTACTCTGAGGTTCTTTAATAATCACACTTTACTCTGTGGTTCTTTAATAATCACACATTTCTCTGTGGTTCTTTAATAATCACACTTTACACTGTGGTTCTTTAATAATCACACATTTCTCTGTGGTTCTTTAATAATCACACTTTACTCTGTGGTTCTTTAATAATCACACATTTCTCCGTGGTTCTTTAATTATCACACTTTACTCTGAGTTTCTTTAATAATCACACTTTACTCTGTGGTTCTTTAATAATCACACATTTCTCTGTGGTTCTTTAATAATCACACTTTACTCTGAGGTTCTTTAATAATCACACTTTAATCTGTGGTTCTTTAGTAATCACACTTTACTCTGAGGTTCTTTAATAATCACACTTTACACTGAGGTTCTTTAATAATCACACTTTACTCTGAGGTTCTTTAATAATCAACACTTTACTCTGAGGTTCTTTAATAATCACACTTTACTCTGTGGTTCTTTAATAATCACGCTTTACTCTGAGGTTCTTTAATAATCACACTTTGCTCTGAGGTTCTTTAATAATCACCCTTTACTCTGTGGGTCTTTAATAGTCACACTTTACTCTGAGGTTCTTTAATAATCACACATGACACTGAGGTTCTTTAATAATTACACTGTACTCTGTGGTACTTTAATAATCACACTTTACTCTGTGGTTCTTTAATAATCACACTTTACTCTGTGGTTCTTTAATAATCACACTTTACTCTGTGGTTCTTTAATAATCACACTTTACTCTGAGGTTCTTTAATAATCACACTTTACTCTGTGGTTCTTTAATAATGACACATTTCTCTGTGGTTCTTTAATATTCACACTTTACTCTGTGGTTCTTTAATAAGCACACTTTACTCTGAGGTTCTTTAATAATCACACTTTACTCTGTGGTTCTTTAATAATCACACTTTACTCTGAGGTTCCTTAATAATCACACTTTACTTTGGGGTTCTTAAATAATCACACTTTACTCTGAGGTTCTTTAATAATCACACTTTTCCTCTGAGGTTCTTTAATAATCACACTTTACTCTGAGGTTCTTTAATAATCACAGTTTACTCTGTGGTTCTTTAATAATCTCACATTTCTGTATGGTTCTTTAATAATCACACTTTACTCTGTGGTTCTTTAATAATCACACATGACACTGAGGTTCTTTAATAATTACACTTTTCTCTGAGGTTTTTAATAATCACACTTTACTCTGTGGTTCTTTAATAATCACACTTTTCTCTGTGGTTCTTTAATAATCACACATTTCTCTGTGGTTCTTTAATAATCATACTTTACTCTGTGGTTCTTTAATAATCACACTTTTCTCTGAGGTTCTTTAATAATCACACATTTCTCTGTGGTTCTTTAATAAACATACTTTACACTGAGGTTCTTTAATAATCACACTTTACTCTGAGGTTCTTTAATAATCACACATTTCTCTGTGGTTCTTTAATAATCACACTTTACTCTGAGGTTCTTTAATAATCACACATGACACTGAGGTTCTTTAATAATTACACTGTACTCTGTGGTACTTTAATAATCACACTTTACTCTGTGGTTCTTTAATAATCACACATTACTCTGTGGTTCTTTAATAATCACACTTTACTCTGTGGTTCTTTAATAATCACACTTTACTCTGAGGTTCTTTAATAATCACACTTTACTCTGTGGTTCTTTAATAATCACACATTTCTCTGTGGTTCTTTAATAATCACACTTTACTCTGTGGTTCTTTAATAATCACACTTTACTCTGAGGTTCTTTAATAATCACACTTTACTCTGTGGTTCTTTAATAATCTCACATTTCTGTATGGTTCTTTAATAATCACACTTTACTCTGAGGTTCTTTAATAATCACACTTTTCTCTGTGGTTCTTTAATAATCACACTTTACTCTGTGGTTCTTTAATAATCACACTTTACCCTGAGGTTCTTTAATAATCACACTTTACTCTGAGGTACTTTAATAATCACACTTTACTCTGAGGTTCTTTAATAATCACACATTTTTCTGTGGTTGTTTAATAATCACACTTTACTCTGTGGTTCTTTAATAATCACACTTTACTCTGTGGTTCTTTAATAATCACACTTTACTCTGAGGTTCTTTAATAATCACACTTTACTCTGTGGTTCTTTAATAATCACACATTTCTCTGTGGTTCTTTAATAATCACACTTTACTCTGTGGTTCTTTAATAATCACACATTTCTCTGTGGTTCTTTAATTATCACACTTTACTCTGAGGTTCTTTAATAATCACACTTTACTCTGAGGTTCTTTAATAATCGCACTTTACTCTGTGGTTCTTTAATAATCACACATTTCTCTGTGGTTCTTTAATAATCACACTTTACTCTGAGGTTCTTTAATAATCACACATTCCTCTGAGGTTCTTTAATAATCACACTTTACTCTGTGGTTCTTTAATAATCACACTTTACTCTGAAGTTCTTTAATAATCACACTTTACTCTGTGGTTCTTTAATAATCACACATTTCTCTGAGGTTCTTTAATAATCACACTTTACTCTGTGGTTCTTTAATAATCATACTTTACTCTGAGGTTCTTTAATAATCACACTTTACTCTGTGCTTCTTTAATAATCACACTTTCCTCTGTGGTTCTTTAATAATCACACATTTCTCAGTGGTTCTTTAATAATCACACTTTACTCTGAGGTTCTTTAATAATCACACTTTACTCTGAGGTTCTTTAATAATCACACTTTACTCTGTGGTTCTTTAATAATCACACTTTACTCTGAGGTTCTTTAATAATCACACTTTACTCTGTGGTTCTTTAATAATCACACATTTCTCTGAGGTTCTTTAATAATCACACTTTACTCTGTGGTTCTTTAATAATCATACTTTAATCTGAGGTTCTTTAATAATCACACTTTACTCTGTGGTTCTTTAATAATCACACATTTCTCTGAGGTTCTTTAATAATAACACTTTACTCTGTGGTTCTTTAATAATCACACTTTACTCTGAGGTTCTTTAATAATCACACATGACACTGAGGTTCTTTAATAATTACACTGTACTCTGTGGTACTTTAATAATCACACTTTACCCTGAGTTTCTTTAATAATCACACTTAACTCTGAGGTGCTTTAATAATCACACTTTACTCTGAGGTTCTTTAATAATCACACTTTACTCTGAGGTTCTTTAATATTCACACTTTACTCTGTGGTTCTTTAATAATCGCACATGACACTGCTTCTTTAATAATCACACTTTACTCTGAGGTTCTTTAATAATCACACTTTACTCTGAGGTTCTTTAATAATCACACTTTACTCTGTGGTTCTTTAATAATCACACTTTACTCTGAGGTTCTTTAATAATCACACTTTACTCTGTGGTTCTTTAATAATCACACTTTACTCTGAGGTTCTTTAATAATCACACTTTACTCTGAGGTTCTTTAATAATCAACACTTTACTCTGAGGTTCTTTAATAATCACACTTTACTCTGTGGTTCTTTAATAATCACACTTTACTCTGAGGTTCTTTAATAATCACACTTTACTCTGAGGTTCTTTAATAATGACACTTTACTCTGAGGTTCTTTAATAATCACCCTTTACTCTGTGGGTCTTTAATAATCTCACATTTCTCTGTGGTTCTTTAATAATAACACTTTACTCTGTGGTTCTTTAATAATCACACTTTACTCTGAGGTTCTTTAATAATCACACATGACACTGAGGTTCTTTAATAATTACACTGTTCTCTGTGGTACTTTAATAATCACACTTTACTCTGTGGTTCTTTAATAATCACACTTTACTCTGTGGTTCTTTAATAATCACACTTTACTCTGTGGTTCTTTAATAATCACACTTTACTCTGAGGTTCTTTAATAATCACACTTTACTCTGTGGTTCTTTAATAATAACACTTTACTCTGTGGTTTTTTAATAATCACACTTTACTCTGAGGTTCTTTAATAATCACACATGACACTGAGGTTCTTTAATAATTACACTGTACTCTGTGGTACTTTAATAATCACACTTTACTCTGTGGTTCTTTAATAATCACACTTTACTCTGTGGTTCTTTAATAATCACACTTTACTCTGTGGTTCTTTAATAATCACACTTTACTCTGAGGTTCTTTAATAATCACACTTTACTCTTTGGTTCTTTAATAATCACACATTTCTCTGTGGTTCTTTAATAATCACACTTTACTCTGTGGTTCTTTAATAATCACACTTTACTCTGAGTTTCTTTAATAATCACACTTTACTCTGTGGTTCTTTAATAATCACACTTTACTCTGAGGTTCCTTAATAATCACACTTTACTCTGGGATTCTTTAATAATCACACTTTACGCTGAGGTTCTTTAATAATCACACTTTTCCTCTGAGGTTCTTTAATAATCACACTTTACTCTGAGGTTCTTTAATAATCACACTTTACTCTGTGGTTCTTTAATAATCTCACATTTCTGTATGGTTCTTTAATAATCACACTTTACTCTGAGGTTCTTTAATAATCACACTTTACTCTGTGGTTCTTTAATAATCACACTTTACTCTGAGGTTCTTTAATAATCACACTTTACTCTGAGGTTCTTTAATAATCACACTTTTCTCTGAGGTTCTTTAATAATCACACTTTACTCTGAGGTTCTTTAATAATCACACTTTACTCTGTGGTTCTTTAATAATCACACTTTACTCTGAGGTTCTTTAATAATCACACTTTACTCTGAGGTTCTTTAATAATCACACTTTTCTCTGAGGTTCTTTAATAATCACACTTTACTCTGAGGTTCTTTAATAATCACACTTTACTCTGTGGTTCTTTAATAATCTCACATTTCTGTATGGTTCTTTAATAATCACATTTTACTCTGAGGTTCTTTAATAATCACACTTTACTCCGTGGTTCTTTAATAATCACACTTTACTCTGAGGTTCTTTAATAATCACACTTTACTCTGAGGTTCTTTAATAATCACACATTTCTCTGTGGTTCTTTAATAATCACACTTTACTCTGTGGTTCGTTAATAATCACACATTTCTCTGTGGTTCTTTATTAATCACACTTTACTCTGTGGTTCTTTAATAATCACACATTTCTGTGTGGTTCTTTAATTATCACACTTTACTCTGAGGTTCTTTAATAATCACACTTTACTCTGAGGTTCTTTAATAATCGCACTTTACTCTGTGGTTCTTTAATAATCACACATTTCTCTGTGGTTCTTTAATAATCACACTTTACTCTGAGGTTCTTTAAGAATCACACATTTCTCTGAGGTTCTTTAATAATCACACTTTACTCTGTGGTTCTTTAATAATCACACTTTACTCTGAGGTTCTTAAATAATCACACTTTACTCTGTGCTTCTTTAATAATCACACTTTCCTCTGTGGTTCTTTAATAATCACACATTTCTCAGTGGTTCTTTAATAATCACACTTTACTCTGAGGTTCTTTAATAATCACACTTTACTCTGAGGTTCTTTAATAATCACACTTTACTCTGTGGTTCTTTAATAATCACACTTTACTCTGAGGTTCTTTAATAATCACACTTTACTCTGTGGTTCTTTAATAATCACACATTTCTCTGAGGTTCTTTAATAATCACGCTTTACTCTGTGGTTCTTTAATAATCATACTTTACTCTGAGGTTCTTTAATAATCACACTTTACTCTGTGGTTCTTTAATAATCACACATTTCTCTGAGGTTCTTTAATAATAACACTTTACTCTGTGGTTCTTTAATAATCACACTTTACTCTGAGGTTCTTTAATAATCACACATGACACTGAGGTTCTTTAATAATTACACTGTACTCTGTGGTACTTTAATAATCACACTTTACCCTGAGTTTCTTTAATAATCACACTTAACTCTGAGGTGCTTTAATAATCACACTTTACTCTGAGGTTCTTTAATAATCACACTTTACTCTGAGGTTCTTTAATATTCACACTTTACTCTGTGGTTCTTTAATAATCGCACATGACACTGCTTCTTTAATAATCACACTTTACTCTGAGGTTCTTTAATAATCACACTTTACTCTGAGGTTCTTTAATAATCACACTTTACTCTGTGGTTCTTTAATAATCACACTTTACTCTGAGGTTCTTTAATAATCACACTTTACTCTGTGGTTCTTTAATAATCACACTTTACTCTGAGGTTCTTTAATAATCACACTTTACTCTGAGGTTCTTTAATAATCAACACTTTACTCTGAGGTTCTTTAATAATCACACTTTACTCTGTGGTTCTTTAATAATCACACTTTACTCTGAGGTTCTTTAATAATCACACTTTACTCTGAGGTTCTTTAATAATGACACTTTACTCTGAGGTTCTTTAATAATCACCCTTTACTCTGTGGGTCTTTAATAATCTCACATTTCTCTGTGGTTCTTTAATAATAACACTTTACTCTGTGGTTCTTTAATAATCACACTTTACTCTGAGGTTCTTTAATAATCACACATGACACTGAGGTTCTTTAATAATTACACTGTTCTCTGTGGTACTTTAATAATCACACTTTACTCTGTGGTTCTTTAATAATCACACTTTACTCTGTGGTTCTTTAATAATCACACTTTACTCTGTGGTTCTTTAATAATCACACTTTACTCTGAGGTTCTTTAATAATCACACTTTACTCTGTGGTTCTTTAATAATAACACTTTACTCTGTGGTTTTTTAATAATCACACTTTACTCTGAGGTTCTTTAATAATCACACATGACACTGAGGTTCTTTAATAATTACACTGTACTCTGTGGTACTTTAATAATCACACTTTACTCTGTGGTTCTTTAATAATCACACTTTACTCTGTGGTTCTTTAATAATCACACTTTACTCTGTGGTTCTTTAATAATCACACTTTACTCTGAGGTTCTTTAATAATCACACTTTACTCTTTGGTTCTTTAATAATCACACATTTCTCTGTGGTTCTTTAATAATCACACTTTACTCTGTGGTTCTTTAATAATCACACTTTACTCTGAGTTTCTTTAATAATCACACTTTACTCTGTGGTTCTTTAATAATCACACTTTACTCTGAGGTTCCTTAATAATCACACTTTACTCTGGGATTCTTTAATAATCACACTTTACGCTGAGGTTCTTTAATAATCACACTTTTCCTCTGAGGTTCTTTAATAATCACACTTTACTCTGAGGTTCTTTAATAATCACACTTTACTCTGTGGTTCTTTAATAATCTCACATTTCTGTATGGTTCTTTAATAATCACACTTTACTCTGAGGTTCTTTAATAATCACACTTTACTCTGTGGTTCTTTAATAATCACACTTTACTCTGAGGTTCTTTAATAATCACACTTTACTCTGAGGTTCTTTAATAATCACACTTTTCTCTGAGGTTCTTTAATAATCACACTTTACTCTGAGGTTCTTTAATAATCACACTTTACTCTGTGGTTCTTTAATAATCACACTTTACTCTGAGGTTCTTTAATAATCACACTTTACTCTGAGGTTCTTTAATAATCACACTTTTCTCTGAGGTTCTTTAATAATCACACTTTACTCTGAGGTTCTTTAATAATCACACTTTACTCTGTGGTTCTTTAATAATCTCACATTTCTGTATGGTTCTTTAATAATCACATTTTACTCTGAGGTTCTTTAATAATCACACTTTACTCCGTGGTTCTTTAATAATCACACTTTACTCTGAGGTTCTTTAATAATCACACTTTACTCTGAGGTTCTTTAATAATCACACATTTCTCTGTGGTTCTTTAATAATCACACTTTACTCTGTGGTTCGTTAATAATCACACATTTCTCTGTGGTTCTTTATTAATCACACTTTACTCTGTGGTTCTTTAATAATCACACATTTCTGTGTGGTTCTTTAATTATCACACTTTACTCTGAGGTTCTTTAATAATCACACTTTACTCTGAGGTTCTTTAATAATCGCACTTTACTCTGTGGTTCTTTAATAATCACACATTTCTCTGTGGTTCTTTAATAATCACACTTTACTCTGAGGTTCTTTAAGAATCACACATTTCTCTGAGGTTCTTTAATAATCACACTTTACTCTGTGGTTCTTTAATAATCACACTTTACTCTGAGGTTCTTAAATAATCACACTTTACTCTGTGCTTCTTTAATAATCACACTTTCCTCTGTGGTTCTTTAATAATCACACATTTCTCAGTGGTTCTTTAATAATCACACTTTACTCTGAGGTTCTTTAATAATCACACTTTACTCTGAGGTTCTTTAATAATCACACTTTACTCTGTGGTTCTTTAATAATCACACTTTACTCTGAGGTTCTTTAATAATCACACTTTACTCTGTGGTTCTTTAATAATCACACATTTCTCTGAGGTTCTTTAATAATCACGCTTTACTCTGTGGTTCTTTAATAATCATACTTTACTCTGAGGTTCTTTAATAATCACACTTTACTCTGTGGTTCTTTAATAATCACACATTTCTCTGAGGTTCTTTAATAATAACACTTTACTCTGTGGTTCTTTAATAATCACACTTTACTCTGAGGTTCTTTAATAATCACACATGACACTGAGGTTCTTTAATAATTACACTGTACTCTGTGGTACTTTAATAATCACACTTTACCCTGAGTTTCTTTAATAATCACACTTAACTCTGAGGTGCTTTAATAATCACACTTTACTCTGAGGTTCTTTAATAATCACACTTTACTCTGAGGTTCTTTAATATTCACACTTTACTCTGTGGTTCTTTAATAATCGCACATGACACTGCTTCTTTAATAATCACACTTTACTCTGAGGTTCTTTAATAATCACACTTTACTCTGAGGTTCTTTAATAATCACACTTTACTCTGTGGTTCTTTAATAATCACACATTTCTCTGTGGTTCTTTAATAATCACACTTTACTCTGAGGTTCTTTAATAATCACACTTTACTCTGTGGTTCTTTAATAATCACACTTTACTCTGAGGTTCTTTAATAATCACACTTTACTCTGAGGTTCTTTAATAATCAACACTTTACTCTGAGGTTCTTTAATAATCACACTTTACTCTGTGGTTCTTTAATAATCACACATTTCTCTGTGGTTCTTTAATAATCACACTTTACTCTGAGGTTCTTTAATAATCACACATTTCTCTGAGGTTCTTTAATAATCACACTTTACTCTGTGGTTCTTTAATAATCACACTTTACTCTGTGGTTCTTTAATAATCACACATTTCTCTGTGGTTCTTTAATTATCACACTTTACTCTGAGGTTCTTTAATAATCACACATTTCTCTGAGGTTCTTTAATAATCGCACTTTACTCTGTGGTTCTTTAATAATCACACATTTCTCTGTGGTTCTTTAATAATCACACTTTACTCTGAGGTTCTTTAATAATCACACATTTCTCTGAGGTTCTTTAATAATCACACTTTACTCTGTGGTTCTTTAATAATCACACTTTACTCTGTGGTTCTTTAATAATCACACATTTCTCTGTGGTTCTTTAATTATCACACTTTACTCTGAGGTTCTTTAATAATCACACATTTCTCTGAGGTTCTTTAATAATCACACTTTACTCTGAGGTTCTTTAATAATCACACTTTACTCTGAGGTTCTTTGATAATCACACATTTCTCTGTTGTTCTTTAATAATCACACTTTACTCTGTGGTTCGTTAATAATCATACATTTCTCTGTGGTTCTTTATTAATCACACTTTACTCTGTGGATCTTTAATAATCACACATTTCTCTGTGGTTCTTTAATAATCACACTTTACTCTGTGGTTCTTTAATAATCTCACATTTCTGTATGGTTCTTTAATAATCACACTTTACTTTGAAGTTCTTTAATAATCACACTTTACTCTGTGGTTCTTTAATAATCACACATTTCTCTGAGGTTCTTTAATAATCACACATTTCTCTGAGGTTCTTTAATAATCACACATTACTCTGTGGTTCTTTAATAATCATACTTTATCTGAGGTTCTTTAATAATCACACATTACTCTGTGGTTCTTTAATAATCACACATTTCTCTGAGGTTCTTTAATAATAACACTTTACTCTCTGGTTCTTTAATAATCACACTTTACTCTGAGGTTCTTTAATAATCACACATGACACTGAGGTTCTTTAATAATTACACTGTACTCTGTGGTACTTTAATAATCACACTTTACCCTGAGATTCTTTAATAATCACACTTAACTCTGAGCTTCTTTAATAATCACACTTTACTCTGAGGTTCTTTAATAATCACACTTTACTCTGAGGTTCTTTAATAATCACACTTTACTTTGTGGTTCTTTAATAATCGCACATGACACTGCTTCTTTAATAATCACACTTTACTCTGAGGTTCTTTAATAATCACACTTTACTCTGTGGTTCTTTAATAATCACACATTTCTCTGTGGTTCTTTAATAATCACACTTTACTCTGTGGTTCTTTAATAATCACACTTTACTCTGAGGTTCTTTAATAATCACACTTTACTCTGAGGTTCTTTAATAATCAACACTTTACTCTGAGGTTCTTTAATAATCACACTTTACTCTGTGGTTCTTTAATAATCACACTTTACTCTGAGGTTCTTTAATAATCACACTTTACTCTGAGGTTCTTTAATAATCACACATTGCTCTGAGGTTCTTTAATAATCACCCTTTACTCTGTGGGTCTTTAATAATCTCACATTTCTCTGTGGTTCTTTAATAATAACACTTTACTCTGTGGTTCTTTAATAATCACACTTTACTCTGAGGTTCTTTAATAATCACACATGACACTGAGGTTCTTTAATAATTACACTGTACTCTGTGGTACTTTAATAATCACACTTTTCTCTGTGGTTCTTTAATAATCACACTTTACTCTGTGGTTCTTTAATAATCACACTTTACTCTGTGGTTCTTTAATAATCACACTTTACTCTGAGGTTCTTTAATAATCACACTTTACTCTGTGGTTCTTTAATAATAACACTTTACTCTCTGGTTCTTTAATAATCACACTTTACTCTGAGGTTCTTTAATAATCACACATGACACTGAGGTTCTTTAATAATTACACTGTACTCTGTGGTACTTTAATAATCACACTTTGCTCTGTGGTTCTTTAATAATCACACTTTACTCTGTGGTTCTTTAATAATCACACTTTACTCTGTGGTTCTTTAATAATCACACTTTACTCTGAGGTTCTTTAATAATCACACTTTACTCTGTGGTTCTTTAATAATCACACATTTCTCTGTGGTTCTTTAATAAACACACTTTACTCTGTGGTTCTTTAATAATCACACTTTACTCTGAGTTTCTTTAATAATCACACTTTACTCTGTGGTTCTTTAATAATCACACTTTACTCTGAGGTTCCTTAATAATCACACTTTACTCTGGGGTTCTTTAATAATCACACTTTACTCTGAGGTTCTTTAATAATCACACTTTTCCTCTGAGGTTCTTTAATAATCACACTTTACTCTGAGGTTCTTTAATATTCACACTTTACTCTGTGGTTCTTTAATAATCACACTTTACTCTGAGGTTCTTTAATAATCACACTTTACTCTGTGGTTCTTTAATAATCACACTTTACTCTGAGGTTCCTTAATAATCACACTTTACTTTGGGGTTCTTAAATAATCACACTTTACTCTGAGGTTCTTTAATAATCACACTTTTCCTCTGAGGTTCTTTAATAATCACACTTTACTCTGAGGTTCTTTAATAATAACACTTTACTCTGTGGTTCTTTAATAATCTCACCTTTCTGTATGGTTCTTTAATAATCACACTTTACTCTGTGGTTCTTTAATAATCACACATGACACTGAGGCTCTTTAATAATTACACTTTTCTCTGAGGTTTTTAATAATCACACTTTACTCTGTGGTTCTTTAATAATCACACTTTTCTCTGTGGTTCTTTAATAATCACACATTTCTCTGTGGTTCTTTAATAATCATACTTTACTCTGTGGTTCTTTAATAATCACACTTTTCTCTGAGGTTCTTTAATAATCACACATTTCTCTGTGGTTCTTTAATAATCATACTTTACTCTGAGGTTCTTTAATAATCACACTTTACTCTGAGGTTCTTTAATAATCACACATTTCTCTGTGGTTCTTTAATAATCACACTTTACTCTGAGGTTCTTTAATAATCACACATGACACTGAGGTTCTTTAATAATTACACTGTACTCTGTGGTACTTTAATAATCACACTTTACTCTGTGGTTCTTTAATAATCACACATTACTCTGTGGTTCCTTAATAATCACACTTTACTCTGTGGTTCTTTAATAATTACACTTTTCTCTGAGGTTCTTTAATAATCACACTTTACTCTGTGGTTCTTTAATAATCACACTTTTCTCTGTGGTTCTTTAATAATCACACATTTCTCTGTGGTTCTTTAATAATCATACTTTACTCTGTGGTTCTTTAATAATCACACTTTTCTCTGAGGTTCTTTAATAATCACACATTTCTCTGTGGTTCTTTAATAATCATACTTTACTCTGAGGTTCTTTAATAATCACACTTTACTCTGAGGTTCTTTAATAATCACACATTTCTCTGTGGTTCTTTAATAATCACACTTTACTCTGAGGTTCTTTAATAATCACACATGACACTGAGGTTCTTTAATAATTACACTGTACTCTGTGGTACTTTAATAATCACACCTTAATCTGAGGTTCTTTAATAATCACACTTTACTCTGAGGTTCTTTAATAATCACACATTTCTCTGTGGTTCTTTAATAATCACACTTTACTCTGAGGTTCTTTAATAATCACACATGACACTGAGGTTCTTTAATAATCACACATTTCTCTGTGGTTCTTTAATATTCACACTTTACTCTGTGGTTCTTTAATAATCACACTTTACTCTGAGGTTCTTTAATAATCACACTTTACTCTGTGGTTCTTTAATAATCACACTTTACTCTGAGGTTCCTTAATAATCACACTTTACTTTGGGGTTCTTAAATAATCACACTTTACTCTGAGGTTCTTTAATAATCACACTTTTCCTCTGAGGTTCTTTAATAATCACACTTTACTCTGAGGTTCTTTAATAATAACACTTTACTCTGTGGTTCTTTAATAATCTCACATTTCTGTATGGTTCTTTAATAATCACACTTTACTCTGTGGTTCTTTAATAATCACACATGACACTGAGGCTCTTTAATAATTACACTTTTCTCTGAGGTTTTTAATAATCACACTTTACTCTGTGGTTCTTTAATAATCACACTTTTCTCTGTCTGTGGTTCTTTAATAATCACACATTTCTCTGTGGTTCTTTAATAATCATACTTTACTCTGTGGTTCTTTAATAATCACACTTTTCTCTGAGGTTCTTTAATAATCACACATTTCTCTGTGGTTCTTTAATAATCATACTTTACTCTGAGGTTCTTTAATAATCACACTTTACTCTGAGGTTCTTTAATAATCACACATTTCTCTGTGGTTCTTTAATAATCACACTTTACTCTGAGGTTCTTTAATAATCACACATGACACTGAGGTTCTTTAATAATTACACTGTACTCTGTGGTACTTTAATAATCACACTTTACTCTGTGGTTCTTTAATAATCACACATTACTCTGTGGTTCCTTAATAATCACACTTTACTCTGTGGTTCTTTAATAATTACACTTTTCTCTGAGGTTCTTTAATAATCACACTTTACTCTGTGGTTCTTTAATAATCACACTTTTCTCTGTGGTTCTTTAATAATCACACATTTCTCTGTGGTTCTTTAATAATCATACTTTACTCTGTGGTTCTTTAATAATCACACTTTTCTCTGAGGTTCTTTAATAATCACACATTTCTCTGTGGTTCTTTAATAATCATACTTTACTCTGAGGTTCTTTAATAATCACACTTTACTCTGAGGTTCTTTAATAATCACACATTTCTCTGTGGTTCTTTAATAATCACACTTTACTCTGAGGTTCTTTAATAATCACACATGACACTGAGGTTCTTTAATAATTACACTGTACTCTGTGGTACTTTAATAATCACACCTTACTCTGTGGTTCTTTAATAATCACACTTTACTCTGTGGTTCTTTAATAATCACACTTTACTCTGTGGTTCTTTATTAATCACACTTTACTCTGAGGTTCTTTAATAATCACACTTTACTCTGTGGTTCTTTAATAATCACACATTTCTCTGTGGTTCTTTAATAATCACACTTTACTCTGAGGTTCTTTAATAATCACACTTTACTCTGTGGTTCTTTAATAATCTCACATTTCTGTATGGTTCTTTAATAATCACACTTTACTCTGAGGTTCTTTAATAATCACACTTTTCTCTGTGGTTCTTTAATAATCACACTTTACTCTGTAGTTCTTTAATAATCACACTTTACCCTGAGGTTCTTTAATAATCACACTTTACTCTGAGGTTCTTTAATAATCACACTTTACTCTGAGGTTTTTTAATAATCACACATTTTTCTGTGGTTGTTTAATAATCACACTTTACTCTGTGGTTCTTTAATAATCTCACATTTCTGTATGGTTCTTTAATAATCACACTTTACTCTGAGGTTCTTTAATAATCACACTTTAATCTGAGGTTCTTTAATAAGCACACTTTACTCTGTGGTTCCTTAATAATTACACTTTACTCTGAGATTCTTTAATAATCACACTTTACTCTGTGGTTCTTTAATAATCACACTTTTCTCTGTGGTTCTTTAATAATCACACTTGGCTCTGAGGTTCTTTAATAATCACACTTTACTCTGTGGTTCTTTAATAATCTCACATTTCTGTATGGTTCTTTAATAATCACACTTTACTCTGAGGTTCTTTAATAATCACACTTTACTCTGTGGTTCTTTAATAATCACACATTTCTCTGTGGTTCTTTAATAATCACACTTTACACTGTGGTTCTTTAATAATCACACATTTCTCTGTGGTTCTTTAATAATCACACTTTACTCTGTGGTTCTTTAATAATCACACATTTCTCCGTGGTTCTTTAATTATCACACTTTACTCTGAGGTTCTTTAATAATCACACTTTACTCTGTGGTTCTTTAATAATCACACATTTCTCTGTGGTTCTTTAATAATCACACTTTACTCTGAGGTTCTTTAATAATCACACTTTAATCTGTGGTTCTTTAATAATCACACTTTACTCTGAGGTTCTTTAATAATCACACTTTACACTGAGGTTCTTTAATAATCACACTTTACTCTGAGGTTCTTTAATAATCAACACTTTACTCTGAGGTTCTTTAATAATCACACTTTACTCTGTGGTTCTTTAATAATCACGCTTTACTCTGAGGTTCTTTAATAATCACACTTTGCTCTGAGGTTCTTTAATAATCACCCTTTACTCTGTGGGTCTTTAATAATCTCACGTTTCTCTGTGGTTCTTTAATAATAACACTTTACACTGTGGTTCTTTAATAGTCACACTTTACTCTGAGGTTCTTTAATAATCACACATGACACTGAGGTTCTTTAATAATTACACTGTACTCTGTGGTACTTTAATAATCACACTTTACTCTGTGGTTCTTTAATAATCACACTTTACTCTGTGGTTCTTTAATAATCACACTTTACTCTGTGGTTCTTTAATAATCACACTTTACTCTGAGGTTCTTTAATAATCACACTTTACTCTGTGGTTCTTTAATAATGACACATTTCTCTGTGGTTCTTTAATATTCACACTTTACTCTGTGGTTCTTTAATAAGCACACTTTACTCTGAGGTTCTTTAATAATCACACTTTACTCTGTGGTTCTTTAATAATCACACTTTACTCTGAGGTTCCTTAATAATCACACTTTACTTTGGGGTTCTTAAATAATCACACTTTACTCTGAGGTTCTTTAATAATCACACTTTTCCTCTGAGGTTCTTTAATAATCACACTTTACTCTGAGGTTCTTTAATAATCACACTTTACTCTGTGGTTCTTTAATAATCTCACATTTCTGTATGGTTCTTTAATAATCACACTTTACTCTGTGGTTCTTTAATAATCACACATGACACTGAGGTTCTTTAATAATTACACTTTTCTCTGAGGTTTTTAATAATCTCACTTTACTCTGTGGTTCTTTAATAATCACACTTTTCTCTGTGGTTCTTTAATAATCACACATTTCTCTGTGGTTCTTTAATAATCATACTTTACTCTGTGGTTCTTTAATAATCACACTTTTCTCTGAGGTTCTTTAATAATCACACATTTCTCTGTGGTTCTTTAATAATCATACTTTACTCTGAGGTTCTTTAATAATCACACTTTACTCTGAGGTTCTTTAATAATCACACATTTCTCTGTGGTTCTTTAATAATCACACTTTACTCTGAGGTTCTTTAATAATCACACATGACACTGAGGTTCTTTAATAATTACACTACTCTGTGGTACTTTAATAATCACACTTTACTCTGTGGTTCTTTAATAATCACACATTACTCTGTGGTTCTTTAATAATCACACTTTACTCTGTGGTTCTTTAATAATCACACTTTACTCTGAGGTTCTTTAATAATCACACTTTACTCTGTGGTTCTTTAATAATCACACATTTCTCTGTGGTTCTTTAATAATCACACTTTACTCTGTGGTTCTTTAATAATCACACTTTACTCTGAGGTTCTTTAATAATCACACTTTACTCTGTGGTTCTTTAATAATCTCACATTTCTGTATGGTTCTTTAATAATCACACTTTACTCTGAGGTTCTTTAATAATCACACTTTTCTCTGTGGTTCTTTAATAATCACACTTTACTCTGTGGTTCTTTAATAATCACACTTTACCCTGAGGTTCTTTAATAATCACACTTTACTCTGTGGTTCTTTAATAATCTCACATTTCTGTATGGTTCTTTAATAATCACACTTTACTCTGAGGTTCTTTAATAATCACACTTTAATCTGAGGTTCTTTAATAAGCACACTTTACTCTGTGGTTCCTTAATAATTACACTTTACTCTGAGATTCTTTAATAATCACACTTTACTCTGTGGTTCTTTAATAATCACACTTTTCTCTGTGGTTCTTTAATAATCACACTTGGCTCTGAGGTTCTTTAATAATCACACTTTACTCTGTGGTTCTTTAATAATCTCACATTTCTGTATGGTTCTTTAATAATCACACTTTACTCTGAGGTTCTTTAATAATCACACTTTACTCTGTGGTTCTTTAATAATCACACATTTCTCTGTGGTTCTTTAATAATCACACTTTACACTGTGGTTCTTTAATAATCACACATTTCTCTGTGGTTCTTTAATAATCACACTTTACTCTGTGGTTCTTTAATAATCACACATTTCTCCGTGGTTCTTTAATTATCACACTTTACTCTGAGGTTCTTTAATAATCACACTTTACTCTGTGGTTCTTTAATAATCACACATTTCTCTGTGGTTCTTTAATAATCACACTTTACTCTGAGGTTCTTTAATAATCACACTTTAATCTGTGGTTCTTTAATAATCACACTTTACTCTGAGGTTCTTTAATAATCACACTTTACACTGAGGTTCTTTAATAATCACACTTTACTCTGAGGTTCTTTAATAATCAACACTTTACTCTGAGGTTCTTTAATAATCACACTTTACTCTGTGGTTCTTTAATAATCACGCTTTACTCTGAGGTTCTTTAATAATCACACTTTGCTCTGAGGTTCTTTAATAATCACCCTTTACTCTGTGGGTCTTTAATAATCTCACGTTTCTCTGTGGTTCTTT
This sequence comes from Eledone cirrhosa, assembly GCA_964016885.1. Lineage (NCBI taxonomy): Eukaryota > Metazoa > Mollusca > Cephalopoda > Octopoda > Eledonidae > Eledone > Eledone cirrhosa. The sequence continues at coordinate 15,686,284 of OZ024742.1, read as the reverse complement.
AATAATAACACTTTACACTGTGGTTCTTTAATAGTCACACTTTACTCTGAGGTTCTTTAATAATCACACATGACACTGAGGTTCTTTAATAATTACACTGTACTCTGTGGTACTTTAATAATCACACTTTACTCTGTGGTTCTTTAATAATCACACTTTACTCTGTGGTTCTTTAATAATCACACTTTACTCTGTGGTTCTTTAATAATCACACTTTACTCTGAGGTTCTTTAATAATCACACTTTACTCTGTGGTTCTTTAATAATGACACATTTCTCTGTGGTTCTTTAATATTCACACTTTACTCTGTGGTTCTTTAATAAGCACACTTTACTCTGAGGTTCTTTAATAATCACACTTTACTCTGTGGTTCTTTAATAATCACACTTTACTCTGAGGTTCCTTAATAATCACACTTTACTTTGGGGTTCTTAAATAATCACACTTTACTCTGAGGTTCTTTAATAATCACACTTTTCCTCTGAGGTTCTTTAATAATCACACTTTACTCTGAGGTTCTTTAATAATCACACTTTACTCTGTGGTTCTTTAATAATCTCACATTTCTGTATGGTTCTTTAATAATCACACTTTACTCTGTGGTTCTTTAATAATCACACATGACACTGAGGTTCTTTAATAATTACACTTTTCTCTGAGGTTTTTAATAATCACACTTTACTCTGTGGTTCTTTAATAATCACACTTTTCTCTGTGGTTCTTTAATAATCACACATTTCTCTGTGGTTCTTTAATAATCATACTTTACTCTGTGGTTCTTTAATAATCACACTTTTCTCTGAGGTTCTTTAATAATCACACATTTCTCTGTGGTTCTTTAATAAACATACTTTACACTGAGGTTCTTTAATAATCACACTTTACTCTGAGGTTCTTTAATAATCACACATTTCTCTGTGGTTCTTTAATAATCACACTTTACTCTGAGGTTCTTTAATAATCACACATGACACTGAGGTTCTTTAATAATTACACTGTACTCTGTGGTACTTTAATAATCACACTTTACTCTGTGGTTCTTTAATAATCACACATTACTCTGTGGTTCTTTAATAATCACACTTTACTCTGTGGTTCTTTAATAATCACACTTTACTCTGAGGTTCTTTAATAATCACACTTTACTCTGTGGTTCTTTAATAATCACACATTTCTCTGTGGTTCTTTAATAATCACACTTTACTCTGTGGTTCTTTAATAATCACACTTTACTCTGAGGTTCTTTAATAATCACACTTTACTCTGTGGTTCTTTAATAATCTCACATTTCTGTATGGTTCTTTAATAATCACACTTTACTCTGAGGTTCTTTAATAATCACACTTTTCTCTGTGGTTCTTTAATAATCACACTTTACTCTGTGGTTCTTTAATAATCACACTTTACCCTGAGGTTCTTTAATAATCACACTTTACTCTGAGGTACTTTAATAATCACACTTTACTCTGAGGTTCTTTAATAATCACACATTTTTCTGTGGTTGTTTAATAATCACACTTTACTCTGTGGTTCTTTAATAATCACACTTTACTCTGTGGTTCTTTAATAATCACACTTTACTCTGAGGTTCTTTAATAATCACACTTTACTCTGTGGTTCTTTAATAATCACACATTTCTCTGTGGTTCTTTAATAATCACACTTTACTCTGTGGTTCTTTAATAATCACACATTTCTCTGTGGTTCTTTAATTATCACACTTTACTCTGAGGTTCTTTAATAATCACACTTTACTCTGAGGTTCTTTAATAATCGCACTTTACTCTGTGGTTCTTTAATAATCACACATTTCTCTGTGGTTCTTTAATAATCACACTTTACTCTGAGGTTCTTTAATAATCACACTTTACTCTGAGGTTCTTTAATAATCACACTTTACTCTGTGGTTCTTTAATAATCACACTTTACTCTGAAGTTCTTTAATAATCACACTTTACTCTGTGGTTCTTTAATAATCACACTTTTCTCTGTGGTTCTTTAATAATCACACATTTCTCTGTGGTTCTTTAATAATCATACATTACTCTGTGGTTCTTTAATAATCACACTTTTCTCTGAGGTTCTTTAATAATCACACATTTCTCTGTGGTTCTTTAATAAACATACTTTACACTGAGGTTCTTTAATAATCACACTTTACTCTGAGGTTCTTTAATAATCACACATTTCTCTGTGGTTCTTTAATAATCACACTTTACTCTGAGGTTCTTTAATAATCACACATGACACTGAGGTTCTTTAATAATTACACTGTACTCTGTGGTACTTTAATAATCACACTTTACTCTGTGGTTCTTTAATAATCACACATTACTCTGTGGTTCTTTAATAATCACACTTTACTCTGTGGTTCTTTAATAATCACACTTTACTCTGAGGTTCTTTAATAATCACACTTTACTCTGTGGTTCTTTAATAATCACACATTTCTCTGTGGTTCTTTAATAATCACACTTTACTCTGTGGTTCTTTAATAATCACACTTTACTCTGAGGTTCTTTAATAATCACACTTTACTCTGTGGTTCTTTAATAATCTCACATTTCTGTATGGTTTTTTAATAATCACACTTTACTCTGAGGTTCTTTAATAATCACACTTTTCTCTGTGGTTCTTTAATAATCACACTTTACTCTGTGGTTCTTTAATAATCACACTTTACCCTGAGGTTCTTTAATAATCACACTTTACTCTGAGGTACTTTAATAATCACACTTTACTCTGAGGTTCTTTAATAATCACACATTTTTCTGTGGTTGTTTAATAATCACACTTTACTCTGTGGTTCTTTAATAATCACACTTTACTCTGTGGTTCTTTAATAATCACACTTTACTCTGTGGTTCTTTAATAATCACACTTTACTCTGAGGTTCTTTAATAATCACACTTTACTCTGTGGTTCTTTAATAATGACACATTTCTCTGTGGTTCTTTAATATTCACACTTTACTCTGTGGTTCTTTAATAAGCACACTTTACTCTGAGGTTCTTTAATAATCACACTTTACTCTGTGGTTCTTTAATAATCACACTTTACTCTGAGGTTCCTTAATAATCACACTTTACTTTGGGGTTCTTAAATAATCACACTTTACTCTGAGGTTCTTTAATAATCACACTTTTCCTCTGAGGTTCTTTAATAATCACACTTTACTCTGAGGTTCTTTAATAATCACACTTTACTCTGTGGTTCTTTAATAATCTCACATTTCTGTATGGTTCTTTAATAATCACACTTTACTCTGTGGTTCTTTAATAATCACACATGACACTGAGGTTCTTTAATAATTACACTTTTCTCTGAGGTTTTTAATAATCACACTTTACTCTGTGGTTCTTTAATAATCACACTTTTCTCTGTGGTTCTTTAATAATCACACATTTCTCTGTGGTTCTTTAATAATCATACTTTACTCTGTGGTTCTTTAATAATCACACTTTTCTCTGAGGTTCTTTAATAATCACACATTTCTCTGTGGTTCTTTAATAAACATACTTTACACTGAGGTTCTTTAATAATCACACTTTACTCTGAGGTTCTTTAATAATCACACATTTCTCTGTGGTTCTTTAATAATCACACTTTACTCTGAGGTTCTTTAATAATCACACATGACACTGAGGTTCTTTAATAATTACACTGTACTCTGTGGTACTTTAATAATCACACTTTACTCTGTGGTTCTTTAATAATCACACATTACTCTGTGGTTCTTTAATAATCACACTTTACTCTGTGGTTCTTTAATAATCACACTTTACTCTGAGGTTCTTTAATAATCACACTTTACTCTGTGGTTCTTTAATAATCACACATTTCTCTGTGGTTCTTTAATAATCACACTTTACTCTGTGGTTCTTTAATAATCACACTTTACTCTGAGGTTCTTTAATAATCACACTTTACTCTGTGGTTCTTTAATAATCTCACATTTCTGTATGGTTCTTTAATAATCACACTTTACTCTGAGGTTCTTTAATAATCACACTTTTCTCTGTGGTTCTTTAATAATCACACTTTACTCTGTGGTTCTTTAATAATCACACTTTACCCTGAGGTTCTTTAATAATCACACTTTACTCTGAGGTACTTTAATAATCACACTTTACTCTGAGGTTCTTTAATAATCACACATTTTTCTGTGGTTGTTTAATAATCACACTTTACTCTGTGGTTCTTTAATAATCACACTTTACTCTGTGGTTCTTTAATAATCACACTTTACTCTGAGGTTCTTTAATAATCACACTTTACTCTGTGGTTCTTTAATAATCACACATTTCTCTGTGGTTCTTTAATAATCACACTTTACTCTGTGGTTCTTTAATAATCACACATTTCTCTGTGGTTCTTTAATTATCACACTTTACTCTGAGGTTCTTTAATAATCACACTTTACTCTGAGGTTCTTTAATAATCGCACTTTACTCTGTGGTTCTTTAATAATCACACATTTCTCTGTGGTTCTTTAATAATCACACTTTACTCTGAGGTTCTTTAATAATCACACATTCCTCTGAGGTTCTTTAATAATCACACTTTACTCTGTGGTTCTTTAATAATCACACTTTACTCTGAAGTTCTTTAATAATCACACTTTACTCTGTGGTTCTTTAATAATCACACTTTTCTCTGTGGTTCTTTAATAATCACACATTTCTCTGTGGTTCTTTAATAATCATACTTTACTCTGTGGTTCTTTAATAATCACACTTTTCTCTGAGGTTCTTTAATAATCACACATTTCTCTGTGGTTCTTTAATAAACATACTTTACACTGAGGTTCTTTAATAATCACACTTTACTCTGAGGTTCTTTAATAATCACACATTTCTCTGTGGTTCTTTAATAATCACACTTTACTCTGAGGTTCTTTAATAATCACACATGACACTGAGGTTCTTTAATAATTACACTGTACTCTGTGGTACTTTAATAATCACACTTTACTCTGTGGTTCTTTAATAATCACACATTACTCTGTGGTTCTTTAATAATCACACTTTACTCTGTGGTTCTTTAATAATCACACTTTACTCTGAGGTTCTTTAATAATCACACTTTACTCTGTGGTTCTTTAATAATCACACATTTCTCTGTGGTTCTTTAATAATCACACTTTACTCTGTGGTTCTTTAATAATCACACTTTACTCTGAGGTTCTTTAATAATCACACTTTACTCTGTGGTTCTTTAATAATCTCACATTTCTGTATGGTTCTTTAATAATCACACTTTACTCTGAGGTTCTTTAATAATCACACTTTTCTCTGTGGTTCTTTAATAATCACACTTTACTCTGTGGTTCTTTAATAATCACACTTTACCCTGAGGTTCTTTAATAATCACACTTTACTCTGAGGTACTTTAATAATCACACTTTACTCTGAGGTTCTTTAATAATCACACATTTTTCTGTGGTTGTTTAATAATCACACTTTACTCTGTGGTTCTTTAATAATCACACTTTACTCTGTGGTTCTTTAATAATCACACTTTACTCTGAGGTTCTTTAATAATCACACTTTACTCTGTGGTTCTTTAATAATCACACATTTCTCTGTGGTTCTTTAATAATCACACTTTACTCTGTGGTTCTTTAATAATCACACATTTCTCTGTGGTTCTTTAATTATCACACTTTACTCTGAGGTTCTTTAATAATCACACTTTACTCTGAGGTTCTTTAATAATCGCACTTTACTCTGTGGTTCTTTAATAATCACACATTTCTCTGTGGTTCTTTAATAATCACACTTTACTCTGAGGTTCTTTAATAATCACACATTCCTCTGAGGTTCTTTAATAATCACACTTTACTCTGTGGTTCTTTAATAATCACACTTTACTCTGAAGTTCTTTAATAATCACACTTTACTCTGTGGTTCTTTAATAATCACACATTTCTCTGAGGTTCTTTAATAATCACACTTTACTCTGTGGTTCTTTAATAATCATACTTTACTCTGAGGTTCTTTAATAATCACACTTTACTCTGTGCTTCTTTAATAATCACACTTTCCTCTGTGGTTCTTTAATAATCTCACATTTCTGTATGGTTCTTTAATAATCACACTTTACTCTGAGGTTCTTTAATAATCACACTTTTCTCTGTGGTTCTTTAATAATCACACTTTACTCTGTGGTTCTTTAATAATCACACTTTACCCTGAGGTTCTTTAATAATCACACTTTACTCTGAGGTACTTTAATAATCACACTTTACTCTGAGGTTCTTTAATAATCACACATTTTTCTGTGGTTGTTTAATAATCACACTTTACTCTGTGGTTCTTTAATAATCACACTTTACTCTGTGGTTCTTTAATAATCACACTTTACTCTGAGGTTCTTTAATAATCACACTTTACTCTGTGGTTCTTTAATAATCACACATTTCTCTGTGGTTCTTTAATTATCACACTTTACTCTGAGGTTCTTTAATAATCACACTTTACTCTGAGGTTCTTTAATAATCGCACTTTACTCAGTGGTTCTTTAATAATCACACATTTCTCTGTGGTTCTTTAATAATCACACTTTACTCTGAGGTTCTTTAATAATCACACATTCCTCTGAGGTTCTTTAATAATCACACTTTACTCTGTGGTTCTTTAATAATCACACTTTACTCTGAAGTTCTTTAATAATCACACTATACTCTGTGGTTCTTTAATAATCACACATTTCTCTGAGGTTCTTTAATAATCACACTTTACTCTGTGGTTCTTTAATAATCATACTTTACTCTGAGGTTCTTTAATAATCACACTTTACTCTGTGGTTCTTTAATAATCACACTTTACTCTGAGGTTCTTTAATAATCACACTTTACTCTGTGGTTCTTTAATAATCACACATTTCTCTGAGGTTCTTTAATAATCACACTTTACTCTGTGGTTCTTTAATAATCATACTTTAATCTGAGGTTCTTTAATAATCACACTTTACTCTGTGGTTCTTTAATAATCACACATTTCTCTGAGGTTCTTTAATAATAACACTTTACTCTGTGGTTCTTTAATAATCACACTTTACTCTGAGGTTCTTTAATAATCACACATGACACTGAGGTTCTTTAATAATTACACTGTACTCTGTGGTACTTTAATAATCACACTTTACCCTGAGTTTCTTTAATAATCACACTTAACTCTGAGGTGCTTTAATAATCACACTTTACTCTGAGGTTCTTTAATAATCACACTTTACTCTGAGGTTCTTTAATATTCACACTTTACTCTGTGGTTCTTTAATAATCGCACATGACACTGCTTCTTTAATAATCACACTTTACTCTGAGGTTCTTTAATAATCACACTTTACTCTGAGGTTCTTTAATAATCACACTTTACTCTGTGGTTCTTTAATAATCACACTTTACTCTGAGGTTCTTTAATAATCACACTTTACTCTGTGGTTCTTTAATAATCACACTTTACTCTGAGGTTCTTTAATAATCACACTTTACTCTGAGGTTCTTTAATAATCAACACTTTACTCTGAGGTTCTTTAATAATCACACTTTACTCTGTGGTTCTTTAATAATCACACTTTACTCTGAGGTTCTTTAATAATCACACTTTACTCTGAGGTTCTTTAATAATGACACTTTACTCTGAGGTTCTTTAATAATCACCCTTTACTCTGTGGGTCTTTAATAATCTCACATTTCTCTGTGGTTCTTTAATAATAACACTTTACTCTGTGGTTCTTTAATAATCACACTTTACTCTGAGGTTCTTTAATAATCACACATGACACTGAGGTTCTTTAATAATTACACTGTACTCTGTGGTACTTTAATAATCACACTTTACTCTGTGGTTCTTTAATAATCACACTTTACTCTGTGGTTCTTTAATAATCACACTTTACTCTGTGGTTCTTTAATAATCACACTTTACTCTGAGGTTCTTTAATAATCACACTTTACTCTGTGGTTCTTTAATAATAACACTTTACTCTGTGGTTTTTTAATAATCACACTTTACTCTGAGGTTCTTTAATAATCACACATGACACTGAGGTTCTTTAATAATTACACTGTACTCTGTGGTACTTTAATAATCACACTTTACTCTGTGGTTCTTTAATAATCACACTTTACTCTGTGGTTCTTTAATAATCACACTTTACTCTGTGGTTCTTTAATAATCACACTTTACTCTTTGGTTCTTTAATAATCACACATTTCTCTGTGGTTCTTTAATAATCACACTTTACTCTGTGGTTCTTTAATAATCACACTTTACTCTGAGTTTCTTTAATAATCACACTTTACTCTGTGGTTCTTTAATAATCACACTTTACTCTGAGGTTCCTTAATAATCACACTTTACTCTGGGATTCTTTAATAATCACACTTTACTCTGAGGTTCTTTAATAATCACACTTTTCCTCTGAGGTTCTTTAATAATCACACTTTACTCTGAGGTTCTTCAATAATCACACTTTACTCTGTGGTTCTTTAATAATCTCACATTTCTGTATGGTTCTTTAATAATCACACTTTACTCTGAGGTTCTTTAATAATCACACTTTACTCTGTGGTTCTTTAATAATCACACTTTACTCTGAGGTTCTTCAATAATCACACTTTACTCTGAGGTTCTTTAATAATCACACTTTTCTCTGAGGTTCTTTAATAATCACACTTTACTCTGAGGTTCTTTAATAATCACACTTTACTCTGTGGTTCTTTAATAATCACACTTTACTCTGAGGTTCTTTAATAATCACACTTTACTCTGAGGTTCTTTAATAATCACACTTTTCTCTGAGGTTCTTTAATAATCACACTTTACTCTGAGGTTCTTTAATAATCACACTTTACTCTGTGGTTCTTTAATAATCACACTTTACTCTGAGGTTCTTTAATAATCACACTTTACTCTGAGGTTCTTTAATAATCACACTTTACTCTGAGGTTCTTTAATAATCACACTTTACTCTGAGGTTCTTTAATAATCACACTTTACTCTGTGGTTCTTTAATAATCTCACATTTCTGTATGGTTCTTTAATAATCACATTTTACTCTGAGGTTCTTTAATAATCACACTTTACTCCGTGGTTCTTTAATAATCACACTTTACTCTGAGGTTCTTTAATAATCACACTTTACTCTGAGGTTCTTTAATAATCACACTTTACTCTGAGGTTCTTTAATAATCACACATTTCTCTGTGGTTCTTTAATAATCACACTTTACTCTGTGGTTCGTTAATAATCACACATTTCTCTGTGGTTCTTTATTAATCACACTTTACTCTGTGGTTCTTTAATAATCACACATTTCTGTGTGGTTCTTTAATTATCACACTTTACTCTGAGGTTCTTTAATAATCACACTTTACTCTGAGGTTCTTTAATAATCGCACTTTACTCTGTGGTTCTTTAATAATCACACATTTCTCTGTGGTTCTTTAATAATCACACTTTACTCTGAGGTTCTTTAAGAATCACACATTTCTCTGAGGTTCTTTAATAATCACACTTTACTCTGTGGTTCTTTAATAATCACACTTTACTCTGAGGTTTTTAAATAATCACACTTTACTCTGTGCTTCTTTAATAATCACACTTTCCTCTGTGGTTCTTTAATAATCACACATTTCTCAGTGGTTCTTTAATAATCACACTTTACTCTGAGGTTCTTTAATAATCACACTTTACTCTGAGGTTCTTTAATAATCACACTTTACTCTGTGGTTCTTTAATAATCACACTTTACTCTGAGGTTCTTTAATAATCACACTTTACTCTGTGGTTCTTTAATAATCACACATTTCTCTGAGGTTCTTTAATAATCACGCTTTACTCTGTGGTTCTTTAATAATCATACTTTACTCTGAGGTTCTTTAATAATCACACTTTACTCTGTGGTTCTTTAATAATCACACATTTCTCTGAGGTTCTTTAATAATAACACTTTACTCTGTGGTTCTTTAATAATCACACTTTACTCTGAGGTTCTTTAATAATCACACATGACACTGAGGTTCTTTAATAATTACACTGTACTCTGTGGTACTTTAATAATCACACTTTACCCTGAGTTTCTTTAATAATCACACTTAACTCTGAGGTGCTTTAATAATCACACTTTACTCTGAGGTTCTTTAATAATCACACTTTACTCTGAGGTTCTTTAATATTCACACTTTACTCTGTGGTTCTTTAATAATCGCACATGACACTGCTTCTTTAATAATCACACTTTACTCTGAGGTTCTTTAACAATCACACTTTACTCTGAGGTTCTTTAATAATCACACTTTACTCTGTGGTTCTTTAATAATCACACATTTCTCTGTGGTTCTTTAATAATCACACTTTACTCTGAGGTTCTTTAATAATCACACTTTACTCTGTGGTTCTTTAATAATCACACTTTACTCTGAGGTTCTTTAATAATCACACTTTACTCTGAGGTTCTTTAATAATCAACACTTTACTCTGAGGTTCTTTAATAATCACACTTTACTCTGTGGTTCTTTAATAATCACACATTTCTCTGTGGTTCTTTAATAATCACACTTTACTCTGAGGTTCTTTAATAATCACACATTTCTCTGAGGTTCTTTAATAATCACACTTTACTCTGTGGTTCTTTAATAATCACACTTTACTCTGTGGTTCTTTAATAATCACACATTTCTCTGTGGTTCTTTAATTATCACACTTTACTCTGAGGTTCTTTAATAATCACACATTTCTCTGAGGTTCTTTAATAATCGCACTTTACTCTGTGGTTCTTTAATAATCACACATTTCTCTGTGGTTCTTTAATAATCACACTTTACTCTGAGGTTCTTTAATAATCACACATTTCTCTGAGGTTCTTTAATAATCACACTTTACTCTGTGGTTCTTTAATAATCTCACATTTCTGTATGGTTCTTTTATAATCACACTTTACTTTGAAGTTCTTTAATAATCACACTTTACTCTGTGGTTCTTTAATAATCACACATTTCTCTGAGGTTCTTTAATAATCACACATTTCTCTGAGGTTCTTTAATAATCACACATTACTCTGTGGTTCTTTAATAATCATACTTTATCTGAGGTTCTTTAATAATCACACATTACTCTGTGGTTCTTTAATAATCACACATTTCTCTGAGGTTCTTTAATAATAACACTTTACTCTCTGGTTCTTTAATAATCACACTTTACTCTGAGGTTCTTTAATAATCACACATGACACTGAGGTTCTTTAATAATTACACTGTACTCTGTGGTACTTTAATAATCACACTTTACCCTGAGATTCTTTAATAATCACACTTAACTCTGAGCTTCTTTAATAATCACACTTTACTCTGAGGTTCTTTAATAATCACACTTTACTCTTTGGTTCTTTAATAATCACACATTTCTCTGTGGTTCTTTAATAATCACACTTTACTCTGTGGTTCTTTAATAATCACACTTTACTCTGAGTTTCTTTAATAATCACACTTTACTCTGTGGTTCTTTAATAATCACACTTTACTCTGAGGTTCCTTAATAATCACACTTTACTCTGGGATTCTTTAATAATCACACTTTACTCTGAGGTTCTTTAATAATCACACTTTTCCTCTGAGGTTCTTTAATAATCACACTTTACTCTGAGGTTCTTCAATAATCACACTTTACTCTGTGGTTCTTTAATAATCTCACATTTCTGTATGGTTCTTTAATAATCACACTTTACTCTGAGGTTCTTTAATAATCACACTTTACTCTGTGGTTCTTTAATAATCACACTTTACTCTGAGGTTCTTCAATAATCACACTTTACTCTGAGGTTCTTTAATAATCACACTTTTCTCTGAGGTTCTTTAATAATCACACTTTACTCTGAGGTTCTTTAATAATCACACTTTACTCTGTGGTTCTTTAATAATCACACTTTACTCTGAGGTTCTTTAATAATCACACTTTACTCTGAGGTTCTTTAATAATCACACTTTTCTCTGAGGTTCTTTAATAATCACACTTTACTCTGAGGTTCTTTAATAATCACACTTTACTCTGTGGTTCTTTAATAATCACACTTTACTCTGAGGTTCTTTAATAATCACACTTTACTCTGAGGTTCTTTAATAATCACACTTTACTCTGAGGTTCTTTAATAATCACACTTTACTCTGAGGTTCTTTAATAATCACACTTTACTCTGTGGTTCTTTAATAATCTCACATTTCTGTATGGTTCTTTAATAATCACATTTTACTCTGAGGTTCTTTAATAATCACACTTTACTCCGTGGTTCTTTAATAATCACACTTTACTCTGAGGTTCTTTAATAATCACACTTTACTCTGAGGTTCTTTAATAATCACACTTTACTCTGAGGTTCTTTAATAATCACACATTTCTCTGTGGTTCTTTAATAATCACACTTTACTCTGTGGTTCGTTAATAATCACACATTTCTCTGTGGTTCTTTATTAATCACACTTTACTCTGTGGTTCTTTAATAATCACACATTTCTGTGTGGTTCTTTAATTATCACACTTTACTCTGAGGTTCTTTAATAATCACACTTTACTCTGAGGTTCTTTAATAATCGCACTTTACTCTGTGGTTCTTTAATAATCACACATTTCTCTGTGGTTCTTTAATAATCACACTTTACTCTGAGGTTCTTTAAGAATCACACATTTCTCTGAGGTTCTTTAATAATCACACTTTACTCTGTGGTTCTTTAATAATCACACTTTACTCTGAGGTTTTTAAATAATCACACTTTACTCTGTGCTTCTTTAATAATCACACTTTCCTCTGTGGTTCTTTAATAATCACACATTTCTCAGTGGTTCTTTAATAATCACACTTTACTCTGAGGTTCTTTAATAATCACACTTTACTCTGAGGTTCTTTAATAATCACACTTTACTCTGTGGTTCTTTAATAATCACACTTTACTCTGAGGTTCTTTAATAATCACACTTTACTCTGTGGTTCTTTAATAATCACACATTTCTCTGAGGTTCTTTAATAATCACGCTTTACTCTGTGGTTCTTTAATAATCATACTTTACTCTGAGGTTCTTTAATAATCACACTTTACTCTGTGGTTCTTTAATAATCACACATTTCTCTGAGGTTCTTTAATAATAACACTTTACTCTGTGGTTCTTTAATAATCACACTTTACTCTGAGGTTCTTTAATAATCACACATGACACTGAGGTTCTTTAATAATTACACTGTACTCTGTGGTACTTTAATAATCACACTTTACCCTGAGTTTCTTTAATAATCACACTTAACTCTGAGGTGCTTTAATAATCACACTTTACTCTGAGGTTCTTTAATAATCACACTTTACTCTGAGGTTCTTTAATATTCACACTTTACTCTGTGGTTCTTTAATAATCGCACATGACACTGCTTCTTTAATAATCACACTTTACTCTGAGGTTCTTTAATAATCACACTTTACTCTGTGGTTCTTTAATAATCACACATTTCTCTGTGGTTCTTTAATAATCACACTTTACTCTGAGGTTCTTTAATAATCACACTTTAATCTGTGGTTCTTTAATAATCACACTTTACTCTGAGGTTCTTTAATAATCACACTTTACACTGAGGTTCTTTAATAATCACACTTTACTCTGAGGTTCTTTAATAATCAACACTTTACTCTGAGGTTCTTTAATAATCACACTTTACTCTGTGGTTCTTTAATAATCACGCTTTACTCTGAGGTTCTTTAATAATCACACTTTGCTCTGAGGTTCTTTAATAATCACCCTTTACTCTGTGGGTCTTTAATAATCTCACGTTTCTCTGTGGTTCTTTAATAATAACACTTTACACTGTGGTTCTTTAATAGTCACACTTTACTCTGAGGTTCTTTAATAATCACACATGACACTGAGGTTCTTTAATAATTACACTGTACTCTGTGGTACTTTAATAATCACACTTTACTCTGTGGTTCTTTAATAATCACACTTTACTCTGTGGTTCTTTAATAATCACACTTTACTCTGTGGTTCTTTAATAATCACACTTTACTCTGAGGTTCTTTAATAATCACACTTTACTCTGTGGTTCTTTAATAATGACACATTTCTCTGTGGTTCTTTAATATTCACACTTTACTCTGTGGTTCTTTAATAAGCACACTTTACTCTGAGGTTCTTTAATAATCACACTTTACTCTGTGGTTCTTTAATAATCACACTTTACTCTGAGGTTCCTTAATAATCACACTTTACTTTGGGGTTCTTAAATAATCACACTTTACTCTGAGGTTCTTTAATAATCACACTTTTCCTCTGAGGTTCTTTAATAATCACACTTTACTCTGAGGTTCTTTAATAATCACACTTTACTCTGTGGTTCTTTAATAATCTCACATTTCTGTATGGTTCTTTAATAATCACACTTTACTCTGTGGTTCTTTAATAATCACACATGACACTGAGGTTCTTTAATAATTACACTTTTCTCTGAGGTTTTTAATAATCACACTTTACTCTGTGGTTCTTTAATAATCACACTTTTCTCTGTGGTTCTTTAATAATCACACATTTCTCTGTGGTTCTTTAATAATCATACTTTACTCTGTGGTTCTTTAATAATCACACTTTTCTCTGAGGTTCTTTAATAATCACACATTTCTCTGTGGTTCTTTAATAAACATACTTTACACTGAGGTTCTTTAATAATCACACTTTACTCTGAGGTTCTTTAATAATCACACATTTCTCTGTGGTTCTTTAATAATCACACTTTACTCTGAGGTTCTTTAATAATCACACATGACACTGAGGTTCTTTAATAATTACACTGTACTCTGTGGTACTTTAATAATCACACTTTACTCTGTGGTTCTTTAATAATCACACATTACTCTGTGGTTCTTTAATAATCACACTTTACTCTGTGGTTCTTTAATAATCACACTTTACTCTGAGGTTCTTTAATAATCACACTTTACTCTGTGGTTCTTTAATAATCACACATTTCTCTGTGGTTCTTTAATAATCACACTTTACTCTGTGGTTCTTTAATAATCACACTTTACTCTGAGGTTCTTTAATAATCACACTTTACTCTGTGGTTCTTTAATAATCTCACATTTCTGTATGGTTCTTTAATAATCACACTTTACTCTGAGGTTCTTTAATAATCACACTTTTCTCTGTGGTTCTTTAATAATCACACTTTACTCTGTGGTTCTTTAATAATCACACTTTACCCTGAGGTTCTTTAATAATCACACTTTACTCTGAGGTACTTTAATAATCACACTTTACTCTGAGGTTCTTTAATAATCACACATTTTTCTGTGGTTGTTTAATAATCACACTTTACTCTGTGGTTCTTTAATAATCACACTTTACTCTGTGGTTCTTTAATAATCACACTTTACTCTGAGGTTCTTTAATAATCACACTTTACTCTGTGGTTCTTTAATAATCACACATTTCTCTGTGGTTCTTTAATAATCACACTTTACTCTGTGGTTCTTTAATAATCACACATTTCTCTGTGGTTCTTTAATTATCACACTTTACTCTGAGGTTCTTTAATAATCACACTTTACTCTGAGGTTCTTTAATAATCGCACTTTACTCTGTGGTTCTTTAATAATCACACATTTCTCTGTGGTTCTTTAATAATCACACTTTACTCTGAGGTTCTTTAATAATCACACATTCCTCTGAGGTTCTTTAATAATCACACTTTACTCTGTGGTTCTTTAATAATCACACTTTACTCTGAAGTTCTTTAATAATCACACTTTACTCTGTGGTTCTTTAATAATCACACTTTTCTCTGTGGTTCTTTAATAATCACACATTTCTCTGTGGTTCTTTAATAATCATACATTACTCTGTGGTTCTTTAATAATCACACTTTTCTCTGAGGTTCTTTAATAATCACACATTTCTCTGTGGTTCTTTAATAAACATACTTTACACTGAGGTTCTTTAATAATCACACTTTACTCTGAGGTTCTTTAATAATCACACATTTCTCTGTGGTTCTTTAATAATCACACTTTACTCTGAGGTTCTTTAATAATCACACATGACACTGAGGTTCTTTAATAATTACACTGTACTCTGTGGTACTTTAATAATCACACTTTACTCTGTGGTTCTTTAATAATCACACATTACTCTGTGGTTCTTTAATAATCACACTTTACTCTGTGGTTCTTTAATAATCACACTTTACTCTGAGGTTCTTTAATAATCACACTTTACTCTGTGGTTCTTTAATAATCACACATTTCTCTGTGGTTCTTTAATAATCACACTTTACTCTGTGGTTCTTTAATAATCACACTTTACTCTGAGGTTCTTTAATAATCACACTTTACTCTGTGGTTCTTTAATAATCTCACATTTCTGTATGGTTTTTTAATAATCACACTTTACTCTGAGGTTCTTTAATAATCACACTTTTCTCTGTGGTTCTTTAATAATCACACTTTACTCTGTGGTTCTTTAATAATCACACTTTACCCTGAGGTTCTTTAATAATCACACTTTACTCTGAGGTACTTTAATAATCACACTTTACTCTGAGGTTCTTTAATAATCACACATTTTTCTGTGGTTGTTTAATAATCACACTTTACTCTGTGGTTCTTTAATAATCACACTTTACTCTGTGGTTCTTTAATAATCACACTTTACTCTGTGGTTCTTTAATAATCACACTTTACTCTGAGGTTCTTTAATAATCACACTTTACTCTGTGGTTCTTTAATAATGACACATTTCTCTGTGGTTCTTTAATATTCACACTTTACTCTGTGGTTCTTTAATAAGCACACTTTACTCTGAGGTTCTTTAATAATCACACTTTACTCTGTGGTTCTTTAATAATCACACTTTACTCTGAGGTTCCTTAATAATCACACTTTACTTTGGGGTTCTTAAATAATCACACTTTACTCTGAGGTTCTTTAATAATCACACTTTTCCTCTGAGGTTCTTTAATAATCACACTTTACTCTGAGGTTCTTTAATAATCACACTTTACTCTGTGGTTCTTTAATAATCTCACATTTCTGTATGGTTCTTTAATAATCACACTTTACTCTGTGGTTCTTTAATAATCACACATGACACTGAGGTTCTTTAATAATTACACTTTTCTCTGAGGTTTTTAATAATCACACTTTACTCTGTGGTTCTTTAATAATCACACTTTTCTCTGTGGTTCTTTAATAATCACACATTTCTCTGTGGTTCTTTAATAATCATACTTTACTCTGTGGTTCTTTAATAATCACACTTTTCTCTGAGGTTCTTTAATAATCACACATTTCTCTGTGGTTCTTTAATAAACATACTTTACACTGAGGTTCTTTAATAATCACACTTTACTCTGAGGTTCTTTAATAATCACACATTTCTCTGTGGTTCTTTAATAATCACACTTTACTCTGAGGTTCTTTAATAATCACACATGACACTGAGGTTCTTTAATAATTACACTGTACTCTGTGGTACTTTAATAATCACACTTTACTCTGTGGTTCTTTAATAATCACACATTACTCTGTGGTTCTTTAATAATCACACTTTACTCTGTGGTTCTTTAATAATCACACTTTACTCTGAGGTTCTTTAATAATCACACTTTACTCTGTGGTTCTTTAATAATCACACATTTCTCTGTGGTTCTTTAATAATCACACTTTACTCTGTGGTTCTTTAATAATCACACTTTACTCTGAGGTTCTTTAATAATCACACTTTACTCTGTGGTTCTTTAATAATCTCACATTTCTCTATGGTTCTTTAATAATCACACTTTACTCTGAGGTTCTTTAATAATCACACTTTTCTCTGTGGTTCTTTAATAATCACACTTTACTCTGTGGTTCTTTAATAATCACACTTTACCCTGAGGTTCTTTAATAATCACACTTTACTCTGAGGTACTTTAATAATCACACTTTACTCTGAGGTTCTTTAATAATCACACATTTTTCTGTGGTTGTTTAATAATCACACTTTACTCTGTGGTTCTTTAATAATCACACTTTACTCTGTGGTTCTTTAATAATCACACTTTACTCTGAGGTTCTTTAATAATCACACTTTACTCTGTGGTTCTTTAATAATCACACATTTCTCTGTGGTTCTTTAATAATCACACTTTACTCTGTGGTTCTTTAATAATCACACATTTCTCTGTGGTTCTTTAATTATCACACTTTACTCTGAGGTTCTTTAATAATCACACTTTACTCTGAGGTTCTTTAATAATCGCACTTTACTCTGTGGTTCTTTAATAATCACACATTTCTCTGTGGTTCTTTAATAATCACACTTTACTCTGAGGTTCTTTAATAATCACACATTCCTCTGAGGTTCTTTAATAATCACACTTTACTCTGTGGTTCTTTAATAATCACACTTTACTCTGAAGTTCTTTAATAATCACACTTTACTCTGTGGTTCTTTAATAATCACACTTTTCTCTGTGGTTCTTTAATAATCACACATTTCTCTGTGGTTCTTTAATAATCATACTTTACTCTGTGGTTCTTTAATAATCACACTTTTCTCTGAGGTTCTTTAATAATCACACATTTCTCTGTGGTTCTTTAATAAACATACTTTACACTGAGGTTCTTTAATAATCACACTTTACTCTGAGGTTCTTTAATAATCACACATTTCTCTGTGGTTCTTTAATAATCACACTTTACTCTGAGGTTCTTTAATAATCACACATGACACTGAGGTTCTTTAATAATTACACTGTACTCTGTGGTACTTTAATAATCACACTTTACTCTGTGGTTCTTTAATAATCACACATTACTCTGTGGTTCTTTAATAATCACACTTTACTCTGTGGTTCTTTAATAATCACACTTTACTCTGAGGTTCTTTAATAATCACACTTTACTCTGTGGTTCTTTAATAATCACACATTTCTCTGTGGTTCTTTAATAATCACACTTTACTCTGTGGTTCTTTAATAATCACACTTTACTCTGAGGTTCTTTAATAATCACACTTTACTCTGTGGTTCTTTAATAATCTCACATTTCTGTATGGTTCTTTAATAATCACACTTTACTCTGAGGTTCTTTAATAATCACACTTTTCTCTGTGGTTCTTTAATAATCACACTTTACTCTGTGGTTCTTTAATAATCACACTTTACCCTGAGGTTCTTTAATAATCACACTTTACTCTGAGGTACTTTAATAATCACACTTTACTCTGAGGTTCTTTAATAATCACACATTTTTCTGTGGTTGTTTAATAATCACACTTTACTCTGTGGTTCTTTAATAATCACACTTTACTCTGTGGTTCTTTAATAATCACACTTTACTCTGAGGTTCTTTAATAATCACACTTTACTCTGTGGTTCTTTAATAATCACACATTTCTCTGTGGTTCTTTAATAATCACACTTTACTCTGTGGTTCTTTAATAATCACACATTTCTCTGTGGTTCTTTAATTATCACACTTTACTCTGAGGTTCTTTAATAATCACACTTTACTCTGAGGTTCTTTAATAATCGCACTTTACTCTGTGGTTCTTTAATAATCACACATTTCTCTGTGGTTCTTTAATAATCACACTTTACTCTGAGGTTCTTTAATAATCACACATTCCTCTGAGGTTCTTTAATAATCACACTTTACTCTGTGGTTCTTTAATAATCACACTTTACTCTGAAGTTCTTTAATAATCACACTTTACTCTGTGGTTCTTTAATAATCACACATTTCTCTGAGGTTCTTTAATAATCACACTTTACTCTGTGGTTCTTTAATAATCATACTTTACTCTGAGGTTCTTTAATAATCACACTTTACTCTGTGCTTCTTTAATAATCACACTTTCCTCTGTGGTTCTTTAATAATCTCACATTTCTGTATGGTTCTTTAATAATCACACTTTACTCTGAGGTTCTTTAATAATCACACTTTTCTCTGTGGTTCTTTAATAATCACACTTTACTCTGTGGTTCTTTAATAATCACACTTTACCCTGAGGTTCTTTAATAATCACACTTTACTCTGAGGTACTTTAATAATCACACTTTACTCTGAGGTTCTTTAATAATCACACATTTTTCTGTGGTTGTTTAATAATCACACTTTACTCTGTGGTTCTTTAATAATCACACTTTACTCTGTGGTTCTTTAATAATCACACTTTACTCTGAGGTTCTTTAATAATCACACTTTACTCTGTGGTTCTTTAATAATCACACATTTCTCTGTGGTTCTTTAATTATCACACTTTACTCTGAGGTTCTTTAATAATCACACTTTACTCTGAGGTTCTTTAATAATCGCACTTTACTCAGTGGTTCTTTAATAATCACACATTTCTCTGTGGTTCTTTAATAATCACACTTTACTCTGAGGTTCTTTAATAATCACACATTCCTCTGAGGTTCTTTAATAATCACACTTTACTCTGTGGTTCTTTAATAATCACACTTTACTCTGAAGTTCTTTAATAATCACACTTTACTCTGTGGTTCTTTAATAATCACACATTTCTCTGAGGTTCTTTAATAATCACACTTTACTCTGTGGTTCTTTAATAATCATACTTTACTCTGAGGTTCTTTAATAATCACACTTTACTCTGTGGTTCTTTAATAATCACACTTTACTCTGAGGTTCTTTAATAATCACACTTTACTCTGTGGTTCTTTAATAATCACACATTTCTCTGAGGTTCTTTAATAATCACACTTTACTCTGTGGTTCTTTAATAATCATACTTTAATCTGAGGTTCTTTAATAATCACACTTTACTCTGTGGTTCTTTAATAATCACACATTTCTCTGAGGTTCTTTAATAATAACACTTTACTCTGTGGTTCTTTAATAATCACACTTTACTCTGAGGTTCTTTAATAATCACACATGACACTGAGGTTCTTTAATAATTACACTGTACTCTGTGGTACTTTAATAATCACACTTTACCCTGAGTTTCTTTAATAATCACACTTAACTCTGAGGTGCTTTAATAATCACACTTTACTCTGAGGTTCTTTAATAATCACACTTTACTCTGAGGTTCTTTAATATTCACACTTTACTCTGTGGTTCTTTAATAATCGCACATGACACTGCTTCTTTAATAATCACACTTTACTCTGAGGTTCTTTAATAATCACACTTTACTCTGAGGTTCTTTAATAATCACACTTTACTCTGTGGTTCTTTAATAATCACACTTTACTCTGAGGTTCTTTAATAATCACACTTTACTCTGTGGTTCTTTAATAATCACACTTTACTCTGAGGTTCTTTAATAATCACACTTTACTCTGAGGTTCTTTAATAATCAACACTTTACTCTGAGGTTCTTTAATAATCACACTTTACTCTGTGGTTCTTTAATAATCACACTTTACTCTGAGGTTCTTTAATAATCACACTTTACTCTGAGGTTCTTTAATAATGACACTTTACTCTGAGGTTCTTTAATAATCACCCTTTACTCTGTGGGTCTTTAATAATCTCACATTTCTCTGTGGTTCTTTAATAATAACACTTTACTCTGTGGTTCTTTAATAATCACACTTTACTCTGAGGTTCTTTAATAATCACACATGACACTGAGGTTCTTTAATAATTACACTGTACTCTGTGGTACTTTAATAATCACACTTTACTCTGTGGTTCTTTAATAATCACACTTTACTCTGTGGTTCTTTAATAATCACACTTTACTCTGTGGTTCTTTAATAATCACACTTTACTCTGAGGTTCTTTAATAATCACACTTTACTCTGTGGTTCTTTAATAATAACACTTTACTCTGTGGTTTTTTAATAATCACACTTTACTCTGAGGTTCTTTAATAATCACACATGACACTGAGGTTCTTTAATAATTACACTGTACTCTGTGGTACTTTAATAATCACACTTTACTCTGTGGTTCTTTAATAATCACACTTTACTCTGTGGTTCTTTAATAATCACACTTTACTCTGTGGTTCTTTAATAATCACACTTTACTCTTTGGTTCTTTAATAATCACACATTTCTCTGTGGTTCTTTAATAATCACACTTTACTCTGTGGTTCTTTAATAATCACACTTTACTCTGAGTTTCTTTAATAATCACACTTTACTCTGTGGTTCTTTAATAATCACACTTTACTCTGAGGTTCCTTAATAATCACACTTTACTCTGGGATTCTTTAATAATCACACTTTACTCTGAGGTTCTTTAATAATCACACTTTTCCTCTGAGGTTCTTTAATAATCACACTTTACTCTGAGGTTCTTCAATAATCACACTTTACTCTGTGGTTCTTTAATAATCTCACATTTCTGTATGGTTCTTTAATAATCACACTTTACTCTGAGGTTCTTTAATAATCACACTTTACTCTGTGGTTCTTTAATAATCACACTTTACTCTGAGGTTCTTCAATAATCACACTTTACTCTGAGGTTCTTTAATAATCACACTTTTCTCTGAGGTTCTTTAATAATCACACTTTACTCTGAGGTTCTTTAATAATCACACTTTACTCTGTGGTTCTTTAATAATCACACTTTACTCTGAGGTTCTTTAATAATCACACTTTACTCTGAGGTTCTTTAATAATCACACTTTTCTCTGAGGTTCTTTAATAATCACACTTTACTCTGAGGTTCTTTAATAATCACACTTTACTCTGTGGTTCTTTAATAATCACACTTTACTCTGAGGTTCTTTAATAATCACACTTTACTCTGAGGTTCTTTAATAATCACACTTTACTCTGAGGTTCTTTAATAATCACACTTTACTCTGAGGTTCTTTAATAATCACACTTTACTCTGTGGTTCTTTAATAATCTCACATTTCTGTATGGTTCTTTAATAATCACATTTTACTCTGAGGTTCTTTAATAATCACACTTTACTCCGTGGTTCTTTAATAATCACACTTTACTCTGAGGTTCTTTAATAATCACACTTTACTCTGAGGTTCTTTAATAATCACACTTTACTCTGAGGTTCTTTAATAATCACACATTTCTCTGTGGTTCTTTAATAATCACACTTTACTCTGTGGTTCGTTAATAATCACACATTTCTCTGTGGTTCTTTATTAATCACACTTTACTCTGTGGTTCTTTAATAATCACACATTTCTGTGTGGTTCTTTAATTATCACACTTTACTCTGAGGTTCTTTAATAATCACACTTTACTCTGAGGTTCTTTAATAATCGCACTTTACTCTGTGGTTCTTTAATAATCACACATTTCTCTGTGGTTCTTTAATAATCACACTTTACTCTGAGGTTCTTTAAGAATCACACATTTCTCTGAGGTTCTTTAATAATCACACTTTACTCTGTGGTTCTTTAATAATCACACTTTACTCTGAGGTTTTTAAATAATCACACTTTACTCTGTGCTTCTTTAATAATCACACTTTCCTCTGTGGTTCTTTAATAATCACACATTTCTCAGTGGTTCTTTAATAATCACACTTTACTCTGAGGTTCTTTAATAATCACACTTTACTCTGAGGTTCTTTAATAATCACACTTTACTCTGTGGTTCTTTAATAATCACACTTTACTCTGAGGTTCTTTAATAATCACACTTTACTCTGTGGTTCTTTAATAATCACACATTTCTCTGAGGTTCTTTAATAATCACGCTTTACTCTGTGGTTCTTTAATAATCATACTTTACTCTGAGGTTCTTTAATAATCACACTTTACTCTGTGGTTCTTTAATAATCACACATTTCTCTGAGGTTCTTTAATAATAACACTTTACTCTGTGGTTCTTTAATAATCACACTTTACTCTGAGGTTCTTTAATAATCACACATGACACTGAGGTTCTTTAATAATTACACTGTACTCTGTGGTACTTTAATAATCACACTTTACCCTGAGTTTCTTTAATAATCACACTTAACTCTGAGGTGCTTTAATAATCACACTTTACTCTGAGGTTCTTTAATAATCACACTTTACTCTGAGGTTCTTTAATATTCACACTTTACTCTGTGGTTCTTTAATAATCGCACATGACACTGCTTCTTTAATAATCACACTTTACTCTGAGGTTCTTTAATAATCACACTTTACTCTGAGGTTCTTTAATAATCACACTTTACTCTGTGGTTCTTTAATAATCACACATTTCTCTGTGGTTCTTTAATAATCACACTTTACTCTGAGGTTCTTTAATAATCACACTTTACTCTGTGGTTCTTTAATAATCACACTTTACTCTGAGGTTCTTTAATAATCACACTTTACTCTGAGGTTCTTTAATAATCAACACTTTACTCTGAGGTTCTTTAATAATCACACTTTACTCTGTGGTTCTTTAATAATCACACATTTCTCTGTGGTTCTTTAATAATCACACTTTACTCTGAGGTTCTTTAATAATCACACATTTCTCTGAGGTTCTTTAATAATCACACTTTACTCTGTGGTTCTTTAATAATCACACTTTACTCTGTGGTTCTTTAATAATCACACATTTCTCTGTGGTTCTTTAATTATCACACTTTACTCTGAGGTTCTTTAATAATCACACATTTCTCTGAGGTTCTTTAATAATCGCACTTTACTCTGTGGTTCTTTAATAATCACACATTTCTCTGTGGTTCTTTAATAATCACACTTTACTCTGAGGTTCTTTAATAATCACACATTTCTCTGAGGTTCTTTAATAATCACACTTTACTCTGTGGTTCTTTAATAATCTCACATTTCTGTATGGTTCTTTTATAATCACACTTTACTTTGAAGTTCTTTAATAATCACACTTTACTCTGTGGTTCTTTAATAATCACACATTTCTCTGAGGTTCTTTAATAATCACACATTTCTCTGAGGTTCTTTAATAATCACACATTACTCTGTGGTTCTTTAATAATCATACTTTATCTGAGGTTCTTTAATAATCACACATTACTCTGTGGTTCTTTAATAATCACACATTTCTCTGAGGTTCTTTAATAATAACACTTTACTCTCTGGTTCTTTAATAATCACACTTTACTCTGAGGTTCTTTAATAATCACACATGACACTGAGGTTCTTTAATAATTACACTGTACTCTGTGGTACTTTAATAATCACACTTTACCCTGAGATTCTTTAATAATCACACTTAACTCTGAGCTTCTTTAATAATCACACTTTACTCTGAGGTTCTTTAATAATCACACTTTACTCTTTGGTTCTTTAATAATCACACATTTCTCTGTGGTTCTTTAATAATCACACTTTACTCTGTGGTTCTTTAATAATCACACTTTACTCTGAGTTTCTTTAATAATCACACTTTACTCTGTGGTTCTTTAATAATCACACTTTACTCTGAGGTTCCTTAATAATCACACTTTACTCTGGGATTCTTTAATAATCACACTTTACTCTGAGGTTCTTTAATAATCACACTTTTCCTCTGAGGTTCTTTAATAATCACACTTTACTCTGAGGTTCTTCAATAATCACACTTTACTCTGTGGTTCTTTAATAATCTCACATTTCTGTATGGTTCTTTAATAATCACACTTTACTCTGAGGTTCTTTAATAATCACACTTTACTCTGTGGTTCTTTAATAATCACACTTTACTCTGAGGTTCTTCAATAATCACACTTTACTCTGAGGTTCTTTAATAATCACACTTTTCTCTGAGGTTCTTTAATAATCACACTTTACTCTGAGGTTCTTTAATAATCACACTTTACTCTGTGGTTCTTTAATAATCACACTTTACTCTGAGGTTCTTTAATAATCACACTTTACTCTGAGGTTCTTTAATAATCACACTTTTCTCTGAGGTTCTTTAATAATCACACTTTACTCTGAGGTTCTTTAATAATCACACTTTACTCTGTGGTTCTTTAATAATCACACTTTACTCTGAGGTTCTTTAATAATCACACTTTACTCTGAGGTTCTTTAATAATCACACTTTACTCTGAGGTTCTTTAATAATCACACTTTACTCTGAGGTTCTTTAATAATCACACTTTACTCTGTGGTTCTTTAATAATCTCACATTTCTGTATGGTTCTTTAATAATCACATTTTACTCTGAGGTTCTTTAATAATCACACTTTACTCCGTGGTTCTTTAATAATCACACTTTACTCTGAGGTTCTTTAATAATCACACTTTACTCTGAGGTTCTTTAATAATCACACTTTACTCTGAGGTTCTTTAATAATCACACATTTCTCTGTGGTTCTTTAATAATCACACTTTACTCTGTGGTTCGTTAATAATCACACATTTCTCTGTGGTTCTTTATTAATCACACTTTACTCTGTGGTTCTTTAATAATCACACATTTCTGTGTGGTTCTTTAATTATCACACTTTACTCTGAGGTTCTTTAATAATCACACTTTACTCTGAGGTTCTTTAATAATCGCACTTTACTCTGTGGTTCTTTAATAATCACACATTTCTCTGTGGTTCTTTAATAATCACACTTTACTCTGAGGTTCTTTAAGAATCACACATTTCTCTGAGGTTCTTTAATAATCACACTTTACTCTGTGGTTCTTTAATAATCACACTTTACTCTGAGGTTTTTAAATAATCACACTTTACTCTGTGCTTCTTTAATAATCACACTTTCCTCTGTGGTTCTTTAATAATCACACATTTCTCAGTGGTTCTTTAATAATCACACTTTACTCTGAGGTTCTTTAATAATCACACTTTACTCTGAGGTTCTTTAATAATCACACTTTACTCTGTGGTTCTTTAATAATCACACTTTACTCTGAGGTTCTTTAATAATCACACTTTACTCTGTGGTTCTTTAATAATCACACATTTCTCTGAGGTTCTTTAATAATCACGCTTTACTCTGTGGTTCTTTAATAATCATACTTTACTCTGAGGTTCTTTAATAATCACACTTTACTCTGTGGTTCTTTAATAATCACACATTTCTCTGAGGTTCTTTAATAATAACACTTTACTCTGTGGTTCTTTAATAATCACACTTTACTCTGAGGTTCTTTAATAATCACACATGACACTGAGGTTCTTTAATAATTACACTGTACTCTGTGGTACTTTAATAATCACACTTTACCCTGAGTTTCTTTAATAATCACACTTAACTCTGAGGTGCTTTAATAATCACACTTTACTCTGAGGTTCTTTAATAATCACACTTTACTCTGAGGTTCTTTAATATTCA
Organism: Eledone cirrhosa; assembly: GCA_964016885.1. Classification (NCBI taxonomy): domain Eukaryota; kingdom Metazoa; phylum Mollusca; class Cephalopoda; order Octopoda; family Eledonidae; genus Eledone; species Eledone cirrhosa. The sequence goes on along the minus strand of OZ024742.1, from coordinate 15,659,077 downwards.
CACTTTACTCTGTGGTTCTTTAATAATCGCACATGACACTGCTTCTTTAATAATCACACTTTACTCTGAGGTTCTTTAATAATCACACTTTACTCTGAGGTTCTTTAATAATCACACTTTACTCTGAGGTTCTTTAATATTCACACTTTACTCTGTGGTTCTTTAATAATCACACATGACACTGAGGTTCTTTAATAATTACACTGTACTCTGTGGTACTTTAATAATCACACTTTACCCTGAGATTCTTTAATAATCACACTTAACTCTGAGCTTCTTTAATAATCACACTTTACTCTGAGGTTCTTTAATAATCACACTTTACTCTGAGGTTCTTTAATAATCACACTTTACTTTGTGGTTCTTTAATAATCGCACATGACACTGCTTCTTTAATAATCACACTTTACTCTGAGGTTCTTTAATAATCACACTTTACTCTGTGGTTCTTTAATAATCACACATTTCTCTGTGGTTCTTTAATAATCACACTTTACTCTGAGGTTCTTTAATAATCACACTTTACTCTGTGGTTCTTTAATAATCACACTTTACTCTGAGGTTCTTTAATAACCACACTTTACTCTGAGGTTCTTTAATAATCAACACTTTACTCTGAGGTTCTTTAATAATCACACTTTACTCTGTGGTTCTTTAATAATCACACTTTACTCTGAGGTTCTTTAATAATCACACTTTACTCTGAGGTTCTTTAATAATCACACATTGCTCTGAGGTTCTTTAATAATCACCCTTTACTCTGTGGGTCTTTAATAATCTCACATTTCTCTGTGGTTCTTTAATAATAACACTTTACTCTGTGGTTCTTTAATAATCACACTTTACTCTGAGGTTCTTTAATAATCACACATGACACTGAGGTTCTTTAATAATTACACTGTACTCTGTGGTACTTTAATAATCACACTTTTCTCTGTGGTTCTTTAATAATCACACTTTACTCTGTGGTTCTTTAATAATCACACTTTACTCTGTGGTTCTTTAATAATCACACTTTACTCTGAGGTTCTTTAATAATCACACTTTACTCTGTGGTTCTTTAATAATAACACTTTACTCTCTGGTTCTTTAATAATCACACTTTACTCTGAGGTTCTTTAATAATCACACATGACACTGAGGTTCTTTAATAATTACACTGTACTCTGTGGTACTTTAATAATCACACTTTACTCTGTGGTTCTTTAATAATCACACTTTACTCTGTGGTTCTTTAATAATCACACTTTACTCTGTGGTTCTTTAATAATCACACTTTACTCTGAGGTTCTTTAATAATCACACTTTACTCTGTGGTTCTTTAATAATCACACATTTCTCTGTGGTTCTTTAATAAACACACTTTACTCTGTGGTTCTTTAATAATCACACTTTACTCTGAGTTTCTTTAATAATCACACTTTACTCTGTGGTTCTTTAATAATCACACTTTACTCTGAGGTTCCTTAATAATCACACTTTACTCTGGGGTTCTTTAATAATCACACTTTACTCTGAGGTTCTTTAATAATCACACTTTTCCTCTGAGGTTCTTTAATAATCACACTTTACTCTGAGGTTCTTTAATAATCACACTTTACTCTGTGGTTCTTTAATAATCTCACATTTCTGTATGGTTCTTTAATAATCACACTTTACTCTGTGGTTCTTTAATAATCACACTTTACTCTGAGGTTCTTTAATAATCACACTTTACTCTGAGGTTCTTTAATAATCACACTTTACTCTGAGGTTCTTTAATAATCACACTTTACTCTGAGGTTCTTTAATAATCACACTTTACTCTGAGGTTCTTTAATAATCAACACTTTACTCTGAGGTTCTTTAATAATCACACTTTACTCTGTGGTTCTTTAATAATCACACTTTACTCTGAGGTTCTTTAATAATCACACTTTACTCTGAGGTTCTTTAATAATCACACTTTCCTCTGAGGTTCTTTAATAATCACCCTTTACTCTGTGGGTCTTTAATAATCTCACATTTCTCTGTGGTTCTTTAATAATAACACTTTACTCTGTGGTTCTTTAATAATCACACTTTACTCTGAGGTTCTTTAAAATCACACATGACACTGAGGTTCTTTAATAATTACACTGTACTCTGTGGTACTTTAATAATCACACTTTACTCTGTGGTTCTTTAATAATCACACTTTACTCTGTGGTTCTTTAATAATCACACTTTACTCTGTGGTTCTTTAATAATCACACATTTCTCTGTGGTTCTTTAATAATCACACTTTACTCTGTGGTTCTTTAATAATCATACTTTACTCTGAGGTTTTTTAATAATCACACTTTGCTCTGTGCTTCTTTAATAATCACACTTTACTCTGTGGTTCTTTAATAATCACACATTTCTCAGTGGTTCTTTAATAATCACACTTTACTCTGAGGTTCTTTAATAATCACACTTTAATCTGAGGTTCTTTAATAATCACACTTTACTCTGTGGTTCTTTAATAATCACACATTACTCTGAGGTTCTTTAATAATCACACTTTACTCTGTGGTTCTTTAATAATCACACATTTCTCTGAGGTTCTTTAATAATCACACTTTACTCTGTGGTTCGTTAATAATCATACATTTCTCTGTGGTTCTTTATTAATCACACTTTACTCTGTGGATCTTTAATAATCACACATTTCTCTGTGGTTCTTTAATAATCACACTTTACTCTGTGGTTCTTTAATAATCTCACATTTCTGTATGGTTCTTTAATAATCACACTTTACTTTGAAGTTCTTTAATAATCACACTTTACTCTGTGGTTCTTTAATAATCACACATTTCTCTGAGGTTCTTTAATAATCACACATTTCTCTGAGGTTCTTTAATAATCACACATTACTCTGTGGTTCTTTAATAATCATACTTTATCTGAGGTTCTTTAATAATCACACATTACTCTGTGGTTCTTTAATAATCACACATTTCTCTGAGGTTCTTTAATAATAACACTTTACTCTGTGGTTCTTTAATAATCACACTTTACTCTGAGGTTCTTTAATAATCACACATGACACTGAGGTTCTTTAATAATTACACTGTACTCTGTGGTACTTTAATAATCACAATTTACCCTGAGTTTCTTTAATAATCACACTTAACTCTGAGGTTCTTTAATAATCACACTTTACTCTGAGGTTCTTTAATAATCACACTTTACTCTGAGGTTCTTTAATAATCACACTTTACTTTGTGGTTCTTTAATAATCGCACATGACACTGCTTCTTTAATAATCACACTTTACTCTGAGGTTCTTTAATAATCACACTTTACTCTGTGGTTCTTTAATAATCACACATTTCTCTGTGGTTTTTTAATAATCACACTTTACTCTGAGGTTCTTTAATAATCACACTTTACTCTGTGGTTCTTTAATAATCACACTTTACTCTGAGGTTCTTTAATAATCACACTTTACTCTGAGGTTCTTTAATAATCAACACTTTACTCTGAGGTTCTTTAATAATCACACTTTACTCTGTGGTTCTTTAATAATCACACTTTACTCTGAGGTTCTTTAATAATCACACTTTACTCTGAGGTTCTTTAATAATCACACATTGCTCTGAGGTTCTTTAATAATCACCCTTTACTCTGTGGGTCTTTAATAATCTCACATTTCTCTGTGGTTCTTTAATAATAACACTTTACTCTGTGGTTCTTTAATAATCACACTTTACTCTGAGGTTCTTTAATAATCACACATGACACTGAGGTTCTTTAATAATTACACTGTACTCTGTGGTACTTTAATAATCACACTTTTCTCTGTGGTTCTTTAATAATCACACTTTACTCTGTGGTTCTTTAATAATCACACTTTACTCTGTGGTTCTTTAATAATCACACTTTACTCTGAGGTTCTTTAATAATCACACTTTACTCTGTGGTTCTTTAATAATAACACTTTACTCTCTGGTTCTTTAATAATCACACTTTACTCTGAGGTTCTTTAATAATCACACATGACACTGAGGTTCTTTAATAATTACACTGTACTCTGTGGTACTTTAATAATCACACTTTACTCTGTGGTTCTTTAATAATCACACTTTACTCTGTGGTTCTTTAATAATCACACTTTACTCTGTGGTTCTTTAATAATCACACTTTACTCTGAGGTTCTTTAATAATCACACTTTACTCTGTGGTTCTTTAATAATCACACATTTCTCTGTGGTTCTTTAATAAACACACTTTACTCTGTGGTTCTTTAATAATCACACTTTACTCTGAGTTTCTTTAATAATCACACTTTACTCTGTGGTTCTTTAATAATCACACTTTACTCTGAGGTTCCTTAATAATCACACTTTACTCTGGGGTTCTTTAATAATCACACTTTACTCTGAGGTTCTTTAATAATCACACTTTTCCTCTGAGGTTCTTTAATAATCACACTTTACTCTGAGGTTCTTTAATAATCACACTTTACTCTGTGGTTCTTTAATAATCTCACATTTCTGTATGGTTCTTTAATAATCACACTTTACTCTGTGGTTCTTTAATAATCACACTTTACTCTGAGGTTCTTTAATAATCACACTTTACTCTGAGGTTCTTTAATAATCTCACTTTACTCTGAGGTTCTTTAATAATCACACTTTACTCTGAGGTTCTTTAATAATCACACTTTACTCTGAGGTTCTTTAATAATCAACACTTTACTCTGAGGTTCTTTAATAATCACACTTTGCTCTGAGGTTCTTTAATAATCACCCTTTACTCTGTGGGTCTTTAATAATCTCACATTTCTCTGTGGTTCTTTAATAATAACACTTTACTCTGTGGTTCTTTAATAATCACACTTTACTCTGAGGTTCTTTAAAATCACACATGACACTGAGGTTCTTTAATAATTACACTTTACTCTGTGGTTCTTTAATAATCACACTTTACTCTGAGGTTCTTTAATAATCACACTTTACTCTGAGGTTCTTTAATAATCAACACTTTACTCTGAGGTTCTTTAATAATCACACTTTACTCTGTGGTTCTTTAATAATCACACTTTACTCTGTGGTTCTTTAATAATCACACTTTACTCTGAGGTTCTTTAATAATCACACATTGCTCTGAGGTTCTTTAATAATCACCCTTTACTCTGTGGGTCTTTAATAATCTCACATTTCTCTGTGGTTCTTTAATAATAACACTTTACTCTGTGGTTCTTTAATAATCACACTTTACTCTGAGGTTCTTTAATAATCACACATGACACTGAGGTTCTTTAATAATTACACTGTACTCTGTGGTACTTTAATAATCACACTTTTCTCTGTGGTTCTTTAATAATCACACTTTACTCTGTGGTTCTTTAATAATCACACTTTACTCTGTGGTTCTTTAATAATCACACTTTACTCTGAGGTTCTTTAATAATCACACTTTACTCTGTGGTTCTTTAATAATAACACTTTACTCTCTGGTTCTTTAATAATCACACTTTACTCTGAGGTTCTTTAATAATCACACATGACACTGAGGTTCTTTAATAATTACACTGTACTCTGTGGTACTTTAATAATCACACTTTACTCTGTGGTTCTTTAATAATCACACTTTACTCTGTGGTTCTTTAATAATCACACTTTACTCTGTGGTTCTTTAATAATCACACTTTACTCTGAGGTTCTTTAATAATCACACTTTACTCTGTGGTTCTTTAATAATCACACATTTCTCTGTGGTTCTTTAATAAACACACTTTACTCTGTGGTTCTTTAATAATCACACTTTACTCTGAGTTTCTTTAATAATCACACTTTACTCTGTGGTTCTTTAATAATCACACTTTACTCTGAGGTTCCTTAATAATCACACTTTACTCTGGGGTTCTTTAATAATCACACTTTACTCTGAGGTTCTTTAATAATCACACTTTTCCTCTGAGGTTCTTTAATAATCACACTTTACTCTGAGGTTCTTTAATAATCACACTTTACTCTGTGGTTCTTTAATAATCTCACATTTCTGTATGGTTCTTTAATAATCACACTTTACTCTGTGGTTCTTTAATAATCACACTTTACTCTGAGGTTCTTTAATAATCACACTTTACTCTGAGGTTCTTTAATAATCTCACTTTACTCTGAGGTTCTTTAATAATCACACTTTACTCTGAGGTTCTTTAATAATCACACTTTACTCTGAGGTTCTTTAATAATCAACACTTTACTCTGAGGTTCTTTAATAATCACACTTTGCTCTGAGGTTCTTTAATAATCACCCTTTACTCTGTGGGTCTTTAATAATCTCACATTTCTCTGTGGTTCTTTAATAATAACACTTTACTCTGTGGTTCTTTAATAATCACACTTTACTCTGAGGTTCTTTAAAATCACACATGACACTGAGGTTCTTTAATAATTACACTGTACTCTGTGGTACTTTAATAATCACACTTTACTCTGTGGTTCTTTAATAATCACACTTTACTCTGTGGTTCTTTAATAATCACACTTTACTCTGTGGTTCTTTAATAATCACACATTTCTCTGTGGTTCTTTAATAATCACACTTTACTCTGTGGTTCTTTAATAATCATACTTTACTCTGAGATTTTTTAATAATCACACTTTACTCTGTGCTTCTTTAATAATCACACTTTACTCTGTGGTTCTTTAATAATCACACATTTCTCAGTGGTTCTTTAATAATCACACTTTACTCTGAGGTTCTTTAATAATCACACTTTAATCTGAGGTTCTTTAATAATCACACTTTACTCTGTGGTTCTTTAATAATCACACATTACTCTGAGGTTCTTTAATAATCACACTTTACTCTGTGGTTCGTTAATAAACACACATTTCTCTGAGGTTCTTTAATAATCACACTTTACTCTGTGGTTCTTTAATAATCATACTTTACTCTGAGGTTCTTTAATAATCACACTTTACTCTGTGGTTCTTTAATAATCACACATTTCTCTGAGGTTCTTTAATAATAACACTTTACTCTGTGGTTCTTTAATAATCACACTTTACTCTGAGGTTCTTTAATAATCACACATGACACTGAGGTTCTTTAATAATTACACTGTACTCTGTGGTACTTTAATAATCACACTTTACCCTGAGTTTCTTTAATAATCACACTTAACTCTGAGGTTCTTTAATAAGCACACTTTACTCTGAGGTTCTTTAATAATCACACTTTACTCTGAGGTTCTTTAATAATCACACTTTACTCTGTGGTTCTTTAATAATCGCACATGACACTGCTTCTTTAATAATCACACTTTACTCTGAGGTTCTTTAATAATCACACTTTACTCTGAGGTTCTTTAATAATCACACTTTACTCTGTGGTTCTTTAATAATCACACATTTCTCTGTGGTTCTTTAATAATCACACTTTACTCTGAGGTTCTTTAATAATCACACTTTACTCTGTGGTTCTTTAATAATCACACTTTACTCTGTGGTTCTTTAATAATCACACTTTACTCTGAGGTTCTTTAATAATCACACTTTACTCTGAGGTTCTTTAATAATCACACTTTACTCTGAGGTTCTTTAATAATCACACTTTGCTCTGAGGTTCTTTAATAATCACCCTTTACTCTGTGGGTCTTTAATAATCTCACATTTCTCTGTGGTTCTTTAATAATAACACTTTACTCTGTGGTTCTTTAATAATCACACTTTACTCTGAGGTTCTTTAATAATCACACATGACACTGAGGTTCTTTAATAATTACACTGTACTCTGTGGTACTTTAATAATCACACTTTACTCTGTGGTTCTTTAATAATCACACTTTACTCTGTGGTTCTTTAATAATCACACTTTACTCTGTGGTTCTTTAATAATCACACTTTACTCTGAGGTTCTTTAATAATCACACTTTTCTCTGTGGTTCTTTAATAATAACACTTTACTCTCTGGTTCTTTAATAATCACACTTTACTCTGAGGTTCTTTAATAATCACACATGACACTGAGGTTCTTTAATAATTACACTGTACTCTGTGGTGCTTTAATAATCACACTTTACTCTGTGGTTCTTTAATAATCACACTTTACTCTGTGGTTCTTTAATAATCACACTTTACTCTGTGATTCTTTAATAATCACACTTTACTCTGAGGTTCTTTAATAATCACACTTTACTCTGTGGTTCTTTAATAATCACACATTTCTCTGTGGTTCTTTAATAATCACACTTTACTCTGTGGTTCTTTAATAATCACACTTTACTCTGAGTTTCTTTAATAATCACACTTTACTCTGTGGTTCTTTAATAATCACACTTTACTCTGAGGTTCCTTAATAATCACACTTTACTCTGGGGTTCTTTAATAATCACACTTTACTCTGAGGTTCTTTAATAATCACACTTTTCCTCTGAGGTTCTTTAATAATCACACTTTACTCTGAGGTTCTTTAATAATCACACTTTACTCTGTGGTTCTTTAATAATCACACTTTACTCTGAGGTTCTTTAATAATCACACTTTACTCTGAGGTTCTTTAATAATCACACTTTCCTCTGAGGTTCTTTAATAATCACACTTTACTCTGAGGTTCTTTAATAATCACACTTTACTCTGAGGTTCTTTAATAATCAACACTTTACACTGAGGTTCTTTAATAATCACACTTTACTCTGTGGTTCTTTAATAATCACACTTTACTCTGAGGTTCTTTAATAATCACACTTTGCTCTGAGGTTCTTTAATAATCACACTTTACTCTGTGGTTCTTTAATAATCACACTTTACTCTGTGATTCTTTAATAATCACACTTTACTCTGAGGTTCTTTAATAATCACACTTTACTCTGTGGTTCTTTAATAATAACACTTTACTCTGTGGTTCTTTAATAATCACACTTTACTCTGAGGTTCTTTAAAATCACACATGACACTGAGGTTCTTTAATAATCACACTTTACTCTGAGGTTCTTTAATAATCACACTTTTCTCTGAGGTTCTTTAATAATCACACTTTACTCTGAGGTTCTTTAATAATCACACTTTACTCTGTGGTTCTTTAATAATCACACTTTACTCTGAGGTTCTTTAATAATCACACTTTACTCTGAGGTTCTTTAATAATCACACTTTTCTCTGAGGTTCTTTAATAATCACACTTTACTCTGAGGTTCTTTAATAATCACACTTTACTCTGTGGTTCTTTAATAATCACACTTTACTCTGAGGTTCTTTAATAATCACACTTTACTCTGAGGTTCTTTAATAATCACACTTTACTCTGAGGTTCTTTAATAATCACACTTTACTCTGTGGTTCTTTAATAATCACACTTTACTCTGAGGTTCTTTAATAATCACACTTTACTCTGTGGTTCTTTAATAATCACACTTTACTCTGAGGTTCTTTAATAATCACACTTTACTCTCTGGTTCTTTAATAATCACACTTTACTCTGAGGTTCTTTAATAATCACACTTTACTCTGAGGTTCTTTAATAATCACACTTTACTCTGAGGTTCTTTAATAATCAACACTTTACTCTGAGGTTCTTTAATAATCACACTTTACTCTGTGGTTCTTTAATAATCACCCTTTACTCTGTGGGTCTTTAATAATGTCACATTTCTCTGTGGTTCTTTAATAATAACACTTTACTCTGTGGTTCTCTAATAATCACACTTTACTCTGAGGTTCTTTAAAATCACACATGACACTGAGGTTCTTTAATAATCACACTTTACTCTGTGGTTCTTTAATAATCACACTTTACTCTGTGGTTCTTTAATAATCACACTTTACTCTGTGGTTCTTTAATAATCACACTTTACTCTGAGGTTCTTTAATAATCACACTTTACTCTGAGGTTCTTTAATAATCACACGTTTCTCTGTGGTTCTTTAATAATCACACTTTACTCTGAGGTTCTTTAATAATCACACTTTACTCTGAGGTTCTTTAATAATCACACTTTACTCTGTGGTTCTTTAATAATCACACATTACTCTGTGGTTCTTTAATAATCACACTTTACTCTGTGGTTCTTTAATAATCACGCATTTCTCAGTGGTTCTTTAATAATCACTCTTTACTCTGAGGTTCTTTAATAATCACACTTTACTCTGAGGTTCTTTAATAATCACACTTTACTCTGTGGATCTTTAATAATCTCACATTACTCTGTGGTTCTTTAATAATAACACTTTACTCTGTGGTTCTTTAATAATCACACATGACACTTAGGTTCTTTAATAATTACACTGTACTCTGTGGTACTTTAATAATCACACTTTACCCTGAGTTTCTTTAATAATCACACTTAACTCTGGGGTTCTTTAATAATCACACTTTACTCTGTGGTTCTTTAATAATCACACATTTCTCAGTGGTTCTTTAATAATCACACATTTCTCTGTGGTTCTTTAATAATCACACTTTACTCTGTGGTTCTTTAATAATCACACTTTACTCTGAGGTTCTTTAATAATCACACTTTACTCTGAGGTTCTTTAATAATCACACATTTCTCTGTGGTTCTTTAATAATCACACTTTACTCTGTGGTTCTTTAATAATCACACATTTCTCTGTGTTTCTTTAATAATCACACATTTCTGTGTGGTTCTTTAATTATCACACTTTACTCTGAGGTTCTTTAATAATCACACATTACTCTGAGGTTCTTTAATAATCACACTTTACTCTGTGGTTCTTTAATAATCACACATTTCTCTGTGGTTCTTTAATAATCACACTTTACTCTGAGGTTCTTTAATAATCACACTTTACTCTGTGGTTCTTTAATAATCACACTTTACTCTGAGGTTCTTTAATAATCACACTTTACTCTGAGGTTCTTTAATAATCAACAGGTTACTCTGAGGTTCTTTAATAATCAACACTTTACTCTGGGGTTCTTTAATAATCACACTTTACTCTGTGGTTCTTTAATAATCACACATTTCTCTGTGGTTCTTTAATAATCACACTTTACTCTGAGGTTCTTTAATAATCACACTTTACTCTGAGGTTCTTTAATAATCACACTTTACTCTGTGGTTCTTTAATAATCACACTATACTCTGAGGTTCCTTAATAATCACACTTTACTCTGGGGTTCTTTAATAATCACACTTTACTCTGAGGTTCTTTAATAATCACACTTTTCCTCTGAGGTTCTTTAATAATCACACATTTCTCAGTGGTTCTTTAATAATCACTCTTTACTCTGAGGTTCTTTAATAATCACACTTTACTCTGAGGTTCTTTAATAATCACACTTTACTCTGTGGTTCTTTAATAATCACACTTTACCCTGAGGTTCTTTAATAATCACACTCTACTCTGAGGTTCTTTAATAATCACACTTTACTCTGAGGTTCTTTAATAATCTCACATTTCTGTATGGTTCTTTAATAATCACACTTTACTCTGAGGTTCTTTAATAATCACACTTTACTCTGAGGTTCTTTAATAATCACACTTTACTCTGAGGTTCTTTAATAATCACACTTTACTCTGAGATTCTTTAATAATCACACTTTTCTCTGAGGTTCTTTAATAATCACACTTTACTCTGAGGTTCTTTAATAATCACACTTTACTCTGAGGTTCTTTAATAATCACACATTTCTCTGTTGTTCTTGAATAATCACACTTTACTCTGTGGTTCGTTAATAATCACACATTTCTCTGTGGTTCTTTAATAATCACACTTTACTCTGAGGTTCTTTAATAATCACACTTTACTCTGAGGTTCTTTAATAATCGCACTTTACTCTGTGGTTCTTTAATAATCACACTTTACTCTGTGGTTCTTTAATAATCACACTTTACTCTGAGGTTCTTTAATAATCACACTTTACTCTGTGGTTCTTTAATAATCACACATTTCTCTGTGGTTCTTTAATAATCACACTTTACTCTGAGGTTCTTTAATAATCACACTTTACTCTGAGGTTCTTTAATAATCACACATTTCTCTGTGGTTCTTTAATAATCACACTTTACTCTGAGGTTCTTTAATAATCACACTTTGCTCTGAAGTTCTTTAATAATCACACTTTACTCTGTGGTTCTTTAATAATCTCACATTTCTCTGTGGTTCTTTAATAATGACACTTTACTCTGTGGTTCTTTAATAATCTCACATTTCTCTGTGGTTCTTTAATAATGACACTTTACTCTGAGGTTCTTTAATAATCAACACTTTACTCTGAGGTTCTTTAATAATCACACTTTACTCTGTGGTTCTTTAATAATCACCCTTTACTCTGTGGGTCTTTAATAATGTCACATTTCTCTGTGGTTCTTTAATAATAACACTTTACTCTGTGGTTCTCTAATAATCACACTTTACTCTGAGGTTCTTTAAAATCACACATGACACTGAGGTTCTTTAATAATCACACTTTACTCTGTGGTTCTTTAATAATCACACTTTACTCTGTGGTTCTTTAATAATCACACTTTACTCTGTGGTTCTTTAATAATCACACTTTACTCTGAGGTTCTTTAATAATCACACTTTACTCTGAGGTTCTTTAATAATCACACGTTTCTCTGTGGTTCTTTAATAATCACACTTTACTCTGAGGTTCTTTAATAATCACACTTTACTCTGAGGTTCTTTAATAATCACACTTTACTCTGTGGTTCTTTAATAATCACACATTACTCTGTGGTTCTTTAATAATCACACTTTACTCTGTGGTTCTTTAATAATCACGCATTTCTCAGTGGTTCTTTAATAATCACTCTTTACTCTGAGGTTCTTTAATAATCACACTTTACTCTGAGGTTCTTTAATAATCACACTTTACTCTGTGGTTCTTTAATAATCTCACATTACTCTGTGGTTCTTTAATAATAACACTTTACTCTGTGGTTCTTTAATAATCACACATGACACTTAGGTTCTTTAATAATTACACTGTACTCTGTGGTACTTTAATAATCACACTTTACCCTGAGTTTCTTTAATAATCACACTTAACTCTGGGGTTCTTTAATAATCACACTTTACTCTGTGGTTCTTTAATAATCACACATTTCTCAGTGGTTCTTTAATAATCACACATTTCTCTGTGGTTCTTTAATAATCACACTTTACTCTGTGGTTCTTTAATAATCACACTTTACTCTGAGGTTCTTTAATAATCACACTTTACTCTGAGGTTCTTTAATAATCACACATTTCTCTGTGGTTCTTTAATAATCACACTTTACTCTGTGGTTCTTTAATAATCACACATTTCTCTGTGTTTCTTTAATAATCACACATTTCTGTGTGGTTCTTTAATTATCACACTTTACTCTGAGGTTCTTTAATAATCACACATTACTCTGAGGTTCTTTAATAATCACACTTTACTCTGTGGTTCTTTAATAATCACACATTTCTCTGTGGTTCTTTAATAATCACACTTTACTCTGAGGTTCTTTAATAATCACACTTTACTCTGTGGTTCTTTAATAATCACACTTTACTCTGAGGTTCTTTAATAATCACACTTTACTCTGAGGTTCTTTAATAATCAACAGTTTACTCTGAGGTTCTTTAATAATCAACACTTTACTCTGGGGTTCTTTAATAATCACACTTTACTCTGTGGTTCTTTAATAATCACACATTTCTCTGTGGTTCTTTAATAATCACACTTTACTCTGAGGTTCTTTAATAATCACACTTTACTCTGAGGTTCTTTAATAATCACACTTTACTCTGTGGTTCTTTAATAATCACACTATACTCTGAGGTTCCTTAATAATCACACTTTACTCTGGGGTTCTTTAATAATCACACTTTACTCTGAGGTTCTTTAATAATCACACTTTTCCTCTGAGGTTCTTTAATAATCACACATTTCTCAGTGGTTCTTTAATAATCACTCTTTACTCTGAGGTTCTTTAATAATCACACTTTACTCTGAGGTTCTTTAATAATCACACTTTACTCTGTGGTTCTTTAATAATCACACTTTACCCTGAGGTTCTTTAATAATCACACTCTACTCTGAGGTTCTTTAATAATCACACTTTACTCTGAGGTTCTTTAATGATCTCACATTTCTGTATGGTTCTTTAATAATCACACTTTACTCTGAGGTTCTTTAATAATCACACTTTACTCTGAGGTTCTTTAATAATCACACTTTACTCTGAGGTTCTTTAATAATCACACTTTACTCTGAGATTCTTTAATAATCACACTTTTCTCTGAGGTTCTTTAATAATCACACTTTACTCTGAGGTTCTTTAATAATCACACTTTACTCTGAGGTTCTTTAATAATCACACATTTCTCTGTTGTTCTTGAATAATCACACTTTACTCTGTGGTTCGTTAATAATCACACATTTCTCTGTGGTTCTTTAATAATCACACTTTACTCTGAGGTTCTTTAATAATCACACTTTACTCTGAGGTTCTTTAATAATCGCACTTTACTCTGTGGTTCTTTAATAATCACACTTTACTCTGTGGTTCTTTAATAATCACACTTTACTCTGAGGTTCTTTAATAATCACACTTTACTCTGTGGTTCTTTAATAATCACACATTTCTCTGTGGTTCTTTAATAATCACACTTTACTCTGAGGTTCTTTAATAATCACACTTTACTCTGAGGTTCTTTAATAATCACACATTTCTCTGTGGTTCTTTAATAATCACACTTTACTCTGAGGTTCTTTAATAATCACACTTTGCTCTGAAGTTCTTTAATAATCACACTTTACTCTGTGGTTCTTTAATAATCTCACATTTCTCTGTGGTTCTTTAATAATGACACTTTACTCTGTGGTTCTTTAATAATCACACTTTACTCTGAGGTTCTTTAATAATCACACATGACACTGAGGTTCTTTAATAATTACACTGTACTCTGTGGTACTTTAATAATCACACTTTACCCTGAGTTTCTTTAATAATCACACTTTACTCTGAGGTTCTTTAATAATCACACTTTACGCTGAGGTTCTTTAATAATCAACACTTTACTCTGAGGTTCTTTAATAATCACACTTTACTCTGAGGTTCTTTAATAATCACACTTTAATCTGAGGTTCTTTATTAATCACACTTTACTCTGTGGTTCTTTAATAATCACACATTTCTCTGTGGTTCTTTAATTATCACACTTTACTCTGTGGTTCTTTAATTATCACACATTTCTCTGTGGTTCTTTAATAATCACACTTTACTCTGAGGTTCTTTAATAATCACACTTTACTCTGTGGTTCTTTAATAATCACACTTTACTCTGAGGTTCTTTAATAATCACACTTTACTCTGAGGTTCTTTAATAATCAACACTTTACTCTGAGGTTCTTTAATAATCAACACTTTACTCTGAGGTTCTTTAATAATCACACTTTACTCTGTGGTTCTTTAATAATCACACATTTCTCTGTGGTTCTTTAATAATCACACTTTACTCTGAGGTTCTTTAATAATCACACTTTACTCTGAGGTTCTTTAATAATCACACTTTACTCTGAGGTTCTTTAATAATCACACTTTACTCTGAGGTTCTTTAATAATCAACAGTTTACTCTGAGGTTCTTTAATAATCAACACTTTACTCTGGGGTTCTTTAATAATCACACTTTACTCTGTGGTTCTTTAATAATCACACATTTGTCTGTGGTTCTTTAATAATCACACTTTACTCTGAGGTTCTTTAATAATCACACTTTACTCTGAGGTTCTTTAATAATCACACTTTACTCTGTGGTTCATTAATAATCACACTATACTCTGAGGTTCCTTAATAATCACACTTTACTCTGGGGTTCTTTAATAATCACACTTTACTCTGAGGTTCTTTAATAATCACACTTTTCCTCTGAGGTTCTTTAATAATCACACATTTCTCAGTGGTTCTTTAATAATCACTCTTTACTCTGAGGTTCTTTAATAATCACACTTTACTCTGAGGTTCTTTAATAATCACACTTTACTCTGTGGTTCTTTAATAATCACACTTTACCCTGAGGTTCTTTAATAATGACACTCTACTCTGAGGTTCTTTAATAATCACACTTTACTCTGAGGTTCTTTAATAATCTCACATTTCTGTATGGTTCTTTAATAATCACACTTTACTCTGAGGTTCTTTAATAATCACACTTTACTCTGGGGTTCTTTAATAATCACACTTTACTCTGAGGTTCTTTAATAATCACACTTTACTCTGAGATTCTTTAATAATCACACTTTTCTCTGAGGTTCTTTAATAATCACACTTTACTCTGAGGTTCTTTAATAATCACACTTTACTCTGTGGTTCTTTAATAATCACACATTTCTCTGTTGTTCTTGAATAATCACACTTTACTCTGTGGTTCGTTAATAATCACACATTTCTCTGTGGTTCTTTAATAATCACACTTTACTCTGAGGTTCTTTAATAATCACACTTTACTCTGAGGTTCTTTAATAATCGCACTTTACTCTGTGGTTCTTTAATAATCACACTTTACTCTGTGGTTCTTTAATAATCACACTTTACTCTGAGGTTCTTTAATAATCACACTTTACTCTGTGGTTCTTTAATAATCACACATTTCTCTGTGGTTCTTTAATAATCACACTTTACTCTGAGGTTCTTTAATAATCACACTTTACTCTGAGGTTCTTTAATAATCACACATTTCTCTGTGGTTCTTTAATAATCACACATGACACTGAGGTTCTTTAATAATTACACTGTACTCTGAGGTTCTTTAATAATCACACTTTGCTCTGAAGTTCTTTAATAATCACACTTTACTCTGTGGTTCTTTAATAATCTCACATTTCTCTGTGGTTCTTTAATAATGACACTTTACTCTGTGGTTCTTTAATAATCACACTTTACTCTGAGGTTCTTTAATAATCACACATGACACTGAGGTTCTTTAATAATTACACTGTACTCTGTGGTACTTTAATAATCACACTTTACCCTGAGTTTCTTTAATAATCACACTTAACTCTGAGGTTCTTTAATAATCACACTTTACTCTGTGGTTCTTTAATAATCGCACATGACCCTGGTTCTTTAATAATCACACTTTACTCTGAGGTTCTTTAATAATCACACTTTACTCTGAGGTTCTTTAATAATCACACTTTACTCTGTGGTTCTTTAATAATCACACATTTCTCTGTGGTTCTTTAATAATCACACTTTACTCTGAGGTTCTTTAATAATCACACTTTACTCTGTGGTTCTTTAATAATCACACTTTACTCTGAGGTTCTTTAATAATCACACTTTACTCTGAGGTTCTTTAATAATCAACACTTTACTCTGAGGTTCTTTAATAATCACACTTTACTCTGTGGTTCTTTAATAATCACACTTTACGCTGAGGTTCTTTAATAATCAACACTTTACTCTGAGGTTCTTTAATAATCACACTTTACTCTGAGGTTCTTTAATAATCACACTTTAATCTGAGGTTCTTTATTAATCACACTTTACTCTGTGGTTCTTTAATAATCACACATTTCTCTGTGGTTCTTTAATTATCACACTTTACTCTGTGGTTCTTTAATTATCACACATTTCTCTGTGGTTCTTTAATAATCACACTTTACTCTGAGGTTCTTTAATAATCACACTTTACTCTGAGGTTCTTTAATAATCACACTTTACTCTCTGGTTCTTTAATAATCACGATTTACTCTGAGGTTCCTTAATAATCACACTTTACTCTGGGGTTCTTTAATAATCACACTTTACTCTGAGGTTCTTTAATAATCACACTTTTCCTCTGAGGTTCTTTAATAATCACACTTTACTCTGAGGTTCTTTAATAATCACACTTTACTCTGTGGTTCTTTAATAATCTCACATTTCTGTATGGTTCTTTAATAATCACACTTTACTCTGAGGTTCTTTAATAATCACACTTTACTCTGTGGTTCTTTAATAATCACCCTTTACTCTGAGGTTCTTTAATAATCACACTTTACTCTGAGGTTCTTTAATAATCACACTTTACTCTGTGGTTCTTTAATAATCACACTTTACTCTGAGGTTCTTTAATAATCACACTTTACTCTGTGGTTCTTTAATAATCACACTTTACTCTGTGGTTCTTTAATAATCACACATTTCTCAGTGGTTCTTTAATAATCACTCTTTACTCTGAGGTTCTTTAATAATCACACTTTACTCTGAGGTTCTTTAATAATCACACTTTACTCTGTGGTTCTTTAATAATCACACTTTACCCTGAGGTTCTTTACTAATCACACGTTTCACTGATGTTCTTTAATAATCACACTTTGCTCTGACGTTCTTTAATAATCACACTTTACTCTGTGGTTCTTTAATAATCTCACATTACTCTGTGGTTCTTTAATAATAACACTTTACTCTGTGGTTCTTTAATAATCACACTTTACTCTGAGGTTCTTTAATAATCACACATGACACTGAGGTTCTTTAATAATTACACTGTACTCGGTGGTACTTTAATAATCACACTTTACCCTCAGTTTCTTTAATAATCACACTTAACTCTGAGGTTCTTTAATAATCACACTTTACTCTGTGGTTCTTTAATAATCACACATTTCTCAGTGGTTCTTTAATAATCACACTTTGCTCTGAGGTTCTTTAATAATCACACTTTACTCTGTGGTTCTTTAATAATCTCACATTTCTCTGTGGTTCTTTAATAATCACACTTTACTCTGAGGTTCTTTAATAATCACACTTTACTCTGAGGTTCTTTAATAATCACACTTTACTCTGTGGTTCTTTAATAATCGCACATGACACTGGTTCTTTAATAATCACACTTTACTCTGAGGTTCTTTAATAATCACACTTTACTCTGATGTTCTTTAATAATCACACTTTACTCTGTGGTTCTTTAATAATCACACTTTACTCTGTGGTTCTTTAATAATCACACTTTACTCTGAGGTTCTTTAATAATCACACTTTACTCTGAGGTTCTTTAATGATCAACACTTTACTCTGAGGTTCTTTAATAATCACACTTTACTCTGAGGTTCTTTAATAATCACACTTTACTCTGTGGTTCTTTAATAATCACACATTTCTCTGTGGTTCTTTAATAATCACACTTTACTCTGTGGTTCTTTAATAATCACACATTTCTCTGTGGCTCTTTAATAATCACACATTTCTGTGTGGTTCTTTAATTATCACACTTTACTCTGAGGTTCTTTAATAATCACACATTACTCTGAGGTTCTTTAATAATCACACTTTACTCTGTGGTTCTTTAATAATCACACATTTCTCTGTGGTTCTTTAATAATCACACTTTACTCTGAGGTTCTTTAATAATCACACTTTACTCTGAGGTTCTTTAATAATCACACTTTACTCTGTGGTTCTTTAATAATCACACATTACTCTGTGGTTCTTTAATAATCACACTTTACTCTGTGGTTCTTTAATAATCACGCATTTCTCAGTGGTTCTTTAATAATCACTCTTTACTCTGAGGTTCTTTAATAATCACACTTTACTCTGAGGTTCTTTAATAATCACACTTTACTCTGTGGTTCTTTAATAATCTGACATTACTCTGTGGTTCTTTAATAATAACACTTTACTCTGTGGTTCTTTAATAATCACACATGACACTTAGGTTCTTTAATAATTACACTGTACTCTGTGGTACTTTAATAATCACACTTTACCCTGAGTTTCTTTAATAATCACACTTAACTCTGAGGTTCTTTAATAATCACACTTTACTCTGTGGTTCTTTAATAATCACAAATTTCTCAGTGGTTCTTTAATAATCACACATTTCTCTGTGGTTCTTTAATAATCACACTTTACTCTGTGGTTCTTTAATAATCACACTTTACTCTGAGGTTCTTTAATAATCACACTTTACTCCGAGGTTCTTTAATAATCACACATTTCTCTGTGGTTCTTTAATAATCACACTTTACTCTGTGGTTCTTTAATAATCACACATTTCTCTGTGGCTCTTTAATAATCACACATTTCTGTGTGGTTCTTTAATCATCACACTTTACTCCGAGGTTCTTTAATAATCACACATTTCTCTGTGGTTCTTTAATAATCACACTTTACTCTGAGGTTCTTTAATAATCACACTTTACTCTGTGGTTCTTTAATAATCACACTTTACTCTGAGGTGCTTTAATAATCACACTTTACTCTGAGGTTCTTTAATAATCAACAGTTTACTCTGAGGTTCTTTAATAATCAACACTTTACTCTGGGGTTCTTTAATAATCACACTTTACTCTGTGGTTCTTTAATAATCACACATTTCTCTGTGGTTCTTTAATAATCACACTTTACTCTGAGGTTCTTTAATAATCACACTTTACTCTGAGGTTCTTTAATAATCACACTTTACTCTGTGGTTCTTTAATAATCACACTATACTCTGAGGTTCCTTAATAATCACACTTTACTCTGGGGTTCTTTAATAATCACACTTTACTCTGAGGTTCTTTAATAATCACACTTTTCCTCTGAGGTTCTTTAATAATCACACATTTCTCAGTGGTTCTTTAATAATCACTCTTTACTCTGAGGTTCTTTAATAATCACACTTTACTCTGAGGTTCTTTAATAATCACACTTTACTCTGTGGTTCTTTAATAATCACACTTTACCCTGAGGTTCTTTAATAATCACACTCTACTCTGAGGTTCTTTAATAATCACACTTTACTCTGAGGTTCTTTAATAATCTCACATTTCTGTATGGTTCTTTAATAATCACACTTTACTCTGAGGTTCTTTAATAATCACACTTTACTCTGGGGTTCTTTAATAATCACACTTTACTCTGAGGTTCTTTAATAATCACACTTTACTCTGAGATTCTTTAATAATCACACTTTTCTCTGAGGTTCTTTAATAATCACACTTTACTCTGAGGTTCTTTAATAATCACACTTTACTCTGAGGTTCTTTAATAATCACACATTTCTCTGTTGTTCTTGAATAATCACACTTTACTCTGTGGTTCGTTAATAATCACACATTTCTCTGTGGTTCTTTAATAATCACACTTTACTCTGAGGTTCTTTAATAATCACACTTTACTCTGAGGTTCTTTAATAATCGCACTTTACTCTGTGGTTCTTTAATAATCACACTTTACTCTGTGGTTCTTTAATAATCACACTTTACTCTGAGGTTCTTTAATAATCACACTTTACTCTGTGGTTCTTTAATAATCACACATTTCTCTGTGGTTCTTTAATAATCACACTTTACTCTGAGGTTCTTTAATAATCACACTTTACTCTGAGGTTCTTTAATAATCACACATTTCTCTGTGGTTCTTTAATAATCACACTTTACTCTGAGGTTCTTTAATAATCACACTTTGCTCTGAAGTTCTTTAATAATCACACTTTACTCTGTGGTTCTTTAATAATCTCACATTTCTCTGTGGTTCTTTAATAATGACACTTTACTCTGTGGTTCTTTAATAATCACACTTTACTCTGAGGTTCTTTAATAATCACACATGACACTGAGGTTCTTTAATAATTACACTGTACTCTGTGGTACTTTAATAATCACACTTTACCCTGAGTTTCTTTAATAATCACACTTAACTCTGAGGTTCTTTAATAATCACACTTTACTCTGTGGTTCTTTAATAATCGCACATGACCCTGGTTCTTTAATAATCACACTTTACTCTGAGGTTCTTTAATAATCACACTTTACTCTGAGGTTCTTTAATAATCACACTTTACTCTGTGGTTCTTTAATAATCACACATTTCTCTGTGGTTCTTTAATAATCACACTTTACTCTGAGGTTCTTTAATAATCACACTTTACTCTGTGGTTCTTTAATAATCACACTTTACTCTGAGGTTCTTTAATAATCACACTTTACTCTGAGGTTCTTTAATAATCAACACTTTACTCTGAGGTTCTTTAATAATCACACTTTACTCTGTGGTTCTTTAATAATCACACTTTACGCTGAGGTTCTTTAATAATCAACACTTTACTCTGAGGTTCTTTAATAATCACACTTTACTCTGAGGTTCTTTAATAATCACACTTTAATCTGAGGTTCTTTATTAATCACACTTTACTCTGTGGTTCTTTAATAATCACACATTTCTCTGTGGTTCTTTAATTATCACACTTTACTCTGTGGTTCTTTAATTATCACACATTTCTCTGTGGTTCTTTAATAATCACACTTTACTCTGAGGTTCTTTAATAATCACACTTTACTCTGTGGTTCTTTAATAATCACACTTTACTCTGAGGTTCTTTAATAATCACACTTTACTCTGAGGTTCTTTAATAATCAACACTTTACTCTGAGGTTCTTTAATAATCAACACTTTACTCTGAGGTTCTTTAATAATCACACTTTACTCTGTGGTTCTTTAATAATCACACATTTCTCTGTGGTTCTTTAATAATCACACTTTACTCTGAGGTTCTTTAATAATCACACTTTACTCTGAGGTTCTTTAATAATCACACTTTACTCTCTGGTTCTTTAATAATCACGCTTTACTCTGAGGTTCCTTAATAATCACACTTTACTCTGGGGTTCTTTAATAATCACACTTTACTCTGAGGTTCTTTAATAATCACACTTTTCCTCTGAGGTTCTTTAATAATCACACTTTACTCTGAGGTTCTTTAATAATCACACTTTACTCTGTGGTTCTTTAATAATCTCACATTTCTGTATGGTTCTTTAATAATCACACTTTACTCTGAGGTTCTTTAATAATCACACTTTACTCTGTGGTTCTTTAATAATCACCCTTCACTCTGAGGTTCTTTAATAATCACACTTTACTCTGAGGTTCTTTAATAATCACACTTTACTCTGTGGTTCTTTAATAATCACACTTTACTCTGAGGTTCTTTAATAATCACACTTTACTCTGTGGTTCTTTAATAATCACACTTTACTCTGTGGTTCTTTAATAATCACACATTTCTCAGTGGTTCTTTAATAATCACTCTTTACTCTGAGGTTCTTTAATAATCACACTTTACTCTGAGGTTCTTTAATAATCACACTTTACTCTGTGGTTCTTTAATAATCACACTTTACCCTGAGGTTCTTTAATAATCACACGTTTCTCTGATGTTCTTTAATAATCACACTTTGCTCTGTGGTTCTTTAATAATCACACTTTACTCTGAGGTTCTTTAATAATCACACTTTACTCTGTGGTTCTTTAATAATCACACATTTCTCTGTGGTTCTTTAATAATCACACTTTACTCTGAGGTTCTTTAATAATCACACTTTACTCTGAGGTTCTTTAATAATCACACATTTCTCTGTGGTTCTTTAATAATCACACTTTACTCTGAGGTTCTTTAATAATCACACTTTGCTCTGAAGTTCTTTAATAATCACACTTTACTCTGTGGTTCTTTAATAATCTCACATTACTCTGTGGTTCTTTAATAATAACACTTTACTCTGTGGTTCTTTAATAATCACACTTTACTCTGAGGTTCTTTAATAATCACACATGACACTGAGGTTCTTTAATAATTACACTGTACTCTGTGGTACTTTAATAATCACACTTTACCCTCAGTTTCTTTAATAATCACACTTAACTCTGAGGTTCTTTAATAATCACACTTTACTCTGTGGTTCTTTAATAATCACACATTTCTCAGTGGTTCTTTAATAATCACACTTTGCTCTGAGGTTCTTTAATAATCACACTTTACTCTGTGGTTCTTTAATAATCTCACATTACTCTGTGGTTCTTTAATAATCACACTTTACTCTGAGGTTCTTTAATAATCACACTTTACTCTGAGGTTCTTTAATAATCACACTTTACTCTGTGGTTCTTTAATAATCGCACATGACACTGGTTCTTTAATAATCACACTTTACTCTGAGGTTCTTTAATAATCACACTTTACTCTGATGTTCTTTAATAATCACACTTTACTCTGTGGTTCTTTAATAATCACACATTTCTCTGTGGTTCTTTAATAATCACACTTTACTCTGAGGTTCTTTAATAATCACACTTTACTCTGAGGTTCTTTAATGATCAACACTTTACTCTGAGGTTCTTTAATAATCACACTTTACTCTGAGGTTCTTTAATAATCACACTTTACTCTGTGGTTCTTTAATAATCACACATTTCTCTGTGGTTCTTTAATAATCACACTTTACTCTGTGGTTCTTTAATAATCACACATTTCTCTGTGGCTCTTTAATAATCACACATTTCTGTGTGGTTCTTTAATTATCACACTTTACTCTGAGGTTCTTTAATAATCACACATTACTCTGAGGTTCTTTAATAATCACACTTTACTCTGTGGTTCTTTAATAATCACACATTTCTCTGTGGTTCTTTAATAATCACACTTTACTCTGAGGTTCTTTAATAATCACACTTTACTCTGTGGTTCTTTAATAATCACACTTTACTCTGAGGTTCTTTAATAATCACACTTTACTCTGAGGTTCTTTAATAATCAACAGTTTACTCTGAGGTTCTTTAATAATCAACACTTTACTCTGGGGTTCTTTAATAATCACACTTTACTCTGTGGTTCTTTAATAATCACACATTTCTCTGTGGTTCTTTAATAATCACACTTTACTCTGAGGTTCTTTAATAATCACACTTTACTCTGAGGTTCTTTAATAATCACACTTTACTCTGTGGTTCTTTAATAATCACACTTTACTCTGAGGTTCCTTAATAATCACACTTTACTCTGGGGTTCTTTAATAATCACACTTTACTCTGAGGTTCTTTAATAATCACACTTTTCCTCTGAGGTTCTTTAATAATCACACATTTCTCAGTGGTTCTTTAATAATCTCTCTTTACTCTGAGGTTCTTTAATAATCACACTTTACTCTGAGGTTCTTTAATAATCACACTTTACTCTGTGGTTCTTTAATAATCACACTTTACCCTGAGGTTCTTTAATAATCACACATTACTCTGAGGTTCTTTAATAATCACACTTTACTCTGAGGTTCTTTAATAATCTCACATTTCTGTATGGTTCTTTAATAATCACACTTTACTCTGAGTTTCTTTAATAATCACACTTTACTCTGTGGTTCTTTAATAATCTCACATTTCTCTGTGGTACTTTAATAATCACACTTTACCCTGAGTTTCTTTAATAATCACACTTAACTCTGAGGTTCTTTAATAATCACACTTTACTCTGAGGTTCTTTAATAATCACACTTTACTCTGAGGTTCTTTAATAATCACACTTTACTCTGTGGTTCTTTAATAATCGCACATGACACTGGTTCTTTAATAATCACACTTTACTCTGAGGTTCTTTAATAATCACACTTTACTCTGAGGTTCTTTAATAATCACACTTTACTCTGTGGTTCTTTAATAATCGCACATGACACAGGTTCTTTAATAATCACACTTTACTCTGAGGTTCTTTAATAATCACACTTTACTCTGATGTTCTTTAATAATCACACTTTACTCTGTGGTTCTTTAATAATCACACATTTCTCTGTGGTTCTTTAATTATCACACTTTACTCTGAGGTTCTTTAATAATCACACATTACTCTGAGGTTCTTTAATAATCACACTTTACTCTGTGGTTCTTTAATAATCACACTTTACTCTGAGGTTCTTTAATAATCACACTTTACTCTGAGGTTCTTTAATAATCACACTTTACTCTGTGGTTCTTTAATAATCACACTTTACTCTGAGGTTCTTTAATAATCACACTTTACTCTGAGGTTCTTTAATAATCAACAGTTTACTCTGAGGTTCTTTAATAATCAACACTTTACTCTGGGGTTCTTTAATAATAACACTTTACTCTGTGGTTCTTTAATAATCACACTTTACTCTGAGGTTCTTTAATAATCACACATGACACTGAGGTTCTTTAATAATTACACTGTACTCTGTGGTACTTTAATAATCACACTTTACCCTCAGTTTCTTTAATAATCACACTTAACTCTGAGGTTCTTTAATAATCACACTTTACTCTGTGGTTCTTTAATAATCACACATTTCTCAGTGGTTCTTTAATAATCACACTTTGCTCTGAGGTTCTTTAATAATCACACTTTACTCTGTGGTTCTTTAATAATCTCACATTACTCTGTGGTTCTTTAATAATCACACTTTACTCTGAGGTTCTTTAATAATCACACTTTACTCTGAGGTTCTTTAATAATCACACTTTACTCTGTGGTTCTTTAATAATCGCACATGACACTGGTTCTTTAATAATCACACATTTCTCTGTGGTTCTTTAATAATCACACTTTACTCTGTGGTTCTTTAATAATCACACATTTCTCTGTGGCTCTTTAATAATCACACATTTCTGTGTGGTTCTTTAATTATCACACTTTACTCTGAGGTTCTTTAATAATTACACATTACTCTGAGGTTCTTTAATAATCACACTTTACTCTGTGGTTCTTTAATAATCACACATTTCTCTGTGGTTCTTTAATAATCACACTTTACTCTGAGGTTCTTTAATAATCACACTTTACTCTGTGGTTCTTTAATAATCACACTTTACTCTGAGGTTCTTTAATAATCACACTTTACTCTGAGGTTCTTTAATAATCACACTTTACTCTGAGGTTCTTTAATAATCACACTTTACTCTGTGGTTCTTTAATAATCACACATTTCTCTGTGGTTCTTTAATAATCACACTTTACTCTGTGGTTCTTTAATAATCACACATTTCTCTGTGGCTCTTTAATAATCACACATTTCTGTGTGGTTCTTTAATTATCACACTTTACTCTGAGGTTCTTTAATAATCACACATTACTCTGAGGTTCTTTAATAATCACACTTTACTCTGTGGTTCTTTAATAATCACACATTTCTCTGTGGTTCTTTAATAATCACACTTTACTCTGAGGTTCTTTAATAATCACACTTTACTCTGTGGTTCTTTAATAATCACACTTTACTCTGAGGTTCTTTAATAATCACACTTTACTCTGAGGTTCTTTAATAATCAACAGTTTACTCTGAGGTTCTTTAATAATCAACACTTTACTCTGGGGTTCTTTAATAATCACACTTTACTCTGTGGTTCTTTAATAATCACACATTTCTCTGTGGTTCTTTAATAATCACACTTTACTCTGAGGTTCTTTAATAATCACACTTTACTCTGAGGTTCTTTAATAATCACACTTTACTCTGTGGTTCTTTAATAATCACACTTTACTCTGAGGTTCCTTAATAATCACACTTTACTCTGGGGTTCTTTAATAATCACACTTTACTCTGAGGTTCTTTAATAATCACACTTTTCCTCTGAGGTTCTTTAATAATCACACATTTCTCAGTGGTTCTTTAATAATCTCTCTTTACTCTGAGGTTCTTTAATAATCACACTTTACTCTGAGGTTCTTTAATAATCACACTTTACTCTGTGGTTCTTTAATAATCACACTTTACCCTGAGGTTCTTTAATAATCACACATTACTCTGAGGTTCTTTAATAATCACACTTTACTCTGAGGTTCTTTAATAATCTCACATTTCTGTATGGTTCTTTAATAATCACACTTTACTCTGAGTTTCTTTAATAATCACACTTTACTCTGTGGTTCTTTAATAATCTCACATTTCTCTGTGGTACTTTAATAATCACACTTTACCCTGAGTTTCTTTAATAATCACACTTAACTCTGAGGTTCTTTAATAATCACACTTTACTCTGAGGTTCTTTAATAATCACACTTTACTCTGAGGTTCTTTAATAATCACACTTTACACTGTGGTTCTTTAATAATCGCACATGACACTGGTTCTTTAATAATCACACTTTACTCTGAGGTTCTTTAATAATCACACTTTACTCTGAGGTTCTTTAATAATCACACTTTACTCTGTGG
The DNA here is from genome assembly GCA_964016885.1 of Eledone cirrhosa. Lineage (NCBI taxonomy): Eukaryota > Metazoa > Mollusca > Cephalopoda > Octopoda > Eledonidae > Eledone > Eledone cirrhosa. The sequence goes on along the minus strand of OZ024742.1, from coordinate 15,631,207 downwards.
TTCTTTAATAATCGCACATGACACTGGTTCTTTAATAATCACACTTTACTCTGAGGTTCTTTAATAATCACACTTTACTCTGATGTTCTTTAATAATCACACTTTACTCTGTGGTTCTTTAATAATCACACATTTCTCTGTGGTTCTTTAATTATCACACTTTACTCTGAGGTTCTTTAATAATCACACATTACTCTGAGGTTCTTTAATAATCACACTTTACTCTGTGGTTCTTTAATAATCACACTTTACTCTGAGGTTCTTTAATAATCACACTTTACTCTGAGGTTCTTTAATAATCACACTTTACTCTGTGGTTCTTTAATAATCACACTTTACTCTGAGGTTCTTTAATAATCACACTTTACTCTGAGGTTCTTTAATAATCAACAGTTTACTCTGAGGTTCTTTAATAATCAACACTTTACTCTGGGGTTCTTTAATAATAACACTTTACTCTGTGGTTCTTTAATAATCACACTTTACTCTGAGGTTCTTTAATAATCACACATGACACTGAGGTTCTTTAATAATTACACTGTACTCTGTGGTACTTTAATAATCACACTTTACCCTCAGTTTCTTTAATAATCACACTTAACTCTGAGGTTCTTTAATAATCACACTTTACTCTGTGGTTCTTTAATAATCACACATTTCTCAGTGGTTCTTTAATAATCACACTTTGCTCTGAGGTTCTTTAATAATCACACTTTACTCTGTGGTTCTTTAATAATCTCACATTACTCTGTGGTTCTTTAATAATCACACTTTACTCTGAGGTTCTTTAATAATCACACTTTACTCTGAGGTTCTTTAATAATCACACTTTACTCTGTGGTTCTTTAATAATCGCACATGACACTGGTTCTTTAATAATCACACATTTCTCTGTGGTTCTTTAATAATCACACTTTACTCTGTGGTTCTTTAATAATCACACATTTCTCTGTGGCTCTTTAATAATCACACATTTCTGTGTGGTTCTTTAATCATCACACTTTACTCTGAGGTTCTTTAATAATCACACATTACTCTGAGGTTCTTTAATAATCACACTTTACTCTGTGGTTCTTTAATAATCACACATTTCTCTGTGGTTCTTTAATAATCACACTTTACTCTGTGGTTCTTTAATAATCGCACATGACACTGGTTCTTTAATAATCACACTTTACTCTGAGGTTCTTTAACAATCACACTTTACTCTGATGTTCTTTAATAATCACACTTTACTCTGTGGTTCTTTAATAATCACACATTTCTCTGTGGTTCTTTAATAATCACACTTTACTCTGAGGTTCTTTAATAATCACACTTTACTCTGAGGTTCTTTAATGATCAACACTTTACTCTGAGGTTCTTTAATAATCACACTTTACTCTGAGGTTCTTTAATAATCACACTTTACTCTGTGGTTCTTTAATAATCACACATTTCTCTGTGGTTCTTTAATAATCACACTTTACTCTGTGGTTCTTTAATAATCACACATTTCTCTGTGGCTCTTTAATAATCACACATTTCTGTGTGGTTCTTTAATTATCACACTTTACTCTGAGGTTCTTTAATAATCACACATTACTCTGAGGTTCTTTAATAATCACACTTTACTCTGTGGTTCTTTAATAATCACACATTTCTCTGTGGTTCTTTAATAATCACACTTTACTCTGAGGTTCTTTAATAATCACACTTTACTCTGTGGTTCTTTAATAATCACACTTTACTCTGAGGTTCTTTAATAATCACACTTTACTCTGAGGTTCTTTAATAATCAACAGTTTACTCTGAGGTTCTTTAATAATCAACACTTTACTCTGGGGTTCTTTAATAATCACACTTTACTCTGTGGTTCTTTAATAATCACACATTTCTCTGTGGTTCTTTAATAATCACACTTTACTCTGAGGTTCTTTAATAATCACACTTTACTCTGAGGTTCTTTAATAATCACACTTTACTCTGTGGTTCTTTAATAATCACACTTTACTCTGAGGTTCCTTAATAATCACACTTTACTCTGGGGTTCTTTAATAATCACACTTTACTCTGAGGTTCTTTAATAATCACACTTTTCCTCTGAGGTTCTTTAATAATCACACATTTCTCAGTGGTTCTTTAATAATCTCTCTTTACTCTGAGGTTCTTTAATAATCACACTTTACTCTGAGGTTCTTTAATAATCACACTTTACTCTGTGGTTCTTTAATAATCACACTTTACCCTGAGGTTCTTTAATAATCACACATTACTCTGAGGTTCTTTAATAATCACACTTTACTCTGAGGTTCTTTAATAATCTCACATTTCTGTATGGTTCTTTAATAATCACACTTTACTCTGAGTTTCTTTAATAATCACACTTTACTCTGTGGTTCTTTAATAATCTCACATTTCTCTGTGGTACTTTAATAATCACACTTTACCCTGAGTTTCTTTAATAATCACACTTAACTCTGAGGTTCTTTAATAATCACACTTTACTCTGAGGTTCTTTAATAATCACACTTTACTCTGAGGTTCTTTAATAATCACACTTTACTCTGTGGTTCTTTAATAATCGCACATGACACTGGTTCTTTAATAATCACACTTTACTCTGAGGTTCTTTAATAATCACACTTTACTCTGAGGTTCTTTAATAATCACACTTTACTCTGTGGTTCTTTAATAATCGCACATGACACAGGTTCTTTAATAATCACACTTTACTCTGAGGTTCTTTAATAATCACACTTTACTCTGATGTTCTTTAATAATCACACTTTACTCTGTGGTTCTTTAATAATCACACATTTCTCTGTGGTTCTTTAATTATCACACTTTACTCTGAGGTTCTTTAATAATCACACATTACTCTGAGGTTCTTTAATAATCACACTTTACTCTGTGGTTCTTTAATAATCACACTTTACTCTGAGGTTCTTTAATAATCACACTTTACTCTGAGGTTCTTTAATAATCACACTTTACTCTGTGGTTCTTTAATAATCACACTTTACTCTGAGGTTCTTTAATAATCACACTTTACTCTGAGGTTCTTTAATAATCAACAGTTTACTCTGAGGTTCTTTAATAATCAACACTTTACTCTGGGGTTCTTTAATAATAACACTTTACTCTGTGGTTCTTTAATAATCACACTTTACTCTGAGGTTCTTTAATAATCACACATGACACTGAGGTTCTTTAATAATTACACTGTACTCTGTGGTACTTTAATAATCACACTTTACCCTCAGTTTCTTTAATAATCACACTTAACTCTGAGGTTCTTTAATAATCACACTTTACTCTGTGGTTCTTTAATAATCACACATTTCTCAGTGGTTCTTTAATAATCACACTTTGCTCTGAGGTTCTTTAATAATCACACTTTACTCTGTGGTTCTTTAATAATCTCACATTACTCTGTGGTTCTTTAATAATCACACTTTACTCTGAGGTTCTTTAATAATCACACTTTACTCTGAGGTTCTTTAATAATCACACTTTACTCTGTGGTTCTTTAATAATCGCACATGACACTGGTTCTTTAATAATCACACATTTCTCTGTGGTTCTTTAATAATCACACTTTACTCTGTGGTTCTTTAATAATCACACATTTCTCTGTGGCTCTTTAATAATCACACATTTCTGTGTGGTTCTTTAATTATCACACTTTACTCTGAGGTTCTTTAATAATCACACATTACTCTGAGGTTCTTTAATAATCACACTTTACTCTGTGGTTCTTTAATAATCACACATTTCTCTGTGGTTCTTTAATAATCACACTTTACTCTGAGGTTCTTTAATAATCACACTTTACTCTGTGGTTCTTTAATAATCACACTTTACTCTGAGGTTCTTTAATAATCACACTTTACTCTGAGGTTCTTTAATAATCACACTTTACTCTGAGGTTCTTTAATAATCACACTTTACTCTGTGGTTCTTAAATAATCACACATTTCTCTGTGGTTCTTTAATAATCACACTTTACTCTGTGGTTCTTTAATAATCACACATTTCTCTGTGGCTCTTTAATAATCACACATTTCTGTGTGGTTCTTTAATTATCACACTTTACTCTGAGGTTCTTTAATAATCACACATTACTCTGAGGTTCTTTAATAATCACACTTTACTCTGTGGTTCTTTAATAATCACACATTTCTCTGTGGTTCTTTAATAATCACACTTTACTCTGAGGTTCTTTAATAATCACACTTTACTCTGTGGTTCTTTAATAATCACACTTTACTCTGAGGTTCTTTAATAATCACACTTTACTCTGAGGTTCTTTAATAATCAACAGTTTACTCTGAGGTTCTTTAATAATCAACACTTTACTCTGGGGTTCTTTAATAATCACACTTTACTCTGTGGTTCTTTAATAATCACACATTTCTCTGTGGTTCTTTAATAATCACACTTTACTCTGAGGTTCTTTAATAATCACACTTTACTCTGAGGTTCTTTAATAATCACACTTTACTCTGTGGTTCTTTAATAATCACACTTTACTCTGAGGTTCCTTAATAATCACACTTTACTCTGGGGTTCTTTAATAATCACACTTTACTCTGAGGTTCTTTAATAATCACACTTTTCCTCTGAGGTTCTTTAATAATCACACATTTCTCAGTGGTTCTTTAATAATCTCTCTTTACTCTGAGGTTCTTTAATAATCACACTTTACTCTGAGGTTCTTTAATAATCACACTTTACTCTGTGGTTCTTTAATAATCACACTTTACCCTGAGGTTCTTTAATAATCACACATTACTCTGAGGTTCTTTAATAATCACACTTTACTCTGAGGTTCTTTAATAATCTCACATTTCTGTATGGTTCTTTAATAATCACACTTTACTCTGAGTTTCTTTAATAATCACACTTTACTCTGTGGTTCTTTAATAATCTCACATTTCTCTGTGGTACTTTAATAATCACACTTTACCCTGAGTTTCTTTAATAATCACACTTAACTCTGAGGTTCTTTAATAATCACACTTTACTCTGAGGTTCTTTAATAATCACACTTTACTCTGAGGTTCTTTAATAATCACACTTTACTCTGTGGTTCTTTAATAATCGCACATGACACTGGTTCTTTAATAATCACACTTTACTCTGAGGTTCTTTAATAATCACACTTTACTCTGAGGTTCTTTAATAATCACACTTTACTCTGTGGTTCTTTAATAATCGCACATGACACTGGTTCTTTAATAATCACACTTTACTCTGAGGTTCTTTAATAATCACACTTTACTCTGATGTTCTTTAATAATCACACTTTACTCTGTGGTTCTTTAATAATCACACATTTCTCTGTGGTTCTTTAATTATCACACTTTACTCTGAGGTTCTTTAATAATCACACATTACTCTGAGGTTCTTTAATAATCACACTTTACTCTGTGGTTCTTTAATAATCACACTTTACTCTGAGGTTCTTTAATAATCACACTTTACTCTGAGGTTCTTTAATAATCACACTTTACTCTGTGGTTCTTTAATAATCACACTTTACTCTGAGGTTCTTTAATAATCACACTTTACTCTGAGGTTCTTTAATAATCAACAGTTTACTCTGAGGTTCTTTAATAATCAACACTTTACTCTGGGGTTCTTTAATAATAACACTTTACTCTGTGGTTCTTTAATAATCACACTTTACTCTGAGGTTCTTTAATAATCACACATGACACTGAGGTTCTTTAATAATTACACTGTACTCTGTGGTACTTTAATAATCACACTTTACCCTCAGTTTCTTTAATAATCACACTTAACTCTGAGGTTCTTTAATAATCACACTTTACTCTGTGGTTCTTTAATAATCACACATTTCTCAGTGGTTCTTTAATAATCACACTTTGCTCTGAGGTTCTTTAATAATCACACTTTACTCTGTGGTTCTTTAATAATCTCACATTACTCTGTGGTTCTTTAATAATCACACTTTACTCTGAGGTTCTTTAATAATCACACTTTACTCTGAGGTTCTTTAATAATCACACTTTACTCTGTGGTTCTTTAATAATCGCACATGACACTGGTTCTTTAATAATCACACATTTCTCTGTGGTTCTTTAATAATCACACTTTACTCTGTGGTTCTTTAATAATCACACATTTCTCTGTGGCTCTTTAATAATCACACATTTCTGTGTGGTTCTTTAATCATCACACTTTACTCTGAGGTTCTTTAATAATCACACATTACTCTGAGGTTCTTTAATAATCACACTTTACTCTGTGGTTCTTTAATAATCACACATTTCTCTGTGGTTCTTTAATAATCACACTTTACTCTGAGGTTCTTTAATAATCACACTTTACTCTGTGGTTCTTTAATAATCACACTTTACTCTGAGGTTCTTTAATAATCACACTTTACTCTGAGGTTCTTTAATAATCAACAGTTTACTCTGAGGTTCTTTAATAATCAACACTTTACTCTGGGGTTCTTTAATAATCACACTTTACTCTGTGGTTCTTTAATAATCACACATTTCTCTGTGGTTCTTTAATAATCACACTTTACTCTGAGGTTCTTTAATAATCACACTTTACTCTGAGGTTCTTTAATAATCACACTTTACTCTGTGGTTCTTTAATAATCACACTTTACTCTGAGGTTCCTTAATAATCACACTTTACTCTGGGGTTCTTTAATAATCACACTTTACTCTGAGGTTCTTTAATAATCACACTTTTCCTCTGAGGTTCTTTAATAATCACACATTTCTCAGTGGTTCTTTAATAATCACTCTTTACTCTGAGGTTCTTTAATAATCACACTTTACTCTGAGGTTCTTTAATAATCACACTTTACTCTGTGGTTCTTTAATAATCACACTTTACCCTGAGGTTCTTTAATAATCACACATTACTCTGAGGTTCTTTAATAATCACACTTTACTCTGAGGTTCTTTAATAATCTCACATTTCTGTATGGTTCTTTAATAATCACACTTTACTCTGAGTTTCTTTAATAATCACACTTTACTCTGTGGTTCTTTAATAATCTCACATTTCTCTGTGGTACTTTAATAATCACACTTTACCCTGAGTTTCTTTAATAATCACACTTAACTCTGAGGTTCTTTAATAATCACACTTTACTCTGAGGTTCTTTAATAATCACACTTTACTCTGAGGTTCTTTAATAATCACACTTTACTCTGTGGTTCTTTAATAATCGCACATGACACTGGTTCTTTAATAATCACACTTTACTCTGAGGTTCTTTAATAATCACACTTTACTCTGAGGTTCTTTAATAATCACACTTTACTCTGTGGTTCTTTAATAATCACACATTTCTCTGTGGTTCTTTAATAATCACACTTTACTCTGAGGTTCTTTAATAATCACACTTTACTCTGTGGTTCTTTAATAATCACGCTTTACTCTGAGGTTCTTTAATAATCACACTTTACTCTGAGGTTCTTTAATAATCAACACTTTACTCTGAGGTTCTTTAATAATCACACTTTACTCTGTGGTTCTTTAATAATCACACTTTACGCTGAGGTTCTTTAATAATCAACACTTTACTCTGATGTTCTTTAATAATCACACTTTACTCTGAGGTTCTTTAATAATCACACTTTACTCTGAGGTTCTTTAATAATCAACACTTTACTCTGAGGTTCTTTAATAATCAACACTTTACTCTGAGGTTCATTAATAATCACACTTTACTCTGTGGTTCTTTAATAATCACACATTTCTCTGTGGTTCTTTAATAATCACACTTTACTCTGAGGTTCTTTAATAATCACACTTTACTCTGAGGTTCTTTAATAATCACACTTTACTCTGTGGTTCTTTAATAATCACGCTTTACTCTGAGGTTCCTTAATAATCACACTTTACTCTGGGGTTCTTTAATAATCACACTTTACTCTGAGGTTCTTTAATAATCACACTTTTCCTCTGAGGTTCTTTAATAATCACACTTTACTCTGAGGTTCTTTAATAATCACACTTTACTCTGTGGTTCTTTAATAATCTCACATTTCTGTATGGTTCTTTAATAATCACACTTTACTCTGAGGTTCTTTAATAATCACACTTTACTCTGTGGTTCTTTAATAATCACCCTTTACTCTGAGGTTCTTTAATAATCACACTTTACTCTGAGGTTCTTTAATAATCACACTTTACTCTGTGGTTCTTTAATAATCACACTTTACTCTGAGGTTCTTTAATAATCACACTTTACTCTGTGGTTCTTTAATAATCACACTTTACTCTGTGGTTCTTTAATAATCACACATTTCTCAGTGGTTCTTTAATAAGCACTCTTTACTCTGAGGTTCTTTAATAATCACACTTTACTCTGAGGTTCTTTAATAATAACACTTTACTCTGTGGTTCTTTAATAATCACACTTTACTCTGAGGTTCTTTAATAATCACACATGACACTGAGGTTCTTTAATAATTACACTGTACTCTGTGGTACTTTAATAATCACACTTTACCCTCAGTTTCTTTAATAATCACACTTAACTCTGAGGTTCTTTAATAATCACACTTTACTCTGTGGTTCTTTAATAATCACACATTTCTCAGTGGTTCTTTAATAATCACACTTTGCTCTGAGGTTCTTTAATAATCACACTTTACTCTGTGGTTCTTTAATAATCTCACATTACTCTGTGGTTCTTTAATAATCACACTTTACTCTGAGGTTCTTTAATAATCACACTTTACTCTGAGGTTCTTTAATAATCACACTTTACTCTGTGGTTCTTTAATAATCGCACATGACACTGGTTCTTTAATAATCACACTTTACTCTGAGGTTCATTAATAATCACACTTTACTCTGATGTTCTTTAATAATCACACTTTACTCTGTGGTTCTTTAATAATCACACATTTCTCTGTGGTTCTTTAATAATCACACTTTACTCTGAGGTTCTTTAATAATTACACTTTACTCTGAGGTTCTTTAATGATCAACACTTTACTCTGAGGTTCTTTAATAATCACACTTTACTCTGTGGTTCTTTAATAATCACACTTTACTCTGAGGTTCTTTAATAATCACACTTTACTCTGAGGTTCTTTAATAATTACACTTTGCTCTGAGGTTCTTTAATAATCACCCTTTACTCTGTAGGTCTTTAATAATCTCACATTTCTCTGTGGTTCTTTAATAATAACACTTTACTCTGTGGTTCTTTAATAATCACACTTTACTCTGAGGTTCTTTAATAATCACACATGACACTGACGTTCTTTAATAATTACACTGTACTCTGTGGTACTTTAATAATCACACTTTACTCTGTGGTTCTTTAATAATCACACTTTACTCTGTGGTTCTTTAATAATCTCACTTTACTCTGTGGTTCTTTAATAATCACGCTTTACTCTGAGGTTCTTTAATAATCACACTTTACTCTGTGGTTCTTTAATAATAACACTTTACTCTGTGGTTCTTTAATAATCACACTTTACTCTGAGATTCTTTAATAATCACACATGACACTGAGGTTCTTTAATAATTACACTGTACACTGTGGTACTTTAATAATCACACTTTACTCTGTTGTTCTTTAATAATCACACTTTACTCTGTGGTTCTTTAATAATCACACTTTACTCTGTGGTTCTTTAATAATCACACTTTACTCTGAGGTTCTTTAATAATCACACTTTACTCTGTGGTTCTTTAATAATCACACATTTCTCTGTGGTTCTTTTATAATCACACTTTACTCTGTGGTTCTTTAATAATCACACTTTATTCTGAGGTTCTTTAATAATCACACTTTACTCTGTGGTTCTTTAATAATCACACTTTACTCTGAGGTTCCTTAATAATCACACTTTACTCTGGGGTTCTTTAATAATCACACTTTACTCTGAGGTTCTTTAATAATCACACTTTTCCTCTGAGGTTCTTTAATAATCACTGTTTACTCTGAGGTTCTTTAATAATCACACTTTACTCTGTGGTTCTTTAATAATCTCACATTTCTGTATGGTTCTTTAATAATCACACTTTACTCTGAGGTTCATTAATAATCACACTTTACTCTGTGGTTCTTTAATAATCACACTTTATTCTGAGGTTCTTTAAAAATCACACTTTACTCTGAGGTTCTTTAATAATCACACTTTACTCTGAGGTTCTTTAATAATCACACATTTCTCTGTGGTTCTTTAATAATCACACTTTACTCTGTGGTTCGTTAATAATCACACATTTCTCTGTGGTTCTTTATTAATCACACTTTACTCTGTAGTTCTTTAATAATCACACATTTCTCTGTGGTTCTTTAATTATCACACTTTACTCTGATGTTCTTTAATAATCACACTTTACTCTGAGGTTCTTTAATAATCACACTTTACTCTGTGGTTCTTTAATAATCGCACATGACACTGGTTCTTTAATAATCACACTTTACTCTGAGGTTCTTTAATAATCACACTTTACTCTGATGTTCTTTAATAATCACACTTTACTCTGTGGTTCTTTAATAATTACACATTTCTCTGTGGTTCTTTAATAATCACACTTTACTCTGAGGTTCTTTAATAATCACACTTTACTCTGAGGTTCTTTAATGATCAACACTTTACACTGAGGTTCTTTAATAATCACACTTTACTCTGTGGTTCTTTAATAATCACACTTTACTCTGAGGTTCTTTAATAATCACACTTTACTCTGAGGTTCTTTAATAATTACACTTTGCTCTGAGGTTCTTTAATAATCACCCTTTACTCTGTGGGTCTTTAATAATCTCACATTTCTCTGTGGTTCTTTTATAATAACACTTTACTCTGTGGTTCTTTAATAATCACACTTTACTCTGAGGTTCTTTAATAATCACACATGACACTGACGTTCTTTAATAATTAAACTGTACTCTGTGGTACTTTAATAATCACACTTTACTCTGTGGTTCTTTAATAATCACACTTTACTCTGTGGTTCTTTAATAATCTCACTTTACTCTGTGGTTCTTTAATAATCACGCTTTACTCTGAGGTTCTTTAATAATCACACTTTACTCTGTGGTTCTTTAATAATAACACTTTACTCTGTGGTTCTTTAATAATCACACTTTACTCTGAGATTCTTTAATAATCACACATGACACTGAGGTTCTTTAATAATTACACTGTACTCTGTGGTACTTTAATAATCACACTTTACTCTGTTGTTCTTTAATAATCACACTTTACTCTGTGGTTCTTTAATAATCACACTTTACTCTGTGGTTCTTTAATAATCACACTTTACTCTGAGGTTCTTTAATAATCACACTTTACTCTGTGGTTCTTTAATAATCACACATTTCTCTGTGGTTCTTTAATAATCACACTTTACTCTGTGATTCTTTAATAATCACACTTTATTCTGAGGTTCTTTAATAATCACACTTTACTCTGTGGTTCTTTAATAATCTCACTTTACTCTGAGGTTCCTTAATAATCACACTTTACTCTGGGGTTCTTTAATAATCACACTTTACTCTGAGGTTCTTTAATAATCACACTTTTCCTCTGAGGTTCTTTAATAATCACACTTTACTCTGAGGTTCTTTAATAATCACACTTTACTCTGTGGTTCTTTAATAATCTCACATTTCTGTATGGTTCTTTAATAATCACACTTTACTCTGAGGTTCATTAATAATCACACTTTACTCTGTGGTTCTTTAATAATCACACTTTATTCTGAGGTTCTTTAATAATCACACTTTACTCTGAGGTTCTTTAATAATCACACTTTACTCTGAGGTTCTTTAATAATCACACATTTCTCTGTGGTTCTTTAATAATCACACTTTACTCTGTGGTTCGTTAATAATCACACATTTCTCTGTGGTTCTTTATTAATCACACTTTACTCTGTAGTTCTTTAATAATCACACATTTCTCTGTGGTTCTTTAATTATCACACTTTACTCTGAGGTTCTTTAATAATCACACTTTACTCTGAGGTTCTTTAATAATCACACATTTCTCTGTGGTTCTTTAATAATCACACTTTACTCTGAGGTTCTTTAATAATCACACTTTACTCTGTGGTTCTTTAATAAACGCACTTTACTCTGTGGTTCTTTAATAATCACACATTTCTCTGTGGTTCTTTAATAATCACACTTTACTCTGAGGTTCTTTAATAATCACACTTTACTCTGAGGTTCTTTAATGATCACACCTTACTCTGAGGTTCTTTAATAATCACACTTTACTCTGTGGTTCTTTAATAATCACACTTTACTCTGAGGTTCTTTAATAATCACACATGACACTGAGGTTCTTTAATATTTACACTGTACTCTGTGGTACTTTAATAATCACACTTTACCCTGAGTTTCTTTAATAATCACACTTAACTCTGAGTTTCTTTAATAATCACACTTTACTCTGTGGTTCTTTAATAATCACACATTTCTCAGTGGTTCTTTAATAATCACACTTTGCTCTGAGGTTCTTTAATAATCACACTTTACTCTGTGGTTCTTTAATAATCTCACATTACTCTGTGGTTCTTTAATAATCACACTTTACTCTGAGGTTCTTTAATAATCACACTTTACTCTGAGATTCTTTAATAATCACACTTTACTCTGTGGTTCTTTAATAATCGCACATGACACTGGTTCTTTAATAATCACACTTTACTCTGAGGTTCTTTAATAATCACACTTTACTCTGAGGTTCTTTAATAATCACACTTTACTCTGTGGTTCTTTAGCAATCACACATTTCTCTGTGGTTCTTTAATAATCACACTTTACTCTGAGGTTCTTTAATAATCACACTTTACTCTGAGGTTCTTTAATGATCAACACTTTACTCTGAGGTTCTTTAATAATCACACTTTACTCTGTGGTTCTTTAATAATCACACTTTACTCTGAGGTTCTTTAATAATCACACTTTACTCTGAGGTTCTTTAATAATCACACTTTACTCTGTGGTTCTTTAATAATCTCACTTTACTCTGAGGTTCTTTAATAATTACACTTTGCTCTGAGGTTCTTTAATAATCACCCTTTACTCTGTGGGTCTTTAATAATCTCACATTTCTCTGTGGTTCTTTAATAATAACACTTTACTCCCTGGTTCTTTAATAATCACACTTTACTCTGAGGTTCTTTAATAATCACACATGACACTGAGGTTCTTTAATAATTACACTGTACTCTGTGGTACTTTAATAATCACACTTTACTCTGTGGTTCTTTAATAATCACACTTTACTCTGTGGTTCTTTAATAATCACACTTTACTCTGTGGTTCTTTAATAATCACGCTTTACTCTGAGGTTCTTTAATAATCACACTTTACTCTGTGGTTCTTTAATAATAACACTTTACTCTGTGGTTCTTTAATAATCACACTTTACTCTGAGATTCTTTAATAATCACACATGACACTGAGGTTCTTTAATAATTACACTGTACTCTGTGGTACTTTAATAATCACACTTTACTCTGTTGTTCTTTAATAATCACACTTTACTCTGTGGTTCTTTAATAATCACACTTTACTCTGTGGTTCTTTAATAATCAGACTTTACTCTGAGGTTCTTTAATAATCACACTTTACTCTGTGGTTCTTTAATAATCACACATTTCTCTGTGGTTCTTTAATAATCACACTTTACTCTGTGGTTCTTTAATAATCACACTTTACTCTGAGGTTCTTTAATAATCACACTTTACTCTGTGGTTCTTTAATAATCACACTTTACTCTGAGGTTCCTTAATAACCACACTTTACTCTGGGGTTCTTTAATAATCACACTTTACTCTGAGGTTCTTTAATAATCACACTTTTCCTCTGAGGTTCTTTAATAATCACACTTTACTCTGAGGTTCTTTAATAATCACACTTTACTCTGTGGTTCTTTAATAATCTCACATTTCTGTATGGTTCTTTAATAATCACACTTTACTCTGAGGTTCATTAATAATCACACTTTACTCTGTGGTTCTTTAATAATCACACTTTATTCTGAGGTTCTTTAATAATCACACTTTACTCTGAGGTTCTTTAATATTCACACTTTACTCTGAGGTTCTTTAATAATCACACATTTCTCTGTGGTTCTTTAATAATCACACTTTACTCTGTGGTTCGTTAATAATCACACATTTCTCTGTGGTTCTTTATTAATCACACTTTACTCTGTGGTTCATTAATAATCACACAATTCTCTGTGGTTCTTTAATTATCACACTTTACTCTGAGGTTCTTTAATAATCACACTTTACTCTGTGGTTCTTTAATAATCACACTTTACTCTGAGGTTCTTTAATAATCACACTTTACTCTGAGGTTCTTTAATGATCACACTTTACTCTGAGGTTCTTTAATAATCACACTTTACTCTGTGGTTCTTTAATAATCACACTTTACTCTGTGGTTCTTTAATAATCACACATTTCTCAGTGGTTCTTTAATAATCACACTTTACTCTGAGGTTCTTTACTAATCACACTTTACTCTGAGGTTCTTTAATAATCACACTTTACTCTGTGGTTCTTTAATAATCTCACTTTACTCTGAGGTTCTTTAATAATCACACTTTGCTCTGAGGTTCTTTAATAATCACACTTTACTCTGAGGTTCTTTAATAATCACACTTTACTCTGAGGTTCTTTAATAATCACACTTTGCTCTGAGGTTCTTTAATAATCACACTTTACTCTGTGGTTCTTTAATAATCTCACATTTCTCTGTGGTTCTTTAATAATAACACTTTACTCTGTGGTTCTTTAATAATCACACTTTACTCTGAGGTTCTTTAATAATCACACATGACACTGAGGTTCTTTAATAATTACACTGTACTCTGTGGTACTTTAATAATCACACTTTACCCTGAGTTTCTTTAATAATTACACATTACTCTGGGGTTCTTTAATAATCACACTTTACTCTGAGGTTCTTTAATAATCACACTTTACACTGTGGTTCTTTAATAAACGCACTTTACTCTGTGGTTCTTTAATAATCACACATTTCTCTGTGGTTCTTTAATAATCACACTTTACTCTGAGTTTCTTTAATAATCACACTTTACTCTGAGGTTCTTTAATGATCACACTTTACTCTGAGGTTCTTTAATAATCACACTTTACTCTGTGGTTCTTTAATAATCACACTTTACTCTGAGGTTCTTTAATAATCACACATGACACTGAGGTTCTTTAATAATTACACTGTACTCTGTGGTACTTTAATAATCACACTTTACCCTGAGTTTCTTTAATAATCACACTTAACTCTGAGTTTCTTTAATAATCACACTTTACTCTGTGGTTCTTTAATAATCACACATTTCTCAGTGGTTCTTTAATAATCACACTTTGCTCTGAGGTTCTTTAATAATCACACTTTACTCTGTGGTTCTTTAATAATCTCACATTACTCTGTGGTTCTTTAATAATCACACTTTACTCTGAGGTTCTTTAATAATCACACTTTACTCTGAGATTCTTTAATAATCACACTTTACTCTGTGGTTCTTTAATAATCGCACATGACACTGGTTCTTTAATAATCACACTTTACTCTGAGGTTCTTTAATAATCACACTTTACTCTGAGGTTCTTTAATAATCACACTTTACTCTGTGGTTCTTTAGCAATCACACATTTCTCTGTGGTTCTTTAATAATCACACTTTACTCTGAGGTTCTTTAATAATCACACTTTACTCTGAGGTTCTTTAATGATCAACACTTTACTCTGAGGTTCTTTAATAATCACACTTTACTCTGTGGTTCTTTAATAATCACACTTTACTCTGAGGTTCTTTAATAATCACACTTTACTCTGAGGTTCTTTAATAATTACACTTTGCTCTGAGGTTCTTTAATAATCACCCTTTACTCTGTGGGTCTTTAATAATCTCACATTTCTCTGTGGTTCTTTAATAATAACACTTTACTCCCTGGTTCTTTAATAATCACACTTTACTCTGAGGTTCTTTAATAATCACACATGACACTGAGGTTCTTTAATAATTACACTGTACTCTGTGGTACTTTAATAATCACACTTTACTCTGTGGTTCTTTAATAATCACACTTTACTCTGTGGTTCTTTAATAATCACACTTTACTCTGTGGTTCTTTAATAATCACGCTTTACTCTGAGGTTCTTTAATAATCACACTTTACTCTGTGGTTCTTTAATAATAACACTTTACTCTGTGGTTCTTTAATAATCACACTTTACTCTGAGATTCTTTAATAATCACACATGACACTGAGGTTCTTTAATAATTACACTGTACTCTGTGGTACTTTAATAATCACACTTTACTCTGTTGTTCTTTAATAATCACACTTTACTCTGTGGTTCTTTAATAATCACACTTTACTCTGTGGTTCTTTAATAATCACACTTTACTCTGAGGTTCTTTAATAATCACACTTTACTCTGTGGTTCTTTAATAATCACACATTTCTCTGTGGTTCTTTAAGAATCACACTTTACTCTGTGGTTCTTTAATAATCACACTTTACTCTGAGGTTCTTTAATAATCACACTTTACTCTGTGGTTCTTTAATAATCACACTTTACTCTGAGGTTCCTTAATAACCACACTTTACTCTGGGGTTCTTTAATAATCACACTTTACTCTGAGGATCTTTAATAATCACACTTTTCCTCTGAGGTTCTTTAATAATCACACTTTACTCTGAGGTTCTTTAATAATCACACTTTACTCTGTGGTTCTTTAATAATCTCACATTTCTGTATGGTTCTTTAATAATCACACTTTACTCTGAGGTTCATTAATAATCACACATGACACTGAGGTTCTTTAATAATTACACTGTACTCTGTGGTACTTTAATAATCACATTTTACCCTGAGTTTCTTTAATAATCACACATTACTCTGGGGTTCTTTAATAATCACACTTTACTCTGAGGTTCTTTAATAATCACACTTTACTCTGTGGTTCTTTAATAATCACACATGACACTGGCTCTTTAATAATCACACTTTACTCTGAGGTTCTTTAATAATCACACTTTACTCTGTGGTTCTTTACTAATCACACATTTCTCTGTGGTTCTTTAATAATCACACTTTACTCTGAGGTTCTTTAATAATCACACTTTACTCTGTGGTTCTTTAATAATCACACTTTACTCTGAGGTTCTTTAATAATCACACTTTACTCTGAGGTTCTTTAATAATCAACACTTTACTCTGAGGTTCTTTAATAATCACACTTTACTCTGTGGTTCTTTAATAATCACACTTTACTCTGAGTTTCTTTAATAATCAACACTTTACTCTGAGGTTCTTTAATAATCACACTTTACTCTGAGGTTCTTTAATAATCACACTTTAATCTGAGGTTCTTTATTAATCACACTTTACTCTGTGGTTCTTTAATAATCACACATTTCTCTGTGGTTCTTTAATAATCACACTTTACTCTGAGGTTCTTTAATGATCACACTTTACTCTGAGGTTCTTTAATAATCACACTTTACTCTGTGGTTCTTTAATAATCACACTTTACTCTGAGGTTCTTTAATAATCACACTTTACTCTGAGGTTCTTTAATAATTACACTTTGCTCTGAGGTTCTTTAATAATCACCCTTTACTCTGTGGGTCTTTAATAATCTCACATTTCTCTGTGGTTCTTTAATAATAACACTTTACTCCCTGGTTCTTTAATAATCACACTTTACTCTGAGGTTCTTTAATAATCACACATGACACTGAGGTTCTTTAATAATTACACTGTACTCTGTGGTACTTTAATAATCACACTTTACTCTGTGGTTCTTTAATAATCACACTTTACTCTGTGGTTCTTTAATAATCACACTTTACTCTGTGGTTCTTTAATAATCACGCTTTACTCTGAGGTTCTTTAATAATCACACTTTACTCTGTGGTTCTTTAATAATAACACTTTACTCTGTGGTTCTTTAATAATCACACTTTACTCTGAGATTCTTTAATAATCACACATGACACTGAGGTTCTTTAATAATTACACTGTACTCTGTGGTACTTTAATAATCACACTTTACTCTGTTGTTCTTTAATAATCACACTTTACTCTGTGGTTCTTTAATAATCACACTTTACTCTGTGGTTCTTAAATAATCACACTTTACTCTGAGGTTCTTTAATAATCACACTTTACTCTGTGGTTCTTTAATAATCACACATTTCTCTGTGGTTCTTTAAGAATCACACTTTACTCTGTGGTTCTTTAATAATCACACTTTACTCTGAGGTTCTTTAATAATCACACTTTACTCTGTGGTTCTTTAATAATCACACTTTACTCTGAGGTTCCTTAATAACCACACTTTACTCTGGGGTTCTTTAATAATCACACTTTACTCTGAGGTTCTTTAATAATCACACTTTTCCTCTGAGGTTCTTTAATAATCACACTTTACTCTGAGGTTCTTTAATAATCACACTTTACTCTGTGGTTCTTTAATAATCTCACATTTCTGTATGGTTCTTTAATAATCACACTTTACTCTGAGGTTCATTAATAATCACACATGACACTGAGGTTCTTTAATAATTACACTGTACTCTGTGGTACTTTAATAATCACATTTTACCCTGAGTTTCTTTAATAATCACACATTACTCTGGGGTTCTTTAATAATCACACTTTACTCTGAGGTTCTTTAATAATCACACTTTACTCTGTGGTTCTTTAATAATCACACATGACACTGGCTCTTTAATAATCACACTTTACTCTGAGGTTCTTTAATAATCACACTTTACTCTGTGGTTCTTTACTAATCACACATTTCTCTGTGGTTCTTTAATAATCACACTTTACTCTGAGGTTCTTTAATAATCACACTTTACTCTGTGGTTCTTTAATAATCACACTTTACTCTGAGGTTCTTTAATAATCACACTTTACTCTGAGGTTATTTAATAATCAACACTTTACTCTGAGGTTCTTTAATAATCACACTTTACTCTGTGGTTCTTTAATAATCACACTTTACTCTGAGTTTCTTTAATAATCAACACTTTACTCTGAGGTTCTTTAATAATCACACTTTACTCTGAGATTCTTTAATAATCACACTTTACTCTGTGGTTCTTTAATAATCGCACATGACACTGGTTCTTTAATAATCACACTTTACTCTGAGGTTCTTTAATAATCACACTTTACTCTGAGGTTCTTTAATAATCACACTTTACTCTGTGGTTCTTTAGCAATCACACATTTCTCTGTGGTTCTTTAATAATCACACTTTACTCTGAGGTTCTTTAATAATCACACTTTACTCTGAGGTTCTTTAATGATCAACACTTTACTCTGAGGTTCTTTAATAATCACACTTTACTCTGTGGTTCTTTAATAATCACACTTTACTCTGAGGTTCTTTAATAATCACACTTTACTCTGAGGTTCTTTAATAATTACACTTTGCTCTGAGGTTCTTTAATAATCACCCTTTACTCTGTGGGTCTTTAATAATCTCACATTTCTCTGTGGTTCTTTAATAATAACACTTTACTCCCTGGTTCTTTAATAATCACACTTTACTCTGAGGTTCTTTAATAATCACACATGACACTGAGGTTCTTTAATAATTACACTGTACTCTGTGGTACTTTAATAATCACACTTTACTCTGTGGTTCTTTAATAATCACACTTTACTCTGTGGTTCTTTAATAATCACACTTTACTCTGTGGTTCTTTAATAATCACGCTTTACTCTGAGGTTCTTTAATAATCACACTTTACTCTGTGGTTCTTTAATAATAACACTTTACTCTGTGGTTCTTTAATAATCACACTTTACTCTGAGATTCTTTAATAATCACACATGACACTGAGGTTCTTTAATAATTACACTGTACTCTGTGGTACTTTAATAATCACACTTTACTCTGTTGTTCTTTAATAATCACACTTTACTCTGTGGTTCTTTAATAATCACACTTTACTCTGTGGTTCTTTAATAATCACACTTTACTCTGAGGTTCTTTAATAATCACACTTTACTCTGTGGTTCTTTAATAATCACACATTTCTCTGTGGTTCTTTAAGAATCACACTTTACTCTGTGGTTCTTTAATAATCACACTTTACTCTGAGGTTCTTTAATAATCACACTTTACTCTGTGGTTCTTTAATAATCACACTTTACTCTGAGGTTCCTTAATAACCACACTTTACTCTGGGGTTCTTTAATAATCACACTTTACTCTGAGGATCTTTAATAATCACACTTTTCCTCTGAGGTTCTTTAATAATCACACTTTACTCTGAGGTTCTTTAATAATCACACTTTACTCTGTGGTTCTTTAATAATCTCACATTTCTGTATGGTTCTTTAATAATCACACTTTACTCTGAGGTTCATTAATAATCACACATGACACTGAGGTTCTTTAATAATTACACTGTACTCTGTGGTACTTTAATAATCACATTTTACCCTGAGTTTCTTTAATAATCACACATTACTCTGGGGTTCTTTAATAATCACACTTTACTCTGAGGTTCTTTAATAATCACACTTTACTCTGTGGTTCTTTAATAATCACACATGACACTGGCTCTTTAATAATCACACTTTACTCTGAGGTTCTTTAATAATCACACTTTACTCTGTGGTTCTTTACTAATCACACATTTCTCTGTGGTTCTTTAATAATCACACTTTACTCTGAGGTTCTTTAATAATCACACTTTACTCTGTGGTTCTTTAATAATCACACTTTACTCTGAGGTTCTTTAATAATCACACTTTACTCTGAGGTTCTTTAATAATCAACACTTTACTCTGAGGTTCTTTAATAATCACACTTTACTCTGTGGTTCTTTAATAATCACACTTTACTCTGAGTTTCTTTAATAATCAACACTTTACTCTGAGGTTCTTTAATAATCACACTTTACTCTGAGGTTCTTTAATAATCACACTTTAATCTGAGGTTCTTTATTAATCACACTTTACTCTGTGGTTCTTTAATAATCACACATTTCTCTGTGGTTCTTTAATAATCACACTTTACTCTGAGGTTCTTTAATGATCACACTTTACTCTGAGGTTCTTTAATAATCACACTTTACTCTGTGGTTCTTTAATAATCACACTTTACTCTGAGGTTCTTTAATAATCACACATGACACTGAGGTTCTTTAATAATTACACTGTACTCTGTGGTACTTTAATAATCACACTTTACCCTGAGTTTCTTTAATAATCACACTTAACTCTGAGTTTCTTTAATAATCACACTTTACTCTGTGGTTCTTTAATAATCACACATTTCTCAGTGGTTCTTTAATAATCACACTTTGCTCTGAGGTTCTTTAATAATCACACTTTACTCTGTGGTTCTTTAATAATCTCACATTACTCTGTGGTTCTTTAATAATCACACTTTACTCTGAGGTTCTTTAATAATCACACTTTACTCTGAGATTCTTTAATAATCACACTTTACTCTGTGGTTCTTTAATAATCGCACATGACACTGGTTCTTTAATAATCACACTTTACTCTGAGGTTCTTTAATAATCACACTTTACTCTGAGGTTCTTTAATAATCACACTTTACTCTGTGGTTCTTTAGCAATCACACATTTCTCTGTGGTTCTTTAATAATCACACTTTACTCTGAGGTTCTTTAATAATCACACTTTACTCTGAGGTTCTTTAATGATCAACACTTTACTCTGAGGTTCTTTAATAATCACACTTTACTCTGTGGTTCTTTAATAATCACACTTTACTCTGAGGTTCTTTAATAATCACACTTTACTCTGAGGTTCTTTAATAATTACACTTTGCTCTGAGGTTCTTTAATAATCACCCTTTACTCTGTGGGTCTTTAATAATCTCACATTTCTCTGTGGTTCTTTAATAATAACACTTTACTCCCTGGTTCTTTAATAATCACACTTTACTCTGAGGTTCTTTAATAATCACACATGACACTGAGGTTCTTTAATAATTACACTGTACTCTGTGGTACTTTAATAATCACACTTTACTCTGTGGTTCTTTAATAATCACACTTTACTCTGTGGTTCTTTAATAATCACACTTTACTCTGTGGTTCTTTAATAATCACGCTTTACTCTGAGGTTCTTTAATAATCACACTTTACTCTGTGGTTCTTTAATAATAACACTTTACTCTGTGGTTCTTTAATAATCACACTTTACTCTGAGATTCTTTAATAATCACACATGACACTGAGGTTCTTTAATAATTACACTGTACTCTGTGGTACTTTAATAATCACACTTTACTCTGTTGTTCTTTAATAATCACACTTTACTCTGTGGTTCTTTAATAATCACACTTTACTCTGTGGTTCTTAAATAATCACACTTTACTCTGAGGTTCTTTAATAATCACACTTTACTCTGTGGTTCTTTAATAATCACACATTTCTCTGTGGTTCTTTAAGAATCACACTTTACTCTGTGGTTCTTTAATAATCACACTTTACTCTGAGGTTCTTTAATAATCACACTTTACTCTGTGGTTCTTTAATAATCACACTTTACTCTGAGGTTCCTTAATAACCACACTTTACTCTGGGGTTCTTTAATAATCACACTTTACTCTGAGGTTCTTTAATAATCACACTTTTCCTCTGAGGTTCTTTAATAATCACACTTTACTCTGAGGTTCTTTAATAATCACACTTTACTCTGTGGTTCTTTAATAATCTCACATTTCTGTATGGTTCTTTAATAATCACACTTTACTCTGAGGTTCATTAATAATCACACATGACACTGAGGTTCTTTAATAATTACACTGTACTCTGTGGTACTTTAATAATCACATTTTACCCTGAGTTTCTTTAATAATCACACATTACTCTGGGGTTCTTTAATAATCACACTTTACTCTGAGGTTCTTTAATAATCACACTTTACTCTGTGGTTCTTTAATAATCACACATGACACTGGCTCTTTAATAATCACACTTTACTCTGAGGTTCTTTAATAATCACACTTTACTCTGTGGTTCTTTACTAATCACACATTTCTCTGTGGTTCTTTAATAATCACACTTTACTCTGAGGTTCTTTAATAATCACACTTTACTCTGTGGTTCTTTAATAATCACACTTTACTCTGAGGTTCTTTAATAATCACACTTTACTCTGAGGTTCTTTAATAATCAACACTTTACTCTGAGGTTCTTTAATAATCACACTTTACTCTGTGGTTCTTTAATAATCACACTTTACTCTGAGTTTCTTTAATAATCAACACTTTACTCTGAGGTTCTTTAATAATCACACTTTACTCTGAGGTTCTTTAATAATCACACTTTAATCTGAGGTTCTTTATTAATCACACTTTACTCTGTGGTTCTTTAATAATCACACATTTCTCTGTGGTTCTTTAATAATCACACTTTACTCTGAGGTTCTTTAATGATCACACTTTACTCTGAGGTTCTTTAATAATCACACTTTACTCTGTGGTTCTTTAATAATCACACTTTACTCTGAGGTTCTTTAATAATCACACATGACACTGAGGTTCTTTAATAATTACACTGTACTCTGTGGTACTTTAATAATCACACTTTACCCTGAGTTTCTTTAATAATCACACTTAACTCTGAGTTTCTTTAATAATCACACTTTACTCTGTGGTTCTTTAATAATCACACATTTCTCAGTGGTTCTTTAATAATCACACTTTGCTCTGAGGTTCTTTAATAATCACACTTTACTCTGTGGTTCTTTAATAATCTCACATTACTCTGTGGTTCTTTAATAATCACACTTTACTCTGAGGTTCTTTAATAATCACACTTTACTCTGAGATTCTTTAATAATCACACTTTACTCTGTGGTTCTTTAATAATCGCACATGACACTGGTTCTTTAATAATCACACTTTACTCTGAGGTTCTTTAATAATCACACTTTACTCTGAGGTTCTTTAATAATCACACTTTACTCTGTGGTTCTTTAGCAATCACACATTTCTCTGTGGTTCTTTAATAATCACACTTTACTCTGAGGTTCTTTAATAATCACACTTTACTCTGAGGTTCTTTAATGATCAACACTTTACTCTGAGGTTCTTTAATAATCACACTTTACTCTGTGGTTCTTTAATAATCACACTTTACTCTGAGGTTCTTTAATAATCACACTTTACTCTGAGGTTCTTTAATAATTACACTTTGCTCTGAGGTTCTTTAATAATCACCCTTTACTCTGTGGGTCTTTAATAATCTCACTTTACTCTGAGGTTCTTTAATAATTACACTTTGCTCTGAGGTTCTTTAATAATCACCCTTTACTCTGTGGGTCTTTAATAATCTCACATTTCTCTGTGGTTCTTTAATAATAACACTTTTCTCCCTGGTTCTTTAATAATCACACTTTACTCTGAGGTTCTTTAATAATCACACATGACACTGAGGTTCTTTAATAATTACACTGTACTCTGTGGTACTTTAATAATCACACTTTACTCTGTGGTTCTTTAATAATCACACTTTACTCTGTGGTTCTTTAATAATCACACTTTACTCTGTGGTTCTTTAATAATCACGCTTTACTCTGAGGTTCTTTAATAATCACACTTTACTCTGTGGTTCTTTAATAATAACACTTTACTCTGTGGTTCTTTAATAATCACACTTTACTCTGAGATTCTTTAATAATCACACATGACACTGAGGTTCTTTAATAATTACACTGTACTCTGTGGTACTTTAATAATCACACTTTACTCTGTTGTTCTTTAATAATCACACTTTACTCTGTGGTTCTTTAATAATCACACTTTACTCTGTGGTTCTTTAATAATCACACTTTACTCTGAGGTTCTTTAATAATCACACTTTACTCTGTGGTTCTTTAATAATCACACATTTCTCTGTGGTTCTTTAAGAATCACACTTTACTCTGTGGTTCTTTAATAATCACACTTTACTCTGATGTTCTTTAATAATCACACTTTACTCTGTGGTTCTTTAATAATCACACTTTACTCTGATGTTCCTTAATAACCACACTTTACTCTGGGGTTCTTTAATAATCACACTTTACTCTGAGGTTCTTTAATAATCACACTTTTCCTCTGAGGTTCTTTAATAATCACACTTTACTCTGAGGTTCTTTAATAATCACACTTTACTCTGTGGTTCTTTAATAATCTCACATTTCTGTATGGTTCTTTAATAATCACACTTTACTCTGAGGTTCATTAATAATCACACACTACACTGAGGTTCTTTAATAATTACACTGTACTCTGTGGTACTTTAATAATCACATTTTACCCTGAGTTTCTTTAATAATCACACATTACTCTGGGGTTCTTTAATAATCACACTTTACTCTGAGGTTCTTTAATAATCACACTTTACTCTGTGGTTCTTTAATAATCACACATGACACTGGCTCTTTAATAATCACACTTTACTCTGAGGTTCTTTAATAATCACACTTTACTCTGTGGTTCTTTACTAATCACACATTTCTCTGTGGTTCTTTAATAATCACACTTTACTCTGAGGTTCTTTAATAATCACACTTTACTCTGTGGTTCTTTAATAATCACACTTTACTCTGAGGTTCTTTAATAATCACACTTTACTCTGAGGTTCTTTAATAATCAACACTTTACTCTGAGGTTCTTTAATAATCACACTTTACTCTGTGGTTCTTTAATAATCACACTTTACTCTGAGTTTCTTTAATAATCAACACTTTACTCTGAGGTTCTTTAATAATCACACTTTACTCTGAGGTTCTTTAATAATCACACTTTAATCTGAGGTTCTTTATTAATCACACTTTACTCTGTGGTTCTTTAATAATCACACATTTCTCTGTGGTTCTTTAATAATCACACTTTACTCTGAGGTTCTTTAATGATCACACTTTACTCTGAGGTTCTTTAATAATCACACTTTACTCTGTGGTTCTTTAATAATCACACTTTACTCTGAGGTTCTTTAATAATCACACATGACACTGAGGTTCTTTAATAATTACACTGTACTCTGTGGTACTTTAATAATCACACTTTACCCTGAGTTTCTTTAATAATCACACTTAACTCTGAGTTTCTTTAATAATCACACTTTACTCTGTGGTTCTTTAATAATCACACATTTCTCAGTGGTTCTTTAATAATCACACTTTGCTCTGAGGTTCTTTAATAATCACACTTTACTCTGTGGTTCTTTAATAATCTCACATTACTCTGTGGTTCTTTAATAATCACACTTTACTCTGAGGTTCTTTAATAATCACACTTTACTCTGAGATTCTTTAATAATCACACTTTACTCTGTGGTTCTTTAATAATCGCACATGACACTGGTTCTTTAATAATCACACTTTACTCTGAGGTTCTTTAATAATCACACTTTACTCTGAGGTTCTTTAATAATCACACTTTACTCTGTGGTTCTTTAGCAATCACACATTTCTCTGTGGTTCTTTAATAATCACACTTTACTCTGAGGTTCTTTAATAATCACACTTTACTCTGAGGTTCTTTAATGATCAACACTTTACTCTGAGGTTCTTTAATAATCACACTTTACTCTGTGGTTCTTTAATAATCACACTTTACTCTGAGGTTCTTTAATAATCACACTTTACTCTGAGGTTCTTTAATAATTACACTTTGCTCTGAGGTTCTTTAATAATCACCCTTTACTCTGTGGGTCTTTAATAATCTCACATTTCTCTGTGGTTCTTTAATAATAACACTTTACTCCCTGGTTCTTTAATAATCACACTTTACTCTGAGGTTCTTTAATAATCACACATGACACTGAGGTTCTTTAATAATTACACTGTACTCTGTGGTACTTTAATAATCACACTTTACTCTGTGGTTCTTTAATAATCACACTTTACTCTGTGGTTCTTTAATAATCACACTTTACTCTGTGGTTCTTTAATAATCACGCTTTACTCTGAGGTTCTTTAATAATCACACTTTACTCTGTGGTTCTTTAATAATAACACTTTACTCTGTGGTTCTTTAATAATCACACTTTACTCTGAGATTCTTTAATAATCACACATGACACTGAGGTTCTTTAATAATTACACTGTACTCTGTGGTACTTTAATAATCACACTTTACTCTGTTGTTCTTTAATAATCACACTTTACTCTGTGGTTCTTTAATAATCACACTTTACTCTGTGGTTCTTTAATAATCACACTTTACTCTGAGGTTCTTTAATAATCACACTTTACTCTGTGGTTCTTTAATAATCACACATTTCTCTGTGGTTCTTTAATAATCACACTTTACTCTGTGGTTCTTTAATAATCACACTTTACTCTGAGCTTCTTTAATAATCACACTTTACTCTGTGGTTCTTTAATAATCACACTTTACTCTGAGGTTCCTTAATAACCACACTTTACTCTGGGGTTCTTTAATAATCACACTTTACTCTGAGGTTCTTTAATAATCACACTTTTCCTCTGAGGTTCTTTAATAATCACACTTTACTCTGAGGTTCTTTAATAATCACACTTTACTCTGTGGTTCTTTAATAATCTCACATTTCTGTATGGTTCTTTAATAATCACACTTTACTCTGAGGTTCATTAATAATCACACTTTACTCTGTGGTTCTTTAATAATCACACTTTATTCTGAGGTTCTTTAATAATCACACTTTACTCTGAGGCTCTTTAATATTCACACTTTACTCTTAGGTTCTTTAATAATCACACATTTCTCTGTGGTTCTTTAATAATCACACTTTACTCTGTGGTTCGTTAATAATCACACATTTCTCTGTGGTTCTTTATTAATCACACTTTACTCTGTGGTTCTTTAATAATCACACATTTCTCTGTGTTTCTTTAATTATCACACTTTACTCTGAGGTTCTTTAATAATCACACTTTACTCTGAGGTTCTTTAATAATCACACTTTACTCTGTGGTTCTTTAATAATCGCACATGACACTGGTTCTTTAATAATCACACTTTACTCTGAGGTTCTTTAATAATCACACTTTACTCTGAGGTTCTTTAATAATCACACTTTACTCTGTGGTTCTTTAATAATCACACATTTCTCTGTGGTTCTTTAATAATCACACTTTACTCTGAGGTTCTTTAATAATCACACTTTACTCTGTGGTTCTTTAATAATCACGCTTTACTCTGAGGTTCTTTAATAATCACACTTTACTCTGAGGTTCTTTAATAATCAACACTTTACTCTGAGGTTCTTTAATAATCACACTTTACTCTGTGGTTCTTTAATAATCACACTTTACGCTGAGGTTCTTTAATAATCAACACTTTACTCTGATGTTCTTTAATAATCACACTTTACTCTGAGGTTCTTTAATAATCACACTTTACTCTGAGGTTCTTTAATAATCAACACTTTACTCTGAGGTTCTTTAATAATCAACACTTTACTCTGAGGTTCATTAATAATCACACTTTACTCTGTGGTTCTTTAATAATCACACATTTCTCTGTGGTTCTTTAATAATCACACTTTACTCTGAGGTTCTTTAATAATCACACTTTACTCTGAGGTTCTTTAATAATCACACTTTACTCTGTGGTTCTTTAATAATCACGCTTTACTCTGAGGTTCCTTAATAATCACACTTTACTCTGGGGTTCTTTAATAATCACACTTTACTCTGAGGTTCTTTAATAATCACACTTTTCCTCTGAGGTTCTTTAATAATCACACTTTACTCTGAGGTTCTTTAATAATCACACTTTACTCTGTGGTTCTTTAATAATCTCACATTTCTGTATGGTTCTTTAATAATCACACTTTACTCTGAGGTTCTTTAATAATCACACTTTACTCTGTGGTTCTTTAATAATCACCCTTTACTCTGAGGTTCTTTAATAATCACACTTTACTCTGAGGTTCTTTAATAATCACACTTTACTCTGTGGTTCTTTAATAATCACACTTTACTCTGAGGTTCTTTAATAATCACACTTTACTCTGTGGTTCTTTAATAATCACACTTTACTCTGTGGTTCTTTAATAATCACACATTTCTCAGTGGTTCTTTAATAAGCACTCTTTACTCTGAGGTTCTTTAATAATCACACTTTACTCTGAGGTTCTTTAATAATAACACTTTACTCTGTGGTTCTTTAATAATCACACTTTACTCTGAGGTTCTTTAATAATCACACATGACACTGAGGTTCTTTAATAATTACACTGTACTCTGTGGTACTTTAATAATCACACTTTACCCTCAGTTTCTTTAATAATCACACTTAACTCTGAGGTTCTTTAATAATCACACTTTACTCTGTGGTTCTTTAATAATCACACATTTCTCAGTGGTTCTTTAATAATCACACTTTGCTCTGAGGTTCTTTAATAATCACACTTTACTCTGTGGTTCTTTAATAATCTCACATTACTCTGTGGTTCTTTAATAATCACACTTTACTCTGAGGTTCTTTAATAATCACACTTTACTCTGAGGTTCTTTAATAATCACACTTTACTCTGTGGTTCTTTAATAATCGCACATGACACTGGTTCTTTAATAATCACACTTTACTCTGAGGTTCATTAATAATCACACTTTACTCTGATGTTCTTTAATAATCACACTTTACTCTGTGGTTCTTTAATAATCACACATTTCTCTGTGGTTCTTTAATAATCACACTTTACTCTGAGGTTCTTTAATAATTACACTTTACTCTGAGGTTCTTTAATGATCAACACTTTACTCTGAGGTTCTTTAATAATCACACTTTACTCTGTGGTTCTTTAATAATCACACTTTACTCTGAGGTTCTTTAATAATCACACTTTACTCTGAGGTTCTTTAATAATTACACTTTGCTCTGAGGTTCTTTAATAATCACCCTTTACTCTGTAGGTCTTTAATAATCTCACATTTCTCTGTGGTTCTTTAATAATAACACTTTACTCTGTGGTTCTTTAATAATCACACTTTACTCTGAGGTTCTTTAATAATCACACATGACACTGACGTTCTTTAATAATTACACTGTACTCTGTGGTACTTTAATAATCACACTTTACTCTGTGGTTCTTTAATAATCACACTTTACTCTGTGGTTCTTTAATAATCTCACTTTACTCTGTGGTTCTTTAATAATCACGCTTTACTCTGAGGTTCTTTAATAATCACACTTTACTCTGTGGTTCTTTAATAATAACACTTTACTCTGTGGTTCTTTAATAATCACACTTTACTCTGAGATTCTTTAATAATCACACATGACACTGAGGTTCTTTAATAATTACACTGTACACTGTGGTACTTTAATAATCACACTTTACTCTGTTGTTCTTTAATAATCACACTTTACTCTGTGGTTCTTTAATAATCACACTTTACTCTGTGGTTCTTTAATAATCACACTTTACTCTGAGGTTCTTTAATAATCACACTTTACTCTGTGGTTCTTTAATAATCACACATTTCTCTGTGGTTCTTTTATAATCACACTTTACTCTGTGGTTCTTTAATAATCACACTTTATTCTGAGGTTCTTTAATAATCACACTTTACTCTGTGGTTCTTTAATAATCACACTTTACTCTGAGGTTCCTTAATAATCACACTTTACTCTGGGGTTCTTTAATAATCACACTTTACTCTGAGGTTCTTTAATAATCACACTTTTCCTCTGAGGTTCTTTAATAATCACTGTTTACTCTGAGGTTCTTTAATAATCACACTTTACTCTGTGGTTCTTTAATAATCTCACATTTCTGTATGGTTCTTTAATAATCACACTTTACTCTGAGGTTCATTAATAATCACACTTTACTCTGTGGTTCTTTAATAATCACACTTTATTCTGAGGTTCTTTAAAAATCACACTTTACTCTGAGGTTCTTTAATAATCACACTTTACTCTGAGGTTCTTTAATAATCACACATTTCTCTGTGGTTCTTTAATAATCACACTTTACTCTGTGGTTCGTTAATAATCACACATTTCTCTGTGGTTCTTTATTAATCACACTTTACTCTGTAGTTCTTTAATAATCACACATTTCTCTGTGGTTCTTTAATTATCACACTTTACTCTGATGTTCTTTAATAATCACACTTTACTCTGAGGTTCTTTAATAATCACACTTTACTCTGTGGTTCTTTAATAATCGCACATGACACTGGTTCTTTAATAATCACACTTTACTCTGAGGTTCTTTAATAATCACACTTTACTCTGATGTTCTTTAATAATCACACTTTACTCTGTGGTTCTTTAATAATTACACATTTCTCTGTGGTTCTTTAATAATCACACTTTACTCTGAGGTTCTTTAATAATCACACTTTACTCTGAGGTTCTTTAATGATCAACACTTTACACTGAGGTTCTTTAATAATCACACTTTACTCTGTGGTTCTTTAATAATCACACTTTACTCTGAGGTTCTTTAATAATCACACTTTACTCTGAGGTTCTTTAATAATTACACTTTGCTCTGAGGTTCTTTAATAATCACCCTTTACTCTGTGGGTCTTTAATAATCTCACATTTCTCTGTGGTTCTTTTATAATAACACTTTACTCTGTGGTTCTTTAATAATCACACTTTACTCTGAGGTTCTTTAATAATCACACATGACACTGACATTCTTTAATAATTAAACTGTACTCTGTGGTACTTTAATAATCACACTTTACTCTGTGGTTCTTTAATAATCACACTTTACTCTGTGGTTCTTTAATAATCTCACTTTACTCTGTGGTTCTTTAATAAACACGCTTTACTCTGAGGTTCTTTAATAATCACACTTTACTCTGTGGTTCTTTAATAATAACACTTTACTCTGTGGTTCTTTAATAATCACACTTTACTCTGAGATTCTTTAATAATCACACATGACACTGAGGTTCTTTAATAATTACACTGTACTCTGTGGTACTTTAATAATCACACTTTACTCTGTTGTTCTTTAATAATCACACTTTACTCTGTGGTTCTTTAATAATCACACTTTACTCTGTGGTTCTTTAATAATCACACTTTACTCTGAGGTTCTTTAATAATCACACTTTACTCTGTGGTTCTTTAATAATCACACATTTCTCTGTGGTTCTTTAATAATCACACTTTACTCTGTGATTCTTTAATAATCACACTTTATTCTGAGGTTCTTTAATAATCACACTTTACTCTGTGGTTCTTTAATAATCTCACTTTACTCTGAGGTTCCTTAATAATCACACTTTACTCTGGGGTTCTTTAATAATCACACTTTACTCTGAGGTTCTTTAATAATCACACTTTTCCTCTGAGGTTCTTTAATAATCACACTTTACTCTGAGGTTCTTTAATAATCACACTTTACTCTGTGGTTCTTTAATAATCTCACATTTCTGTATGGTTCTTTAATAATCACACTTTACTCTGAGGTTCATTAATAATCACACTTTACTCTGTGGTTCTTTAATAATCACACTTTATTCTGAGGTTCTTTAATAATCACACTTTACTCTGAGGTTCTTTAATAATCACACTTTACTCTGAGGTTCTTTAATAATCACACATTTCTCTGTGGTTCTTTAATAATCACACTTTACTCTGTGGTTCGTTAATAATCACACATTTCTCTGTGGTTCTTTATTAATCACACTTTACTCTGTAGTTCTTTAATAATCACACATTTCTCTGTGGTTCTTTAATTATCACACTTTACTCTGAGGTTCTTTAATAATCACACTTTACTCTGAGGTTCTTTAATAATCACACATTTCTCTGTGGTTCTTTAATAATCACACTTTACTCTGAGGTTCTTTAATAATCACACTTTACTCTGTGGTTCTTTAATAAACGCACTTTACTCTGTGGTTCTTTAATAATCACACATTTCTCTGTGGTTCTTTAATAATCACACTTTACTCTGAGGTTCTTTAATAATCACACTTTACTCTGAGGTTCTTTAATGATCACACCTTACTCTGAGGTTCTTTAATAATCACACTTTACTCTGTGGTTCTTTAATAATCACACTTTACTCTGAGGTTCTTTAATAATCACACATGACACTGAGGTTCTTTAATATTTACACTGTACTCTGTGGTACTTTAATAATCACACTTTACCCTGAGTTTCTTTAATAATCACACTTAACTCTGAGTTTCTTTAATAATCACACTTTACTCTGTGGTTCTTTAATAATCACACATTTCTCAGTGGTTCTTTAATAATCACACTTTGCTCTGAGGTTCTTTAATAATCACACTTTACTCTGTGGTTCTTTAATAATCTCACATTACTCTGTGGTTCTTTAATAATCACACTTTACTCTGAGGTTCTTTAATAATCACACTTTACTCTGAGATTCTTTAATAATCACACTTTACTCTGTGGTTCTTTAATAATCGCACATGACACTGGTTCTTTAATAATCACACTTTACTCTGAGGTTCTTTAATAATCACACTTTACTCTGAGGTTCTTTAATAATCACACTTTACTCTGTGGTTCTTTAGCAATCACAAATTTCTCTGTGGTTCTTTAATAATCACACTTTACTCTGAGGTTCTTTAATAATCACACTTTACTCTGAGGTTCTTTAATGATCAACACTTTACTCTGAGGTTCTTTAATAATCACACTTTACTCTGTGGTTCTTTAATAATCACACTTTACTCTGAGGTTCTTTAATAATCACACTTTACTCTGAGGTTCTTTAATAATCACACTTTACTCTGTGGTTCTTTAATAATCTCACTTTACTCTGAGGTTCTTTAATAATTACACTTTGCTCTGAGGTTCTTTAATAATCACCCTTTACTCTGTGGGTCTTTAATAATCTCACATTTCTCTGTGGTTCTTTAATAATAACACTTTACTCCCTGGTTCTTTAATAATCACACTTTACTCTGAGGTTCTTTAATAATCACACATGACACTGAGGTTCTTTAATAATTACACTGTACTCTGTGGTACTTTAATAATCACACTTTACTCTGTGGTTCTTTAATAATCACACTTTACTCTGTGGTTCTTTAATAATCACACTTTACTCTGTGGTTCTTTAATAATCACGCTTTACTCTGAGGTTCTTTAATAATCACACTTTACTCTGTGGTTCTTTAATAATAACACTTTACTCTGTGGTTCTTTAATAATCACACTTTACTCTGAGATTCTTTAATAATCACACATGACACTGAGGTTCTTTAATAATTACACTGTACTCTGTGGTACTTTAATAATCACACTTTACTCTGTTGTTCTTTAATAATCACACTTTACTCTGTGGTTCTTTAATAATCACACTTTACTCTGTGGTTCTTTAATAATCAGACTTTACTCTGAGGTTCTTTAATAATCACACTTTACTCTGTGGTTCTTTAATAATCACACATTTCTCTGTGGTTCTTTAATAATCACACTTTACTCTGTGGTTCTTTAATAATCACACTTTACTCTGAGGTTCTTTAATAATCACACTTTACTCTGTGGTTCTTTAATAATCACACTTTACTCTGAGGTTCCTTAATAACCACACTTTACTCTGGGGTTCTTTAATAATCACACTTTACTCTGAGGTTCTTTAATAATCACACTTTTCCTCTGAGGTTCTTTAATAATCACACTTTACTCTGAGGTTCTTTAATAATCACACTTTACTCTGTGGTTCTTTAATAATCTCACATTTCTGTATGGTTCTTTAATAATCACACTTTACTCTGAGGTTCATTAATAATCACACTTTACTCTGTGGTTCTTTAATAATCACACTTTATTCTGAGGTTCTTTAATAATCACACTTTACTCTGAGGTTCTTTAATATTCACACTTTACTCTGAGGTTCTTTAATAATCACACATTTCTCTGTGGTTCTTTAATAATCACACTTTACTCTGTGGTTCGTTAATAATCACACATTTCTCTGTGGTTCTTTATTAATCACACTTTACTCTGTGGTTCATTAATAATCACACAATTCTCTGTGGTTCTTTAATTATCACACTTTACTCTGAGGTTCTTTAATAATCACACTTTACTCTGTGGTTCTTTAATAATCACACTTTACTCTGAGGTTCTTTAATAATCACACTTTACTCTGAGGTTCTTTAATGATCACACTTTACTCTGAGGTTCTTTAATAATCACACTTTACTCTGTGGTTCTTTAATAATCACACTTTACTCTGTGGTTCTTTAATAATCACACATTTCTCAGTGGTTCTTTAATAATCACACTTTACTCTGAGGTTCTTTACTAATCACACTTTACTCTGAGGTTCTTTAATAATCACACTTTACTCTGTGGTTCTTTAATAATCTCACTTTACTCTGAGGTTCTTTAATAATCACACTTTGCTCTGAGGTTCTTTAATAATCACACTTTACTCTGAGGTTCTTTAATAATCACACTTTACTCTGAGGTTCTTTAATAATCACACTTTGCTCTGAGGTTCTTTAATAATCACACTTTACTCTGTGGTTCTTTAATAATCTCACATTTCTCTGTGGTTCTTTAATAATAACACTTTACTCTGTGGTTCTTTAATAATCACACTTTACTCTGAGGTTCTTTAATAATCACACATGACACTGAGGTTCTTTAATAATTACACTGTACTCTGTGGTACTTTAATAATCACACTTTACCCTGAGTTTCTTTAATAATTACACATTACTCTGGGGTTCTTTAATAATCACACTTTACTCTGAGGTTCTTTAATAATCACACTTTACACTGTGGTTCTTTAATAAACGCACTTTACTCTGTGGTTCTTTAATAATCACACATTTCTCTGTGGTTCTTTAATAATCACACTTTACTCTGAGTTTCTTTAATAATCACACTTTACTCTGAGGTTCTTTAATGATCACACTTTACTCTGAGGTTCTTTAATAATCACACTTTACTCTGTGGTTCTTTAATAATCACACTTTACTCTGAGGTTCTTTAATAATCACACATGACACTGAGGTTCTTTAATAATTACACTGTACTCTGTGGTACTTTAATAATCACACTTTACCCTGAGTTTCTTTAATAATCACACTTAACTCTGAGTTTCTTTAATAATCACACTTTACTCTGTGGTTCTTTAATAATCACACATTTCTCAGTGGTTCTTTAATAATCACACTTTGCTCTGAGGTTCTTTAATAATCACACTTTACTCTGTGGTTCTTTAATAATCTCACATTACTCTGTGGTTCTTTAATAATCACACTTTACTCTGAGGTTCTTTAATAATCACACTTTACTCTGAGATTCTTTAATAATCACACTTTACTCTGTGGTTCTTTAATAATCGCACATGACACTGGTTCTTTAATAATCACACTTTACTCTGAGGTTCTTTAATAATCACACTTTACTCTGAGGTTCTTTAATAATCACACTTTACTCTGTGGTTCTTTAGCAATCACACATTTCTCTGTGGTTCTTTAATAATCACACTTTACTCTGAGGTTCTTTAATAATCACACTTTACTCTGAGGTTCTTTAATGATCAACACTTTACTCTGAGGTTCTTTAATAATCACACTTTACTCTGTGGTTCTTTAATAATCACACTTTACTCTGAGGTTCTTTAATAATCACACTTTACTCTGAGGTTCTTTAATAATTACACTTTGCTCTGAGGTTCTTTAATAATCACCCTTTACTCTGTGGGTCTTTAATAATCTCACATTTCTCTGTGGTTCTTTAATAATAACACTTTACTCCCTGGTTCTTTAATAATCACACTTTACTCTGAGGTTCTTTAATAATCACACATGACACTGAGGTTCTTTAATAATTACACTGTACTCTGTGGTACTTTAATAATCACACTTTACTATGTGGTTCTTTAATAATCACACTTTACTCTGTGGTTCTTTAATAATCACACTTTACTCTGTGGTTCTTTAATAATCACGCTTTACTCTGAGGTTCTTTAATAATCACACTTTACTCTGTGGTTCTTTAATAATAACACTTTACTCTGTGGTTCTTTAATAATCACACTTTACTCTGAGATTCTTTAATAATCACACATGACACTGAGGTTCTTTAATAATTACACTGTACTCTGTGGTACTTTAATAATCACACTTTACTCTGTTGTTCTTTAATAATCACACTTTACTCTGTGGTTCTTTAATAATCACACTTTACTCTGTGGTTCTTTAATAATCACACTTTACTCTGAGGTTCTTTAATAATCACACTTTACTCTGTGGTTCTTTAATAATCACACATTTCTCTGTGGTTCTTTAAGAATCACACTTTACTCTGTGGTTCTTTAATAATCACACTTTACTCTGAGGTTCTTTAATAATCACACTTTACTCTGTGGTTCTTTAATAATCACACTTTACTCTGAGGTTCCTTAATAACCACACTTTACTCTGGGGTTCTTTAATAATCACACTTTACTCTGAGGATCTTTAATAATCACACTTTTCCTCTGAGGTTCTTTAATAATCACACTTTACTCTGAGGTTCTTTAATAATCACACTTTACTCTGTGGTTCTTTAATAATCTCACATTTCTGTATGGTTCTTTAATAATCACACTTTACTCTGAGGTTCATTAATAATCACACATGACACTGAGGTTCTTTAATAATTACACTGTACTCTGTGGTACTTTAATAATCACATTTTACCCTGAGTTTCTTTAATAATCACACATTACTCTGGGGTTCTTTAATAATCACACTTTACTCTGAGGTTCTTTAATAATCACACTTTACTCTGTGGTTCTTTAATAATCACACATGACACTGGCTCTTTAATAATCACACTTTACTCTGAGGTTCTTTAATAATCACACTTTACTCTGTGGTTCTTTACTAATCACACATTTCTCTGTGGTTCTTTAATAATCACACTTTACTCTGAGGTTCTTTAATAATCACACTTTACTCTGTGGTTCTTTAATAATCACACTTTACTCTGAGGTTCTTTAATAATCACACTTTACTCTGAGGTTCTTTAATAATCAACACTTTACTCTGAGGTTCTTTAATAATCACACTTTACTCTGTGGTTCTTTAATAATCACACTTTACTCTGAGTTTCTTTAATAATCAACACTTTACTCTGAGGTTCTTTAATAATCACACTTTACTCTGAGGTTCTTTAATAATCACACTTTAATCTGAGGTTCTTTATTAATCACACTTTACTCTGTGGTTCTTTAATAATCACACATTTCTCTGTGGTTCTTTAATAATCACACTTTACTCTGAGGTTCTTTAATAATCACACTTTACTCTGAGGTTCTTTAATATTCACACTTTACTCTGAGGTTCTTTAATAATCACACATTTCTCTGTGGTTCTTTAATAATCACACTTTACTCTGTGGTTCGTTAATAATCACACATTTCTCTGTGGTTCTTTATTAATCACACTTTACTCTGTGGTTCATTAATAATCACACAATTCTCTGTGGTTCTTTAATTATCACACTTTACTCTGAGGTTCTTTAATAATCACACTTTACTCTGTGGTTCTTTAATAATCACACTTTACTCTGAGGTTCTTTAATAATCACACTTTACTCTGAGGTTCTTTAATGATCACACTTTACTCTGAGGTTCTTTAATAATCACACTTTACTCTGTGGTTCTTTAATAATCACACTTTACTCTGTGGTTCTTTAATAATCACACATTTCTCAGTGGTTCTTTAATAATCACACTTTACTCTGAGGTTCTTTACTAATCACACTTTACTCTGAGGTTCTTTAATAATCACACTTTACTCTGTGGTTCTTTAATAATCTCACTTTACTCTGAGGTTCTTTAATAATCACACTTTGCTCTGAGGTTCTTTAATAATCACACTTTACTCTGAGGTTCTTTAATAATCACACTTTACTCTGAGGTTCTTTAATAATCACACTTTGCTCTGAGGTTCTTTAATAATCACACTTTACTCTGTGGTTCTTTAATAATCTCACATTTCTCTGTGGTTCTTTAATAATAACACTTTACTCTGTGGTTCTTTAATAATCACACTTTACTCTGAGGTTCTTTAATAATCACACATGACACTGAGGTTCTTTAATAATTACACTGTACTCTGTGGTACTTTAATAATCACACTTTACCCTGAGTTTCTTTAATAATTACACATTACTCTGGGGTTCTTTAATAATCACACTTTACTCTGAGGTTCTTTAATAATCACACTTTACACTGTGGTTCTTTAATAAACGCACTTTACTCTGTGGTTCTTTAATAATCACACATTTCTCTGTGGTTCTTTAATAATCACACTTTACTCTGAGTTTCTTTAATAATCACACTTTACTCTGAGGTTCTTTAATGATCACACTTTACTCTGAGGTTCTTTAATAATCACACTTTACTCTGTGGTTCTTTAATAATCACACTTTACTCTGAGGTTCTTTAATAATCACACATGACACTGAGGTTCTTTAATAATTACACTGTACTCTGTGGTACTTTAATAATCACACTTTACCCTGAGTTTCTTTAATAATCACACTTAACTCTGAGTTTCTTTAATAATCACACTTTACTCTGTGGTTCTTTAATAATCACACATTTCTCAGTGGTTCTTTAATAATCACACTTTGCTCTGAGGTTCTTTAATAATCACACTTTACTCTGTGGTTCTTTAATAATCTCACATTACTCTGTGGTTCTTTAATAATCACACTTTACTCTGAGGTTCTTTAATAATCACACTTTACTCTGAGATTCTTTAATAATCACACTTTACTCTGTGGTTCTTTAATAATCGCACATGACACTGGTTCTTTAATAATCACACTTTACTCTGAGGTTCTTTAATAATCACACTTTACTCTGAGGTTCTTTAATAATCACACTTTACTCTGTGGTTCTTTAGCAATCACACATTTCTCTGTGGTTCTTTAATAATCACACTTTACTCTGAGGTTCTTTAATAATCACACTTTACTCTGAGGTTCTTTAATGATCAACACTTTACTCTGAGG
Organism: Eledone cirrhosa; assembly: GCA_964016885.1. Taxonomy (NCBI): domain Eukaryota; kingdom Metazoa; phylum Mollusca; class Cephalopoda; order Octopoda; family Eledonidae; genus Eledone; species Eledone cirrhosa. The sequence continues at coordinate 15,591,241 of OZ024742.1, read as the reverse complement.
TTCTTTAATAATCACACTTTACTCTGTGGTTCTTTAATAATCACACTTTACTCTGAGGTTCTTTAATAATCACACTTTACTCTGAGGTTCTTTAATAATTACACTTTGCTCTGAGGTTCTTTAATAATCACCCTTTACTCTGTGGGTCTTTAATAATCTCACATTTCTCTGTGGTTCTTTAATAATAACACTTTACTCCCTGGTTCTTTAATAATCACACTTTACTCTGAGGTTCTTTAATAATCACACATGACACTGAGGTTCTTTAATAATTACACTGTACTCTGTGGTACTTTAATAATCACACTTTACTCTGTGGTTCTTTAATAATCACACTTTACTCTGTGGTTCTTTAATAATCACACTTTACTCTGTGGTTCTTTAATAATCACGCTTTACTCTGAGGTTCTTTAATAATCACACTTTACTCTGTGGTTCTTTAATAATAACACTTTACTCTGTGGTTCTTTAATAATCACACTTTACTCTGAGATTCTTTAATAATCACACATGACACTGAGGTTCTTTAATAATTACACTGTACTCTGTGGTACTTTAATAATCACACTTTACTCTGTTGTTCTTTAATAATCACACTTTACTCTGTGGTTCTTTAATAATCACACTTTACTCTGTGGTTCTTTAATAATCACACTTTACTCTGAGGTTCTTTAATAATCACACTTTACTCTGTGGTTCTTTAATAATCACACATTTCTCTGTGGTTCTTTAAGAATCACACTTTACTCTGTGGTTCTTTAATAATCACACTTTACTCTGAGGTTCTTTAATAATCACACTTTACTCTGTGGTTCTTTAATAATCACACTTTACTCTGAGGTTCCTTAATAACCACACTTTACTCTGGGGTTCTTTAATAATCACACTTTACTCTGAGGATCTTTAATAATCACACTTTTCCTCTGAGGTTCTTTAATAATCACACTTTACTCTGAGGTTCTTTAATAATCACACTTTACTCTGTGGTTCTTTAATAATCTCACATTTCTGTATGGTTCTTTAATAATCACACTTTACTCTGAGGTTCATTAATAATCACACATGACACTGAGGTTCTTTAATAATTACACTGTACTCTGTGGTACTTTAATAATCACATTTTACCCTGAATTTCTTTAATAATCACACATTACTCTGGGGTTCTTTAATAATCACACTTTACTCTGAGGTTCTTTAATAATCACACTTTACTCTGTGGTTCTTTAATAATCACACATGACACTGGCTCTTTAATAATCACACTTTACTCTGAGGTTCTTTAATAATCACACTTTACTCTGTGGTTCTTTACTAATCACACATTTCTCTGTGGTTCTTTAATAATCACACTTTACTCTGAGGTTCTTTAATAATCACACTTTACTCTGTGGTTCTTTAATAATCACACTTTACTCTGAGGTTCTTTAATAATCACACTTTACTCTGAGGTTCTTTAATAATCAACACTTTACTCTGAGGTTCTTTAATAATCACACTTTACTCTGTGGTTCTTTAATAATCACACTTTACTCTGAGTTTCTTTAATAATCAACACTTTACTCTGAGGTTCTTTAATAATCACACTTTACTCTGAGGTTCTTTAATAATCACACTTTAATCTGAGGTTCTTTATTAATCACACTTTACTCTGTGGTTCTTTAATAATCACACATTTCTCTGTGGTTCTTTAATAATCACACTTTACTCTGAGGTTCTTTAATGATCACACTTTACTCTGAGGTTCTTTAATAATCACACTTTACTCTGTGGTTCTTTAATAATCACACTTTACTCTGAGGTTCTTTAATAATCACACATGACACTGAGGTTCTTTAATAATTACACTGTACTCTGTGGTACTTTAATAATCACACTTTACCCTGAGTTTCTTTAATAATCACACTTAACTCTGAGTTTCTTTAATAATCACACTTTACTCTGTGGTTCTTTAATAATCACACATTTCTCAGTGGTTCTTTAATAATCACACTTTGCTCTGAGGTTCTTTAATAATCACACTTTACTCTGTGGTTCTTTAATAATCTCACATTACTCTGTGGTTCTTTAATAATCACACTTTACTCTGAGGTTCTTTAATAATCACACTTTACTCTGAGATTCTTTAATAATCACACTTTACTCTGTGGTTCTTTAATAATCGCACATGACACTGGTTCTTTAATAATCACACTTTACTCTGAGGTTCTTTAATAATCACACTTTACTCTGAGGTTCTTTAATAATCACACTTTACTCTGTGGTTCTTTAGCAATCACACATTTCTCTGTGGTTCTTTAATAATCACACTTTACTCTGAGGTTCTTTAATAATCACACTTTACTCTGAGGTTCTTTAATGATCAACACTTTACTCTGAGGTTCTTTAATAATCACACTTTACTCTGTGGTTCTTTAATAATCACACTTTACTCTGAGGTTCTTTAATAATCACACTTTACTCTGAGGTTCTTTAATAATTACACTTTGCTCTGAGGTTCTTTAATAATCACCCTTTACTCTGTGGGTCTTTAATAATCTCACATTTCTCTGTGGTTCTTTAATAATAACACTTTACTCCCTGGTTCTTTAATAATCACACTTTACTCTGAGGTTCTTTAATAATCACACATGACACTGAGGTTCTTTAATAATTACACTGTACTCTGTGGTACTTTAATAATCACACTTTACTCTGTGGTTCTTTAATAATCACACTTTACTCTGTGGTTCTTTAATAATCACACTTTACTCTGTGGTTCTTTAATAATCACGCTTTACTCTGAGGTTCTTTAATAATCACACTTTACTCTGTGGTTCTTTAATAATAACACTTTACTCTGTGGTTCTTTAATAATCACACTTTACTCTGAGATTCTTTAATAATCACACATGACACTGAGGTTCTTTAATAATTACACTGTACTCTGTGGTACTTTAATAATCACACTTTACTCTGTTGTTCTTTAATAATCACACTTTACTCTGTGGTTCTTTAATAATCACACTTTACTCTGTGGTTCTTAAATAATCACACTTTACTCTGAGGTTCTTTAATAATCACACTTTACTCTGTGGTTCTTTAATAATCACACATTTCTCTGTGGTTCTTTAAGAATCACACTTTACTCTGTGGTTCTTTAATAATCACACTTTACTCTGAGGTTCTTTAATAATCACACTTTACTCTGTGGTTCTTTAATAATCACACTTTACTCTGAGGTTCCTTAATAACCACACTTTACTCTGGGGTTCTTTAATAATCACACTTTACTCTGAGGTTCTTTAATAATCACACTTTTCCTCTGAGGTTCTTTAATAATCACACTTTACTCTGAGGTTCTTTAATAATCACACTTTACTCTGTGGTTCTTTAATAATCTCACATTTCTGTATGGTTCTTTAATAATCACACTTTACTCTGAGGTTCATTAATAATCACACATGACACTGAGGTTCTTTAATAATTACACTGTACTCTGTGGTACTTTAATAATCACATTTTACCCTGAGTTTCTTTAATAATCACACATTACTCTGGGGTTCTTTAATAATCACACTTTACTCTGAGGTTCTTTAATAATCACACTTTACTCTGTGGTTCTTTAATAATCACACATGACACTGGCTCTTTAATAATCACACTTTACTCTGAGGTTCTTTAATAATCACACTTTACTCTGTGGTTCTTTACTAATCACACATTTCTCTGTGGTTCTTTAATAATCACACTTTACTCTGAAGTTCTTTAATAATCACACTTTACTCTGTGGTTCTTTAATAATCACACTTTACTCTGAGGTTCTTTAATAATCACACTTTACTCTGAGGTTCTTTAATAATCAACACTTTACTCTGAGGTTCTTTAATAATCACACTTTACTCTGTGGTTCTTTAATAATCACACTTTACTCTGAGTTTCTTTAATAATCAACACTTTACTCTGAGGTTCTTTAATAATCACACTTTACTCTGAGGTTCTTTAATAATCACACTTTAATCTGAGGTTCTTTAATAATCACACATTTCTCTGTGGTTCTTTAATAATCACACTTTACTCTGAGGTTCTTTAATGATCACACTTTACTCTGACGTTCTTTAATAATCACACTTTACTCTGTGGTTCTTTAATAATCACACTTTACTCTGAGGTTCTTTAATAATCACACATGACACTGAGGTTCTTTAATAATTACACTGTACTCTGTGGTACTTTAATAATCACACTTTACCCTGAGTTTCTTTAATAATCACACTTAACTCTGAGTTTCTTTAATAATCACACTTTACTCTGTGGTTCTTTAATAATCACACATTTCTCAGTGGTTCTTTAATAATCACACTTTGCTCTGAGGTTCTTTAATAATCACACTTTACTCTGTGGTTCTTTAATAATCTCACATTACTCTGTGGTTCTTTAATAATCACACTTTACTCTGAGGTTCTTTAATAATCACACTTTACTCTGAGATTCTTTAATAATCACACTTTACTCTGTGGTTCTTTAATAATCGCACATGACACTGGTTCTTTAATAATCACACTTTACTCTGAGGTTCTTTAATAATCACACTTTACTCTGAGGTTCTTTAATAATCACACTTTACTCTGTGGTTCTTTAGCAATCACACATTTCTCTGTGGTTCTTTAATAATCACACTTTACTCTGAGGTTCTTTAATAATCACACTTTACTCTGAGGTTCTTTAATGATCAACACTTTACTCTGAGGTTCTTTAATAATCACACTTTACTCTGTGGTTCTTTAATAATCACACTTTACTCTGAGGTTCTTTAATAATCACACTTTACTCTGAGGTTCTTTAATAATTACACTTTGCTCTGAGGTTCTTTAATAATCACCCTTTACTCTGTGGGTCTTTAATAATCTCACTTTACTCTGAGGTTCTTTAATAATTACACTTTGCTCTGAGGTTCTTTAATAATCACCCTTTACTCTGTGGGTCTTTAATAATCTCACATTTCTCTGTGGTTCTTTAATAATAACACTTTTCTCCCTGGTTCTTTAATAATCACACTTTACTCTGAGGTTCTTTAATAATCACACATGACACTGAGGTTCTTTAATAATTACACTGTACTCTGTGGTACTTTAATAATCACACTTTACTCTGTGGTTCTTTAATAATCACACTTTACTCTGTGGTTCTTTAATAATCACACTTTACTCTGTGGTTCTTTAATAATCACGCTTTAATCTGAGGTTCTTTAATAATCACACTTTACTCTGTGGTTCTTTAATAATAACACTTTACTCTGTGGTTCTTTAATAATCACACTTTACTCTGAGATTCTTTAATAATCACACATGACACTGAGGTTCTTTAATAATTACACTGTACTCTGTGGTACTTTAATAATCACACTTTACTCTGTTGTTCTTTAATAATCACACTTTACTCTGTGGTTCTTTAATAATCACACTTTACTCTGTGGTTCTTTAATAATCACACTTTACTCTGAGGTTCTTTAATAATCACACTTTACTCTGTGGTTCTTTAATAATCACACATTTCTCTGTGGTTCTTTAAGAATCACACTTTACTCTGTGGTTCTTTAATAATCACACTTTACTCTGAGGTTCTTTAATAATCACACTTTACTCTGTGGTTCTTTAATAATCACACTTTACTCTGATGTTCCTTAATAACCACACTTTACTCTGGGGTTCTTTAATAATCACACTTTACTCTGAGGTTCTTTAATAATCACACTTTTCCTCTGAGGTTCTTTAATAATCACACTTTACTCTGAGGTTCTTTAATAATCACACTTTACTCTGTGGTTCTTTAATAATCTCACATTTCTGTATGGTTCTTTAATAATCACACTTTACTCTGAGGTTCATTAATAATCACACATGACACTGAGGTTCTTTAATAATTACACTGTACTCTGTGGTACTTTAATAATCACATTTTACCCTGAGTTTCTTTAATAATCACACATTACTCTGGGGTTCTTTAATAATCACACTTTACTCTGAGGTTCTTTAATAATCACACTTTACTCTGTGGTTCTTTAATAATCACACATGACACTGGCTCTTTAATAATCACACTTTACTCTGAGGTTCTTTAATAATCACACTTTACTCTGTGGTTCTTTACTAATCACACATTTCTCTGTGGTTCTTTAATAATCACACTTTACTCTGAGGTTCTTTAATAATCACACTTTACTCTGTGGTTCTTTAATAATCACACTTTACTCTGAGGTTCTTTAATAATCACACTTTACTCTGAGGTTCTTTAATAATCAACACTTTACTCTGAGGTTCTTTAATAATCACACTTTACTCTGTGGCTCTTTAATAATCACACTTTACTCTGAGTTTCTTTAATAATCAACACTTTACTCTGAGGTTCTTTAATAATCACACTTTACTCTGAGGTTCTTTAATAATCACACTTTAATCTGAGGTTCTTTATTAATCACACTTTACTCTGTGGTTCTTTAATAATCACACATTTCTCTGTGGTTCTTTAATAATCACACTTTACTCTGAGGTTCTTTAATGATCACACTTTACTCTGAGGTTCTTTAATAATCACACTTTACTCTGTGGTTCTTTAATAATCACACTTTACTCTGAGGTTCTTTAATAATCACACATGACACTGAGGTTCTTTAATAATTACACTGTACTCTGTGGTACTTTAATAATCACACTTTACCCTGAGTTTCTTTAATAATCACACTTAACTCTGAGTTTCTTTAATAATCACACTTTACTCTGTGGTTCTTTAATAATCACACATTTCTCAGTGGTTCTTTAATAATCACACTTTGCTCTGAGGTTCTTTAATAATCACACTTTACTCTGTGGTTCTTTAATAATCTCACATTACTCTGTGGTTCTTTAATAATCACACTTTACTCTGAGGTTCTTTAATAATCACACTTTACTCTGAGATTCTTTAATAATCACACTTTACTCTGTGGTTCTTTAATAATCGCACATGACACTGGTTCTTTAATAATCACACTTTACTCTGAGGTTCTTTAATAATCACACTTTACTCTGAGGTTCTTTAATAATCACACTTTACTCTGTGGTTCTTTAGCAATCACACATTTCTCTGTGGTTCTTTAATAATCACACTTTACTCTGAGGTTCTTTAATAATCACACTTTACTCTGAGGTTCTTTAATGATCAACACTTTACTCTGAGGTTCTTTAATAATCACACTTTACTCTGTGGTTCTTTAATAATCACACTTTACTCTGAGGTTCTTTAATAATCACACTTTACTCTGAGGTTCTTTAATAATTACACTTTGCTCTGAGGTTCTTTAATAATCACCCTTTACTCTGTGGGTCTTTAATAATCTCACATTTCTCTGTGGTTCTTTAATAATAACACTTTACTCCCTGGTTCTTTAATAATCACACTTTACTCTGAGGTTCTTTAATAATCACACATGACACTGAGGTTCTTTAATAATTACACTGTACTCTGTGGTACTTTAATAATCACACTTTACTCTGTGGTTCTTTAATAATCACACTTTACTCTGTGGTTCTTTAATAATCACACTTTACTCTGTGGTTCTTTAATAATCACGCTTTACTCTGAGGTTCTTTAATAATCACACTTTACTCTGTGGTTCTTTAATAATAACACTTTACTCTGTGGTTCTTTAATAATCACACTTTACTCTGAGATTCTTTAATAATCACACATGACACTGAGGTTCTTTAATAATTACACTGTACTCTGTGGTACTTTAATAATCACACTTTACTCTGTTGTTCTTTAATAATCACACTTTACTCTGTGGTTCTTTAATAATCACACTTTACTCTGTGGTTCTTTAATAATCACACTTTACTCTGAGGTTCTTTAATAATCACACTTTACTCTGTGGTTCTTTAATAATCACACATTTCTCTGTGGTTCTTTAATAATCACACTTTACTCTGTGGTTCTTTAATAATCACACTTTACTCTGAGCTTCTTTAATAATCACACTTTACTCTGTGGTTCTTTAATAATCACACTTTACTCTGAGGTTCCTTAATAACCACACTTTACTCTGGGGTTCTTTAATAATCACACTTTACTCTGAGGTTCTTTAATAATCACACTTTTCCTCTGAGGTTCTTTAATAATCACACTTTACTCTGAGGTTCTTTAATAATCACACTTTACTCTGTGGTTCTTTAATAATCTCACATTTCTGTATGGTTCTTTAATAATCACACTTTACTCTGAGGTTCATTAATAATCACACTTTACTCTGTGGTTCTTTAATAATCACACTTTATTCTGAGGTTCTTTAATAATCACACTTTACTCTGAGGCTCTTTAATATTCACACTTTACTCTTAGGTTCTTTAATAATCACACATTTCTCTGTGGTTCTTTAATAATCACACTTTACTCTGTGGTTCGTTAATAATCACACATTTCTCTGTGGTTCTTTATTAATCACACTTTACTCTGTGGTTCTTTAATAATCACACATTTCTCTGTGTTTCTTTAATTATCACACTTTACTCTGAGGTTCTTTAATAATCACACTTTACTCTGTGGTTCTTTAATAATCACACTTTACTCTGAGGTTCTTTAATAATCACACTTTACTCTGAGGTTCTTTAATGATCACACTTTACTCTGAGGTTCTTTAATAATCACACTTTACTCTGTGGTTCTTTAATAATCACACTTTACTCTGTGGTTCTTTAATAATCACACATTTCTCAGTGGTTCTTTAATAATCACACTTTACTCTGAGGTTCTTTACTAATCACACTTTACTCTGAGGTTCTTTAATAATCACACTTTACTCTGTGGTTCTTTAATAATCTCACTTTACTCTGAGGTTCTTTAATAATCACACTTTGCTCTGAGGTTCTTTAATAATCACACTTTACTCTGAGGTTCTTTAATAATCACACTTTACTCTGAGGTTCTTTAATAATCACACTTTGCTCTGAGGTTCTTTAATAATCACACTTTACTCTGTGGTTCTTTAATAATCTCACATTTCTCTGTGGTTCTTTAATAATAACACTTTACTCTGTGGTTCTTTAATAATCACACTTTACTCTGAGGTTCTTTAATAATCACACATGACACTGAGGTTCTTTAATAATTACACTGTACTCTGTGGTACTTTAATAATCACACTTTACCCTGAGTTTCTTTAATAATCACACATTACTCTGGGGTTCTTTAATAATCACACTTTACTCTGAGGTTCTTTAATAATCACACTTTACTCTGTGGTTCTTTAATAATCACACATGACACTGGCTCTTTAATAATCACACTTTACTCTGAGGTTCTTTAATAATCACACTTTACTCTGTGGTTCTTTACTAATCACACATTTCTCTGTGGTTCTTTAATAATCACACTTTAATCTGAGGTTCTTTATTAATCACACTTTACTCTGTGGTTCTTTAATAATCACACAATTCTCTGTGGTTCTTTAATTATCACACTTTACTCTGTGGTTCTTTAATAATCACACATTTCTCTGTGGTTCTTTAATAATCACACTTTACTCTGAGGTTCTTTAATAATCACACTTTACTCTGTGGTTCTTTAATAATCACACTTTACTCTGAGGTTCTTTAATAATCACACTTTACTCTGAGGTTCTTCAATAATCAACACTTTACTCTGAGGTTCTTTAATAATCAACACTTTACTCTGAGGTTCATTAATAATCACACTTTACTCTGTGGTTCTTTAATAATCACACATTTCTCTGTGGTTCTTTAATAATCACACTTTACTCTGAGGTTCTTTAATAATCACACTTTACTCTGAGGTTCTTTAATAATCACACTTTACTCTGTGGTTCTTTAATAATCATGCTTTACTCTGAGGTTCCTTAATAATCACACTTTACTCTGGGGTTCTTTAATAATCACACTTTACTCTGAGGTTCTTTAATAATCACACTTTACTCTGAGGTTCTTTAATAATCACACTTTACTCTGTGGTTCTTTAATAATCTCACATTTCTGTATGGTTCTTTAATAATCACACTTTACTCTGAGGTTCTTTAATAATCACACTTTGCTCTGAGGTTCTTTAATAATCACACTTTACTCTGTGGTTCTTTAATAATCTCACATTTCTCTGTGGTTCTTTAATAATGACACTTTACTCTGTGGTTCTTTAATAATCACACTTTACTCTGAGGTTCTTTAATAATCACACATGACACTGAGGTTCTTTAATAATTACACTGTACTCTGTGGTACTTTAATAATCACACTTTACCCTGAGTTTCTTTAATAATCACACTTAACTCTGAGGTTCTTTAATAATCACACTTTACTCTGAGGTTCTTTAATAATCACACTTTACTCTGAGGTTCTTTAATAATCACACTTTACTCTGTGGTTCTTTAATAATCGCACATGACACTGGTTCTTTAATAATCACACTTTACTCTGAGGTTCTTTAATAATCACACTTTACTCTGAGGTTCTTTAATAATCACACTTTACTCTGTGGTTCTTTAATAATCACACATTTCTCTGTGGTTCTTTAATAATCACACTTTACTCTGAGGTTCTTTAATAATCACACTTTACTCTGTGGTTCTTTAATAATCACACTTTACTCTGAAGTTCTTTAATAATCAACACTTTACTCTGAGGTTCTTTAATAATCACACTTTACTCTGTGGTTCTTTAATAATCACACTTTACGCTGAGGTTCTTTAATAATCAACACTTTACTCTGAGGTTCTTTAATAATCACACTTTACTCTGAGGTTCTTTAATAATCACACTTTAATCTGAGGTTCTTTATTAATCACACTTTACTCTGTGGTTCTTTAATAATCACACATTTCTCTGTGGTTCTTTAATTATCACACTTTACTCTGTGGTTCTTTAATAATCACACATTTCTCTGTGGTTCTTTAATAATCACACTTTACTCTGAGGTTCTTTAATAATCACACTTTACTCTGTGGTTCTTTAATAATCACACTTTACTCTGAGGTTCTTTAATAATCACACTTTACTCTGAGGTTCTTTAATAATCAACACTTTACTCTGAGGTTCATTAATAATCACACTTTACTCTGTGGTTCTTTAATAATCACACATTTCTCTGTGGTTCTTTAATAATCACACTTTACTCTGAGGTTCTTTAATAATCACACTTTACTCTGAGGTTCTTTAATAATCACACTTTACTCTGTGGTTCTTTAATAATCACGCTTTACTCTGAGGTTCCTTAATAATCACACTTTACTCTGGGGTTCTTTAATAATCACACTTTACTCTGAGGTTCTTTAATAATCACACTTTTCCTCTGAGGTTCTTTAATAATCACACTTTACTCTGAGGTTCTTTAATAATCACACTTTACTCTGTGGTTCTTTAATAATCTCACATTTCTGTATGGTTCTTTAATAATCACACTTTACTCTGAGGTTCTTTAATAATCACACATTACTCTGTGGTTCTTTAATAATCACCCTTTACTCTGAGGTTCTTTAATAATCACACTTTACTCTGAGGTTCTTTAATAATCACTCTTTACTCTGTGGTTCTTTAATAATCACACTTTACTCTGAGGTTCTTTAATAATCACACTTTACTCTGTGGTTCTTTAATAATCACACTTTACTCTGTGGTTCTTTAATAATCACACATTTCTCAGTGGTTCTTTAATAATCACTCTTTACTCTGAGGTTCTTTAATAATCACACTTTACTCTGAGGTTCTTTAATAATCACACTTTACTCTGTGGTTCTTTAATAATCACACTTTACCCTGAGGTTCTTTAATAATCACACTTTACTCTGATGTTCTTTAATAATCACACTTTGCTCTGAGGTTCTTTAATAATAACACTTTACTCTGTGGTTCTTTAATAATCACACTTTACTCTGAGGTTCTTTAATAATCACACATGACACTGAGGTTCTTTAATAATTACACTGTACTCTGTGGTACTTTAATAATCACACTTTACCCTCAGTTTCTTTAATAATCACACTTAACTCTGAGGTTCTTTAATAATCACACTTTACTCTGTGGTTCTTTAATAATCACACATTTCTCAGTGGTTCTTTAATAATCACACTTTGCTCTGAGGTTCTTTAATAATCACACTTTACTCTGTGGTTCTTTAATAATCTCACATTACTCTGTGGTTCTTTAATAATCACACTTTACTCTGAGGTTCTTTAATAATCACACTTTACTCTGAGGTTCTTTAATAATCACACTTTACTCTGTGGTTCTTTAATAATCGCACATGACACTGGTTCTTTAATAATCACACTTTACTCTGAGGTTCTTTAATAATCACACATGACACTGAGGTTCTTTAATAATTACACTGTACTCTGTGGTACTTTAATAATCACACTTTACCCTCAGTTTCTTTAATAATCACACTTAACTCTGAGGTTCTTTAATAATCACACTTTACTCTGTGGTTCTTTAATAATCACACATTTCTCTGTGGTTCTTTAATAATCACACTTTACTCTGAGGTTCTTTAATAATCACACTTTACTCTGAGGTTCTTTAATAATTACACTTTGCTCTGAGGTTCTTTAATAATCACCCTTTACTCTGTAGGTCTTTAATAATCTCACATTTCTCTGTGGTTCTTTAATAATAACACTTTACTCTGTGGTTCTTTAATAATCACACTTTACTCTGAGGTTCTTTAATAATCACACATGACAATGACGTTCTTTAATAATTACACTGTACTCTGTGGTACTTTAATAATCACACTTTACTCTGTGGTTCTTTAATAATCACACTTTACTCTGTGGTTCTTTAATAATCTCACTTTACTCTGTGGTTCTTTAATAATCACGCTTTACTCTGAGGTTCTTTAATAATCACACTTAACTCTGTGGTTCTTTAATAATAACACTTTACTCTGTGGTTCTTTAATAATCACACTTTACTCTGAGATTCTTTAATAATCACACATGACACTGAGGTTCTTTAATAATTACACTGTACTCTGTGGTACTTTAATAATCACACTTTACTCTGTTGTTCTTTAATAATCACACTTTACTCTGTGGTTCTTTAATAATCACACTTTACTCTGTGGTTCTTTAATAATCACACTTTACTCTGAGGTTCTTTAATAATCACACTTTACTCTGTGGTTCTTTAATAATCACACATTTCTCTGTGGTTCTTTAATAATCACACTTTACTCTGTGGTTCTTTAATAATCACACTTTATTCTGAGGTTCTTTAATAATCACACTTTACTCTGTGGTTCTTTAATAATCACACTTTACTCTGAGGTTCCTTAATAATCACACTTTACTCTGGGGTTCTTTAATAATCACACTTTACTCTGAGGTTCTTTAATAATCACACTTTTCCTCTGAGGTTCTTTAATAATCACACTTTACTCTGTGGTTCTTTAATAATAACACTTTACTCTGTGGTTCTTTAATAATCACACTTTACTCTGAGATTCTTTAATAATCACACATGACACTGAGGTTCTTTAATAATTACACTGTACTCTGTGGTACTTTAATAATCACTCTTTACTCTGTTGTTCTTTAATAATCACACTTTACTCTGTGGTTCTTTAATAATCACACTTTACTCTGTGGTTCTTTAATAATCACACTTTACTCTGAGGTTCTTTAATAATCACACTTTACTCTGTGGTTCTTTAATAATCACACATTTCTCTGTGGTTCTTTAATAATCACACTTTACTCTGTGGTTCTTTAATAATCACACTTTATTCTGAGGTTCTTTAATAATCACACTTTACTCTGTGGTTCTTTAATAATCTCACTTTACTCTGAGGTTCCTTAATAATCACACTTTACTCTGGGGTTCTTTAATAATCACACTTTACTCTGAGGTTCTTTAATAATCACACTTTTCCTCTGAGGTTCTTTAATAATCACACTTTACTCTGAGGTTCTTTAATAATCACACTTTACTCTGTGGTTCTTTAATAATCTCACATTTCTGTATGGTTCTTTAATAATCACACTTTACTCTGAGGTTCATTAATAATCACACTTTACTCTGTGGTTCTTTAATAATCACACTTTATTCTGAGGTTCTTTAAAAATCACACTTTACTCTGAGGTTCTTTAATAATCACACTTTACTCTGAGGTTCTTTAATAATCACACATTTCTCTGTGGTTCTTTAATAATCACACTTTACTCTGTGGTTCGTTAATAATCACACATTTCTCTGTGGTTCTTTATTAATCACACTTTACTCTGTAGTTCTTTAATAATCACACATTTCTTTGTGGTTCTTTAATTATCACACTTTACTCTGAGGTTCTTTAATAATCACACTTTACTCTGAGGTTCTTTGATAATCACACATTTCTCTGTGGTTCTTTAATAATCACACTTTACTCTGAGGTTCTTTAATAATCACACTTTACTCTGTGGTTCTTTAATAAACGCACTTTACTCTGTGGTTCTTTAATAATCACACATTTCTCTGTGGTTCTTTAATAATCACACTTTACTCTGAGGTTCTTTAATAATCACACTTTACTCTGAGGTTCTTTAATGATCACACTTTACTCTGAGGTTCTTTAATAATCACACTTTACTCTGTGGTTCTTTAATAATCACACTTTACTCTGAGGTTCTTTAATAATCACACATGACACTGAGGTTCTTTAATAATTACACTGTACTCTGTGGTACTTTAATAATCACACTTTACCCTGAGTTTCTTTAATAATCACACTTAACTCTGAGTTTCTTTAATAATCACACTTTACTCTGTGGTTCTTAAATAATCACACTTTACTCTGAGGTTCTTTAATAATCACACTTTACTCTGAGGTTCTTTAATAATTACACTTTGCTCTGAGGTTATTTAATAATCACCCTTTACTCTGTGGGTCTTTAATAATCTCACATTTCTCTGTGGTTCTTTAATAATAACACTTTACTCTGCGGTTCTTTAATAATCACACTTTACTCTGAGGTTCTTTAATAATCACACATGACACTGACGTTCTTTAATAATTACACTGTACTCTGTGGTACTTTAATAATCACACTTTACTCTGTGGTTCTTTAATAATCACACTTTACTCTGTGGTTCTTTAATAATCTCACTTTACTCTGTGGTTCTTTAATAATCACGCTTTACTCTGAGGTTCTTTAATAATCACACTTTACTCTGTGGTGCTTTAATAATAACACTTTACTCTGTGGTT
The DNA here is from genome assembly GCA_964016885.1 of Eledone cirrhosa. Classification (NCBI taxonomy): domain Eukaryota; kingdom Metazoa; phylum Mollusca; class Cephalopoda; order Octopoda; family Eledonidae; genus Eledone; species Eledone cirrhosa. The sequence continues at coordinate 15,576,040 of OZ024742.1, read as the reverse complement.
CTTTAATAATCACACTTTATTCTGAGGTTCTTTAATAATCTCACTTTACTCTGAAGTTCCTTAATAATCACACTTTACTCTGGGGTTCTTTAATAATCACACTTTACTCTGAGGTTCTTTAATAATCACACTTTTCCTCTGAGGTTCTTTAATAATCACACTTTACTCTGAGGTTCTTTAATAATCACACTTTACTCTGTGGTTCTTTAATAATCTCACATTTCTGTATGGTTCTTTAATAATCACACTTTACTCTGAGGTTCATTAATAATCACACTTTACTCTGTGGTTCTTTAATAATCACACTTTATTCTGAGGTTCTTTAATAATCACACTTTACTCTGAGGTTCTTTAATAATCACACTTTACTCTGAGGTTCTTTAATAATCACACATTTCTCTGTGGTTCTTTAATAATCACACTTTACTCTGTGGTTCGTTAATAATCACACATTTCTCTGTGGTTCTTTATTAATCACACTTTACTCTGTAGTTCTTTAATAATCACACATTTCTCTGTGGTTCTTTAATTATCACACTTTACTCTGAGGTTCTTTAATAATCACACTTTACTCTGAGGTTCTTTGATAATCACACATTTCTCTGTGATTCTTTAATAATCACACTTTACTCTGAGGTTCTTTAATAATCACACTTTACTCTGTGGTTCTTTAATAAACGCACTTTACTCTGTGGTTCTTTAATAATCACACATTTCTCTGTGGTTCTTTAATAATCACACTTTACTCTGAGGTTCTTTAATAATCACACTTTACTCTGAGGTTCTTTAATGATCACACTTTACTCTGAGGTTCTTTAATAATCACACTTTACTCTGTGGTTCTTTAATAATCACACTTTACTCTGAGGTTCTTTAATAATCACACATGACACTGAGGTTCTTTAATAATTACACTGTACTCTGTGGTACTTTAATAATCACACTTTACCCTGAGTTTCTTTAATGATCACACTTAACTCTGAGTTTCTTTAATAATCACACTTTACTCTGTGCTTCTTTAATAATCACACATTTCTCAGTGGTTCTTTAATAATCACACTTTGCTCTGAGGTTCTTTAATAATCACACTTTACTCTGTGGTTCTTTAATAATCTCACATTACTCTGTGGTTCTTTAATAATCACACTTTACTCTGAGGTTCTTTAATAATCACACTTTACTCTGAGATTCTTTAACAATCACACTTTACTCTGTGGTTCTTTAATAATCGCACATGACACTGGTTCTTTAATAATCACACTTTACTCTGAGGTTCTTTAATAATCACACTTTACTCTGAGGTTCTTTAATAATCACACTTTACTCTGTGGTTCTTTAGCAATCACACATTTCTCTGTTGTTCTTTAATAATCACACTTTACTCTGAGGTTCTTTAATAATCACACTTTACTCTGAGGTTCTTTAATGATCAACACTTTACTCTGAGGTTCTTTAATAATCACACTTTACTCTGTGGTTCTTTAATAATTACACTTTGCTCTGAGGTTCTTTAATAATCACCCTTTACTCTGTGGGTCTTTAATAATCTCACATTTCTCTGTGGTTCTTTAATAATAACACTTTACTCCCTGGTTCTTTAATAATCACACTTTACTCTGAGGTTCTTTAATACTCACACATGACACTGAGGTTCTTTAATAATTACACTGTACTCTGTGGTACTTTAATAATCACACTTTACTCTGTGGTTCTTTAATAATCACGCTTTACTCTGAGGTTCTTTAATAATCACACTTTACTCTGTGGTTCTTTAATAATAACACTTTACTCTGTGGTTCTTTAATAATCACACTTTACTCTGAGATTCTTTAATAATCACACATGACACTGAGGTTCTTTAATAATTACACTGTACTCTGTGGTACTTTAATAATCACACTTTACTCTGTTGTTCTTTAATAATCACACTTTACTCTGTGGTTCTTTAATAATCACACTTTACTCTGTGGTTCTTTAATAATCACACTTTACTCTGAGGTTCTTTAATAATCACACTTTACTCTGTGGTTCTTTAATAATCACACATTTCTCTGTGGTTCTTTAATAATCACACTTTACTCTGTGGTTCTTTAATAATCACACTTTACTCTGAGGTTCTTTAATAATCACACTTTACTCTGTGGTTCTTTAATAATCACACTTTACTCTGAGGTTCCTTAATAACCACACTTTACTCTGGGGTTCTTTAATAATCACACTTTACTCTGAGGTTCTTTAATAATCACACTTTTCCTCTGAGGTTCTTTAATAATCACACTTTACTCTGAGGTTCTTTAATAATCACACTTTACTCTGTGGTTCTTTAATAATCTCACATTTCTGTATGGTTCTTTAATAATCACACTTTACTCTGAGGTTCATTAATAATCACACTTTACTCTGTGGTTCTTTAATAATCACACTTTATTCTGAGGTTCTTTAATAATCACACTTTACTCTGAGGTTCTTTAATAATCACACTTTACTCTGAGGTTCTTTAATAATCACACATTTCTCTGTGGTTCTTTAATAATCACACTTTACTCTGTGGTTCGTTAATAATCACACATTTCTCTGTGGTTCTTTATTAATCACACTTTACTCTGTGGTTCTTTAATAATCACACATTTCTCTGTGGTTCTTTAATTATCACACTTTACTCTGAGGTTCTTTAATAATCACACTTTACTCTGTGGTTCTTTAATAATCACACTTTACTCTGAGGTTCTTTAATAATCACACTTTACTCTGAGGTTCTTTAATGATCACACTTTACTCTGAGGTTCTTTAATAATCACACTTTACTCTGTGGTTCTTTAATAATCACACTTTACTCTGTGGTTCTTTAATAATCACACATTTCTCAGTGGTTCTTTAATAATCACACTTTACTCTGAGGTTCTTTACTAATCACACTTTACTCTGAGGTTCTTTAATAATCACACTTTACTCTGTGGTTCTTTAATAATCTCACTTTACTCTGAGGTTCTTTAATAATCACACTTTGCTCTGAGGTTCTTTAATAATCACACTTTACTCTGAGGTTCTTTAATAATCACACTTTGCTCTGAGGTTCTTTAATAATCACACTTTACTCTGTGGTTCTTTAATAATCTCACATTTCTCTGTGGTTCTTTAATAATAACACTTTACTCTGTGGTTCTTTAATAATCACACTTTACTCTGAGGTTCTTTAATAATCACACATGACACTGAGGTTCTTTAATAATTACACTGTACTCTGTGGTACTTTAATAATCACACTTTACACTGAGTTTCTTTAATAATCACACATTACTCTGGGGTTCTTTAATAATCACACTTTACTCTGAGGTTCTTTAATAATCACACTTTACTCTGTGGTTCTTTAATAATCACACATGACACTGGCTCTTTAATAATCACACTTTACTCTGAGGTTCTTTAATAATCACACTTTACTCTGTGGTTCTTTACTAATCACACATTTCTCTGTGGTTCTTTAATAATCACACTTTACTCTGAGGTTCTTTAATAATCACACTTTACTCTGTGGTTCTTTAATAATCACACTTTACTCTGAGGTTCTTTAATAATCACACTTTACTCTGAGGTTCTTTAATAATCAACACTTTACTCTGAGGTTCTTTAATAATCACTTTATTCTGAGGTTCTTTAATAATCACACTTTAATCTGAGGTTCTTTATTAATCACACTTTACTCTGTGGTTCTTTAATAATCACACATTTCTCTGTGGTTCTTTAATTATCACACTTTACTCTGTGGTTCTTTAATAATCACACATTTCTCTGTGGTTCTTTAATAATCACACTTTACTCTGAGGTTCTTTAATAATCACACTTTACTCTGTGGTTCTTTAATAATCACACTTTACTCTGAGGTTCTTTAATAATCACACTTTACTCTGAGGTTCTTTAATAATCAACACTTTACTCTGAGGTTCTTTAATAATCAACACTTTACTCTGAGGTTCATTAATAATCACACTTTACTCTGTGGTTCTTTAATAATCACACATTTCTCTGTGGTTCTTTAATAATCACACTTTACTCTGAGGTTCTTTAATAATCACACTTTACTCTGAGGTTCTTTAATAATCACACTTTACTCTGTGGTTCTTTAATAATCACGCTTTACTCTGAGGTTCCTTAATAATCACACTTTACTCTGGGGTTCTTTAATAATCACACTTTACTCTGAGGTTCTTTAATAATCACACTTTTCCTCTGAGGTTCTTTAATAATCACACTTTACTCTGTGGTTCTTTAATAATCTCACATTTCTGTATGGTTCTTTAATAATCACACTTTACTCTGAGGTTCTTTAATAATCACACTTTACTCTGTGGTTCTTTAATAATCACCCTTTACTCTGAGGTTCTTTAATAATCACACTTTACTCTGAGCTTCTTTAATAATCACACTTTACTCTGTGGTTCTTTAATAATCACACTTTACTCTGAGGTTCTTTAATAATCACACTTTACTCTGTGATTCTTTAATAATCACACTTTACTCTGTGGTTCTTTAATAATCACACATTTCTCAGTGGTTCTTTAATAATCACTCTTTACTCTGAGGTTCTTTAATAATCACACTTTACTCTGAGGTTCTTTAATAATCACACTTTACTCTGTGGTTCTTTAATAATCACACTTTACCCTGAGGTTCTTTAATAATCACACTTTACTCTGATGTTCTTTAATAATCACACTTTGCTCTGAGGTTCTTTAATAATAACACTTTACTCTGTGGTTCTTTAATAATCACACTTTACTCTGAGGTTCTTTAATAATCACACATGACACTGAGGTTCTTTAATAATAACACTGTACTCTGTGGTACTTTAATAATCACACTTTACCCTCAGTTTCATTAATAATCACACTTAACTCTGAGGTTCTTTAATAATCACACTTTACTCTGTGGTTCTTTAATAATCACACATTTCTCAGTGGTTCTTTAATAATCACACTTTGCTCCGAGGTTCTTTAATAATCACACTTTACTCTGTGGTTCTTTAATAATCTCACATTACTCTGTGGTTCTTTAATAATCACACTTTACTCTGAGGTTCTTTAATAATCACACTTTACTCTGAGGTTCTTTAATAATCACACTTTACTCTGAGGTTCTTTAATAATCACACATGACACTGAGGTTCTTTAATAATTACACTGTACTCTGTGGTACTTTAATAATCACACTTTACCCTGAGTTTCTTTAATAATCACACTTAACTCTGAGGTTCTTTAATAATCACACTTTACTCTGTGGTTCTTTAATAATCACACATTTCTCAGTGGTTCTTTAATAATCACACTTTGCTCTGAGGTTCTTTAATAATCACACTTTACTCTGTGGTTCTTTAATAATCTCACATTACTCTGTGGTTCTTTAATAATCACACTTTACTCTGAGGTTCTTTAATAATCACACTTTACTCTGAGGTTCTTTAATAATCACACTTTACTCTGTGGTTCTTTAATAATCACACTTTACTCTGAGGTTCTTTAATAATCACACATTTCTCTATGGTTCTTTAATAATCACACTTTACTCTGAGGTTCTTTAATAATCACACATTTCTCTATGGTTCTTTAATAATCACACTTTACTCTGAGGTTCTTTAATAATCACACTTTACTCTGAGGTTCTTTAATGATCAACACTTTACTCTGAGGTTCTTTAATAATCACACTTTACTCTGTGGTTCTTTAATAATCACACTTTACTCTGAGGTTCTTTAATAATCACACTTTACTCTGAGGTTCTTTAATAATTACACTTTGCTCTGAGGTTCTTTAATAATCACCCTTTACTCTGTGGGTCTTTAATAATCTCACATTTCTCTGTGGTTCTTTAATAATAACACTTTACTCTGTGGTTCTTTAATAATCACACTTTACTCTGAGGTTCTTTAATAATCACACATGACACTGAGGTTCTTTAATAATTACACTGTACTCTGTGGTCCTTTAATAATCACACTTTACTCTGAGGTTCTTTAATAATCACACTTTACTCTGTGGTTCTTTAATAATCACACATTTCTCTGTGGTTCTTTAATAATCACACTTTACTCTGTGGTTCTTTAATAATCACACTTTACTCTGAGGTTCATTAATAATCACACTTTACTCTGTGGTTCTTTAATAATCACACTTTATTCTGAGGTTCTTTAATAATCACACTTTACTCTGAGGTTCTTTAATAATCACACATTTCTCTGTGGTTCTTTAATAATCACACTTTACTCTGTGGTTCGTTAATAATCACACATTTCTCTGTGGTTCTTTATTAATCACACTTTACTCTGTGGTTCTTTAATAATCACACATTTCTCTGTGGTTCTTTAATTATCACACTTTACTCTGAGGTTCTTTAATAATCACACTTTACTCTGAGGTTCTTTAATAATCACACATTTCTCTGTGGTTCTTTAATAATCACACTTTACTCTGAGGTTCTTTAATAATCACACTTTACTCTGTGGTTCTTTAATAATCGCACTTTACTCTGTGGTTCTTTAATAATCACACATTTCTCTGTGGTTCTTTAATAATCACATTTTACTCTGAGGTTCTTTAATAATCACACTTTACTCTGAGGTTCTTTAATGATAAACACTTTACTCTGAGGTTCTTTAATAATCACACTTTACTCTGTGGTTCTTTAATAATCACACTTTACTCCGTGGTTCTTTAATAATCTCACATTTCTCTGTGGTTCTTTAATAATAACACTTTACTCTGTGGTTCTTTAATAATCACACTTTACTCTGAGGTTCTTTAATAATCACACATGACACTGAGGTTCTTTAATAATTACACTGTACTCTGTGGTACTTTAATAATCACACTTTACCCTGAGTTTCTTAAATAATCACACTTAACTCTGAGGTTCTTTAATAATCACACTTTACTCTGAGGTTCTTTAATAATCACACTTTACTCTGAGGTTCTTTAATAATCACACTTTACTCTGTGGTTCTTTAATAATCGCACATGACACTGGTTCTTTAATAATCACACTTTACTCTGAGGTTCTTTAATAATCACACTTTACTCTGAGGTTCTTTAATAATCACACTTTACTCTGTGGTTCTTTAATAATCACACATTTCTCTGTGGTTCTTTAATAATCACACTTTACTCTGAGGTTCTTTAATAATCACACTTTACTCTGTGGTTCTTTAATAATCACACTTTACTCTGAGGTTCTTTAATAATCACACTTTACTCTGAGGTTCTTTAATAATCAACACTTTACTCTGAGGTTCTTTAATAATCACACTTTACTCTGTGGTTCTTTAATAATCACACTTTACTCTGAGGTTCTTTAATAATCACGCTTTACTCTGAGGTTCTTTAATAATCACCCTTTACTCTCTGGGTCTTTAATAATCACACATTTCTCTGTGGTTCTTTAATAATAACACTTTACTCTGTGGTTCTTTAATAATCACACTTTACTCTGAGGTTCTTTAATAATCACACATGACACTGAGGTTCTTTAATAATTACACTGTACTCTGTGGTACTTTAATAATCACACTTTACTCTGTGGTTCTTTAATAATCACACTTTACTCTGTGGTTCTTTAATAATCACACTTTACTCTGTGGTTCTTTAATAATCACACTTTACTCTGAGGTTCTTTAATAATCACACTTTACTCTGTGGTTCTTTAATAATCACACATTTCTCTGTGGTTCTTTAATAATCACACTTTACTCTGTGGTTCTTTAATAATCACACTTTACTCTGAGGTTCTTTAATAATCACACTTTACTCTGTGGTTCTTTAATAATCACACTTTACTCTGAGGTTCCTTAATAATAGCACTTTACTCTGGGGTTCTTTAATAATCACTCATTTCTCTGTGGTTCTTTAATTATCACACTTTACTCTGAGGTTCTTTAATAATCACACTTTACTCTGAGGTTCTTTAATAATCACACATTTCTCTGTGGTTCTTTAATAATCACAGTTTTCTCTGAGGTTCTTTAATAATCACACATTTCTCTGTGGTTCTTTAATAATCACACTTTACTCTGAGGTTCTTTAATAATCACACTTTACTCTGTGGTTCTTTAATAATCGCACTTTACTCTGTGGTTCTTTAATAATCACACATTTCTCTGTGGTTCTTTAATAATCACACTTTACTCTGAGGTTCTTTAATAATCACACTTTACTCTGAGGTTCTTTAATGATCACACTTTACTCTGAGGTTCTTTAATAATCACACTTTACTCTGTGGTTCTTTAATAATCACACTTTACTCTGTGGTTCTTTAATAATCTCACATTTCTCTGTGGTTCTTTAATAATAACACTTTACTCTGTGGTTCTTTAATAATCACACTTTACTCTGAGGTTCTTTAATAATCACACATGACACTGAGGTGCTTTAATAATTACACTGTACTCTGTGGTACTTTAATAATCACACTTTACCCTGAGTTTCTTTAATAATCACACTTAACTCTGAGGTTCTTTAATAATCACACTTTACTCTGAGGTTCTTTAATAATCACACTTTACTCTGAGGTTCTTTAATAATCGCACATGACACTGAGGTTCTTTAATAATCACACTTTACTCTGAGGTTCTTTAATAATCACACTTTACTCTGAGGTTCTTTAATAATCACACTTTACTCTGTGGTTCTTTAATAATCACACATTTCTCTGTGGTTCTTTAATAATCACACTTTACTCTGAGGTTCTTTATTAATCACACTTTACTCTGTGGTTCTTTAATAATCACACTTTACTGTGTGGTTCTTTAATAATCACACTTTACTCTGAGGTTCTTTAATAATCACACTTTACTCTGTGGTTCTTTAATAATCACACTTTACTCTGAGGTTCCTTAATAACCACACTTTACTCTGGGGTTCTTTAATAATCACACTTTACTCTGAGGTTCTTTAATAATCACACTTTTCCTCTGAGGTTCTTTAATAATCACACTTTACTCTGAGGTTCTTTAATAATCACACTTTACTCTGTGGTTCTTTAATAATCTCACATTTCTGTATGGTTCTTTAATAATCACACTTTACTCTGAGGTTCATTAATAATCACACTTTACTCTGTGGTTCTTTAATAATCACACTTTATTCTGAGGTTCTTTAATAATCACACTTTACTCTGAGGTTCTTTAATAATCACACTTTACTCTGAGGTTCTTTAATAATCACACATTTCTCTGTGGTTCTTTAATAATCACACTTTACTCTGTGGTTCGTTAATAATCACACATTTCTCTGTGGTTCTTTATTAATCACACTTTACTCTGTGGTTCTTTAATAATCACACATTTCTCTGTGGTTCTTTAATTATCACACTTTACTCTGAGGTTCTTTAATAATCACACTTTACTCTGTGGTTCTTTAATAATCACACTTTACTCTGAGGTTCTTTAATAATCACACTTTACTCTGAGGTTCTTTAATGATCACACTTTACTCTGAGGTTCTTTAATAATCACACTTTACTCTGTGGTTCTTTAATAATCACACTTTACTCTGTGGTTCTTTAATAATCACACATTTCTCAGTGGTTCTTTAATAATCACACTTTACTCTGAGGTTCTTTACTAATCACACTTTACTCTGAGGTTCTTTAATAATCACACTTTACTCTGTGGTTCTTTAATAATCTCACTTTACTCTGAGGTTCTTTAATAATCACACTTTGCTCTGAGGTTCTTTAATAATCACACTTTACTCTGAGGTTCTTTAATAATCACACTTTACTCTGAGGTTCTTTAATAATCACACTTTGCTCTGAGGTTCTTTAATAATCACACTTTACTCTGTGGTTCTTTAATAATCTCACATTTCTCTGTGGTTCTTTAATAATAACACTTTACTCTGTGGTTCTTTAATAATCACACTTTACTCTGAGGTTCTTTAATAATCACACATGACACTGAGGTTCTTTAATAATTACACTGTACTCTGTGGTACTTTAATAATCACACTTTACCCTGAGTTTCTTTAATAATCACACATTACTCTGGGGTTCTTTAATAATCACACTTTACTCTGAGGTTCTTTAATAATCACACTTTACTCTGTGGTTCTTTAATAATCACACATTACACTGGCTCTTTAATAATCACACTTTACTCTGAGGTTCTTTAATAATCACACTTTACTCTGTGGTTCTTTACTAATCACACATTTCTCTGTGGTTCTTTAATAATCACACTTTACTCTGAGGTTCTTTAATAATCACACTTTACTCTGTGGTTCTTTAATAATCACACTTTACTCTGAGGTTCTTTAATAATCACACTTTACTCTGAGGTTCTTTAATAATCAACACTTTACTCTGAGGTTCTTTAATAATCACACTTTATTCTGAGGTTCTTTAATAATCACACTTTAATCTGAGGTTCTTTATTAATCACACTTTACTCTGTGGTTCTTTAATAATCACACATTTCTCTGTGGTTCTTTAATTATCACACTTTACTCTGTGGTTCTTTAATAATCACACATTTCTCTGTGGTTCTTTAATAATCACACTTTACTCTGAGGTTCTTTAATAATCACACTTTACTCTGTGGTTCTTTAATAATCACACTTTACTCTGAGGTTCTTTAATAATCACACTTTACTCTGAGGTTCTTTAATAATCAACACTTTACTCTGAGGTTCTTTAATAATCAACACTTTACTCTGAGGTTCATTAATAATCACACTTTACTCTGTGGTTCTTTAATAATCACACATTTCTCTGTGGTTCTTTAATAATCACACTTTACTCTGAGGTTCTTTAATAATCACACTTTACTCTGAGGTTCTTTAATAATCACACTTTACTCTGTGGTTCTTTAATAATCACGCTTTACTCTGAGGTTCCTTAATAATCACACTTTACTCTGGGGTTCTTTAATAATCACACTTTACTCTGAGGTTCTTTAATAATCACACTTTTCCTCTGAGGTTCTTTAATAATCACACTTTACTCTGAGGTTCTTTAATAATCACACTTTACTCTGTGGTTCTTTAATAATCTCACATTTCTGTATGGTTCTTTAATAATCACACTTTACTCTGAGGTTCTTTAATAATCACACTTTACTCTGTGGTTCTTTAATAATCACCCTTTACTCTGAGGTTCTTTAATAATCACACTTTACTCTGAGCTTCTTTAATAATCACACTTTACTCTGTGGTTCTTTAATAATCACACTTTACTCTGAGGTTCTTTAATAATCACACTTTACTCTGTGGTTCTTTAATAATCACACTTTACTCTGTGGTTCTTTAATAATCACACATTTCTCAGTGGTTCTTTAATAATCACTCTTTACTCTGAGGTTCTTTAATAATCACACTTTACTCTGAGGTTCTTTAATAATCACACTTTACTCTGTGGTTCTTTAATAATCACACTTTACCCTGAGGTTCTTTAATAATCACACTTTACTCTGATGTTCTTTAATAATCACACTTTGCTCTGAGGTTCTTTAATAATAACACTTTACTCTGTGGTTCTTTAATAATCACACTTTACTCTGAGGTTCTTTAATAATCACACTTTACTCTGAGGTTCTTTAATGATCACACTTTACTCTGAGGTTCTTTAATAATCACACTTTACTCTGTGGTTCTTTAATAATCACACTTTACTCTGTGGTTCTTTAATAATCACACATTTCTCAGTGGTTCTTTAATAATCACACTTTACTCTGAGGTTCTTTACTAATCACACTTTACTCTGAGGTTCTTTAATAATCACACTTTACTCTGTGGTTCTTTAATAATCTCACTTTACTCTGAGGTTCTTTAATAATCACACTTTGCTCTGAGGTTCTTTAATAATCACACTTTACTCTGAGGTTCTTTAATAATCACACTTTACTCTGAGGTTCTTTAATAATCACACTTTGCTCTGAGGTTCTTTAATAATCACACTTTACTCTGTGGTTCTTTAATAATCTCACATTTCTCTGTGGTTCTTTAATAATAACACTTTACTCTGTGGTTCTTTAATAATCACACTTTACTCTGAGGTTCTTTAATAATCACACATGACACTGAGGTTCTTTAATAATTACACTGTACTCTGTGGTACTTTAATAATCACACTTTACCCTGAGTTTCTTTAATAATCACACATTACTCTGGGGTTCTTTAATAATCACACTTTACTCTGAGGTTCTTTAATAATCACACTTTACTCTGTGGTTCTTTAATAATCACACATTACACTGGCTCTTTAATAATCACACTTTACTCTGAGGTTCTTTAATAATCACACTTTACTCTGTGGTTCTTTACTAATCACACATTTCTCTGTGGTTCTTTAATAATCACACTTTACTCTGAGGTTCTTTAATAATCACACTTTACTCTGTGGTTCTTTAATAATCACACTTTACTCTGAGGTTCTTTAATAATCACACTTTACTCTGAGGTTCTTTAATAATCAACACTTTACTCTGAGGTTCTTTAATAATCACACTTTATTCTGAGGTTCTTTAATAATCACACTTTAATCTGAGGTTCTTTATTAATCACACTTTACTCTGTGGTTCTTTAATAATCACACATTTCTCTGTGGTTCTTTAATTATCACACTTTACTCTGTGGTTCTTTAATAATCACACATTTCTCTGTGGTTCTTTAATAATCACACTTTACTCTGAGGTTCTTTAATAATCACACTTTACTCTGTGGTTCTTTAATAATCACACTTTACTCTGAGGTTCTTTAATAATCACACTTTACTCTGAGGTTCTTTAATAATCAACACTTTACTCTGAGGTTCTTTAATAATCAACACTTTACTCTGAGGTTCATTAATAATCACACTTTACTCTGTGGTTCTTTAATAATCACACATTTCTCTGTGGTTCTTTAATAATCACACTTTACTCTGAGGTTCTTTAATAATCACACTTTACTCTGAGGTTCTTTAATAATCACACTTTACTCTGTGGTTCTTTAATAATCACGCTTTACTCTGAGGTTCCTTAATAATCACACTTTACTCTGGGGTTCTTTAATAATCACACTTTACTCTGAGGTTCTTTAATAATCACACTTTTCCTCTGAGGTTCTTTAATAATCACACTTTACTCTGAGGTTCTTTAATAATCACACTTTACTCTGTGGTTCTTTAATAATCTCACATTTCTGTATGGTTCTTTAATAATCACACTTTACTCTGAGGTTCTTTAATAATCACACTTTACTCTGTGGTTCTTTAATAATCACCCTTTACTCTGAGGTTCTTTAATAATCACACTTTACTCTGAGCTTCTTTAATAATCACACTTTACTCTGTGGTTCTTTAATAATCACACTTTACTCTGAGGTTCTTTAATAATCACACTTTACTCTGTGGTTCTTTAATAATCACACTTTACTCTGTGGTTCTTTAATAATCACACATTTCTCAGTGGTTCTTTAATAATCACTCTTTACTCTGAGGTTCTTTAATAATCACACTTTACTCTGAGGTTCTTTAATAATCACACTTTACTCTGTGGTTCTTTAATAATCACACTTTACCCTGAGGTTCTTTAATAATCACACTTTACTCTGATGTTCTTTAATAATCACACTTTGCTCTGAGGTTCTTTAATAATAACACTTTACTCTGTGGTTCTTTAATAATCACACTTTACTCTGAGGTTCTTTAATAATCACACATGACACTGAGGTTCTTTAATAATAACACTGTACTCTGTGGTACTTTAATAATCACACTTTACCCTCAGTTTCTTTAATAATCACACTTAACTCTGAGGTTCTTTAATAATCACACTTTACTCTGTGGTTCTTTAATAATCACACATTTCTCAGTGGTTCTTTAATAATCACACTTTGCTCTGAGGTTCTTTAATAATCACACTTTACTCTGTGGTTCTTTAATAATCTCACATTACTCTGTGGTTCTTTAATAATCACACTTTACTCTGAGGTTCTTTAATAATCACACTTTACTCTGAGGTTCTTTAATAATCACACTTTACTCTGAGGTTCTTTAATAATCACACATGACACTGAGGTTCTTTAATAATTACACTGTACTCTGTGGTACTTTAATAATCACACTTTACCCTGAGTTTCTTTAATAATCACACTTAACTCTGAGGTTCTTTAATAATCACACTTTACTCTGTGGTTCTTTAATAATCACACATTTCTCAGTGGTTCTTTAATAATCACACTTTGCTCTGAGGTTCTTTAATAATCACACTTTACTCTGTGGTTCTTTAATAATCTCACATTACTCTGTGGTTCTTTAATAATCACACTTTACTCTGAGGTTCTTTAATAATCACACTTTACTCTGAGGTTCTTTAATAATCACACTTTACTCTGTGGTTCTTTAATAATCACACTTTACTCTGAGGTTCTTTAATAATCACACATTTCTCTATGGTTCTTTAATAATCACACTTTACTCTGAGGTTCTTTAATAATCACACATTTCTCTATGGTTCTTTAATAATCACACTTTACTCTGAGGTTCTTTAATAATCACACATTTCTCAGTGGTTCTTTAATAATCACACTTTACTCTGAGGTTCTTTACTAATCACACTTTACTCTGAGGTTCTTTAATAATCACACTTTACTCTGTGGTTCTTTAATAATCTCACTTTACTCTGAGGTTCTTTAATAATCACACTTTGCTCTGAGGTTCTTTAATAATCACACTTTACTCTGAGGTTCTTTAATAATCACACTTTACTCTGAGGTTCTTTAATAATCACACTTTGCTCTGAGGTTCTTTAATAATCACACTTTACTCTGTGGTTCTTTAATAATCTCACATTTCTCTGTGGTTCTTTAATAATAACACTTTACTCTGTGGTTCTTTAATAATCACACTTTACTCTGAGGTTCTTTAATAATCACACATGACACTGAGGTTCTTTAATAATTACACTGTACTCTGTGGTACTTTAATAATCACACTTTACCCTGAGTTTCTTTAATAATCACACATTACTCTGGGGTTCTTTAATAATCACACTTTACTCTGAGGTTCTTTAATAATCACACTTTACTCTGTGGTTCTTTAATAATCACACATTACACTGGCTCTTTAATAATCACACTTTACTCTGAGGTTCTTTAATAATCACACTTTACTCTGTGGTTCTTTACTAATCACACATTTCTCTGTGGTTCTTTAATAATCACACTTTACTCTGAGGTTCTTTAATAATCACACTTTACTCTGTGGTTCTTTAATAATCACACTTTACTCTGAGGTTCTTTAATAATCACACTTTACTCTGAGGTTCTTTAATAATCAACACTTTACTCTGAGGTTCTTTAATAATCACACTTTATTCTGAGGTTCTTTAATAATCACACTTTAATCTGAGGTTCTTTATTAATCACACTTTACTCTGTGGTTCTTTAATAATCACACATTTCTCTGTGGTTCTTTAATTATCACACTTTACTCTGTGGTTCTTTAATAATCACACATTTCTCTGTGGTTCTTTAATAATCACACTTTACTCTGAGGTTCTTTAATAATCACACTTTACTCTGTGGTTCTTTAATAATCACACTTTACTCTGAGGTTCTTTAATAATCACACTTTACTCTGAGGTTCTTTAATAATCAACACTTTACTCTGAGGTTCTTTAATAATCAACACTTTACTCTGAGGTTCATTAATAATCACACTTTACTCTGTGGTTCTTTAATAATCACACATTTCTCTGTGGTTCTTTAATAATCACACTTTACTCTGAGGTTCTTTAATAATCACACTTTACTCTGAGGTTCTTTAATAATCACACTTTACTCTGTGGTTCTTTAATAATCACGCTTTACTCTGAGGTTCCTTAATAATCACACTTTACTCTGGGGTTCTTTAATAATCACACTTTACTCTGAGGTTCTTTAATAATCACACTTTTCCTCTGAGGTTCTTTAATAATCACACTTTACTCTGAGGTTCTTTAATAATCACACTTTACTCTGTGGTTCTTTAATAATCTCACATTTCTGTATGGTTCTTTAATAATCACACTTTACTCTGAGGTTCTTTAATAATCACACTTTACTCTGTGGTTCTTTAATAATCACCCTTTACTCTGAGGTTCTTTAATAATCACACTTTACTCTGAGCTTCTTTAATAATCACACTTTACTCTGTGGTTCTTTAATAATCACACTTTACTCTGAGGTTCTTTAATAATCACACTTTACTCTGTGGTTCTTTAATAATCACACTTTACTCTGTGGTTCTTTAATAATCACACATTTCTCAGTGGTTCTTTAATAATCACTCTTTACTCTGAGGTTCTTTAATAATCACACTTTACTCTGAGGTTCTTTAATAATCACACTTTACTCTGTGGTTCTTTAATAATCACACTTTACCCTGAGGTTCTTTAATAATCACACTTTACTCTGATGTTCTTTAATAATCACACTTTGCTCTGAGGTTCTTTAATAATAACACTTTACTCTGTGGTTCTTTAATAATCACACTTTACTCTGAGGTTCTTTAATAATCACACATGACACTGAGGTTCTTTAATAATAACACTGTACTCTGTGGTACTTTAATAATCACACTTTACCCTCAGTTTCTTTAATAATCACACTTAACTCTGAGGTTCTTTAATAATCACACTTTACTCTGTGGTTCTTTAATAATCACACATTTCTCAGTGGTTCTTTAATAATCACACTTTGCTCTGAGGTTCTTTAATAATCACACTTTACTCTGTGGTTCTTTAATAATCTCACATTACTCTGTGGTTCTTTAATAATCACACTTTACTCTGAGGTTCTTTAATAATCACACTTTACTCTGAGGTTCTTTAATAATCACACTTTACTCTGAGGTTCTTTAATAATCACACATGACACTGAGGTTCTTTAATAATTACACTGTACTCTGTGGTACTTTAATAATCACACTTTACCCTGAGTTTCTTTAATAATCACACTTAACTCTGAGGTTCTTTAATAATCACACTTTACTCTGTGGTTCTTTAATAATCACACATTTCTCAGTGGTTCTTTAATAATCACACTTTGCTCTGAGGTTCTTTAATAATCACACTTTACTCTGTGGTTCTTTAATAATCTCACATTACTCTGTGGTTCTTTAATAATCACACTTTACTCTGAGGTTCTTTAATAATCACACTTTACTCTGAGGTTCTTTAATAATCACACTTTACTCTGTGGTTCTTTAATAATCACACTTTACTCTGAGGTTCTTTAATAATCACACATTTCTCTATGGTTCTTTAATAATCACACTTTACTCTGAGGTTCTTTAATAATCACACATTTCTCTATGGTTCTTTAATAATCACACTTTACTCTGAGGTTCTTTAATAATCACACTTTACTCTGAGGTTCTTTAATGATCAACACTTTACTCTGAGGTTCTTTAATAATCACACTTTACTCTGTGGTTCTTTAATAATCACACTTTACTCTGAGGTTCTTTAATAATCACACTTTACTCTGAGGTTCTTTAATAATTACACTTTGCTCTGAGGTTCTTTAATAATCACACTTTACTCTGTGGTTCTTTAATAATAACACTTTACTCTGTGGTTCTTTAATAATCACACTTTACTCTGAGATTCTTTAATAATCACACATGACACTGGGGTTCTTTAATAATTACACTGGACTCTGTGGTACTTTAATAATCACACTTTACTCTGTTGTTCTTTAATAATCACACTTTACTCTGTGGTTCTTTAATAATCCCACTTTACTCTGTGGTCCTTTAATAATCACACTTTACTCTGAGGTTCTTTAATAATCACACTTTACTCTGTGGTTCTTTAATAATCACACATTTCTATGTGGTTCTTTAATAATCACACTTTACTCTGTGGTTCTTTAATAATCACACTTTACTCTGAGGTTCATTAATAATCACACTTTACTCTGTGGTTCTTTAATAATCACACTTTATTCTGAGGTTCTTTAATAATCACACTTTACTCTGAGGTTCTTTAATAATCACACATTTCTCTGTGGTTCTTTAATAATCACACTTTACTCTGTGGTTCGTTAATAATCACACATTTCTCTGTGGTTCTTTATTAATCACACTTTACTCTGTGGTTCTTTAATAATCACACATTTCTCTGTGGTTCTTTAATTATCACACTTTACTCTGAGGTTCTTTAATAATCACACTTTACTCTGAGGTTCTTTAATAATCACACATTTCTCTGTGGTTCTTTAATAATCACACTTTTCTTTGAGGTTCTTTAATAATCACACATTTCTCTGTGGTTCTTTAATAATCACACTTTACTCTGAGGTTCTTTAATAATCACACTTTACTCTGTGGTCCTTTAATAATCGCACTTTACTCTGAGGTTCTTTAATAATCACACATTTCTCTGTGGTTCTTTAATAATCACACTTTACTCCGTGGTTCTTTAATAATCTCACATTTCTCTGTGGTTCTTTAATAATAACACTTTACTCTGTGGTTCTTTAATAATCACACTTTACTCTGAGGTTCTTTAATAATCACACATGACACTGAGGTTCTTTAATAATTACACTGTACTCTGTGGTACTTTAATAATCACACTTTACCCTGAGTTTCTTTAATAATCACACTTAACTCTGAGGTTCTTTAATAATCACACTTTACTCTGAGGTTCTTTAATAATCACACTTTACTCTGAGGTTCTTTAATAATCACACTTTACTCTGTGGTTCTTTAATAATCGCACATGACACTGGTTCTTTAATAATCACACTTTACTCTGAGGTTCTTTAATAATCACACTTTACTCTGAGGTTCTTTAATAATCACACTTTACTCTGTGGTTCTTTAATAATCACACATTTCTCTGTGGTTCTTTAATAATCACACTTTACTCTGAGGTTCTTTAATAATCACACTTTACTCTGAGGTTCTTTAATAATCAACACTTTACTCTGAGGTTCTTTAATAATCACACTTTACTCTGTGGTTCTTTAATAATCACACTTTACTCTGAGGTTCTTTAATAATCACGCTTTACTCTGAGGTTCTTTAATAATCACCCTTTACTCTCTGGGTCTTTAATAATCACACATTTCTCTGTGGTTCTTTAATAATAACACTTTACTCTGTGGTTCTTTAATAATCACACTTTACTCTGAGGTTCTTTAATAATCACACATGACACTGAGGTTCTTTAATAATTACACTGTACTCTGTGGTACTTTAATAATCACACTTTACTCTGTGGTTCTTTAATAATCACACTTTACTCTGTGGTTCTTTAATAATCACACTTTACTCTGTGGTTCTTTAATAATCACACTTTACTCTGAGGTTCTTTAATAATCACACTTTACTCTGTGGTTCTTTAATAATCACACATTTCTCTGTGGTTCTTTAATAATCACACTTTACTCTGTGGTTCTTTAATAATCACACTTTACTCTGAGGTTCTTTAATAATCACACTTTACTCTGTGGTTCTTTAATAATCACACTTTACTCTGAGGTTCCTTAATAATCGCACTTTACTCTGGGGTTCTTTAATAATCACTCATTTCTCTGTGGTTCTTTAATTATCACACTTTACTCTGAGGTTCTTTAATAATCACACTTTACTCTGAGGTTCTTTAATAATCACACATTTCTCTGTGGTTCTTTAATAATCACAGTTTTCTCTGAGGTTCTTTAATAATCACACATTTCTCTGTGGTTCTTTAATAATCACACTTTACTCTGAGGTTCTTTAATAATCACACTTTACTCTGTGGTTCTTTAATAATCGCACTTTACTCTGTGGTTCTTTAATAATCACACATTTCTCTGTGGTTCTTTAATAATCACACTTTACTCTGAGGTTCTTTAATAATCACACTTTACTCTGAGGTTCTTTAATGATCACACTTTACTCTGAGGTTCTTTAATAATCACACTTTACTCTGTGGTTCTTTAATAATCACACTTTACTCTGTGGTTCTTTAATAATCTCACATTTCTCTGTGGTTCTTTAATAATAACACTTTACTCTGTGGTTCTTTAATAATCACACTTAACTCTGAGGTTCTTTAATAATCACACTTTACTCTGAGGTTCTTTAATAATCACACTTTACTCTGAGGTTCTTTAATAATCGCACATGACACTGAGGTTCTTTAATAATCACACTTTACTCTGAGGTTCTTTAATAATCACACTTTACTCTGAGGTTCTTTAATAATCACACTTTACTCTGTGGTTCTTTAATAATCACACATTTCTCTGTGGTTCTTTAATAATCACACTTTACTCTGAGGTTCTTTAATAATCACACTTTACTCTGTGGTTCTTTAATAATCACACTTTACTCTGAGGTCCTTTAATAATCACACTTTACTCTGAGGTTCTTTAATAATCAACACTTTACTCTGAGGTTCTTTAATAATCACACTTTACTCTGTGGTTCTTTAATAATCACACTTTACTCTGAGGTTCTTTAATAATCACACTTTACTCTGAGGTTCTTTAATAATCACCCTTTACTCTCTGGGTCTTTAATAATCTCACATTTCTCTGTGGTTCTTTAATAATAACACTTTACTCTGTGGTTCTTTAATAATCACACTTTACTCTGAGGTTCTTTAATAATCACACATGACACTGAGGTTCTTTAATAATTACACTGTACTCTGTGGTACTTTAATAATCACACTTTACACTGTGGTTCTTTAATAATCACACTTTACTCTGTGGTTCTTTAATAATCACACTTTACTCTGTGGTTCTTTAATAATCACACTTTACTCTGAGGTTCTTTAATAATCACACTTTACTCTGTGGTTCTTTAATAATAGCACTTTACTCTGTGGTTCTTTAATAATCACACTTTACTCTGAGGTTCTTTAATAATCACACATGACACTGAGGTTCTTTAATAATTACACTGTACTCTGTGGTACTTTAGTAATCACACTTTACTCTGTTGTTCTTTAATAATCACACTTTACTCTGTGGTTCTTTAATAATCACACTTTACTCTGTGGTTCTTTAATAATCACACTTTACTCTGAGGTTCTTTAATAATCACACTTTACTCTGTGGTTCTTTAATAATCACACATTTCTCTGTGGTTCGTTAATAATCACACTTTACTCTGTGGTTTTTTAATAATCACACTTTACTCTGAGGTTCTTTAATAATCACACTTTACTCTGTGGTTCTTTAATAATCACACTTTACTCTGAGGTTCCTTAATAATCACACTTTACTCTGGGGTTCTTTAATAATCACACTTTACTCTGAGGTTCTTTAATAATAACACTTTTCCTCTGAGGTTCTTTAATAATCACACTTTACTCTGAGGTTCTTTAATAATCACACTTTACTCTGTGGTTCTTTAATAATCTCACATTTCTGTATGGTTCTTTAATAATCACACTTTACTCTGAGGTTCATTAATAATCACACTTTACTCTGTGGTTCTTTAATAATCACACTTTATTCTGAGGTTCTTTAATAATCACACTTTACTCTGAGGTTCTTTAATAATCACACTTTACTCTGAGGTTCTTTAATAATCACACATTTCTCTGTGGTTCTTTAATAATCACACTTTACTCTGTGGTTCGTTAATAATCACACATTTCCCTGTGGTTCTTTAATTATCACACTTTACTCTGAGGTTCTTTAATAATCACACTGTACTCTGAGGTTGTTTAATAATCACACATTTCTCTGTGGTTCTTTAATAATCACACTTTTCTCTGAGGTTCTTTAATAATCACACATTTCTCTGTGGTTCTTTAATAATCACACTTTATTCTGAGGTTCTTTAATAATCACACTTTACTCTGTCGTTCTTTAATAATCACACATTTCTCTGTGGTCCTTTAATAATCACACTTTACTCTGAGGTTCTTTAATAATCACACTTTACTCTGTGGTTCGTTAATAATCACACTTTACTCTGTGGTTCTTTAATAATCACACATTTCTCTGTGGTTCCTTAATAATCACACTTTACTCTGAGGTTCTTTAATAATCAACACTTTACTCTGAGGTTCTTTAATAATCACACTTTACTCTGTGGTTCTTTAATAATCACACTTTACTCTGAGGTTCTTTAATAATCACGCTTTACTCTGAGGTTCTTTAATAATCACCCTTTACTCTCTGGGTCTTTAATAATCACACATTTCTCTGTGGTTCTTTAATAATAACACTTTACTCTGTGGTTCTTTAATAATCACACTTTACTCTGAGGTTCTTTAATAATCACACATGACACTGAGGTTCTTTAATAATTACACTGTACTCTGTGGTACTTTAATAATCACACTTTACTCTGTGGTTCTTTAATAATCACACTTTACTCTGTGGTTCTTTAATAATCACACTTTACTCTGTGGTTCTTTAATAATCACACTTTACTCTGAGGTTCTTTAATAATCACACTTTACTCTGTGGTTCTTTAATAATCACACATTTCTCTGTGGTTCTTTAATAATCACACTTTACTCTGTGGTTCTTTAATAATCACACTTTACTCTGAGGTTCTTTAATAATCACACTTTACTCTGTGGTTCTTTAATAATCACAGTTTACTCTGAGGTTCCTTAATAATCGCACTTTACTCTGGGGTTCTTTAATAATCACTCATTTCTCTGTGGTTCTTTAATTATCACACTTTACTCTGAGGTTCTTTAATAATCACACTTTACTCTGAGGTTCTTTAATAATCACACATTTCTCTGTGGTTCTTTAATAATCACAGTTTTCTCTGAGGTTCTTTAATAATCACACATTTCTCTGTGGTTCTTTAATAATCACACTTTACTCTGAGGTTCTTTAATAATCACACTTTACTCTGTGGTTCTTTAATAATCGCACTTTACTCTGTGGTTCTTTAATAATCACACATTTCTCTGTGGTTCTTTAATAATCACACTTTACTCTGAGGTTCTTTAATAATCACACTTTACTCTGAGGTTCTTTAATGATCACACTTTACTCTGAGGTTCTTTAATAATCACACTTTACTCTGTGGTTCTTTAATAATCACACTTTACTCTGTGGTTCTTTAATAATCTCACATTTCTCTGTGGTTCTTTAATAATAACACTTTACTCTGTGGTTCTTTAATAATCACACTTTACTCTGAGGTTCTTTAATAATCACACATGACACTGAGGTTCTTTAATAATTACACTGTACTCTGTGGTACTTTAATAATCACACTTTACCCTGAGTTTCTTTAATAATCACACTTAACTCTGAGGTTCTTTAATAATCACACTTTACTCTGAGGTTCTTTAATAATCACACTTTACTCTGAGGTTCTTTAATAATCGCACATGACACTGAGGTTCTTTAATAATCACACTTTACTCTGAGGTTCTTTAATAATCACACTTTACTCTGAGGTTCTTTAATAATCACACTTTACTCTGTGGTTCTTTAATAATCACACATTTCTCTGTGGTTCTTTAATAATCAAACTTTACTCTGAGGTTCTTTAATAATCACACTTTACTCTGTGGTTCTTTAATAATCACACTTTACTCTGAGGTTCTTTAATAATCACACTTTACTCTGTGGTTCTTTAATAATCACACTTTACTCTGAGGTTCCTTAATAACCACACTTTACTCTGGGGTTCTTTAATAATCACACTTTACTCTGAGGTTCTTTAATAATCACACTTTTCCTCTGAGGTTCTTTAATAATCACACTTTACTCTGAGGTTCTTTAATAATCACACTTTACTCTGTGGTTCTTTAATAATCTCACATTTCTGTATGGTTCTTTAATAATCACACTTTACTCTGAGGTTCATTAATAATCACACTTTACTCTGTGGTTCTTTAATAATCACACTTTATTCTGAGGTTCTTTAATAATCACACTTTACTCTGAGGTTCTTTAATAATCACACTTTACTCTGAGGTTCTTTAATAATCACACATTTCTCTGTGGTTCTTTAATAATCACACTTTACTCTGTGGTTCGTTAATAATCACACATTTCTCTGTGGTTCTTTATTAATCACACTTTACTCTGTGGTTCTTTAATAATCACACATTTCTCTGTGGTTCTTTAATTATCACACTTTACTCTGAGGTTCTTTAATAATCACACTTTACTCTGTGGTTCTTTAATAATCACACTTTACTCTGAGGTTCTTTAATAATCACACTTTACTCTGAGGTTCTTTAATGATCACACTTTACTCTGAGGTTCTTTAATAATCACACTTTACTCTGTGGTTCTTTAATAATCACACTTTACTCTGTGGTTCTTTAATAATCACACATTTCTCAGTGGTTCTTTAATAATCACACTTTACTCTGAGGTTCTTTACTAATCACACTTTACTCTGAGGTTCTTTAATAATCACACTTTACTCTGTGGTTCTTTAATAATCTCACTTTACTCTGAGGTTCTTTAATAATCACACTTTGCTCTGAGGTTCTTTAATAATCACACTTTACTCTGAGGTTCTTTAATAATCACACTTTACTCTGAGGTTCTTTAATAATCACACTTTGCTCTGAGGTTCTTTAATAATCACACTTTACTCTGTGGTTCTTTAATAATCTCACATTTCTCTGTGGTTCTTTAATAATAACACTTTACTCTGTGGTTCTTTAATAATCACACTTTACTCTGAGGTTCTTTAATAATCACACATGACACTGAGGTTCTTTAATAATTACACTGTACTCTGTGGTACTTTAATAATCACACTTTACCCTGAGTTTCTTTAATAATCACACATTACTCTGGGGTTCTTTAATAATCACACTTTACTCTGAGGTTCTTTAATAATCACACTTTACTCTGTGGTTCTTTAATAATCACACATGACACTGGCTCTTTAATAATCACACTTTACTCTGAGGTTCTTTAATAATCACACTTTACTCTGTGGTTCTTTACTAATCACACATTTCTCTGTGGTTCTTTAATAATCACACTTTACTCTGAGGTTCTTTAATAATCACACTTTACTCTGTGGTTCTTTAATAATCACACTTTACTCTGAGGTTCTTTAATAATCACACTTTACTCTGAGGTTCTTTAATAATCAACACTTTACTCTGAGGTTCTTTAATAATCACACTTTAATCTGAGGTTCTTTATTAATCACACTTTACTCTGTGGTTCTTTAATAATCACACATTTCTCTGTGGTTCTTTAATTATCACACTTTACTCTGTGGTTCTTTAATAATCACACATTTCTCTGTGGTTCTTTAATAATCACACTTTACTCTGAGGTTCTTTAATAATCACACTTTACTCTGTGGTTCTTTAATAATCACACTTTACTCTGAGGTTCTTTAATAATCACACTTTACTCTGAGGTTCTTTAATAATCAACACTTTACTCTGAGGTTCTTTAATAATCAACACTTTACTCTGAGGTTCATTAATAATCACACTTTACTCTGTGGTTCTTTAATAATCACACATTTCTCTGTGGTTCTTTAATAATCACACTTTACTCTGAGGTTCTTTAATAATCACACTTTACTCTGAGGTTCTTTAATAATCACACTTTACTCTGTGGTTCTTTAATAATCACGCTTTACTCTGAGGTTCCTTAATAATGACACTTTACTCTGGGGTTCTTTAATAATCACACTTTACTCTGAGGTTCTTTAATAATCACACTTTTCCTCTGAGGTTCTTTAATAATCACACTTTACTCTGAGGTTCTTTAATAATCACACTTTACTCTGTGGTTCTTTAATAATCTCACATTTCTGTATGGTTCTTTAATAATCACACTTTACTCTGAGGTTCTTTAATAATCACACTTTACTCTGTGGTTCTTTAATAATCACCCTTTACTCTGAGGTTCTTTAATAATCACACTTTACTCTGAGCTTCTTTAATAATCACACTTTACTCTGTGGTTCTTTAATAATCACACTTTACTCTGAGGTTCTTTAATAATCACACTTTACTCTGTGGTTCTTTAATAATCACACTTTACTCTGTGGTTCTTTAATAATCACACATTTCTCAGTGGTTCTTTAATAATCACTCTTTACTCTGAGGTTCTTTAATAATCACACTTTACTCTGAGGTTCTTTAATAATCACACTTTACTCTGTGGTTCTTTAATAATCACACTTTACCCTGAGGTTCTTTAATAATCACACTTTACTCTGATGTTCTTTAATAATCACACTTTGCTCTGAGGTTCTTTAATAATAACACTTTACTCTGTGGTTCTTTAATAATCACACTTTACTCTGAGGTTCTTTAATAATCACACATGACACTGAGGTTCTTTAATAATAACACTGTACTCTGTGGTACTTTAATAATCACACTTTACCCTCAGTTTCTTTAATAATCACACTTAACTCTGAGGTTCTTTAATAATCACACTTTACTCTGTGGTTCTTTAATAATCACACATTTCTCAGTGGTTCTTTAATAATCACACTTTGCTCTGAGGTTCTTTAATAATCACACTTTACTCTGTGGTTCTTTAATAATCTCACATTACTCTGTGGTTCTTTAATAATCACACTTTACTCTGAGGTTCTTTAATAATCACACTTTACTCTGAGGTTCTTTAATAATCACACTTTACTCTGAGGTTCTTTAATAATCACACATGACACTGAGGTTCTTTAATAATTACACTGTACTCTGTGGTACTTTAATAATCACACTTTACCCTGAGTTTCTTTAATAATCACACTTAACTCTGAGGTTCTTTAATAATCACACTTTACTCTGTGGTTCTTTAATAATCACACATTTCTCAGTGGTTCTTTAATAATCACACTTTGCTCTGAGGTTCTTTGATAATCACACTTTACTCTGTGGTTCTTTAATAATCTCACATTACTCTGTGGTTCTTTAATAATCACACTTTACTCTGAGGTTCTTTAATAATCACACTTTACTCTGAGGTT
Source organism: Eledone cirrhosa (assembly GCA_964016885.1). Taxonomy (NCBI): domain Eukaryota; kingdom Metazoa; phylum Mollusca; class Cephalopoda; order Octopoda; family Eledonidae; genus Eledone; species Eledone cirrhosa. The sequence goes on along the minus strand of OZ024742.1, from coordinate 15,549,142 downwards.
CTTTAATAATCACACTTTACTCTGTGGTTCTTTAATAATCACACTTTACTCTGAGGTTCTTTAATAATCACACATTTCTCTATGGTTCTTTAATAATCACACTTTACTCTGAGGTTCTTTAATAATCACACATTTCTCTATGGTTCTTTAATAATCACACTTTACTCTGAGGTTCTTTAATAATCACACTTTACTCTGAGGTTCTTTAATGATCAACACTTTACTCTGAGGTTCTTTAATAATCACACTTTACTCTGTGGTTCTTTAATAATCACACTTTACTCTGAGGTTCTTTAATAATCACACTTTACTCTGAGGTTCTTTAATAATTACACTTTGCTCTGAGGTTCTTTAATAATCACCCTTTACTCTGTGGGTCTTTAATAATCTCACATTTCTCTGTGGTTCTTTAATAATAACACTTTACTCTGTGGTTCTTTAATAATCACACTTTACTCTGAGGTTCTTTAATAATCACACATGACACTGAGGTTCTTTAATAATTACACTGTACTCTGTGGTACTTTAATAATCACACTTTACTCTGTGGTTCTTTAATAATCACACTTTACTCTGTGGTTCTTTAATAATCACACTTTACTCTGAGGTTCTTTAATAATCACACTTTACTCTGAGATTCTTTAATAATCACACATGACACTGAGGTTCTTTAATAATTACACTGTACTCTGTGGTACTTTAATAATCACACTTTACTCTGTGGTACTTTAATAATCACACTTTACTCTGTGGTTCTTTAATAATAACACTTTACTCTGTGGTTCTTTAATAATCACACTTTACTCTGAGATTCTTTAATAATCACACATGACACTGGGGTTCTTTAATAATTACACTGGACTCTGTGGTACTTTAATAATCACACTTTACTCTGTTGTTCTTTAATAATCACACTTTACTCTGTGGTTCTTTAATAATCCCACTTTACTCTGTGGTCCTTTAATAATCACACTTTACTCTGAGGTTCTTTAATAATCACACTTTACTCTGTGGTTCTTTAATAATCACACATTTCTCTGTGGTTCTTTAATAATCACACTTTACTCTGTGGTTCTTTAATAATCACACTTTACTCTGAGGTTCATTAATAATCACACTTTACTCTGTGGTTCTTTAATAATCACACTTTATTCTGAGGTTCTTTAATAATCACACTTTACTCTGAGGTTCTTTAATAATCACACATTTCTCTGTGGTTCTTTAATAATCACACTTTACTCTGTGGTTCGTTAATAATCACACATTTCTCTGTGGTTCTTTATTAATCACACTTTACTCTGTGGTTCTTTAATAATCACACATTTCTCTGTGGTTCTTTAATTATCACACTTTACTCTGAGGTTCTTTAATAATCACACTTTACTCTGAGGTTCTTTAATAATCACACATTTCTCTGTGGTTCTTTAATAATCACACTTTTCTTTGAGGTTCTTTAATAATCACACATTTCTCTGTGGTTCTTTAATAATCACACTTTACTCTGAGGTTCTTTAATAATCACACTTTACTCTGTGGTTCTTTAATAATCGCACTTTACTCTGTGGTTCTTTAATAATCACACATTTCTCTGTGGTTCTTTAATAATCACATTTTACTCTGAGGTTCTTTAATAATCACACTTTACTCTGAGGTTCTTTAATGATAAACACTTTACTCTGAGGTTCTTTAATAATCACACTTTACTCTGTGGTTCTTTAATAATCACACTTTACTCCGTGGTTCTTTAATAATCTCACATTTCTCTGTGGTTCTTTAATAATAACACTTTACTCTGTGGTTCTTTAATAATCACACTTTACTCTGAGGTTCTTTAATAATCACACATGACACTGAGGTTCTTTAATAATTACACTGTACTCTGTGGTACTTTAATAATCACACTTTACCCTGAGTTTCTTTAATAATCACACTTAACTCTGAGGTTCTTTAATAATCACACTTTACTCTGAGGTTCTTTAATAATCACACTTTACTCTGAGGTTCTTTAATAATCACACTTTACTCTGTGGTTCTTTAATAATCGCACATGACACTGGTTCTTTAATAATCACACTTTACTCTGAGGTTCTTTAATAATCACACTTTACTCTGAGGTTCTTTAATAATCACACTTTACTCTGTGGTTCTTTAATAATCACACATTTCTCTGTGGTTCTTTAATAATCACACTTTACTCTGAGGTTCTTTAATAATCACACTTTACTCTGTGGTTCTTTAATAATCACACTTTACTCTGAGGTTCTTTAATAATCACACTTTACTCTGAGGTTCTTTAATAATCAACACTTTACTCTGAGGTTCTTTAATAATCACACTTTACTCTGTGGTTCTTTAATAATCACACTTTACTCTGAGGTTCTTTAATAATCACGCTTTACTCTGAGGTTCTTTAATAATCACCCTTTACTCTCTGGGTCTTTAATAATCACACATTTCTCTGTGGTTCTTTAATAATAACACTTTACTCTGTGGTTCTTTAATAATCACACTTTACTCTGAGGTTCTTTAATAATCACACATGACACTGAGGTTCTTTAATAATTACACTGTACTCTGTGGTACTTTAATAATCACACTTTACTCTGTGGTTCTTTAATAATCACACTTTACTCTGTGGTTCTTTAATAATCACACTTTACTCTGTGGTTCTTTAATAATCACACTTTACTCTGAGGTTCTTTAATAATCACACTTTACTCTGTGGTTCTTTAATAATCACACATTTCTCTGTGGTTCTTTAATAATCACACTTTACTCTGTGGTTCTTTAATAATCACACTTTACTCTGAGGTTCTTTAATAATCACACTTTACTCTGTGGTTCTTTAATAATCACACTTTACTCTGAGGGTCCTTAATAATCGCACTTTACTCTGGGGTTCTTTAATAATCACTCATTTCTCTGTGGTTCTTTAATTATCACACTTTACTCTGAGGTTCTTTAATAATCACACTTTACTCTGAGGTTCTTTAATAATCACACATTTCTCTGTGGTTCTTTAATAATCACAGTTTTCTCTGAGGTTCTTTAATAATCACACATTTCTCTGTGGTTCTTTAATAATCACACTTTACTCTGAGGTTCTTTAATAATCACACTTTACTCTGTGGTTCTTTAATAATCGCACTTTACTCTGTGGTTCTTTAATAATCACACATTTCTCTGTGGTTCTTTAATAATCACACTTTACTCTGAGGTTCTTTAATAATCACACTTTACTCTGAGGTTCTTTAATGATCACACTTTACTCTGAGGTTCTTTAATAATCACACTTTACTCTGTGGTTCTTTAATAATCGCACTTTACTCTGTGGTTCTTTAATAATCACACATTTCTCTGTGGTTCTTTAATAATCACACTTTACTCTGAGGTTCTTTAATAATCACACTTTACTCTGAGGTTCTTTAATGATCACACTTTACTCTGAGGTTCTTTAATAATCACACTTTACTCTGTGGTTCTTTAATAATCTCACATTTCTGTATGGTTCTTTAATAATCACACTTTACTCTGAGGTTCTTTAATAATCACACTTTACTCTGTGGTTCTTTAATAATCACCCTTTACTCTGAGGTTCTTTAATAATCACACTTTACTCTGAGCTTCTTTAATAATCACACTTTACTCTGTGGTTCTTTAATAATCACACTTTACTCTGAGGTTCTTTAATAATCACACTTTACTCTGTGGTTCTTTAATAATCACACTTTACTCTGTGGTTCTTTAATAATCACACATTTCTCAGTGGTTCTTTAATAATCACTCTTTACTCTGAGGTTCTTTAATAATCACACTTTACTCTGAGGTTCTTTAATAATCACACTTTACTCTGTGGTTCTTTAATAATCACACTTTACCCTGAGGTTCTTTAATAATCACACTTTACTCTGATGTTCTTTAATAATCACACTTTGCTCTGAGGTTCTTTAATAATAACACTTTACTCTGTGGTTCTTTAATAATCACTCTTTACTCTGAGGTTCTTTAATAATCACACATGACACTGAGGTTCTTTAATAATAACACTGTACTCTGTGGTACTTTAATAATCACACTTTACCCTCAGTTTCTTTAATAATCACACTTAACTCTGAGGTTCTTTAATAATCACACTTTACTCTGTGGTTCTTTAATAATCACACATTTCTCAGTGGTTCTTTAATAATCACACTTTGCTCTGAGGTTCTTTAATAATCACACTTTACTCTGTGGTTCTTTAATAATCTCACATTACTCTGTGGTTCTTTAATAATCACACTTTACTCTGAGGTTCTTTAATAATCACACTTTACTCTGAGGTTCTTTAATAATCACACTTTACTCTGAGGTTCTTTAATAATCACACATGACACTGAGGTTCTTTAATAATTACACTGTACTCTGTGGTACTTTAATAATCACACTTTACCCTGAGTTTCTTTAATAATCACACTTAACTCTGAGGTTCTTTAATAATCACACTTTACTCTGTGGTTCTTTAATAATCACACATTTCTCAGTGGTTCTTTAATAATCACACTTTGCTCTGAGGTTCTTTGATAATCACACTTTACTCTGTGGTTCTTTAATAATCTCACATTACTCTGTGGTTCTTTAATAATCACACTTTACTCTGAGGTTCTTTAATAATCACACTTTACTCTGAGGTTCTTTAATAATCACACTTTACTCTGTGGTTCTTTAATAATCACACTTTACTCTGAGGTTCTTTAATAATCACACATTTCTCTATGGTTCTTTAATAATCACACTTTACTCTGAGGTTCTTTAATAATCACACATTTCTCTATGGTTCTTTAATAATCACACTTTACTCTGAGGTTCTTTAATAATCACACTTTACTCTGAGGTTCTTTAATGATCAACACTTTACTCTGAGGTTCTTTAATAATCACACTTTACTCTGTGGTTCTTTAATAATCACACTTTACTCTGAGGTTCTTTAATAATCACACTTTACTCTGAGGTTCTTTAATAATTACACTTTGCTCTGAGGTTCTTTAATAATCACCCTTTACTCTGTGGGTCTTTAATAATCTCACATTTCTCTGTGGTTCTTTAATAATAACACTTTACTCTGTGGTTCTTTAATAATCACACTTTACTCTGAGGTTCTTTAATAATCACACATGACACTGAGGTTCTTTAATAATTACACTGTACTCTGTGGTACTTTAATAATCACACTTTACTCTGTGGTTCTTTAATAATCACACTTTACTCTGTGGTTCTTTAATAATCACACTTTACTCTGAGGTTCTTTAATAATCACACTTTACTCTGAGATTCTTTAATAATCACACATGACACTGAGGTTCTTTAATAATTACACTGTACTCTGTGGTACTTTAATAATCACACTTTACTCTGTGGTACTTTAATAATCACACTTTACTCTGTGGTTCTTTAATAATAACACTTTACTCTGTGGTTCTTTAATAATCACACTTTACTCTGAGATTCTTTAATAATCACACATGACACTGGGGTTCTTTAATAATTACACTGGACTCTGTGGTACTTTAATAATCACACTTTACTCTGTTGTTCTTTAATAATCACACTTTACTCTGTGGTTCTTTAATAATCCCACTTTACTCTGTGGTCCTTTAATAATCACACTTTACTCTGAGGTTCTTTAATAATCACACTTTACTCTGTGGTTCTTTAATAATCACACATTTCTCTGTGGTTCTTTAATAATCACACTTTACTCTGTGGTTCTTTAATAATCACACTTTACTCTGAGGTTCATTAATAATCACACTTTACTCTGTGGTTCTTTAATAATCACACTTTATTCTGAGGTTCTTTAATAATCACACTTTACTCTGAGGTTCTTTAATAATCACACATTTCTCTGTGGTTCTTTAATAATCACACTTTACTCTGTGGTTCGTTAATAATCACACATTTCTCTGTGGTTCTTTATTAATCACACTTTACTCTGTGGTTCTTTAATAATCACACATTTCTCTGTGGTTCTTTAATTATCACACTTTACTCTGAGGTTCTTTAATAATCACACTTTACTCTGAGGTTCTTTAATAATCACACATTTCTCTGTGGTTCTTTAATAATCACACTTTTCTTTGAGGTTCTTTAATAATCACACATTTCTCTGTGGTTCTTTAATAATCACACTTTACTCTGAGGTTCTTTAATAATCACACTTTACTCTGTGGTTCTTTAATAATCGCACTTTACTCTGTGGTTCTTTAATAATCACACATTTCTCTGTGGTTCTTTAATAATCACATTTTACTCTGAGGTTCTTTAATAATCACACTTTACTCTGAGGTTCTTTAATGATAAACACTTTACTCTGACGTTCTTTAATAATCACACTTTACTCTGTGGTTCTTTAATAATCACACTTTACTCCGTGGTTCTTTAATAATCTCACATTTCTCTGTGGTTCTTTAATAATAACACTTTACTCTGTGGTTCTTTAATAATCACACTTTACTCTGAGGTTCTTTAATAATCACACATGACACTGAGGTTCTTTAATAATTACACTGTACTCTGTGGTACTTTAATAATCACACTTTACCCTGAGTTTCTTTAATAATCACACTTAACTCTGAGGTTCTTTAATAATCACACTTTACTCTGAGGTTCTTTAATAATCACACTTTACTCTGAGGTTCTTTAATAAGCACACTTTACTCTGTGGTTCTTTAATAATCGCACATGACACTGGTTCTTTAATAATCACACTTTACTCTGAGGTTCTTTAATAATCACACTTTACTCTGAGGTTCTTTAATAATCACACTTTACTCTGTGGTTCTTTAATAATCACACATTTCTCTGTGGTTCTTTATTAATCACACTTTACTCTGAGGTTCTTTAATAATCACACTTTACTCTGTGGTTCTTTAATAATCACACTTTTCTCTGAGGTTCTTTAATAATCACACTTTACTCTGAGGTTCTTTAATAATCAACACTTTACTCTGAGGTTCTTTAATAATCACACTTTACTCTGTGGTTCTTTAATAATCACACTTTACTCTGAGGTTCTTTAATAATCACGCTTTACTCTGAGGTTCTTTAATAATCACCCTTTACTCTCTGGGTCTTTAATAATCACACATTTCTCTGTGGTTCTTTAATAATAACACTTTACTCTGTGGTTCTTTAATAATCACACTTTACTCTGAGGTTCTTTAATAATCACACATGACACTGAGGTTCTTTAATAATTACACTGTACTCTGTGGTACTTTAATAATCACACTTTACTCTGTGGTTCTTTAATAATCACACTTTACTCTGAGGTTCTTTAATAATCACACTTTACTCTGTGGTTCTTTAATAATCACACTTTACTCTGAGGTTCTTTAATAATCACACTTTACTCTGTGGTTCTTTAATAATCACACATTTCTCTGTGGTTCTTTAATAATCACACTTTACTCTGTGGTTCTTTAATAATCACACTTTACTCTGAGGTTCTTTAATAATCACACTTTACTCTGTGGTTCTTTAATAATCACACTTTACTCAGAGGTTCCTTAATAATCGCACTTTACTCTGGGGTTCTTTAATAATCACTCATTTCTCTGTGGTTCTTTAATTATCACACTTTACTCTGAGGTTCTTTAATAATCACACTTTACTCTGAGGTTCTTTAATAATCACACATTTCTCTGTGGTTCTTTAATAATCACAGTTTTCTCTGAGGTTCTTTAATAATCACACATTTCTCTGTGGTTCTTTAATAATCACACTTTACTCTGAGGTTCTTTAATAATCACACTTTACTCTGTGGTTCTTTAATAATCGCACTTTACTCTGTGGTTCTTTAATAATCACACATTTCTCTGTGGTTCTTTAATAATCACACTTTACTCTGAGGTTCTTTAATAATCACACTTTACTCTGAGGTTCTTTAATGATCACACTTTACTCTGAGGTTCTTTAATAATCACACTTTACTCTGTGGTTTTTTAATAATCACACTTTACTCTCTGGTTCTTTAATAATCTCACATTTCTCTGTGGTTCTTTAATAATAACACTTTACTCTGTGGTTCTTTAATAATCACACTTTACTCTGAGGTTCTTTAATAATCACACATGACACTGAGGTTCTTTAATAATTACACTGTACTCTGTGGTACTTTAATAATCACACTTTACCCTGAGTTTCTTTAATAATCACACTTAACTCTGAGGTTCTTTAATAATCACACTTTACTCTGAGGTTCTTTAATAATCACACTTTACTCTGAGGTTCTTTAATAATCGCACATGACACTGAGGTTCTTTAATAATCACACTTTACTCTGAGGTTCTTTAATAATCACACTTTACTCTGAGGTTCTTTAATAATCACACTTTACTCTGTGGTTCTTTAATAATCACACATTTCTCTGTGGTTCTTTAATAATCACACTTTACTCTGAGGTTCTTTAATAATCACACTTTACTCTGTGGTTCTTTAATAATCACACTTTACTCTGAGGTCCTTTAATAATCACACTTTACTCTGAGGTTCTTTAATAATCAACACTTTACTCTGAGGTTCTTTAATAATCACACTATACTCTGTGGTTCTTTAATAATCACACTTTACTCTGAGGTTCTTTAATAATCACACTTTACTCTGAGGTTCTTTAATAATCACCCTTTACTCTCTGGGTCTTTAATAATCTCACATTTCTCTGTGGTTCTTTAATAATAACACTTTACTCTGTGGTTCTTTAATAATCACACTTTACTCTGAGGTTCTTTAATAATCACACATGACACTGAGGTTCTTTAATAATTACACTGTACTCTGTGGTACTTTAATAATCACACTTTACTCTGTGGTTCTTTAATAATCACACTTTACTCTGTGGTTCTTTAATAATCACACTTTACTCTGTGGTTCTTTAATAATCACACTTTACTCTGAGGTTCTTTAATAATCACACTTTACTCTGTGGTTCTTTAATAATAGCACTTTACTCTGTGGTTCTTTAATAATCACACTTTACTCTGAGGTTCTTTAATAATCACACATGACACTGAGGTTCTTTAATAATTACACTGTACTCTGTGGTACTTTAGTAATCACACTTTACTCTGTTGTTCTTTAATAATCACACTTTACTCTGTGGTTCTTTAATAATCACACTTTACTCTGTGGTTCTTTAATAATCACACTTTACTCTGAGCTTCTTTAATAATCACACTTTACTCTGTGGTTCTTTAATAATCACACATTTCTCTGTGGTTCTTTAATAATCACACTTTACTCTGTGGTTTTTTAATAATCACACTTTACTCTGAGGTTCTTTAATAATCACACTTTACTCTGTGGTTCTTTAATAATCACACTTTACTCTGAGGTTCCTTAATAATCACACTTTACTCTGGGGTTCTTTAATAATCACACTTTACTCTGAGGTTCTTTAATAATAACACTTTTCCTCTGAGGTTCTTTAATAATCACACTTTACTCTGAGGTTCTTTAATAATCACACTTTACTCTGTGGTTCTTTAATAATCTCACATTTCTGTATGGTTCTTTAATAATCACACTTTACTCTGAGGTTCATTAATAATCACACTTTACTCTGTGGTTCTTTAATAATCACACTTTATTCTGAGGTTCTTTAATAATCACACTTTACTCTGAGGTTCTTTAATAATCACACTTTACTCTGAGGTTCTTTAATAATCACACATTTCTCTGTGGTTCTTTAATAATCACACTTTACTCTGTGGTTCGTTAATAATCACACATTTCTCTGTGGTTCTTTAATTATCACACTTTACTCTGAGGTTCTTTAATAATCACACTGTACTCTGAGGTTGTTTAATAATCACACATTTCTCTGTGGTTCTTTAATAATCACACTTTTCTCTGAGGTTCTTTAATAATCACACATTTCTCTGTGGTTCTTTAATAATCACACTTTACTCTGAGGTTCTTTAATAATCACACTTTACTCTGTGGTTCTTTAATAATCGCACTTTACTCTGTCGTTCTTTAATAATCACACATTTCTCTGTGGTTCTTTAATAATCACACTTTACTCTGAGGTTCTTTAATAATCACACTTTACTCTGTGGTTCGTTAATAATCACACTTTACTCTGTGGTTCTTTAATAATCACACATTTCTCTGTGGTTCTTTAATAATCGCACTTTACTCTGTGGTTCTTTAATAATCACACATTTCTCTGTGGTTCTTTAATAATCGCACTTTACTCTGTGGTTCTTTAATAATCACACATTTCTCTGTGGTTCTTTAATAATCACACATGACACTGAGGTTCTTTAATAATTACACTGTACTCTGTGGTACTTTAATAATCACACTTTACTCTGTGGTTCTTTAATAATCACACTTTACTCTGTGGTTCTTTAATAATCACACTTTACTCTGTGGTTCTTTAATAATCACACTTTACTCTGAGGTTCTTTAATAATCACACTTTACTCTGTGGTTCTTTAATAATCACACCTTTCTCTGTGGTTCTTTAATAATCACACTTTACTCTGTGGTTCTTTAATAATCACACTTTACTCTGAGGTTCTTTAATAATCACACTTTACTCTGTGGTTCTTTAATAATCACACTTTACTCTGAGGTTCCTTAATAATCGCACTTTACTCTGGGGTTCTTTAATAATCACACATTTCTCTGTGGTTCTGTAATTATCACACTTCACTCTGAGGTTCTTTAATAATCACACTTTACTCTGAGGTTCTTTAATAATCACACATTTCTCTGTGGTTCTTTAATAATCACACTTTTCTCTGAGGTTCTTTAATAATCACACATTTCTCTGTGGTTCTTTAATAATCACACTTTACTCTGAGGTTCTTTAATAATCACACTTTACTCTGTGGTTCTTTAATAATCGCACTTTACTCTGTGGTTCTTTAATAATCACACATTTCTCTGTGGTTCTTTAATAATCACACTTTACTCTGTGGTTCTTTAATAATCACACATTTCTCTGTGGTTCTTTAATAATCACACTTTACTCTGTGGTTCTTTAATAATCACACTTTACTCTGAGGTTCTTTAATAATCACACTTTACTCTGTGGTTCTTTAATAATCACACTTTACTCAGAGGTTCCTTAATAATCGCACTTTACTCTGGGGTTCTTTAATAATCACTCATTTCTCTGTGGTTCTTTAATTATCACACTTTACTCTGAGGTTCTTTAATAATCACACTTTACTCTGAGGTTCTTTAATAATCACACATTTCTCTGTGGTTCTTTAATAATCACAGTTTTCTCTGAGGTTCTTTAATAATCACACATTTCTCTGTGGTTCTTTAATAATCACACTTTACTCTGAGGTTCTTTAATAATCACACTTTACTCTGTGGTTCTTTAATAATCGCACTTTACTCTGTGGTTCTTTAATAATCACACATTTCTCTGTGGTTCTTTAATAATCACACTTTACTCTGAGGTTCTTTAATAATCACACTTTACTCTGAGGTTCTTTAATGATCACACTTTACTCTGAGGTTCTTTAATAATCACACTTTACTCTGTGGTTTTTTAATAATCACACTTTACTCTGTGGTTCTTTAATAATCTCACATTTCTCTGTGGTTCTTTAATAATAACACTTTACTCTGTGGTTCTTTAATAATCACACTTTACTCTGAGGTTCTTTAATAATCACACATGACACTGAGGTTCTTTAATAATTACACTGTACTCTGTGGTACTTTAATAATCACACTTTACCCTGAGTTTCTTTAATAATCACACTTAACTCTGAGGTTCTTTAATAATCACACTTTACTCTGAGGTTCTTTAATAATCACACTTTACTCTGAGGTTCTTTAATAATCGCACATGACACTGAGGTTCTTTAATAATCACACTTTACTCTGAGGTTCTTTAATAATCACACTTTACTCTGAGGTTCTTTAATAATCACACTTTACTCTGTGGTTCTTTAATAATCACACATTTCTCTGTGGTTCTTTAATAATCACACTTTACTCTGAGGTTCTTTAATAATCACACTTTACTCTGTGGTTCTTTAATAATCACACTTTACTCTGAGGTCCTTTAATAATCACACTTTACTCTGAGGTTCTTTAATAATCAACACTTTACTCTGAGGTTCTTTAATAATCACACTTTACTCTGTGGTTCTTTAATAATCACACTTTACTCTGAGGTTCTTTAATAATCACACTTTACTCTGAGGTTCTTTAATAATCACCCTTTACTCTCTGGGTCTTTAATAATCTCACATTTCTCTGTGGTTCTTTAATAATAACACTTTACTCTGTGGTTCTTTAATAATCACACTTTACTCTGAGGTTCTTTAATAATCACACATGACACTGAGGTTCTTTAATAATTACACTGTACTCTGTGGTACTTTAGTAATCACACTTTACTCTGTTGTTCTTTAATAATCACACTTTACCCTGTGGTTCTTTAATAATCACACTTTACTCTGTGGTTCTTTAATAATCACACTTTACTCTGAGCTTCTTTAATAATCACACTTTACTCTGTGGTTCTTTAATAATCACACATTTTTCTGTGGTTCTTTAATAATCACACTTTACTCTGTGGTTTTTTAATAATCACACTATACTCTGAGGTTCTTTAATAATCACACTTTACTCTGTGGTTCTTTAATAATCACACTTTACTCTGAGGTTCCTTACTAATCACACTTTACTCTGGGGTTCTTTAATAATCACACTTTACTCTGAGGTTCTTTAATAATAACACTTTTCCTCTGAGGTTCTTTAATAATCACACTTTACTCTGAGGTTCTTTAATAATCACACTTTACTCTGTGGTTCTTTAATAATCTCACATTTCTGTATGGTTCTTTAATAATCACACTTTACTCTGAGGTTCATTAATAATCACACTTTACTCTGTGGTTCTTTAATAATCACACTTTATTCTGAGGTTCTTTAATAATCACACTTTACTCTGAGGTTCTTTAATAATCACACATTTCTCTGTGGTTCTTTAATAATCACACTTTACTCTGTGGTTCGTTAATAATCACACATTTCTCTGTGGTTCTTTAATTATCACACTTTACTCTGAGGTTCTTTAATAATCACACTGTACTCTGAGGTTGTTTAATAATCACACATTTCTCTGTGGTTCTTTAATAATCACACTTTTCTCTGAGGTTCTTTAATAATCACACATTTCTCTGTGGTTCTTTAATAATCACACTTTACTCTGAGGTTCTTTAATAATCACACTTTACTCTGTGGTTCTTTAATAATCGCACTTTACTCTGTCGTTCTTTAATAATCACACATTTCTCTGTGGTTCTTTAATAATCACACTTTACTCTGAGGTTCTTTAATAATCACACTTTACTCTGTGGTTCGTTAATAATCACACTTTACTCTGTGGTTCTTTAATAATCACACATTTCTCTGTGGTTCTTTAATAATCGCACTTTACTCTGTGGTTCTTTAATAATCACACATTTCTCTGTGGTTCTTTAATAATCGCACTTTACTCTGTGGTTCTTTAATAATCACACATTTCTCTGTGGTTCTTTAATAATCACACATGACACTGAGGTTCTTTAATAATTACACTGTACTCTGTGGTACTTTAATAATCACACTTTACTCTGTGGTTCTTTAATAATCACACTTAACTCTGTGGTTCTTTAATAATCACACTTTACTCTGTGGTTCTTTAATAATCACACTTTACTCTGAGGTTCTTTAATAATCACACTTTACTCTGTGGTTCTTTAATAATCACACCTTTCTCTGTGGTTCTTTAATAATCACACTTTACTCTGTGGTTCTTTAATAATCACACTTTACTCTGAGGTTCTTTAATAATCACACTTTACTCTGTGGTTCTTTAATAATCACACTTTACTCTGAGGTTCCTTAATAATCGCACTTTACTCTGGGGTTCTTTAATAATCACACATTTCTCTGTGGTTCTGTAATTATCACACTTCACTCTGAGGTTCTTTAATAATCACACTTTACTCTGAGGTTCTTTAATAATCACACATTTCTCTGTGGTTCTTTAATAATCACACTTTTCTCTGAGGTTCTTTAATAATCACACATTTCTCTGTGGTTCTTTAATAATCACACTTTACTCTGAGGTTCTTTAATAATCACACTTTACTCTGTGGTTCTTTAATAATCGCACTTTACTCTGTGGTTCTTTAATAATCACACATTTCTCTGTGGTTCTTTAATAATCACACTTTACTCTGTGGTTCTTTAATAATCACACATTTCTCTGTGGTTCTTTAATAATCACACTTTACTCTGTGGTTCTTTAATAATCACACTTTACTCTGAGGTTCTTTAATAATCACACTTTACTCTGTGGTTCTTTAATAATCACACTTTACTCAGAGGTTCCTTAATAATCGCACTTTACTCTGGGGTTCTTTAATAATCACTCATTTCTCTGTGGTTCTTTAATTATCACACTTTACTCTGAGGTTCTTTAATAATCACACTTTACTCTGAGGTTCTTTAATAATCACACATTTCTCTGTGGTTCTTTAATAATCACAGTTTTCTCTGAGGTTCTTTAATAATCACACATTTCTCTGTGGTTCTTTAATAATCACACTTTACTCTGAGGTTCTTTAATAATCACACTTTACTCTGTGGTTCTTTAATAATCGCACTTTACTCTGTGGTTCTTTAATAATCACACATTTCTCTGTGGTTCTTTAATAATCACACTTTACTCTGAGGTTCTTTAATAATCACACTTTACTCTGAGGTTCTTTAATGATCACACTTTACTCTGAGGTTCTTTAATAATCACACTTTACTCTGTGGTTTTTTAATAATCACACTTTACTCTGTGGTTCTTTAATAATCTCACAATTCTCTGTGGTTCTTTAATAATAACACTTTACTCTGTGGTTCTTTAATAATCACACTTTACTCTGAGGTTCTTTAATAATCACACATGACACTGAGGTTCTTTAATAATTACACTGTACTCTGTGGTACTTTAATAATCACACTTTACCCTGAGTTTCTTTAATAATCACACTTAACTCTGAGGTTCTTTAATAATCACACTTTACTCTGAGGTTCTTTAATAATCACACTTTACTCTGAGGTTCTTTAATAATCGCACATGACACTGAGGTTCTTTAATAATCACACTTTACTCTGAGGTTCTTTAATAATCACACTTTACTCTGAGGTTCTTTAATAATCACACTTTACTCTGTGGTTCTTTAATAATCACACATTTCTCTGTGGTTCTTTAATAATCACACTTTACTCTGAGGTTCTTTAATAATCACACTTTACTCTGTGGTTCTTTAATAATCACACTTTACTCTGAGGTCCTTTAATAATCACACTTTACTCTGAGGTTCTTTAATAATCAACACTTTACTCTGAGGTTCTTTAATAATCACACTTTACTCTGTGGTTCTTTAATAATCACACTTTACTCTGAGGTTCTTTAATAATCACACTTTACTCTGAGGTTCTTTAATAATCACCCTTTACTCTCTGGGTCTTTAATAATCTCACATTTCTCTGTGGTTCTTTAATAATAACACTTTACTCTGTGGTTCTTTAATAATCACACTTTACTCTGAGGTTCTTTAATAATCACACATGACACTGAGGTTCTTTAATAATTACACTGTACTCTGTGGTACTTTAATAATCACACTTTACTCTGTGGTTCTTTAATAATCACACTTTACTCTGTGGTTCTTTAATAATCACACTTTACTCTGTGGTTCTTTAATAATCACACTTTACTCTGAGGTTCTTTAATAATCACACTTTACTCTGTGGTTCTTTAATAATAGCACTTTACTCTGTGGTTCTTTAATAATCACACTTTACTCTGAGGTTCTTTAATAATCACACATGACACTGAGGTTCTTTAATAATTACACTGTACTCTGTGGTACTTTAGTAATCACACTTTACTTTGTTGTTCTTTAATAATCACACTTTACTCTGTGGTTCTTTAATAATCACACTTTACTCTGTGGTTCTTTAATAATCACACTTTACTCTGAGGTTCTTTAATAATCACACTTTACTCTGTGGTTCTTTAATAATCACACATTTCTCTGTGGTTCTTTAATAATCACACTTTACTCTGTGGTTTTTTAATAATCACACTTTACTCTGAGGTTCTTTAATAATCACACTTTACTCTGTGGTTCTTTAATAATCACACTTTACTCTGAGGTTCCTTAATAATCACACTTTACTCTGGGGTTCTTTAATAATCACACTTTACTCTGAGGTTCTTTAATAATAACACTTTTCCTCTGAGGTTCTTTAATAATCACACTTTACTCTGAGGTTCTTTAATAATCACACTTTACTCTGTGGTTCTTTAATAATCTCACATTTCTGTATGGTTCTTTAATAATCACACTTTACTCTGAGGTTCATTAATAATCACACTTTACTCTGTGGTTCTTTAATAATCACACTTTATTCTGAGGTTCTTTAATAATCACACTTTACTCTGAGGTTCTTTAATAATCACACTTTACTCTGAGGTTCTTTAATAATCACACATTTCTCTGTGGTTCTTTAATAATCACACTTTACTCTATGGTTCGTTAATAATCACACATTTCTCTGTGGTTCTTTAATTATCACACTTTACTCTGAGGTTCTTTAATAATCACACTGTACTCTGAGGTTGTTTAATAATCACACATTTCTCTGTGGTTCTTTAATAATCACACTTTTCTCTGAGGTTCTTTAATAATCACACATTTCTCTGTGGTTCTTTAATAATCACACTTTACTCTGAGGTTCTTTAATAATCACACTTTACTCTGTGGTTCTTTAATAATCGCACTTTACTCTGTCGTTCTTTAATAATCACACATTTCTCTGTGGTTCTTTAATAATCACACTTTACTCTGAGGTTCTTTAATAATCACACTTTACTCTGTGGTTCGTCAATAATCACACTTTACTCTGTGGTTCTTTAATAATCACACATTTCTCTGTGGTTCTTTAATAATCGCACTTTACTCTGTGGTTCTTTAATAATCACACATTTCTCTGTGGTTCTTTAATAATCGCACTTTACTCTGTGGTTCTTTAATAATCACACATTTCTCTGTGGTTCTTTAATAATCACACATGACACTGAGGTTCTTTAATAATTACACTGTACTCTGTGGTACTTTAATAATCACACTTTACTCTGTGGTTCTTTAATAATCACACTTTACTCTGTGGTTCTTTAATAATCACACTTTACTCTGTGGTTCTTTAATAATCACACTTTACTCTGAGGTTCTTTAATAATCACACTTTACTCTGTGGTTCTTTAATAATCACACCTTTATCTGTGGTTCTTTAATAATCACACTTTACTCTGTGGTTCTTTAATAATCACACTTTACTCTGAGGTTCTTTAATAATCACACTTTACTCTGTGGTTCTTTAATAATCACACTTTACTCTGAGGTTCCTTAATAATCGCACTTTACTCTGGGGTTCTTTAATAATCACACATTGTCTCTGTGGTTCTTTAATTATCACACTTCACTCTGAGGTTCTTTAATAATCACACTTTACTCTGAGGTTCTTTAATAATCACACATTTCTCTGTGGTTCTTTAATAATCACACTTTTCTCTGAGGTTCTTTAATAATCACACATTTCTCTGTGGTTCTTTAATAATCACACTTTACTCTGAGGTTCTTTAATAATCACACTTTACTCTGTGGTTCTTTAATAATCGCACTTTACTCTGTGGTTCTTTAATAATCACACATTTCTCTGTGGTTCTTTAATAATCACACTTTACTCTGAGGTTCTTTAATAATCACACTTTACTCTGAGGTTCTTTAATGATCACACTTTACTCTGAGGTTCTTTAATAATAACACTTTACTCTGTGGTTCTTTAATAATCACACTTTACTCTGAGGTTCTTTAATAATCACACATGACACTGTTGTTCTTTAATAATTACACTGTACTCTGTGGTACTTTAATAATCACACTTTACCCTGAGTTTCTTTAATAATCACACTTATCTCTGAGGTTCTTTAATAATCACACTTTACTCTGAGGTTCTTTAATAATCACACTTTACTCTGAGGTTCTTTAATAATCGCACATGACACTGAGGTTCTTTAATAATCACACTTTACTCTGAGGTTCTTTAATAATCACACTTTACTCTGAGGTTCTTTAATAATCACACTTTACTCTGTGGTTCTTTAATAATCACACATTTCTCTGTGGTTCTTTAATAATCACACTTTACTCTGAGGTTCTTTAATAATCACACTTTACTCTGTGGTTCTTTAATAATCACACTTTACTCTGAGGTTCTTTAATAATCACACTTTACTCTGAGGTTCTTTAATAATCAACACTTTACTCTGAGGTTCTTTAATAATCACACTTTACTCTGTGGTTCTTTAATAATCACACTTTACTCTGAGGTTCTTTAATAATCACACTTTACTCTGAGGTTCTTTAATAATCACCCTTTACTCTCTGGGTCTTTAATAATCTCACATTTCTCTGTGGTTCTTTAATAATAACACTTTACTCTGTGGTTCTTTAATAATCACACTTTACTCTGAGGTTCTTTAATAATCACACATGACACTGAGGTTCTTTAATAATTACACTGTACTCTGTGGTACTTTAATAATCACACTTTACTCTGTGGTTCTTTAATAATCACACTTTACTCTGTGGTTCTTTAATAATCACACTTTACTCTGTGGTTCTTTAATAATCACACTTTACTCTGAGGTTCTTTAATAATCACACTTTACTCTGTGGTTCTTTAATAATAGCACTTTACTCTGTGGTTCTTTAATAATCACACTTTACTCTGAGGTTCTTTAATAATCACACATGACACTGAGGTTCTTTAATAATTACACTGTACTCTGTGGTACTTTAATAATCACACTTTACTCTGTTGTTCTTTAATAATCACACTTTACTCTGTGGTTCTTTAATAATCACACATTTCTCTGTGGTTCTTTATAGTCACACTTTACTCTGTGGTTTTTTAATAATCACACTTTACTCTGAGGTTCTTTAATAATCACACTTTACTCTGTGGTTCTTTAATAATCACACTTTACTCTGAGGTTCCTTAATAATCACACTTTACTCTGGGGTTCTTTAATAATCACACTTTACTCTGAGGTTCTTTAATAATCACACTTTTCCTCTGAGGTTCTTTAATAATCACACTTTACTCTGAGGTTCTTTAATAATCACACTTTACTCTGTGGTTCTTTAATCATCTCACATTTCTGTATGGTTCTTTAATAATCACACTTTACTCTGAGGTTCATTAATAATCACACTTTACTCTGTGGTTCTTTAATAATCACACTTTACTCTGAGGTTCTTTAATAATCAAACATTTCTCTGTGGTTCTTTAATAATCACACTTTACTCTGTGGTTCGTTAATAATCACACATTTCTCTGTGGTTCTTTAATTATCACACTTTACTCTGAGGTTCTTTAATAATCACACTTTACTCTGAGGTTGTTTAATAATCACACATTTCTCTGTGGTTCTTTAATAATCACACTTTTCTCTGAGGTTCTTTAATAATCACACATTTCTCTGTGGTTCTTTAATAATCACATTTTACTCTGAGGTTCTTTAATAATCACACTTTACTCTGTGGTTCTTTAATAATCGCACTTTACTCTGTGGTTCTTTAATAATCACACATTTCTCTGTGGTTCTTTAATAATCACACTTTACTCTGAGGTTCTTTAATAATCACACTTTACTCTGTGGTTCGTTAATAATCACACTTTACTCTGTGGTTCTTTAATAATCACACTTTACTCTGTGGTTCTTTAATAATCACACATTTCTCAGTGGTTCTTTAATAATCACACATTTCTCTGTGGTTCTTTAATAATCACACATTTCTCTGTGGTTCTTTAATAATCACACTTTACTCTGAGATTCTTTAATAATCACACTTTACTCTGTGGTTCTTTAATAATCACACTTTACTCTGAGGTTCCTTAATAATCACACTTTACTCTGGAGTTCTTTAATAATCACACTTTACTCTGAGGTTCTTTAATAATCACACTTTTCCTCTGAGGTTCTTTAATAATCACACTTTACTCTGAGGTTCTTTAATAATCACACTTTACTCTGAGGTTCTTTAATAATCACACCTTACTCTGAGATTCTTTAATAATCACACTTTACTCTGAGGTTCTTTAATAATCACACTTTACTCTGTGGTTCTTTAATAATCACACTTTACTCTGAGGTTCTTTAATAATCACACTTTACTCTGAGGTTCTTTAATAATCACACTTTACTCTGTGGTTCTTTAATAATCTCACATTTCTCTGTGGTTCTTTAATAATAACACTTTACTCTGTGGTTCTTTAATAATCACACTTTACTCTGAGGTTCTTTAATAATCACACATGACACTGAGGTTCTTTAATAATTACACTGTACTCTGTGGTACTTTAATAATCACACTTTACCCTGAGTTTCTTTAATAATCACACTTAACTCTGAGGTTCGTTAATAATCACACTTTACTCTGAGGTTCTTTAATAATCACACTTTACTCTGAGGTTCTTTAATAATCACACTTTACTCTGTGGTTCTTTAATAATCGCACATGACACTGGTTCTTTAATAATCACACTTTACTCTGAGGTTCTTTAATAATCACACTTTACTCTGTGGTTCTTTAATAATCACACTTTACTCTGTGGTTCTTTAATAATCACACATTTCTCTGTGGTTCTTTAATAATCACACTTTACTCTGAGGTTCTTTAATAATCACACTTTACTCTGTGGTTCTTTAATAATCACACTTTACTCTGAGGTTCTTTAATAATCACACTTTACTCTGAGGTTCTTTAATAATCAACACTTTACTCTGAGGTTCTTTAATAATCACACTTTACTCTGTGGTTCTTTAATAATCACACTTTACTCTGAGGTTCTTTAATAATCACACTTTACTCTGAGGTTCTTTATTAATCACACTTTGCTCTGAGGTTCTTTAATAATCACCCTTTACTCTGTGGGTCTTTAATAATCTCACATTTCTCTGTGGTTCTTTAATAATAACACTTTACTCTGTGGTTCTTTAATAATCACACTTTACTCTGAGGTTCTTTAATAATCACACATGACACTGAGGTTCTTTAATAATTACACTGTACTCTGTGGTACTTTAATAATCACACTTTACTCTGTGGTTCTTTAATAATCACACTTTACTCTGTGGTTCTTTAATAATCACACTTTACTCTGAGGTTCTTTAATAATCACACTTTACTCTGAGGTTCTTTAATAATCACACTTTACTCTATGGTTCTTTAATAATCACACATTTCTCTGTGGTTCTTTAATAATCACACTTAACTCTGAGGTTCTTTAATAATCACACTTTACTCTGTGGTTCTTTAATAATCACACATTTCTCTGTGGTTCTTTAATAATCACACTTAACTCTGAGGTTCTTTAATAATCACACTTTACTCTGAGGTTCTTTAATAATCACACTTTACTCTGTGGTTCTTTAATAATCACACATTTCTCTGTGGTTCTTTAATAAACACACTTTACTCTGTGGTTCTTTAATAATCACACTTTACTCTGTGGTTCTTTAATAATCACACTTTACTCTGTGGTTCTTTAATAATCACACTTTACTCTGAGGTTCTTTAATAATCACACATTACTCTGTGGTTCTTTAATAATCACACTTTACTCTGAGGTTCCTTAATAATCACACTTTACTCTGGGGTTCTTTAATAATCACACTTTACTCTGAGGTTTTTTAATAATCACACTTTTCCTCTGAGGTTCTTTAATAATCACACTTTACTCTGAGGTTCTTTAATAATCACACTTTACTCTGAGGTTCTTTAATAATCTCACATTTCTGTATGGTTCTTTAATAATCACACATTTCTCTGTGGTTCTTTAATAATCACACTTTACTCTGTGGTTCGTTAATAATCACACATTTCTCTGTGGTTCTTTATTAATCACACTTTACTCTGTGGTTCTTTAATAATCACACATTTCTCTGAGGTTCTTTAATAATCACACTTTACTCTGAGGTTCTTTAATAATCACACTTTACTCTGAGGTTCTTTAATAATCGCACTTTACTCTGTGGTTCTTTAATAATCACACATTTCTCTGTGGTTCTTTAATAATCACACTTTACTCTGAGGTTCTTTAATAATTACACTTTACTCTGTGGTTCTTTAATAATCACACTTTACTCTGAGGTTCTTTAATAATCACACTTTACTCTGTGGTTCTTTAATAATCACACTTTACTCTGTGGTTCTTTAATAATCACACATTTCTCAGTGGTTCTTTAATAATCACACTTTACTCTGAGGTTCTATAATAATCACACTTTACTCTGAGGTTCTTTAATAATCACACTTTACTCTGAGGTTCTTTAATAATCACACTTTTCTCTGAGGTTCTTTAATAATCACACTTTTCTCTGTGGTTCTTTAATTATCACACTTTTCTCTGTGGTTCTTTAATAATCACACATTTCTCTGTGGTTCTTTAATAATCACACTTTTCTCTGTGGTTCTTTAATAATCACACTTTGCTTTGAGGTTCTTTAATAATCACAAATTTCTCTGTGGTTCTTTAATAATCACACTTTACTCTGAGGTTCTTTAATAATCACACTTTACTCTGAGGTTCTTTAATAATCACAGTTTTTTCTGAGGTTCTTTAATAATAACACTTTACTCTGAGGTTCTTTAATAATCACACTTTTCTCTGATGTTCTTTAATAATCATACTTTTCTCTGAGGTTCTTTAATAATCACACTTTTCTCTGAGGTTCTTTAATAATCACACTTTTCTCTGTGGTTCTTTAATAATCACAATTTACTCTGAGGTTATTTAATAATCACACTTTTCTCTGAGGTTCTTTAATAATCACAGTTTTTTCTGAGGTTCTTTAATAATAACACTTTACTCTGAGGTTCTTTAATAATCACACTTTTCTCTGAGGTTCTTTAATAATCATACTTTTCTCAGTGGTTCTTTAATAATCACACTTTTCCTCTGAGGTTCTTTAATAATCACACTTTACTCTGAGGTTCTTTAATAATCACACTTTACTCTGAGGTTCTTTAATAATCTCACATTTCTGTATGGTTCTTTAATAATCACACATTTCTCTGTGGTTCTTTAATAATCACACTTTACTCTGTGGTTCGTTAATAATCACACATTTCTCTGTGGTTCTTTATTAATCACACTTTACTCTGTGGTTCTTTAATAATCACACATTTCTCTGAGGTTCTTTAATAATCACACTTTACTCTGAGGTTCTTTAATAATCACACTTTACTCTGAGGTTCTTTAATAATCGCACTTTACTCTGTGGTTCTTTAATAATCACACATTTCTCTGTGGTTCTTTAATAATCACACTTTACTCTGAGGTTCTTTAATAATTACACTTTACTCTGTGGTTCTTTAATAATCACACTTTACTCTGAGGTTCTTTAATAATCACACTTTACTCTGTGGTTCTTTAATAATCACACTTTACTCTGTGGTTCTTTAATAATCACACATTTCTCAGTGGTTCTTTAATAATCACACTTTACTCTGAGGTTCTATAATAATCACACTTTACTCTGAGGTTCTTTAATAATCACACTTTACTCTGAGGTTCTTTAATAATCACACTTTTCTCTGAGGTTCTTTAATAATCACACTTTTCTCTGTGGTTCTTTAATTATCACACTTTTCTCTGTGGTTCTTTAATAATCACACATTTCTCTGTGGTTCTTTAATAATCACACTTTTCTCTGTGGTTCTTTAATAATCACACTTTGCTTTGAGGTTCTTTAATAATCACAAATCTCTCTGTGGTTCTTTAATAATCACACTTTACTCTGAGGTTCTTTAATAATCACACTTTACTCTGAGGTTCTTTAATAATCACAGTTTTTTCTGAGGTTCTTTAATAATAACACTTTACTCTGAGGCTCTTTAATAATCACACTTTTCTCTGAGGTTCTTTAATAATCATACTTTTCTCTGAGGTTCTTTAATAATCACACTTTTCTCTGAGGTTCTTTAATAATCACACTTTTCTCTGTGGTTCTTTAATAATCACAATTTACTCTGAGGTTATTTAATAATCACACTTTACTCTGAGGTTCTTTAATAATCACACTTTACTCTGAGGTTCTTTAATAATCACACTTTACTCTGAGGTTCTTTAATAATCACACTTTTCTCTGAGGTTCTTTAATAATCACACTTTTCTCTGTGGTTCTTTAATTATCACACTTTTCTCTGTGGTTCTTTAATAATCACACATTTCTCTGTGGTTCTTTAATAATCACACTTTTCTCTGTGGTTCTTTAATAATCACACTTTGCTTTGAGGTTCTTTAATAATCACAAATTTCTCTGTGGTTCTTTAATAATCACACTTTACTCTGAGGTTCTTTAATAATCACACTTTACTCTGAGATTCTTTAATAATCACAGTTTTTTCTGAGGTTCTTTAATAATAACACTTTACTCTGAGGTTCTTTAATAATCACACTTTTCTCTGAGGTTCTTTAATAATCATACTTTTCTCTGAGGTTCTTTAATAATCACACTTTTCTCTGTGGTTCTTTAATAATCACAATTTACTCTGAGGTTATTTAATAATCACACTTTACTCTGAGGTTCTTTAATAATCACACTGTACTCTGTGGTTCTTTAATAATCACACTTTACTCTTTGGTTCTTTAATAATCACACTTTTCTCTGAGGTTCTTTAATAATCACACTTTACTCTGTGGTTCTTTAATAATCACACATGACACTGAGGTTCTTTAATAATTACACTTTTCTCTGAGGTTCTTTAATAATCACACTTTACTCTGTGGTTCTTTAATAATCACACTTTTCTCTGTGGTTCTTTAATAATCATACATTTCTCTGTGGTTCTTTAATAATCACACTTTACTCTGTGGTTCTTTAATAATCACACATGACACTGAGGTTCTTTAATAATTACACTGTACTCTGTGGTACTTTAATAATCACACTTTACTCTGTGGTTCTTTAATAATCACACTTTACTCTGTGGTTCTTTAATAATCACACTTTACTCTGAGGTTCTTTAATAATCACACTTTACTCTGAGGTTCTTTAATAATCACACTTTACTCTATGGTTCTTTAATAATCACACATTTCTCTGTGGTTCTTTAATAATCACACTTAACTCTGAGGTTCTTTAATAATCACACTTTACTCTGTGGTTCTTTAATAATCACACATTTCTCTGTGGTTCTTTAATAATCACACTTAACTCTGAGGTTCTTTAATAATCACACTTTACTCTGAGGTTCTTTAATAATCACACTTTACTCTGTCGTTCTTTAATAATCACACATTTCTCTGTGGTTCTTTAATAATCACACTTTACTCTGTGCTTCTTTAATAATCACACTTTACTCTGTGGTTCTTTAATAATCACACTTTACTCTGTGGTTCTTTAATAATCACACTTTACTCTGAGGTTCTTTAATAATCACACATTACTCTGTGGTTCTTTAATAATCACACTTTACTCTGAGGTTCCTTAATAATCACACTTTACTCTGGGGTTCTTTAATAATCACACTTTACTCTGAGGTTCTTTAATAATCACACTTTTCCTCTGAGGTTCTTTAATAATCACACTTTACTCTGAGGTTCTTTAATAATCACACTTTACTCTGAGGTTCTTTAATAATCTCACATTTCTGTATGGTTCTTTAATAATCACACATTTCTCTGTGGTTCTTTAATAATCACACTTTACTCTGTGGTTCGTTAATAATCACACATTTCTCTGTGGTTCTTTATTAATCACACTTTACTCTGTGGTTCTTTAATAATCACACATTTCTCTGAGGTTCTTTAATAATCACACTTTACTCTGAGGTTCTTTAATAATCACACTTTACTCTGAGGTTCTTTAATAATCGCACTTTACTCTGTGGTTCTTTAATAATCACACATTTCTCTGTGGTTCTTTAATAATCACACTTTACTCTGAGGTTCTTTAATAATTACACTTTACTCTGTGGTTCTTT
This sequence comes from Eledone cirrhosa, assembly GCA_964016885.1. Classification (NCBI taxonomy): domain Eukaryota; kingdom Metazoa; phylum Mollusca; class Cephalopoda; order Octopoda; family Eledonidae; genus Eledone; species Eledone cirrhosa. The sequence continues at coordinate 15,523,025 of OZ024742.1, read as the reverse complement.
AATAATCACACTTTACTCTGAGGTTCTTTAATAATCACACTTTACTCTGTGGTTCTTTAATAATCACACTTTACTCTGTGGTTCTTTAATAATCACACATTTCTCAGTGGTTCTTTAATAATCACACTTTACTCTGAGGTTCTATAATAATCACACTTTACTCTGAGGTTCTTTAATAATCACACTTTACTCTGAGGTTCTTTAATAATCACACTTTTCTCTGAGGTTCTTTAATAATCACACTTTTCTCTGTGGTTCTTTAATTATCACACTTTTCTCTGTGGTTCTTTAATAATCACACATTTCTCTGTGGTTCTTTAATAATCACACTTTTCTCTGTGGTTCTTTAATAATCACACTTTGCTTTGAGGTTCTTTAATAATCACAAATTTCTCTGTGGTTCTTTAATAATCACACTTTACTCTGAGGTTCTTTAATAATCACACTTTACTCTGAGGTTCTTTAATAATCACAGTTTTTTCTGAGGTTCTTTAATAATAACACTTTACTCTGAGGTTCTTTAATAATCACACTTTTCTCTGAGGTTCTTTAATAATCATACTTTTCTCTGAGGTTCTTTAATAATCACACTTTTCTCTGAGGTTCTTTAATAATCACACTTTTCTCTGTGGTTCTTTAATAATCACAATTTACTCTGAGGTTATTTAATAATCACACTTTACTCTGAGGTTCTTTAATAATCACACTCTACTCTGTGGTTCTTTAATAATCACACTTTACTCTTTGGTTCTTTAATAATCACACTTTTCTCTGAGGTTCTTTAATAATCACACTTTACTCTGTGGTTCTTTAATAATCACACATGACACTGAGGTTCTTTAATAATTACACTTTTCTCTGAGGTTCTTTAATAATCACACTTTACTCTGTGGTTCTTTAATAATCACACTTTTCTCTGTGCTTCTTTAATAATCACACATTTCTCTGTGGTTCTTTAATAATCACACTTTACTCTGTGGTTCTTTAATAATCACACATGACACTGAGGTTCTTTAATAATCACACTTTTCTCTGAGGTTCTTTAATAATCACACTTTACTCTGTGGTTCTTTTATAATCACACTTTACTCTGTGGTTCTTTAATAATCACACTTTACTCTGAGGTTCTTTAATAATCACACTTTACTCTGAGGTTCTTTAATAATCACACTTTACACAGTGGTTCTTTAAAAATCTCACATTTCTGTATGGTTCTTTAATAATCACACTTTACTCTGTGGTTCTTTAATAATCTCACATTTCTGTATGGTTCTTTAATAATCACACTTTACTCTGAGGTTCTTTAATAATCACACTTTACTCTGTGGTTCTTTAATAATTACACTTTACTCTGAGGTTCTTTAATAATGACACTTTACTCTGTGGTTCTGTAATAATGACACTTTACTCTGTGGTTCTTTAATAATCACACTTTTCTCTGTGGTTCTTTAATAATCACACTTGGCTCTGAGGTTCTTTAATAATCACACTTTACTCTGAGGTTCTTTAATAATCACACTTTACTCTGAGGTTCTTTAATAATCAACACTTTACTCTGAGGTTCTTTAATAATCACACTTTACTCTGTGGTTCTTTAATAATTACACTTTACTCTGAGGTTCTTTAATAATCACACTTTACTCTGAGGTTCTTTAATAATCACACTTTACTCTGAGGTTCTTTAATAATCACACATGACACTGAGGCTCTTTAATAATTACACTGTACTCTGTGGTACTTTAATAATCACACTTTACTCTGTGGTTCTTTAATAATCACACATTTCTCAGTGGTTCTTTAATAATCACACTTTACTCTGAGGTTCTTTTATAATCATACTTTACTCTGTGGTTCTTTAATAATCACACTTTACTCTGTGGTTCTTTAATAATCACACTTTACTCTGTGGTTCTTTAATAATCACACATTTCTCTGTGGTTCTTTAATAATCACACTTTACTCTGTGGTTCTTTAATAATCACACTTTACTCTGAGGTTCTTTAATAATCACACTTTACTCTGAGGTTCTTTAATAATCACACTTTACTCTGAGGTTCTTTTATAATCACACTTTACTCTGTGGTTCTTTAATAATCACACTTTACTCTGTGGTTCTTTAATAATCACACTTTACTCTGTGGTTCTTTAATAATCACACATTTCTCTGTGGTTCTTTAATAATCACACTTTACTCTGTGGTTCTTTAATAATCACACTTTACTCTGAGGTTCTTTAATAATCACACTTTACTCTGTGGTTCTTTAATAATCACACTTTACTCTGAGGTTCTTTAATAATCACACTTTACTCTGTGGTTCTTTAATAATAACACTTTACTCTGTGGTTCTTTAATAATCACACTTTACTCTGTGGTTCTTTAATAATCGCACATGACACTGGTTCTTTAATAATCACACTTTACTCTGAGGTTCTTTAATAATCACACTTTACTCTGAGGTTCTTTAATAATCACACTTTACTCTGTGGTTCTTTAATAATCGCACATGACACTGGTTCTTTAACAATCACACTTTACTCTGAGATTCTTTAATAATCACACTTTACTCTGAGGTTCTTTAATAATCACACTTTACTCTGAGGTTCTTTAATAATCACACTTTACTCTGTGGTTCTTTAATAATCACACTTTACTCTGTGGTTCTTTAATAATCACACTTTACTCTGAGGTTCTTTAATAATCACACTTTACTCTGTGGTTCTTTAATAATCACACTTTACTCTGTGGTTCTTTAATAATCACACTTTACTCTGTGGTTCTTTAATAATCACACTTTACTCTGTGGTTCTTTAATAATAACACTTTACTCTGAGGTTCTTTAATAATCACACTTTACTCTGTGGTTCTTTAATAATCGCACATGACACTGGTTCTTTAACAATCACACTTTACTCTGAGATTCTTTAATAATCACACTTTACTCTGAGGTTCTTTAATAATCACACTTTACTCTGAGGTTCTTTAATAATCACACTTTACTCTGTGGTTCTTTAATAATCACACATGACACTGAGGTTCTTTAATAATCACACATTTCTCTGTGGTTCTTTAATAATCACACTTCACTCTGTGGTTCTTTAATGCCTCCCCTCTGCAGGTAAAGTTGATTATTTCGAGAAACGGAAATTGGATGATGAAAATAGATTAGTTTAGTCACAATAGTACCGGGATTTTGTATATTAATGCGTGTGTGTGTGCGTGTTTGTGAGAGAGAGAGAGAGAGAGAGAGAGAGAGAGACAGAGAGAGAGAGAGAGAGAGAGAGTCTTTTGTGTGTGTGTTTGTGTATGTGTGAGGGAGTCTTTGTGTGAGTGTGTATGTGTGTATGTGAGTGTGTGTGCGAGTGTGTGTGTATATATGTGTGCGTGTGAGAGTGTCTGTGTGTGTGTGTGTGTGTTTTTATTTTTTTTCTGTTGTGTTTGTTGTTTTGTTTCTATTGTTTTTGTGATGTCTTTAGTTTATTTTTTATTTGGTTTTATTGAAACTCGAAACCAGTGGAAAATAGCGTCAGTATCTCTCTCTCTCTCTCTCTCTCTCTCTCTCTCTCTCTCTCTCTCTCTCTCTCTCCCTCACACTCTCTCTCTCCATCTCTCCATCCCTCTCTCTCAATCTCTCTCTCTCTCTCTTACAACAAAAATATAATTTAAAACGCTGTAATAAATCTTCTTCCAAAATAAAAAGTAACATGTTGATAAAAGATGTTGAGGGTAAAGGTGAGATATGTTCTGAAACAAGATGCTACGTCACGCCTAACACACAATTTGACATCAAAAACATATTCTCACTCTATATCGAATGGTTCGATGATTCAAGTTTATCTGTTTTTGCCATGGACTTTGTTTTCAATATCAAAGGAACTATTTATAAACGGAAATAGAAATACGACTGAAGAAGAAGCAAGAATCCAACGAAAGGTGGATGGAATGATATGACCAAACCATTTTATGTTGAAAGTATTGCTGGAGAAGCTGCGTGTGTGTTTGTATTTAAAATACTGGATCAAAATAATTGTCAAGATTTGCTCCCTTCCGAACCCTCTCTGGGATCTTGAGATACCTATTCTTTGTACATCCATTCCACGCCTCCCAGGACAGGTCGCAGGCCCATCACCTATTTTTGTGGCATGAAATGGAGACTGCAATATATTTTTGGAACAGGCCTCGATACTACGGACATGGGGTTAGAATGCCTCAGGAAAGAACCTCTGGACAGATCTGTAGCTCTGAGATCAGAGAGTCACTCTAGGTAGAGCCTCTACTTCTCCAAATTGAGAGATCACAGCTCCGATACTACGGGTTAGAATGCCTCAGGAAAGAATCGCTGGATAGATTTTTCGAGCAAAACCAGCCGGCAGGAGACCCAGGGGTAGACGCTGAGCAAGATGGTTGGATAACATCCATGAGCTTGGGTGGTCTCACTTAGGGATCTACCTTATTAATTTTTCAGATTTTTTTCCACGCGCACACACCACCCAGCGGCCCTGGCTAACAGAATAGAGAAGGCGTTTCCCAGGAGGAGGAGGAGGGAGATGCATTGGAAGAGCCATTCCAACTCGCGAGGTTCACACTTGTGAGTAGGAGTGGCGACCTCTGGTGTCTATGGCCCTAGGACCACCTCCCTACTCACTACCATCAGCACCCCATAACAGTGGCAACCTCTGGTGTCCTTGGCCCTAGGGCCACCTCCCTACTCACTACCATCGGCGCTCCATAGCAGTGGCGACCTCTGGTGTCCTTGACCCTAGGGCTACCTCCCTACTTACCACAATCGGCACCCCGTAGCTGTGGCGACCTCTGGTGTCCTTGACCCTAGGGCTACCTCCCTACTTACCACAATCGGCACCCCGTAGCAGTGGAGAGCTCTGGTGTCCTTGGCCCTAGGACCACCTCCCTACTTACCACCATCGGCTTCTGGTGTCCTTTGCCCTAGGACCACCTTCCTACTCACCACCATCGACCCCCCCCCCCCCCATAGTAGAGGAGACTTCTGGTGTCCTTGGCCCTAGGGCCACCTCCCTACTCACCATATTAGGTATTTGGTTTCATTTAATTATTCTGATGTTTTATTTAGGTTAAATTGCAGTTGTTGTTGTTTTGTTGATTGGGAGGGGGGGGGGGGGGGGGGCTTTGTGTTTTGGTATTTTTTTCGTTTCGTTTTTTCTTGTTGTTGTTGTTGGTGGTGGTGGTGGTGGTGGTGGTGTTGATGATGTTGTTGTTGTTGTTGGTGGTGGTGTTGTTCTTCTTTCTACAAAGATTTATTACTTGCTGTGAAAGATGATACATCACAAAATATATCAATACAAAAACAAACAAGAACTAAGTCAACGACAGATGCTAGAAATAGCAACAAATTTTCCCTCCAATCACACACACTAATGTTGTTTACAAAGATGTATCGATTGTTGTGAAAGATAATCCATCATAAACAGCAGTTGGAGTCCCATTAGATTTTTACACTCTGAAATGTTAATCCCCCCCCCCCATCCTTCCAGTTGAATGTCACTTTCTGTCTCTTGTTGGAGCTGGTTACTGTTGTAATTTAGTACAAGTGACTCTTTGATTGATAACATACTCGTCTACACACACACACATACACACATACACACTGACACATACACACACACACATACATACATACACACAGACACTGACACATACACACACATACACACATATACACTGACACATACACACATACACACAGACACTGACACATACACACACACATACACACATATACACTGACACATACACACATACACACTGAGACAGGCACACACACATACACACATATACACTGACACATACACACATACACACTGAGACAGGCACATACACACACACATACACACCAACACACTGACATAGCCACACACACACATACACAGGCACACACACACACATACACACTAACACACTAACACAGGCACAGAGATACACAAACACACATAGACACTAACACAGACGCACGCACACACACATACACACACATGTAAATGTACATGTACACAAAAATACCCACACACACATATATATATATATATATATTTATATAGTTAGTTGCCATTCTAATAAATAGGTTTGAGTCACCTGCTTCACAGGCTTTTATACAATAGCTTCTCGCAGATATCATTATCTATGTATATATATATATATATATATATATATATATATATATATATACACACAAAATTAAGATAAATTAAATGAATTTAATCTAAATCAAAATTGTGGGTGTCATGTCATAACGGCAAGCGCCATATCGCCTGGAAATAAGCTCAAAGATAAATCCGAGCATTTTATAATAACTAGAAATTGATTAACATATAAATATACATGAATAATCACAGGAGATAATTTTTACACGCGTGTAACCACGCATAGCTAGTTTGGGTAATAATTAAATTTATACCTTTAAGTATCATACTTAAAGGTATAAATTTAATTATTACCCAAACTAGCTATGCGTGGTTACACGCGTGTAAAAATTATCTCCTGTGATTATTCATGTATATTTATATGTTAATCAATTTCTAGTTATTATTATATATATATATATATATATATATATATATATATATATATATAACAAAGGAATTGTGGTAAGGAACCAGGCGGACCATAACGCACCAGAGCACTCAATAATTAGAGTAGTAGAGTGAGAAATAGGAAAAAGTATAACCCCGACGGCAGAGCTCAAGCCGTTTCGACGGCTATTTCTGGACTCTTTGATTGAGTCCAGAAATAGCCGTCGAAACGGATTGAGCTCTGCCTTCGGGGTCATACTTTTTCCTATATATATATATATATATATATATACATATTTAATTAGATGATTCTATTGATTGATTAATTCTTTATGTTTGTTTGATAACTTCTGGTTGAGTGCTTTATTCGGTTTGTCTAAAGGGATTCATTCCTTTATCTCAAATTAGAATTCACCGCCTAAGTGGGGGTTACCTCCCTTGGAGTAAACCACGTGTCTGTGGCGACATTTAAAGCTACAACATACCCGCTCAGGCTAAAAACGAAAGACTTGCTGAAGAAGTAAATCCTATGTTCTGTCGTCAAAAACCATTATAGTGCAGATTCCTGCAATAGGAATTTGTCGATCTTGGATTTGCAGAAACTTAGCTCTGATGTTGGATGCTATATGTGATGTATATTGTTGATATACGATGTAAGTTATATATTTTGCACTCAGCCTCACTGCTATGTCCGGGTCAGTATAAAATCTTTTCCTGGGTCCTGTATTTTCGCTGCTCTAGTGATGCGGCTGGACTGCCGACCGCTATATCTGATTTGCTAAGCTGTCTGAACGTAATATTATTACTCTGGGGTCTTTCCTCATCTGAGTGCTCAAGCTACAGACCGATTATGCATATACGCTAGCTTGGCCGTGTTCTAAAGCTTCGTCAATGCTGTACTAAAATGTTTATATATACATAGATAGGAAGAGAGTCAGAAACCCGACGGCTGAGCTGCGGCCGTTTCGACAGCTAGTTCTGAACTGTCTCAATCTTTTCACAAACAAGTCGATTTTCTGCGTGACCATCCGTAGGTAAAGTTTTCTCGGTGGAACTGGAATGTTCTTGGTGCAAAAGTACGTTTTCGCATGGTAGGTAGTTCAAGTAAGAAACTGGAGCTTGGTAGAAATGTCGGGATATGGCTGTGGTATGGGTCGAAAAGTGCTCCACTACGTTCAAAACTAGGTGTCGAAACGGCCGGAGCTCAGCTGTCGGGGTCCTGACTCTTTTCCTATTACCCACTCTACTACCCAAAGTATCGAGTACTCTGGTACGTTATGGTCCACCTGGTTCCTTACCACACTTCCTTTGTTACATATATATATATATATGGAGGAGGTTATAGTTCACTTGAAGCATTGTGTAATGAGGTATAAACGTTTGAATATGTGTAATAAGGCCCAAACAATGCAGGTATGGACATAGAAAAAAGGAATGCAATAGTAAAAGATATTGATGAGAATTCGTCGTCTTTCACCTTGAATTTATTTAAATGTCCTTAATTTTCGAGATAATATCTCTTCTTCGGAGGGAAGTAAAGGTCTCAAACCAGCGTCTTAAATCTCTAGCCAAGCCATGCTGACCGGAAATAGTATAGAGTATCTGTTCTAACTCTAATATCAAAGAATTAAAATTAGGTGGATAAAGAGTAGTCTCCCTTTAAGAGGGGTTTGTTTAGGGGTTTTTTTTAATTTTATATACGTGCCTGTATATGTGTGTGGGAGAATGCATGAAGGTGTAGGTATGTGGGTGTGTGTGTGTGTGAGTGTGGGAAGATAGGTCTAATCGTAAAAGTGGGGGGTAGGTGTTATCTGGTGTTAGAACTGGTTTTGTGTGTGTATGTGTGAGAGAGAATAAGTGGAGGTGTAAGCGTGTGTGTGTGCGCGTGCGTGTGTGTGGGGTGTGTAAATATGGGGCTAGAGGCCCTATCAGGTTATAAATTGGGTGTTGAGCTCTAGTCTATTATTGATTGGTGGATGTGTTTTATCTATAATAAGTGCTTCCTTAATTCTAAGATTGCCGAGGTTTCTTTCCTTAGTTTCTATCCTAACTGTTATGTTTTTATCGGTGTTTCTTAAATGAGGAGGCGTTAGTATTGAGGTGTTCTTTTATTCTTATGTGGAGTGGTCTGGTGGTGCTACCTACGTAGAAGTTGTTGCATTTGTCACACTCTAGTCTGTATACTACGTAAGCCTGGTGGCATAGGTCTGTGTCGTTGATGGGGCAGTTGGCTAGTCTGCAGCAGTTGTCATGTCAGGTGGAGTGTCTCTTGGCCAGCCGTCCGCGCAGAGAAGGACCCGAGTGGGCCAGTTGGATATCCAGTCCCTCTCGTCTGATGGCTCTGCGAATGGCTGTTGTTGTTTCTTCACTGAAGTGTGGGAGCTTCAGGAAGCAAGTGTTAGTGCCTCGGGTGTGGTGTCCTCTGTTCTTTCTGGCACGGTTTGTGGTGGATGTCGTGTATCCGTTCAGTTTGAGTACTTCCAGGAAATGTGTGGTGTGTGTGTCTCGGTCTCTGGCTTCGGTGCATTTGTTCTTGATACGTGCCAGTTCGTTCTTTATGTATCCGAACTTGGCACCGAGTGGGAGGGCCGATCTGAAATGTACGAACAGGTCCCTGCTGGCGGATTTTTTATAGAAGCAGGTGTGGATGTTGCCTTCCTCTGTTACCCTGAGTTGGAAGTCCAGTAGGGATAGGGATCCGCGGTCATCGGGGTGTTCCATGCTGAACTTTATACTGGCGTCCATGCTCTATACTATTTCCGGTCAGCATGGCTTGGCTAGAGATTTAAGACGCTGGTTTGAGACCTTTACTTCCCTCCGAAGAAGAGATATTATCTCGAAAATTAAGGACATTTAAATAAATTCAAGGTGAAAGACGAATTCTCATCAATATCTTTTACTATTGCATTCCTTTTTTCTATGTCCATACCTGCATTGTTTTGGCCTTATTACACATATTCAAACGTTTATATATATATATATATATATATATATATATGAAGAGAGAGAGGGGGTAGGATTTAATATAGAAATGGCTTCTACTGGACTAGAACTGTTTCATTCGTAGTCCTGTAGAAGCCATTTCTATATTAAATTTCGTTGTTCTCAATCTACTTATATAGTGAGGACCTTATTTACTGTGGTTACTCCCGATTTCACCCGGGATTTACATATATAAATATATATATATATATTTTTTTTTTTTTTTTTTTTCAACTTAAACAAGGTTCAATGAATACTACCATGACTGAATCTTAACCATCTACTATGTCAGGGTATGTCATGCATCATCTTATTTTATCTGATGAGGACGTACTGTTGAACTTAATTCAGTACCTCTGAAATATGTATAATAAAATATAATTGATCACAAGAATATCTATTTTGTTAATATTTTGAATTAATATATATATATATATATATATATATACATTTAGGTTTGTTAGTTCACCACTGATAGAACTGGTCATTCCGTATAGTCAACCATGATGTAGATTAGGAAAAGCACTCGACGTTATGCAACTCATCCATCTTCGTTTATGTTGAATCTTGTTGGTGGTGCGAGAACGGAGTTAATTATTATAAAATGACAGGAGGTTGGACTGGTGAAATTCCTTCAAAGATTTATTACAAATACTATGCACATTTCAATGACCAGGTTCCGTAGGTTCCTGGTGACATCATCAGGTGTTTATTGTATAAAAGTTATCTAATAAAGGAATATAATAAAGGAATGATGGTAAACACAATCCAAGAGGCTGAAAAGCAGAGAGAAATGTTTAAGACCCGAAGGCGGTCAGTGCCGGCCGTTGCAGGTCAGGATGACCGCCTTCGAATTAAAAGTACAACTTATTTTTGCCAACTGAGTGGATTGGAGCAAAGTGAAATAAAGTATCTTGCTCAAGGACACAACGTGCTGCCGGGAATCGAACTCACGACCTTACGATTGTAAACCTAATATCCTAACCACAAAGCCACACGTCTTCCTAAACAATAAGAACAATGACGTAAGAAGGACATACACATCAGTGCCATCATATTTACACGTATTTCTACAAATGTACACAAAGACACGCCACACACGTAAATACATGTATTATCATTCAATTATCTCATATACAAATAATTGTTTCTACTTTTGGCACAAGACCAGCAATTACCCAGTGCATTACTGGTACTTTATTTTATCGACCCCATAAGGATGAAAGGCAAAGTTAACCTCGGCGGGATTTGAACTCAGATCATAAAGGGGCGTAACTCTACCGATACTGCCAATTCACCACCCTCATATACAAATAATGCTGTTGTGTATAGCAAGTTACTATACAAACCAATAAGCTATTCTGTTTCACAGCCTCCGTCGAAAGTTGCCAATCGTATACGTAGAAATTTAATGAAGAAAGATGAAATAGTTTCGTTATTAGTTCTACACAAGCCATTTACAGTACAATGTAGTTTATTAGTTCCACACAGCGCAATATAGTTAATCTTTTTTGTGGTAGACGTTTGCACTGTTCATTTAGTATAACTTCACTTATGTAATATAGGTGAACGGAAAAAACTACAGTCAACTCTGTCTAAATAGTAGAATATATACCTATATACAACTTATCTAATGAACAGGCACATCTTCTTCTTCCTCCTTCTTCACCCACTTATTTCTGAGAGGGTCGTGGGGCCAGAGTCCTCAAACACTCCTTCCAGCGGGTCTTATCAGAAGCAACCGTCTCCAATTGATCTGGTTGGATCCCTAAGTGAGACCAGTCAAACTCATGGATGTTATCCAACCATCTTGCTCGGGGTCTACCCCTGGGTGTCAGAACCAGCACAGTCTCCAAGTGAGATCAACCAAGCTCATGGATGTTATCCAACCATCTTATTCGGGGTCTACCCCTGGGTGTCCTGTCGGTTGGTTTTGCCCGTAAAATCTGTCCAACGATTCTTTCCTGGGACATTCTAACCACATGTCCATAGTTTCAGAGCTGTGATCTCTCAATTCAGAGAAGTAGCGGTTCTACCCGGAGTGACTATGTGTGTGTATGTGTTTATTTGTTTGTATGGGTGTTTATGTTTATGTATGTATGTGTGTGTATTTATTTGTTTTGTGTCTATAATTGTGTTTGTATGGGTGTTTGTGTATATATATGTGTATTTATTTTTTTTGTGTGTGTAATTGTGTTTGTATGGGTGTTTGTGTATGTATATATGTGTTAGTGTATGTATATGTGTGAGTGTGTTTATTTGTATTGTGTAAATATATTTATGTGTGTATGTGAACGTCAAATTATAAAACATCTTGGAAAGTATTGTAAAGTGTGTAAAAGGTGACAATGAAGTACAATCAACGATGGGTGGTAAAAAGAAGATGCTGGTCTACATATTTAATCAAACAAATCTCTCCAATTAATATTTTCAATTTAGATCAACAAACGATAAATCTTGATTTAATTTACAAAATATTATAGTCTAAATTGACGGATTTGCTTCTTATAAAAGCGTCTGGGTGACAGATTAAGTTTCTAGCCGTATTTACGTATAAAAAGAAATATAATAATTGTTTCTACTTTTGGCACAAGGCCAGCAATTACCACCGTGTATTACTGGTACTTTATTTTATCGACCTCATAAGGATGAAAGGCAAAGTTAACCTCGGCGGGATTTGAACTCAGATCGTAAAGGGGCGTAACTCTATGCTGCAAAGCATGGTGTCCGATTCTCTACCGATACTGCCAATCCAAGAAATATAATAATTGTTTCTACTTTTGGCACAAGGCCAGCAATTACCGCAGGTATTACTGGTGCTTTATTTTATCGACTCCGTAAGGATGAAAAGCAAAGTTAACTCGGACCATAAAGGGCCGTAACTCTTTGATGCAAAGCACAGCGTCCGACCCTCTACCGATACTGCCAATCCACCGCCCTAGCACGGCGTCCGACCCTCTACCGATACTGCCAATCCACCGCCCTAGCACGGCGTCCAACCCTCTACCGATACTGCCAATCCACCGCCCTAGCACGGCGTCCGACCCTCTACCGATACTGCCAATCCACCGCCCTAGCACGGCGTCCGACCCTCTACCGATACTGCCAATCCACCGCCCTAGCACGGCGTCCGACCCTCTACCGATACTGCCAATCCACCGCCCTAGCACGGCGTCCGACCCTCTACCGATACTGCCAATCCACCGCCCTAGCACGGCGTCCGACCCTCTACCGATACTGCCAATCCAAAACAATGCTTACAAAACGAAAGCACAAACAAATATAAAAGGAAAGGGAAAACAAAACAAAAAAGAAAGAGAAAAGAAAGTTTGAGACGTTTGGTGGAGACGGGCTACTGACTGCGAGATTCCTATCTTCACTGGCGTCTCGCCTAACAGAGGTAACCTTGATTTATATATATATATATATATATATATATATATATATATATATATAATGAAATGATTGTGTACAGTGCTCAGGTGCACTACAACTCATCAAAGGTGCATGTATAGCACATAGAATAATGTACAAATGTCAGGAAAATGAACAGTGTATGAGTCATGATATAATAATAATAATAATAATAATGTTTTCTTTATTAACCACAAGGGTTTACATAAAGTAGACATTAAGGACAGTACAGGACAATACAGGACGGTACAAATGGGCATTTCTGCGTGTAAAAAAAACGGAGGTTGAAATAAAATAACAAAGAAAAAATTCCCCAATAGGGGGGACACTTCCGAGGGACATTTGTGGAGAAAGCCCATTAAAAGACCACAGTGGCCCTGACCACCAGGGCAAGTGCCCTCTCCCAGTTTTCCACCTTTAATTTACAGACACATACTCAGAGAAGGCCCATTCATTCGGGCCATACTTGCTTCTCTCACCCATCTTTCAACAAAATGCTGGGAAGAGAGCACTTCCCTCTCTACCCTGATTTTCCTTTTCAAATGAAATTTGAAAAAGTTAATCAGGGCATCACCGAAGAGGTAAGTGCTCGTCTTCAGCCCTTTCAAACGTGTCCACCATACTATCTCTTTCGCCATGGCCACCAGACACATAAAAACTGCCTGCCCTTCCCGGCTAAAGGAAGGGGGCGGGGCAATCCTCACGATGGACTCAGCTGATAGCTGGATCCGTCCTACACGTGACAGCAGGTGTTCGACATAAACCCACAAGTCAGTAATGCTCGGACACTGGACGAGTGCGTGCAGGACGGTTTGGTCGCCCTGTGCGCATCTCGGACATGCCCGGCTGACGGCACCTCCATGCCTGTAGAGTTTATCCCGAACTGGCAAAGCTCCTCGGTAGCACTGCCAGGCCAGGGATTTCTGGAAGTTGTCCATAGGCCCCGGCCCGAAAGTCCTTCCAAAGAGATTGGCTAGTTGATTTTCATCGACGCCTAGAGTTTCTCCAAGTACGTCGTCGCTCTTCCCCTCCACTAATCCCCTATAGAACGCCAAGGTGGAGTTTCCACCGATCACATTGCCCGATTGGTCGAGGGCTGTGAGCGCCTGAAGACATTCCAGCCTCCAAGCGCTCCCTCTCGGTCTTCGCTTGACCCAGGACTGCAGTTCCGTCAAGGAGATGAGCTGGGGAAAAACGTGTCTAGCAAACGGCGACCACACCTGATCACCGTCGAGGAAGAGGTGGAGATGTCGTAGCCTGAGCGCGTGTCTGCGCATCATCAGCCACGGCATGCCCAGCCCTCCACGTAGCGGGTGTTGACAGCAGATGGACCGCCTGACCATCGGAGCGCGTCCCTTCCACAAGAAGCGAAAGAGCAAACGCTCCAGCGCAGTCAGGCGGGGCTTAGGACAAGGTACGACGGTCAGGCGGTAGTAGATGACGGATGCGATGTACGCATTCGCCACCTCCGCTCGACCTTTCAGGGATAGCTTCCTCTCGGCCCATTTCTGGGTGAGAGAAGCCACCTGCTCGTCACCTCGTCCCAGTTTTTGTCCGTCTGGGGGTCTGGACCGAACCAGACCCCTAGCAATTTAACCGGTCCGTCCGTCCAGCGCCCGACGACGCTGTTGGACGGCATGGACCTGCCTCTCCAGGTGCCGAGCTGCAGGCCCACTGACTTTTCCTGGTTGATCATTGCTCCTGTCACCGCTTCGTATTCTCTTAGTGTAGTGCCGATCGCCTCGATGTGTTTGGCGTTCGACACCACTACGGTGACATCGTCGGCATATGCTGACACGGATCTTCCGCATCCTAGTTCGCGCGGGACCCCCCTCAACGTCTCCAGTTTGTGCAGTAATGGCTCGAGAGTCAATACGTACAATAGGGACGAGAGGGGACATCCTTGGCGGACCGAGCGCATGATGTTGAACGGTTCCGAAAGGTGACCGTTCACTCTCACTACAGAGCAGATGTCGCTGTGCATGGCAGCGATCCAGCCTCTGAAGACGGGCCCAAAGCCAGCCGCCCTCAGGACTGTCGCTAGGTAACGATGGTCGACCCTGTCGAAGGCTTTCGATTGATCTAAATTGATCAAAAACCCACCCTTGCCAGGTTCCCTAGCTACCCTCTCTACGATGTATCGCATGATGTGGAGGTTGTCGTGGATAGATCTGTCGGGAATGGCGCATGTCTGTGCCTCTCCCACCAGACCACCAACGACAAGCGCCAACCTCTTTGCTAGCACCTTGGCCAAAATCTTGAACTCTGTGTTTAGCAGAGTTATGGGCCTAAAATTATCTATGTTATCCCCCTTGTTCGGATCCTTTCTCAGCAGCGCCACCGCTCCTCGGCTCACAGAGCTGGGAATTCTCCCGTTCTGTTGCCAGTTGCAGTAGACGTCCGCCAAGAGGCCTCCGAACAAGTTTGGCATTTGTACGTAAAGTTCATAGGGCAGACCATCCAAACCAGGCGATTTACCCCTTGTGCAACTAGTGATTGCATCCCGTACTTCAGCGGTTGTTATCGGCTTTTCGCAACACTCCGCCTCAGTGGCCGGAAGCCGCGGCAGTCCGTCGAGGTAGACACTAAAGTCCATCCCTCGATCCGGCCCGCCACTGCCCCCGAACAGTTGAGCGAAGTGTCGCTGAAAAGCTTCACACATTTGCCCGGGATCGAGTAGCATGCGCCCGTCGTGGTCCACCAAAGACCGGATCGTGGCTTTGTTGCCACGACGCGCCTCCGCCACTCGGGCCCATTGAACGGCTTTCGTCCCCTCGTGTCTGAGAGCACGCACCCTAGCTCTGACAACGCAGCCTTCGTGCTTTGCATTGAAGAATTGGTCAAGGGCCAATTTCGCCGCAAGTACGTCGGTCGCGATGCCTTTGCTAAGCGCCTCATCTAATTTTCTAACTAGTTCTCCCTCTGCTCTATTTTTCTCTATTGCTAAAGTCTTACTAAACCTAATGGACTCTATTCTAATTGCTCTTTTCAGAGCAAACCACCACTTGTTGTTGACGATGGCCCCCGTCAACGCCCGCTTAACTAGTTCGCTAATCCGGTCTCTGTAGGCCTTGCGCGCTGGTAAGGACGCGTTTAGTTTCCAGTAGCCGGGTCCTCGTCTATGAAGCCTATCTAAGTCAAGCACACAGATCACGAATTTGTGGTCCGTGTAGCTGACTATCTTGAATTGTGGACAGCCTATGCTAGACCTATCTATTTCCCTACAAAATACTCTATCTAGATATGATCTGGATGACCCTATGCGATTTGTCCAAGTCCACATTGGTACATTCGGGAAATCCATTCGGTACCTGTCAGACAGTTCAAAACGTCTGAGCAGGGTGGTGAGACTCTTGCACCCTCCTTCCCTATCCACTAATCCCACACAATCCCAGCGTGCATCTAAGATCCCGTTCCAGTCGCCCACTAACACTAAAGAGCGGGACGTTCCAAGAAAAGTCTCCAGACGCCGGAAGAAATCAGGCCGCCCTGCTCCTGTCGGGGCATAGACGGCCACTAACCTGAAAGCTTGCCCGTCTCCGCTGGTCACGTCCAGCAACACCAACTTACCTTCTGGGTCCAGGAAGATGGCCCGTATGGCAAGATCCAAACCTCTCCGAAAAAGCACAGCAACTCCTCCCCCGATCCCGGACGGCTGGGAGATGCGTACACATCGTAGCCGCCGAAGATCGGTGCGAAAGCCTGTGCTTCGGAGATTCTGGTCTCGCTGATGGCCACTACATCTATGTTTAGTGACCTGAGGTCGTTGAGCAGGTGGCCCTGCTTCCATGACGACCCCAAGCCACGCGCATTTATGCTGCCTATTCTGAGTGAGGTCATGTTGAAAAGGAGTGGAAAAGATGGGAAAGACCACTTACCTTACTTCTCGTAGGGGAAGGACGGTTTTTCCATCCTTTTCACTGCTTGTGGCCTCCTCAGGAAGGATGTCCTTATAAATCCTCCTGGAGAGTGCTTGTCGGAAGTCTCCGATGTCTTTGGGGAATTTTTGTTTTAGTGTCATGTACGTTTTCTGTGTGATGCGAGTGATTTGTATGTGTGGAGGTGGTGTGAATTTTGGGATTGTTGTGTAGTCTTTTTCTGTGATGCTGGTGTTGTGTTGGATGTAGTGTAATAATTGCTTGTTGTTCAAATTTAATGCTGTGTAGTGTGTATCGTTTTGGTTGTTTTGTTTTGTTTGCGTTTGTTGTGGGTTTGTTTCTGTTTCGCATTTTGGTGACTTTTGTGGTGTAGGTGATGGTGGTGTTGGAGTTAATGATGGTGATGGTGTTGGTGTTTGGGTTGATGGGGTTGGTGATGCTGGTGTGGATGGTGGCATATCTGTCCTAACTTTTATGTTTCTTAGTTTATTTGTTTCCCTCTGTATTTTGTTTTTGGAGGGGGAAGGAAGAGAATTTTTTCTTTTTTGGTTTCTTTTTTTTTTCCGGATATCGTTTCCCACTCCTCGTCGTCACAATCTGTCTCCAGTTGTGATAGGCCGGGGAGTGGAAAATCCTCCACAGCCGTTAGTTTTGGTTGTGGTGCGGTGGATGGTGTAGGCGCTGGTGCTAGTTCTGAAGCGTTGGGTGGTGGTGGTGTTGGTTTTGCTGGTGGTGGTAGTGGTGTTGGTTTTGCTACTGTTGCTGTGGTTGTTGCTGTTATAGTTGCTTCTGTTGTTGCTGCTACAGTTGTTGCTGCCATCTCTGCTACTGGTGGTGTTGATGGTTGTGTCACACAAACACATATTTATAGTTTATCATAAATCTTTCGTTCCACATCTGCAACATCGTCAGTTGTGCTATCTTTTCCTCCTGTTGTATTGTATGTCTACGCCATTTTTATTCAGTCTGTCTATATATTTATTTATTTATTTGCTTGTTTGTTTATTTTATTTTGTCTTCTTTGCGCATGCGTTTGCGTGTGTGTATAGTGTTTTGTTTGCTGTGTGATGGGTGACTAGTGTGTGTTTATGTGCTTGTTGTTATTGTGCTTGTGTATTTATTTATTTATTTATTTATTTATTTTATTTTATTTACTTATTTATACTTCTCTTAGGTCAGTGTTTTTTGTTTGGGTGTTGTTGTTATTCCATTCATTCTGTATTAGACACAGAACTCTGGATTAACACTATAGACGAGAGAGCCCAAATTCTCCACTCACACTATGCTAAACCCATGGCCTCCAAATACCTGATACTCAAAAACTCAGCAATGTCCAGTAGGGCTAAGTTTAATATTCTGATCGCAGATTTGGTACGAGTGATGAAGAATGTGTCCCGCATGTGCGACCCAACAGAAATAGAAAGACACATCCAACACTTCATCAACCGCATGCAGTTCTCTGGCTACAACCAAAGAGACAGAGTCAGAGTATACGAAGGAGCCATGGAGAAGTATAAGACCCTCATAGAACTGGACATGAAAGGAATTTGCCCATTATACAGGAGAAAATCATGGAATAGCTTAGATAGGGCTAGGCATAAGATAGGGAAAGCCACCTCATGGTACGACAACCAGAGATACCAGAGTGTCATGTTTGTGGACGCTACCCCTAGAGGGAAATTAGCTAACCAGTGTAGAAAGGCCCTGAGAAAGACCCACTTAAAAATTAAGGTGGTAGAAAAGCCAGGAACCACTATAAAATCCCTGATCAGCAAAACCTACCCTTTTAAGAAAACCCACTGTACCAATAGGAAATGTATCATATGTAAGGTGAACCCCCGGATAAACTGTAAAACTAGAAACGTAGTCTATAGCATAAGATGTACAGAGGGTACTTGCAGAAACATGACAACAACATACATAGGTGAGACAGCTCGTAGCATAGGTGAAAGGATAGACCAACACTGGGGGGAACTAAAAGGACGAAAACACGGGCCAGTACTATACGAACATGCTAGACAACATCATGACGGTAACATAGACAACATAGAAATTAGAATAATATCTAAACATAGAAATGACCCAGCAGATAGGAAAATCAGAGAAGCCAGTGAAATAGAAATTAGAAGACCAAGACTAAACAGAAAGAATGAATGGAATAACAACAACACCCAAACAAAAAACACTGACCTAAGAGAAGTATAAATAAGTAAATAAAATAAAATAAATAAATAAATAAATAAATAAATACATACACAAGCACAATAACAACAAGCACATAAACACACACTAGTCACCCATCACACAGCAAACAAAACACTATACACACACGCAAACGCATGCGCAAAGAAGACAAAATAAAATAAACAAACAAGCAAATAAATAAATAAATATATAGACAGACTGAATAAAAATGGCGTAGACATACAATACAACAGGAGGAAAAGATAGCACCACTGACGATGTTGCAGATGTGCAACGAAAGATTTATGATAAACTATAAATATGTGTTTGTGTCTATATTGTATCTGTATTATTTTTGACCGTCGGTCAGTCAATGGCAACATTGAGGACCGAGTAAGTTAGATTAACGATATAAAAGACACAGAAGCGAGAAGCGAAAACCAACCAGACAGTGAGTGTGTTCTGTTATTAATTCTGGCAATATTACACAAATATGACCCTCCCCAAGTATAACAATATATATATATATATATATATATATATATATATATATATATATATATATATAACTGTGGTAAGAAATGTTTTTCTTATATCAGAGTTTATTGGGCTTCCACTGATGATTTATAAGCGCCCACCTAAATATATTCTTACATGAATGTATATTAGGCTTCTACATAAACTGGAAATATTCTCCGAATTTGTAGAAAACTTATAATGAAACAATTGTTTGGAAAGAGAGATATATTTTAACTTTAATTATATCTCATAAAATAATTGTTTCTACTATTGGCACAAGGCCAGAAAATTACCCAGTACATTACTGGTACTTTATTTTATCGACCCCGTAAGGATGAAAGGCAAAGTTAACCTCGGCGGGATTTGAACTCAGAATGGCAAGGGCCGTAACTCTATGCGTCAAAGCATGGCGTCCGAACCTCTACCGATACTGCCAATCCACCGTAAAATAATACAACTGGCTTTTCCACATAATACATATTGTTAGCACCCCAAACACTTAAATTGGGTTTATATTAAAATATAACCTAATGTTTGTTGAGTGAGATGGTTACCAGTCAGAGATTAGCTTTAAACTATCTCTGTTATTGTATTAATATTTTACTCTTGATTGGCCAGAGCTGTTTATTTCCAGGTACCTTATAAATTTGACTTTCCGTATTTATTACTGTTGTGCGATATTGTGGTTTTTATTGGTTGTAACTGCTCTGTTTTTTAGCCTAAGAAAATATATATATATATGCCTATGTATATAATTACATGCATACATCTGTTTTTTTAAATTAATTGAGTTCTTTACACGAGGAATTGATATTGGTTTTGAAATAACTAATTAACCCGCGTGTGTTTTATATTTTACTCTTAATTCGGCCGGAGATTTACATTCCCATTTGCCCTTTAAAGCATAACTTTCCGTATTTACTACAATTACGAGATGCGGTTTCTTATTCAGGTACAACCTCTGTTTTTAGCCTAAGAAAATATCTATATGCGTGTGTAATTTATACACGCATATATTTATTTTTTTTATTTCAATTGAGTTCTTAACACGTTGGATTGATAATGTTTTCGAAAAAACTGATTAACCCGCGTGTATATTATTTTTTTTTCCTCCTTTCGTGGATCGTAGTTGTCTCCCCTTCCTGCTTAGTGACGCTATAATAGTTCCTCAGTCAAAAACTGCTGGAATTTCAAATTTGCCGGTCATTCGATGTGGGAAGGAGCAACTTAACGGACACGATTTTTAACTGTGGTAAGAAATGTTTTTCTTATATCAAAGTTTATTGGGCTTCCACTGATGATTTATATGCGCCCACCTAAATATATTCTTACATGAATGTATATTAGGCTTCTACATAAACTGGAAATATTCTCCGAATTTGTAGAAAACTTATAATGAAACAATTGTTTGGAAAGAGAGATATATTTTAACTTTAATTATATCTCATACAATAATACAACTGGCTTTTCCACATAATACATATTGTTAGCACCCCAAACACTTAAATTGGGTTTATATTAAAATATAACCTAATGTTTGTTGAGTGAGATGGTTACCAGTCAGAGATTAGCTTTAAACTATCTCTGTTATTGTATTAATAATATATATATATATATATATATATATATATATATATATATATATATATATATATATATATAACAGACGCTCTTTTCATTGTACGACAACTACAGGAGAAGTACCTAGCTAAAAGTAAACCCCTATACTTAGGTTTTGTCGAGTTGGAGAAAGCCTTCGACAGAGTCCCCCGTTCCATTATCTGGTGGGCTCTTAGAAAACTAGGTGTTGATGAATGGCTTCTGAGAGCTATACGAGCCATGTATAAAGAAACAGTCAGCAAGGTTAGAATTAACAACGAATATAGTGAAGAGTTTAGCGTAAAAGTTGGTGTTCATCAGGGCTCCATTCTTAGCCCCCTACTATTTATTATTGCCCTTCAGGCTATAACAGTGGAGTTCAAGACCGGCTGCCCATGGGAACTCCTATACGCAGACGACCTGACACTCATAGCTGAATCAATGGCCGAACTAGATAAGAAATTCCAAACATGGAAGCATGGCCTAGAATCAAAAGGCCTTAAAATTACCTTTCTAAGACTAAAGTGCTAGTTTGTATGAAGGAAAATAGGGTGCCGGTCCCATCCGGGAAATGGCCATGCTCAGTGTGTGGGAAAGGAGTAGGTAGAAACTCCATTTTATGTCCCAAATGCAAAGTATGGGTGCATAAAAGATGTATTGGGATCACAGGTAAGCTAACTAAGAACATAGATTTTATATGTGGCCGGTGCTCTGGTGCAATAAGTAGCAGCAAGTGCCCACAGAATACTAGCTCTTTCAATTGCACAGATTGTTCTATAGAAATAGTGGACAGCTTCCGTTACCTGGGTGACAAAATCAGCAGTGGGGGAGGGTGCTCTGAAAGTACAGTAGCTAGAGTCAGAACTGGTTGGAAAAAGTTCAGAGAGCTTATACCACTATTAGCCGCTAAAGGGTTCTCCTTAAAAATGAAAGGCAGGCTGTATGATGCCTGCATACGAACAGCAATGTTGCATGGCAGTGAGACCTGGGCATTGTGTGCAGAGGATATACGCAGACTGGAGAGGAATGAAGCTTGCATGCTCCGCTGGATGTGTAATAGTAATATACGTGAACGGCAAAGCATAAACGAACTAAGGGAAAAATTAGAAATAAGAGGGATCAGATGTTGTTTACTCGAGAGAAGGCTACGTTGGTATGGTCACGTGATGCGCATGAAAGACGACAGCTGTATAAAAAAAAGTGTAGGGCAATAAAAATAGACGGTAGCCACGGAGTAGGCAGACCCAGAAAAACCTGGGACGACTTGATAAATTCCGACCTCACACACTTACACTTCTCCAAGACAATGTCACTGGACCGAGATCTTTCGCGCTACACAGTAACAGAGAAGACCCGCCTTACCTAAATACAAAGTAAAACCTACTACAGTCAGTAGGCACCTCTAACAAAATACACCCCGTCCCACTACCCCCGCCCCATCCACACCACCCCTTTCAATGTAAAGTTATGTTGGTACCACAACATCCAGGCCGAAACAAATGAGGTCGTGTAGGTGTCACGACAAAAAAAAAACACAGTCCACGCTGTAATGTGGCCGTGTAGATAACACGGTAAAAACCTCCCAATTCCACACTGTAAATGTGGTTGGTGTTAGGAAGGGCATCCAGCCGTAGAAAACCCGCCAGACAGTCCTATGCGAGCAAGACAACCACTCTTGCCTCAAGTGGGAAAACTCCCGTCCAAACCCATGCAAGCGTGGAATATGGACGTTAAACGATGATGATGATGATGAATATATATATATATATATATATATATATATATATATATATATATATATATATATATATATATATATATAAATTGGAATAAATGCTCTGAAATAGCGATATATATGTGAATATAGACATAGAATATTCGAAAATATTCTGTATGTTTATAATAAACATTTTGAAGACCTAATCGCTATAGAATAGAATACGTCACGTATTACAATTAGATTCTCGATAAAAGCAAGGGAAGTAATCTACGCGTTTCATTCTTATTAGAAATCTTCAGGACTACATATCCAGTGCTTTTATCGAGAATGACCCAGCTAGAGACTTATAGAATACTTAGCTGTGTACATGAACTGGTTTGAAAGAGCGGTTGCCGGTCCGGCAGAAATTAGAAATTGGAATAAATGCTCTGAAATAGCGATATATATGTGAATATAGACATAGAATATTCGAAAATATTCTGTATGTTTATAATAAACATTTTGAAGACCTAATCGCTATAGAATAGAATACGTCACGTATTACAATTAGATTCTCGATAAAAGCAAGGGAAGTAATCTACGCGTTTCATTCTTATTAGAAATCTTCAGGACTACATATCCAGTGCTTTTATCGAGAATGACACAGCTAGAGACTTATAGAATACTTAGCTGTGTACATGAACTGGTTTGAAAGAGCGGTTGCCGGTCCGGCAGAAATTAGAAATTGGAATAAATGCTCTGAAATAGCGATATATATGTGAATATAGACATAGAATATTCGAAAATATTCTGTATGTTTATAATAAACATTTTGAAGACCTAATCGCTATAGAATAGAATACGTCACGTATTACAATTAGATTCTCGATAAAAGCAAGGGAAGTAATCTACGCGTTTCATTCTTATTAGAAATCTTCAGGACTACATATCCAGTGCTTTTATCGAGAATGACACAGCTAGAGACTTATAGAATACTTAGCTGTGTACATGAACTGGTTTGAAAGAGCGGTTGCCGGTCCGGCAGAAATTAGAAATTGGAATAAATGCTCTGAAATAGCGATATATATGTGAATATAGACATAGAATATTCGAAAATATTCTGTATGTTTATAATAAACATTTTGAAGACCTAATCGCTATAGAATAGAATACGTCACGTATTACAATTAGATTCTCGATAAAAGCAAGGGAAGTAATCTACGCGTTTCATTCTTATTAGAAATCTTCAGGACTACATATCCAGTGCTTTTATCGAGAATGACACAGCTAGAGACTTATAGAATACTTAGCTGTGTACATGAACTGGTTTGAAAGAGCGGTTGCCGGTCCGGCAGAAATTAGAAATTGGAATAAATGCTCTGAAATAGCGATATATATGTGAATATAGACATAGAATATTCGAAAATATTCTGTATGTTTATAATAAACATTTTGAAGACCTAATCGCTATAGAATAGAATACGTCACGTATTACAATTAGATTCTCGATAAAAGCAAGGGAAGTAATCTACGCGTTTCATTCTTATTAGAAATCTTCAGGACTACATATCCAGTGCTTTTATCGAGAATGACACAGCTAGAGACTTATAGAATACTTAGCTGTGTACATGAACTGGTTTGAAAGAGCGGTTGCCGGTCCGGCAGAAATTAGAAATTGGAATAAATGCTCTGAAATAGCGATATATATGTGAATATAGACATAGAATATTCGAAAATATTCTGTATGTTTATAATAAACATTTTGAAGACCTAATCGCTATAGAATAGAATACGTCACGTATTACAATTAGATTCTCGATAAAAGCAAGGGAAGTAATCTACGCGTTTCATTCTTATTAGAAATCTTCAGGACTACATATCCAGTGCTTTTATCGAGAATGACACAGCTAGAGACTTATAGAATACTTAGCTGTGTACATGAACTGGTTTGAAAGAGCGGTTGCCGGTCCGGCAGAAATTAGAAATTGGAATAAATGCTCTGAAATAGCGATATATATGTGAATATAGACATAGAATATTCGAAAATATTCTGTATGTTTATAATAAACATTTTGAAGACCTAATCGCTATAGAATAGAATACGTCACGTATTACAATTAGATTCTCGATAAAAGCAAGGGAAGTAATCTACGCGTTTCATTCTTATTAGAAATCTTCAGGACTACATATCCAGTGCTTTTATCGAGAATGACACAGCTAGAGACTTATAGAATACTTAGCTGTGTACATGAACTGGTTTGAAAGAGCGGTTGCCGGTCCGGCAGAAATTAGAAATTGGAATAAATGCTCTGAAATAGCGATATATATGTGAATATAGACATAGAATATTCGAAAATATTCTGTATGTTTATAATAAACATTTTGAAGACCTAATCGCTATAGAATAGAATACGTCACGTATTACAATTAGATTCTCGATAAAAGCAAGGGAAGTAATCTACGCGTTTCATTCTTATTAGAAATCTTCAGGACTACATATCCAGTGCTTTTATCGAGAATGACACAGCTAGAGACTTATAGAATACTTAGCTGTGTACATGAACTGGTTTGAAAGAGCGGTTGCCGGTCCGGCAGAAATTAGAAATTGGAATAAATGCTCTGAAATAGCGATATATATGTGAATATAGACATAGAATATTCGAAAATATTCTGTATGTTTATAATAAACATTTTGAAGACCTAATCGCTATAGAATAGAATACGTCACGTATTACAATTAGATTCTCGATAAAAGCAAGGGAAGTAATCTACGCGTTTCATTCTTATTAGAAATCTTCAGGACTACATATCCAGTGCTTTTATCGAGAATGACACAGCTAGAGACTTATAGAATACTTAGCTGTGTACATGAACTGGTTTGAAAGAGCGGTTGCCGGTCCGGCAGAAATTAGAAATTGGAATAAATGCTCTGAAATAGCGATATATATGTGAATATAGACATAGAATATTCGAAAATATTCTGTATGTTTATAATAAACATTTTGAAGACCTAATCGCTATAGAATAGAATACGTCACGTATTACAATTAGATTCTCGATAAAAGCAAGGGAAGTAATCTACGCGTTTCATTCTTATTAGAAATCTTCAGGACTACATATCCAGTGCTTTTATCGAGAATGACACAGCTAAGTATTCTATAAGTCTCTAGCTGTGTCATTCTCGATAAAAGCACTGGATATGTAGTCCTGAAGATTTCTAATAAGAATGAAACGCGTAGATTACTTCCCTTGCTTTTATCGAGAATCTAATTGTAATACGTGACGTATTCTATTCTATAGCGATTAGGTCTTCAAAATGTTTATTATAAACATACAGAATATTTTCGAATATTCTATGTCTATATTCACATATATATCGCTATTTCAGAGCATTTATTCCAATTTCTAATTTCTGCCGGACCGGCAACCGCTCTTTCAAACCAGTTCATGTACACAGCTAAGTATTCTATAAGTCTCTAGCTGTGTCATTCTCGATAAAAGCACTGGATATGTAGTCCTGAAGATTTCTAATAAGAATGAAACGCGTAGATTACTTCCCTTGCTTTTATCGAGAATCTAATTGTAATACGTGACGTATTCTATTCTATAGCGATTAGGTCTTCAAAATGTTTATTATAAACATACAGAATATTTTCGAATATTCTATGTCTATATTCACATATCTATCGCTATTTCAGAGCATTTATTCCAATTTCTAATTTCTGCCGGACCGGCAACCGCTCTTTCAAACCAGTTCATGTACACAGCTAAGTATTCTATAAGTCTCTAGCTGTGTCATTCTCGATAAAAGCACTGGATATGTAGTCCTGAAGATTTCTAATAAGAATGAAACGCGTAGATTACTTCCCTTGCTTTTATCGAGAATCTAATTGTAATACGTGACGTATTCTATTCTATAGCGATTAGGTCTTCAAAATGTTTATTATAAACATACAGAATATTTTCGAATATTCTATGTCTATATTCACATATATATCGCTATTTCAGAGCATTTATTCCAATTTCTAATTTCTGCCGGACCGGCAACCGCTCTTTCAAACCAGTTCATGTACACAGCTAAGTATTCTATAAGTCTCTAGCTGTGTCATTCTCGATAAAAGCACTGGATATGTAGTCCTGAAGATTTCTAATAAGAATGAAACGCGTAGATTACTTCCCTTGCTTTTATCGAGAATCTAATTGTAATACGTGACGTATTCTATTCTATAGCGATTAGGTCTTCAAAATGTTTATTATAAACATACAGAATATTTTCGAATATTCTATGTCTATATTCACATATATATCGCTATTTCAGAGCATTTATTCCAATTTCTAATTTCTGCCGGACCGGCAACCGCTCTTTCAAACCAGTTCATGTACACAGCTAAGTATTCTATAAGTCTCTAGCTGTGTCATTCTCGATAAAAGCACTGGATATGTAGTCCTGAAGATTTCTAATAAGAATGAAACGCGTAGATTACTTCCCTTGCTTTTATCGAGAATCTAATTGTAATACGTGACGTATTCTATTCTATAGCGATTAGGTCTTCAAAATGTTTATTATAAACATACAGAATATTTTCGAATATTCTATGTCTATATTCACATATATATCGCTATTTCAGAGCATTTATTCCAATTTCTAATTTCTGCCGGACCGGCAACCGCTCTTTCAAACCAGTTCATGTACACAGCTAAGTATTCTATAAGTCTCTAGCTGTGTCATTCTCGATAAAAGCACTGGATATGTAGTCCTGAAGATTTCTAATAAGAATGAAACGCGTAGATTACTTCCCTTGCTTTTATCGAGAATCTAATTGTAATACGTGACGTATTCTATTCTATAGCGATTAGGTCTTCAAAATGTTTATTATAAACATACAGAATATTTTCGAATATTCTATGTCTATATTCACATATATATCGCTATTTCAGAGCATTTATTCCAATTTCTAATTTCTGCCGGACCGGCAACCGCTCTTTCAAACCAGTTCATGTACACAGCTAAGTATTCTATAAGTCTCTAGCTGTGTCATTCTCGATAAAAGCACTGGATATGTAGTCCTGAAGATTTCTAATAAGAATGAAACGCGTAGATTACTTCCCTTGCTTTTATCGAGAATCTAATTGTAATACGTGACGTATTCTATTCTATAGCGATTAGGTCTTCAAAATGTTTATTATAAACATACAGAATATTTTCGAATATTCTATGTCTATATTCACATATATATCGCTATTTCAGAGCATTTATTCCAATTTCTAATTTCTGCCGGACCGGCAACCGCTCTTTCAAACCAGTTCATGTACACAGCTAAGTATTCTATAAGTCTCTAGCTGTGTCATTCTCGATAAAAGCACTGGATATGTAGTCCTGAAGATTTCTAATAAGAATGAAACGCGTAGATTACTTCCCTTGCTTTTATCGAGAATCTAATTGTAATACGTGACGTATTCTATTCTATAGCGATTAGGTCTTCAAAATGTTTATTATAAACATACAGAATATTTTCGAATATTCTATGTCTATATTCACATATATATCGCTATTTCAGAGCATTTATTCCAATTTCTAATTTCTGCCGGACCGGCAACCGCTCTTTCAAACCAGTTCATGTACACAGCTAAGTATTCTATAAGTCTCTAGCTGTGTCATTCTCGATAAAAGCACTGGATATGTAGTCCTGAAGATTTCTAATAAGAATGAAACGCGTAGATTACTTCCCTTGCTTTTATCGAGAATCTAATTGTAATACGTGACGTATTCTATTCTATAGCGATTAGGTCTTCAAAATGTTTATTATAAACATACAGAATATTTTCGAATATTCTATGTCTATATTCACATATATATCGCTATTTCAGAGCATTTATTCCAATTTCTAATTTCTGCCGGACCGGCAACCGCTCTTTCAAACCAGTTCATGTACACAGCTAAGTATTCTATAAGTCTCTAGCTGTGTCATTCTCGATAAAAGCACTGGATATGTAGTCCTGAAGATTTCTAATAAGAATGAAACGCGTAGATTACTTCCCTTGCTTTTATCGAGAATCTAATTGTAATACGTGACGTATTCTATTCTATAGCGATTAGGTCTTCAAAATGTTTATTATAAACATACAGAATATTTTCGAATATTCTATGTCTATATTCATATATATATATATATATGTATGTATATATGTATGTATATTTATATATGGTGCTACTGGTAACATGTATCCCAGTGAAACCTGCCTCATGGTCGGGTCGTTGGTGACTAAACTGGCAACCCCACCAAGGTTTCTTGGTGAGGAGGGTGACTTTGGACATCCTATTTCCCTATAATAAATATATGTATATATGTATGTATACATATAAATATATATATATATATATATGTATATATACATATGTATATATATAAATTTATATATATATATATATATGTATATATACATATGTATATGTATATATACATATATATATGTATATATACATATACATATATATACCAGCGTTGTATGGGCTTCGAAAAGACCATAAAACGGGCAGTGACCCTGTCACAGGACCACCAACACGGCCAGTCTGTGGAGCTAACATTGCTAGTAACTACAGACTGTCCTACTTTCTCTCCCTGATCATACGCCCCATCATTGAAATGTCCCCAGATGTATGTGACAGCACGGAGGACCTCCTCAGCAGAATCGGCGAGAGTAACCGATCTAGGGACCTAACAAACTGCATAATAGGTAGTATGGATGTTGTGTCCCTGTATCCATCTATTGACGTGGATTTTGCTGTGGAGAAATGCGTAGAAATGATCAGTGAGAGCAATGTTGAGTTCCGTGGGATTGATACCAGTGAGCTGGGACTCCTACTTAATCTTACCTATAGTAATAATTATCTAGACACATATGACCTTAACAACCTGTGCCCTACAAGACCAGCAAGAGGCAGACCACCTACCATTACCTCAATGGCCAAGAAAACCCACACAGATAGATGGAACGGGTGGACCAGAGCCATACGTCCCCACGAAAACCACGATGAACTAAAGAAAATGATTTCACATGCGGTGGGGGCCAGCATAAAATTAACCCTTAAGGAACATATGTTCAAATTTAATGGAAAAACACATGCCCAAGAGGAAGGAGCAGCCATTGGTGTTAGCATTGCAGGCGACATAGCTAACTTATTCATGGTATGGTGGGACAGTAGACTTAAACTTAAACTTACAGAACAATTAGAAAACCCCTTAACCCTGATAATGTACTCCCGCTACGTTGATGATATAAACATCGTAGTTAAGACACCCCCACTAGAGAACAGTCAGGAATTAGAGAAAAACACAATGGAAAGCATCCAGCAAATAGCTAACTCCATCCACCGGAGTATTAGAGTTACTATAGACTACCCAAGTAAACACCCCAACCATCGATTACCTGTACTAGACACAGAGCTCTGGTTAGATACCATTAATAACAAAAAACAAATCCTCCATTCCCATTATGCCAAACCCATGACTTCCAAATATCTGATCCACCGAAACTCAGCTGTTTCGGACCATACCAAAATCAACATACTGATTGCGGATTTGGTACGGGTGATGAGAAACGTGTCCCGGATGTGCAACCCCGAAGAACTAGAGAGACACATACAACACTTCATCCACCGTATGCAGTTCTCTGGTTACAATCAGAGAGATAAAATCAGAGTGTATAGAGGAGCCAGAACCAAATGGGAAAAAATGGTAAATAATGACACAA
Organism: Eledone cirrhosa; assembly: GCA_964016885.1. Lineage (NCBI taxonomy): Eukaryota > Metazoa > Mollusca > Cephalopoda > Octopoda > Eledonidae > Eledone > Eledone cirrhosa. Next base: position 15,492,455 of record OZ024742.1, on the reverse strand, counting down.
ATGGGACCTGCCCCTTGTATAGGAGCAAAATTTGGAATAGAATAGAAAGAACTAGGAATAAGGCTAATAGAATAAACTCATGGTATGATAGCAATAAATACCAGAGTGTAATGTTCATCGATACAACCCCTAGAGGTGAATTAGCTTACAAATTTAGAAGGGTCCTAGATAAATATAAACTCAATATTAAGATAGTAGAAAGACCAGGTACCTCCATAAAAACACTTATTAGCAAGACATACCCTTTTCAAAGACCCTCATGTATAGATAAGAAATGTATAACCTGTAAAATAAGCCCCCATATTAACTGTAAAACTAGAAATGTAGTGTATAGCATAAGATGTACTGAAGGACAATGTAGAGATAAAAATATAGTGTACATAGGTGAGACAGCTCGTAGTGTAGGGGAACGGATAAATGAACACTGGCGAGACCTTCAAGATAGTAAAGAATCATATGTACTCTACCAATATGCTAAAATAGAACATATGGGTAAATTAGAGAACATAGAAATAAAAATAGAATCTACACACAGAAAAGACGCAATGTTTAGACAAATCACAGAGGCAATAAACATAAAAGAATTACAACCAAAATTAAATAGAAAACATGAGTGGAATAGCAACATCACAACTTACAATTAAGGACAAAATGAAAACACACACGCACATAGAACAAACAACCAACCAGTAACATGTAAATAAACAAATAAATAAAGGAATATAAACACACACAGACACCCGGATGTGGCGCATGCGCAGACTGAGCACACAACACACACACAGAAACAAGATGGCGTAGGACAGAACAAAGGAGAGGCACAAAAACAAAGAAAAGAATCCCCAGTCACTGAAGAGGTCACAGAATGTGTGACGAAAGAACTTTGATGATATATGAACAACCATCTGGTTGTGGAACCAACCAACCAACCGGAAATTTATAAATTCCTAAATTTATAAATTTATTATAATAAATTGAAGTGAAAGCAACTGGTGCGTGTGTTTCTTATTGGCAACATGACCCTCCCAAAGTATAACAATATATATATATACATATATATATACATATACATATATATATATATATATATATATATATATATATATATATATATATACATATACATATATATATATACATATACATATATATACATATACATATATATACATATATATATATATATATATATATATATATATATATATATATATATATATATATATATATATATATATACATATATATATACATCATCATCATCATCATCACCATCATCGTTTAACGTCCATCTTCCACGCTTGCATGGGTTTGGACGGGAGTTTTCCCACTTGAGGCAAGATTGGTTGTCCTGCTCGTATAGGACTGTCTGGCGGGTTCTCTACGGCTGGATGCCCTTCCTAACACCAACCACGTTTACAGTGTGGACTGGGAGGTTTTTACTGTGTTACCTACACGGCCACATTACAGCGTGGACTGTGTGTTTTTTTGTCGTGACACCTACACGTCTGGGTGCCCTTCCCAACACCAACCACGTTTACAGTGTGTACTGCTGGGAGGTTTTTACCGTGTTACCTACACGACCACATTACAGCGTGGACTGTGTTTTTTGTTTTTGTCGTGACACCTACACGACCTCATTTGTTTCGGACTGGATGTTGTGATACCAACATAACTTTACATTTAAGGGGGTGGTGTGGATGGGATGGGGGTAGTGGGACGGAGGTGTATTTTGTTAGAGGTGCCTACTGACTGTAGGTTTCGCTTTGTACTTAGGCAAGGCGAGTCTTCTGTATAACTGTGTAGCGCCAAAGCTCTCGGTCCAGTGACATTGTCTTGGAGAGGTGTAAGTGTGTGCGGTCGGAATTTATCAAGTCGTCCCAGGTTTTTCTGGGTCTGCCTACTCCGTGGCTACCGTCTATTTTTATCGCCCTGCACTTTTTTATACAGCTGTCGTCTTTCATGCGCATCACGTGACCGTACCAACATAGTCTTCTCTCGAGTAAACAACATCTGATCCCCCTTATTCCTCATTTCTCCCTTAGTTCGTTTATGCTTTGCCGTTCACGTATATTACTATTACACATCCAGCGGAGCATGCAAGCTTCGTTCCTCTCCAGTCTGCGTATATCCTCTGCACACAATGCCCAGGTCTCACTGCCATGTAACATTGCTGTTCGTATGCAGGCCTTTCATTTTTAGAGAGAACCCCTTAGCGGCCAATAGTGGTATAAGCTCTCTGAACTTTTTCCATCCCGTTCTGACTCTAGCTACTGTACTTTCAGAGCACCCTCCCCCACTGCTGATTTTGTCACCCAGGTAACAGAAGCTGTCCACTATTTCTATAGAACCATCTGTGCAATGGAATGAGCCAGTATTTTGTGGGAACTTGCTGCCACTTATTGCACCAGAGCACCGGCCACATATAAAATCTATATTCTTAGTTAGCTTACCTGTGATCCCACTACATCTTTTATGCACCCATACTTTGCATTTGGGACATAAAATGGAGTTTCTACCTACTCCTTTCCTACACACTGAGCATGGCCATTTCCCAGATGGGATCGGTGCCCTATTTTCCTTCCTACAAACTAGAACTTTGGTCTTAGCCAGGTTAACTTTAAGGCCTTTTGATTCTAGGCCATGCTTCCGTGTTTGGAATTTCTTCTCTAGTTCAGCCATTGATTCAGCTATGAGCGTTAGATCATCTGCATATAGAAGTTCCCATGGGCAGCCGGTCTTGAACTCCTCTTTTATAGCCTGCAGGGCAATAATAAATAGTAGGGGGATAAGAACGGAGCACTGATGAACACCAACTTTTACACTAAACTCTTCACTATATTCGTTGTTAATTCTAACCTTGCTGACTGTTTCTTTATACATGGCTTGTATATAACTCCACAAGCCATTCATCAACACCTAGTTTTCTAAGAGCCCACCAGATAATGGGGCGTGGGACTCTGTCAAAGGCTTTCTCCAAGTCAATATATACATATATATATATATATATATACATATATATATGTATACATATATATATATACATATATCTATATCTCTATATATATATACATATATATATATATATACATATATATATATATACATATATATACATATATATATATGTATACATATAGTATTAGTTATACTATTTATGGTTATGTAAACACAAAACCTTAAGCAGTTGTAAGTATTTTGCACACACCCTAAATAGTGGTAGGCAGTAATGTATTACTACCTTATTACCAGTAAGTTAAGTAGCTCAATGTAAAAACATCAGATGATTTACAGAGCAGTTATATGAAATATAAGAATCAAAGAACTGTTCAAAACATTATTGTGCTTACAGCTGTTTCCTCCAAACCGAGGTTTGGATTCTTCGGAGCAATTTATTAATGCATGGACAGTTATATGACCTCCTTTTCAGCCGAGAGACATACCAATACATATTCAAACATTGATACATATTCAAACATTGTGGGTCAACATTCATTACAGAATTTAGAGTGGCAGTACACACTTCGAGATTACATTTATATTAATAGGTACAATCAAAAATCAAAGATATAGGTTAAAGTACAACATGAAGATAAGTGGTTATATAGTGCAAATGTTATATGTGTGGCACGCATGTGCGTCTTGTTTATATAGTGTGGCAGAGAGATATGTGTGGTAGAGGCACTTAGGTAGGTAAATAAGAGTGTTAGGTTGGTAGATCTGGTGGCAAAGTCTTTATATGATTGATATAGTCTGTGTGTGGAGAAATATTATAAGCATTAAAGATAGTGCAAGCATTAAAAGTGTTATAAGTATTGGAGATGCACAGCGCAGGGATGTCAAGTAATTCATGTACTTCGGCATTTTCATGGTCAAGGGAGTGTATATTTCGATTATATGCCTTTCACATAATCCACGACAATCCAGTTAGAGATCGTAGTCTGGTGTTCTTTAGTTCGATACAGGAGGTTGTTACGTTTCGAGAAACGCCATTGAATACCGGAAGTGTGTGTGTGGCTAAGGGGAGTTAATGCATGCGGGGAGGTAACTCTGGGGTTTCTATATCTAGCCATTAAAATGTGTCCCAATATAGACCCTAAATTCTATGGTGAGGTGCACCTTCCAAGAGAGACTTTTAAAGCATAAAGTGTACTAACTATAGAGTAGTTTAACTAAATTATGCTGAAGGTGATCATATTATTATTAAGGTGGATTAACCCATCTTAAGGTGCTACAAATGGAAATTATAGATGATGAGCGAGGATTCTAAATTAATGATCTCTGTGGTTGTAGTCTGCTCATATGACCAGGCGCGGTGATTGCAGGATTGCTTCAGGACCCAATGATCTCTGGTAAGATCTGGGTCATCGCTTGCTACATTGGATGTCGAAAGATAATCGTCCCCAGGCAGGCCAAAGGTCAATCCGCAGTCCTCGCGACCCCTCTCTGACCGTCAGATCATCCATATACGTACAACCCGCACGGCAGTTGCATTGCATTCACTCACTGCGCTCAGCAGCCCGGTCCTACTGGTCAACAGCGCTACTCGATTAAATCATTTTACATCTGTCTAAGGAAGGTGTTTCCTCTGCCCAACACCATCCAACCGATCAATTCATGCTCAAATTACCCTTAGAGCGGTGTAGTGCCGTCCAAGTGGGTGGATGTTGTCACACCTGCCGTAGAGGTATAAATGGATATTTTCCCTGCGAAGGGTTCCAGAGGGATGTCGTTGTTTGTGTTATAATGGATCAGCTAGTGTTGGGTATGTAGTATAGGGTGTGTCTCTGGTGTTTGATGCTAGATGTGGTGTTAGGTTCCAGTCCGACATTGCTATATATAGGGCTTAAAGTTTTGGAAGGAATGTCTGAGGCGGTGCTGGCAAGTTGCAAACACCTCAGATTTTTTGTTAAGTAGGTTACGGTTGGAGAAGATAATATTGTGTGTCTCTAGTATACAGAGGTTACAGAATTTATTAGGTGGTTTGTACGAGGTCGCGCTGCCTATCACTTCCCATTTGAGTGTATATGGTTTATTTTTAGATTTTAGATAGTGTATGTAGCTAGAAAGTGAGGTGGAGTTGGCTAGGCTGTGCTTTTTGAACGAGTGGATGTGCGAGTTATATCTGATTTTGAAGCAGTTAGAAGTGGAGCCTACATAGGTTTCTGAAGAGTTATTAGTCGTGACTGTGCATGAGTATATGACATCCTTGGTTAGGCATTTTTTATCTAAAGGGCAGGTTCTATTAGCTCTACAGTTACAATTATTCTGTGCGTTAGTCCGCTGGTTATAATGCAATGCGGAAGTCTGTGTAGTGGATATAGGATTTTGGGTGTTCGGGTTGACAACCCTGGTGTTATTACTTATACTAGTGTTATTTCTATTGTTACTGCCGTTGCTATTGTTGCTTGCTACAGTGGTATTTAGAGGGTTTGCATCCCGTTGTGATTTTGTTTGTTGGAAGTAAGAACTAATTTTACTATTATTGCTGCTAGCTATGTGGTATGCTAAGTTAGGCGTCGTAGAGTATGAGATTTTAATGGTGTTTTTGTTTAAGAGGTTGTGGTACTTGTGTCCTAGAGGGAAGTTTTTATCTAGTAGTGAGAAGAAAGCCCTAGGTATGTTGGTGGAGACATTTAGGTTGAAAGGAGGGTTGAAAAATGTATTATTTCTTCTTCTATTTTTGCTTTTAGTGTTTTGTGTGTTGCTTCCTCCTAAGGCCTCACAGTAGTTTCCATGTATACATATATATATACATATATACATATATACATATATATACATATATATATATATATATACATATATATATATATATACATATATATATATACATATGTATATATATATTTTTTCTTCTTTGCTCTTTTATATATATATATACATATATATATATATATATATATATATGTATATATATATATATAGAAAGTTACATTGCGTAACTATATTTATCCCATTACAGAAACTAATTAGTTGGAGTGAAAATTTTAGTAAGTTAATTTTTAATTTTTAAAATTTTCTTATTTTACGTCTTTCATATAATTGTTCTGCATCCCCCTGCATAGAACCACCTAGGTACTATGACATAACTTATGTATTTGCTAGCATTAGTGTACATCTATACGCATATGTTGGTAAATATACTAATTCTCTATATTTATCTCCAAATTATTTATTTGTTGAGCAAACTTGCCAAATCCACTGCTAATTCTTTGTAGTGGTAGTAGGCTCTTGTCATAATACCACCCCACTCCTACTGACTAGCTTCAGTGTCACGTGATTGATTCTTTAGAATCTGCCACTTGACCAGAGACAGTGAACTTTTTCAGTGCTATGGAATTCAGTCCCCGCTAGCTGTTCCATCCACCGAATTATTATTTTTATATGAGTTCCTAGTGTCCGCGAATTTCCTGGGGACTTAGCTGAGAATAGACTCCCTGATGACGTAATGAATTCTCGATAGTTACATTGCGTAACTATATTTATCCCATTACAGAAACTAATTAGTTGGAGTGAAAATTTTAGTAAGTTAATTTTTAATTTTTAAAATTTTCTTATTTTACGTCTTCATATATATATATAGATATACATATATATATATATATATATATATATATATATATATATATATATATATATATATATATATATATATATATATATATATATATATGTAAAGGTGATACAAAGGTAAAGGTGATGCACTAGATAGAGGAAACTATAGAGGTATAAAGCTGATGGACCAGGTCATGAAAGTATGAAAGTAACAGAAAGAGTTATAGCACAGTTGATTAGGGACCGGGTGAAAATAGACGAGATGCAATTTGGGTTTGTACCAGGAAGAGGCACCACTGATGCCCTCTTCCTTGTGAGGCAGCTACAGGGAAAGTACCTAGCTAAAAGTAAGCCACTCTACTTGGCATTCGTCGATCACGAGAAAGCCTTTGACAGAGTTCCACGTGCTGTAATCTGGTGGGCTCTTAGAAAACTAGGAGTAGATGAATGGCTTGTGAAAGCGGTACAAGCCATGTATAGGGGAGCAGTCAGCAAAGTTAGGATTAGCAATGAGTATAGCGAGGAATTTAGCGTACAGGTTGGGGTCCACCAGGGCTCTGTTCTTAGCCCCCTCCTGTTCATCATAGTCCTGCAGGCAATAACGGAGGAGTTTAAGACCGGATGCCCATGGGAACTCCTGTATGCTGATGACCTCGCACTTATAGCTGAATCTATGGTGGAACTAGAGAATAAATTCCAAACTTGGAAGCAGGGACTAGAAAGAAAGGGTCTCAAATCAACATGACAAAGACTATGGTCCTTGTAAGTAGACGAGAAAACAGAACCCAGATCCCCTCAGGGAAATGGCCTTGCTCAGTATGTAGGAAAGGTGTAGCTAGGAACTCCATTCTCTGCCCCAAATGCAAACAGTGGGTACACAAGAGATGTAGCGGGATCTCAGGAAGCTTAATTAAGAATGTAGGCTTCACATGCAGCAGCTGTGCTGGGACAGCAAGCAGCAAACCGCCACAGGAAACAAGTACCACCAATCTCTGGGAGGGCTCTGTAGAAACAGTAGACAGCTTCTGCTACCTAGGTGACCGAATTAGCAGCGGAGGTGGGTGTTCAGAAAGTACAATAACTAGGGTAAGAACGGGATGGAAGAAGTTTAGGGAACTACTACCACTGCTAGCTGCAAAAGGCTTCTCCCTCAGAATGAAAGGCAGACTGTATGATGCGTGTATCCGAACAGCGATGTTGCATGGTAGTGAGACTTGGGCGCTGAAGGTGAAAGACTTACGTAGATTAGAGAGAAACGAAGCCTGCATGCTCCGATGGATGTGTAACAGTAATATACGTGAACGACAAAGCATAAATGAATTGAGAGAGAGACTGAGCATAAGAGGAATCAAATGCTGTGTGCAGGAGAGGCAGTTGCGCTGGTATGGACATGTGATGCGTATGAAGGATGACAGCTGCATAAAAAGGTGCAGAGCACTAGAAGTCGATGGAAACCGCGGAGTGGGGAGACCCAAGATGACCTGGGATGAGGTGATAAAAGCCGACCTTACCCAATTACACCTCTCAAAGGCAATGACACACGACCGTGACCTCTGGCGTCACGCAGTAATACAGAGTACCCGACCTCCCATGAGTACAAGCTGAAGCATATAGACAATATTCCCCCACACCCCCCACCGCAAGGTGGTCGTGGAGGTGCCATGGAAAAAAAGCACCCAGCCCACACTGTAAAGTGGACGTGTAGGCGCCACGAAAAAGCACCCAGCACTCACTGTAAATGAGGTTGGTGTTAGGAAGGGCATCCAGCTGTAGAAATCAAGCCAAATCAGTTCCTGTATGAGCAAGTCATGGTCAGCCGACCAGACACTGCCCACAACAGGACAACCCGTCTAACCCATGCTAGCGTGGAAGAACGGACGTAAAACGGTGATGATGATGATGATATATATATACTCTTTTACTCTTTTATATATATACTCTCTATATATATATACATATATATCTTTTACTCTCTCTCTCTCTCTCTCTATGTATATATATATATAAAAGATGAATATAAAAAGAAAGTGCTTTTATAAAGGAATTTATTAGGTATTGACATATGTTTCTGTAACAGACGGAATACCTATGTATCGCTGCTTGCGTAATCATATAATGTTAGCAAGTATTCGATAGCAAATGTATAATCAGTTGTCACTTCTTCAGAGATATTGGATAAATTGGAAAAAATCAGAAAAGTTAAAGTATTTATATTAGTTGTAAGAAAGGAAGAAGAGAAGGGATAGTATATGACAGATGGCAATTCAATTTGCTGGTAAACAAGTATATAGAAGGTTTTTAATGAGAATACAATGAGTATATGGCTTATTTTATCTAAATAAGAATTTTTGGGAGTGCCTATTTTAATTTATATTTGACCAATTGAACAATGGACAGGGCTGGTCGTTTGGTGTAGTAGTATTAATACAGATATACAGTATCTGTATATACATATATATGTCTATGCCCAGGTCTCGTATCGATTTTGACACAGGGATATCGGTCCCTCCTGGTCCTGTGTAGTTGTGTTGTACTATATTTGTGTTTGCAGGTTTGTTTGGAGGTTTGTATTGTAGGGCTTGGAATTTGCCAGCATTAAACTGCATGTTGTTTTCTTCCGCCCATTTGTATATGGCATCCAGATCTTGTTGTAAAAGGGCAGCGTCAGCCGGGTTTTTGATTGCCTGTGCTACCTTAGTGTCATCAGCATAGCTAGTGAGGGACGTTGTTGTATGTACTACAGAGAGCATGTCTGAGAGAGCCACCAAAAAAAGGTAGTGGTCTCAGGACTGTCCCCTGGGGCACCCCACTTGTTATTGGTGTTTCCTTTCAGAGGGCCCCATTTGCTGCGACTGTCTGGCTTCTGGCCTTTAGGAAGTCATGCAGCCACTCACCTACTTTTCCAGTTATGCCGAATCCGTGTAGTTTGTGACATATCATTCCATGGTCGACCTTGTCAAAGGCCTTCGCAAAGTCAAGATATATCACGTCCACATGTGAGCTGTCTAGTAGTTGTTTCAGTACCCAGTCGTAGTGATGTAGCAGCTGTGTAAGGCAGCTTCTTCTTGGGCGGAAGCCATGTTGCGTGTTATTCAGGCGGTCATTTTCCTCAAGGAAAGTGATCAGTTTCTTTCTGACGACCCGCTCCATGACCTTACTGATATGCGACGTCAGGGAGACTGGACTATAGTTTTTGGCCTCCGCTCTGCTACCTCCTTTATGGATAGGACATATTGTGCCTTCTTTCAGCTCCCTGGGTATTACACCGCTAGCCAAGGAGCTTCTGAAGAGCATCTTCAGTGGAGTTGCTAAGGCCCGTTTACATATTTTTAAGAGAACTGCTGGGAATCCATCAGGTCCAGCAGCTGAGTGTTCTAATTTCATCTATGGCGTACACCACAACCTCCTCCGTTATGTCTATGTGGTTGATGGTCGCCATTTCTTCATGTAGTGTTGTGGCATCAAAGAACTCCTCTGGCTTCGTTATTTGTATGTGCCTCAGTGGACATGTGAACACACTTTTGTACTGTTCGTTCAGTATTTCACATATCTCTTGGGGGTTTTCGGTTATGGAAGAGTGGCCCAATCTTGCAGTGTACCGAGGCAGTTTCTTTTGCAAATTTAAAGAAGGCCTTAGGGTTTGTTTTAATGTTTTCTATGGCCCTGTTCTCTTTCTTTGCCCTTTCATTTTCATGGGAAAGTTTGAGTGCAATCTCGGTGCCAAGTAGTGCACATTTTAAATAGGATTCCTTCTTGTTTTTGTTTTCTTGTTGACTATTCAACTAGTTTGAGAGCTTGGTTCTACGTCTCATAAGGATTTTCCTATCTCTGGGAATAAGATTTTTGTGTCTGTTTGCCTTTTTCTCTGGGACAAACTTTTTGCATATAGTGTGTATCGTTGTCATGAAGTGTTGAAATTGTGTGTTAGTGTCTTTTGTGGCGGTGTTTTCACTCCATGTTTGCTTCCGGATTTCTCTCTTAATCTTTTTCCAGTTGGCCTTGTAGAAGTTAAGGCTGGATAACGTCTCGGAGCTTCTTGGTGGTTTTTGTCTCTGTTGGTTCTCTCGGACCACATATCATTAGCTCTACTAAGTTATGATCCGAGAGAATTGTTGGTGTCACCTTTACATTGTGGATGAGCACTTCGTTGTTTGTAAAACAGAGGTCCAGGACATTTTCGCCTCTTGTTGGGAGGAATATTGCTTGCTCCATGAACAGCCTGTATGTGAGGGCCAGCAGGGATTCCATCTGTCTCTGTTCTATTGACGTCATTCCAGGGAGGAGGTGGCCCTCAGGCCATTTGACCTTTGGTAGTTTGAAGACTCCCAGCAGTAGAATGTTGAGACCCTGGTCCAGTTTGTCAAGGACCTCTTTTATCCTACTTAGGCTATCCTCAAATTTACCCTCATGACTGGGGGAATCGGGCGCCGATATGTGACACATATTACTGTCTGTAGTTGCTTCATATGTACTATCAGTGTGTCACAGACTGAGTTTGAATGTGTCAACAGTACAATTGGTGTGACATCTTCACGGATATACAGAGCAACCCCACCATGAGTTCTCTCCTTCCTGTCCGAACGAAATACAGTATATTTCGGTATATGTATTTCTGCTATACTGCTTGTCATGTGCGTTTCGGTTAGTGGCATGCATAATGCTTGATTGCTTATGGCTAAGTCTCCCAGGTAGGAAATTTTACTCATGTTACTGAGTTTCACCAGGCCTCTGACATTCAGCAGCAGCACTGGTGTGACTTTTGTGGTGCCAGTAATGGCTGTCGGTATGACACCTGGTCTGGTGTCAGCGGCGGCCACTCTGGGTCCCTTAGCTGTGGTGGTCTCGAGTGCTGGTGTGGGTGACCCTGGCTCTGGAAACGATGCAGCCAGGTCAGCTGTCCCACAATCTTCTCTGCCATCACTAAAAACTTGTTCTGCTCTGCTGCTGCCATCACTAAAAACTTGTTCTGCTCTGCTGCTGCCATCTGTATCTCGTCGGCATGTGCGTGCCTTCTCCTTGTTGGTGCGGCACGCGCGACATCAGCATACTTCTGGAGCGGCTTATTTCGGCTTTGGCTGGGGCATGTTGCGCGAGTAGGATGGGCATAGTTCGTTTGAGACCTGGGGTGGGCGAATTTGCATCCCATCCCTGTCTCTCCATGCCAGCAGGTCCCGTTCTTGAAAAACTTGCACATTACTTGGGTTTTTTTGCTCCCAGTGTCTCGGTGCTTTCTGTTCTTTCTTTGAACAGTTGTCCACTGGTCCCTCTGCGCTTGGTTCTCCTTCGGAAGGTGATTTCGCTTTTCACCTTTACCTTTTGCTTGTTGGTTGCCCGGCCTGCCCTCCCTGACTGTGGCGGAGGGTATCTCATTTTCTTTCAGGTCCGTGCTTGTGCTTTCCTCCTTTTCTTTTTCTTTCTCCCTCTCCTCTCCCTTCTCTTCGGTTTTCTCCTCCCTGAGGACACGGCTTAGCATCGCCATATGTGACGCTATGAGGACATACGCCTTCTCAATTTCTTTTCTCCTTCTCTCTATCTGTGCCAGGGTCCTCAGAAACCCATGGCTTTTCAGGTTCTCCGCCATCTTTTTGCTTGGTGGAGACCCATCAGCCATGGTTCACCCCTTGATCAAAACCGTTAGTTCCATCTTTGACCAGTTTCGCTGACTCCTAATTTCACCTTTTTCCTGTATGCAGTCCATTTTGCTGTGGAGGGGAGAAAGAGAGATAGTGGGAAGTGTAGAGTAGAAGTTAGAGAGGGCAGAGGGAGGGAGATATAAGTCCAGTGAGAAAT
>OZ024742.1:15459506-15462006 GCA_964016885.1 Eledone cirrhosa | reverse complement strand
GGTACGGGTGATGAGAAATGTGTCCCGCATGTGCAACCCCGAAGAACTAGAGAGACACATACAACACTTCATCCACCGTATGCAGTTCTCTGGCTACAACCAGAGAGATAGAATCACAGTGTATAGAGGAGCCAGAACCAAATGGGAAAAAATGGTAAATAATGACATAAATGGGACCTGCCCCTTGTATAGGAGCAAATTTTGGAATAGAATAGAAAGAACTAGGAACAAGGCTAATAGAATAATCTCATGGTATGATAGCAATAAATACCAGAGTGTAATGTTCATCAATACAACCCCTAGAGGCGAACTAGCCTACAAATTTAGAAGGGCCCTAAATAAACATAAACTCAATATTAAGATAGTAGAAAGACCAGGTACCTCCGTAAAAACACTTATTAGCAAGACATACCCGTTCCAAAGACCCTTATGTATAGATAAGAAATGTATAACCTGTAAAATAAGCCCCCATATTAACTGTAAAACTAGAAATGTAGTGTATAGCATAAGATGTACTGAAGGACAATGTAGAAACAAAAATATAGTGTACATAGGTGAGACAGCTCGTAGTATAGGGGAACGGATAAATGAACACTGGCGAGACCTTCAAGATAATAAAGAATCATCTGTACTCTACCAACATGCTAAGATAGAACACAAGGGTAAATTAGAGAACATAGAAATAAAAATAGAATCCACACACAGAAAAGATGCAATGTTTAGGCAAATTACAGAGGCAGTAAGCATAAAAGAATTACAACCAAAATTAAATATAAAATATGAGTGGAACAGCAACATCACAACTTACAATTAAGGACAAAATGAAAACACACACACACATAGAACAAACAACCAACCAACAACATGTAAATAAATAAACAAATAGATAAATGAACACAAACACACACAGACACCCGGATGTGGCGCATGCGCAAACTGAGCACACAACACACACACAGAAACAAAATGGCGTAGGACAGAAGAAAGGAAAGGCACAGAAACAAAGAAAGGAATCCCCAGTCACTGAAGAGGTCACAGAGTGTGTGACGAAAGGACTATGACTATATATAAACAACTATCTGGTTGTGGAACCAACCAACCAACCAGAAATTTATAAGTTTGTAGATTTGTAAATTTATAAATTTATAAATATATAATAAATTGAAGTGAAAGCAACTGGTGCGTGTGTTTCTTATTGGCAACATGACCCTCCCAAAGTATAACAATATATACATATATATATATGTATATATATGTATATATATATATATATATATATATATATATATATATATATATATATATATATATATGTAAATATATAGTCGTTTGGAAGCCTCGACAATGCAAATGGGTAAATCTCCGGGTAACAAGATCCGGTGGTGGGGAGAGAGATGTAAGTGGGTGTACGTTGAGATGCGTGGTGTGTATGAGATGTGTAGAAGAATGAAGGAAAGAGTATAAAGGATAAAATAAAAATAACAACACGAGAGAGAGTTACCTTGGGAGAGATTTAATAGTCCCTATATATTTCGAATTCACATCCATCAACTGGGGGTTTTTCCGGGGTGGGGGAAAGATTGTCTGTCGGACAGGTGCGAAACGCGTCCTCCGCTGTTTGTTGTTTTGAATATCTGAGGTATTCGGCAGAGCGCGCGTGCGCGTGAAATGGGGTCGGTCGGGCAGAGGTCAGCGGCCGAATGAGGGAGTGGGGTGGCGCTAGCTGTCAGTCCATTCTCTGCCTGTTTGTTAAATGTTACTGTGTGTGTGTGTGTGCGTTTGTTGTCTCGCTTGAGTGTGTGTGTGTGTGCGTGTGTTGTTGCCTTGTTCCTCTGTATTGGCAGTGTAGTATGTTCGAATGGTGGAATGCTACTGTGTGTAGTTGTCTCGTTTGTGTGTGTGTGTGTGTGCGTGTGCTGCTGCATCGTTTGTTAGCTTATCTTAAACCAGCCATCTCATTTCGCTTCTCTCTGATCGGTTGTTTATTTGTGGTTGCAGACGTTTGATAAAAAGTGCTTCCTTGATACGTAACGTGCCGACGTTTCTTTCAGTCGCTAGAATTGTGACAATGGGCCTTCCGTCTTTGTTTCCGCATTTGTCTATGTGTTTCCGGAAAGACGAGGCCCTGGTTTTAGTGTGTTCCTTGATCCGGATGTGCAAAGGTCGGATTGTGCTACCTATGTAGTATTGGTTGCACGTGTCATATTCTATCTTATACACGACGTATGCGCGTAGGCAACAGTTCGCATGGCGTATCGGGCAGTCTCTGAGGGAGCATGCGTCAGTAGATTTCCCGGGTTTCCTGGAGAGGCATCTTCGCAGGGAGGGGCCCGAGTGGGCCAGGTGGATGTCAAGGCCCTCCCTCCGTATAGCCTTGCGGATAGCGTTGGTGGTATTCTCGCCCAGGTGTGGCATTTTAAGGAAGCACTTGCCTTTGGTGCCTCTGTCTCTTGCGTCTGGTGTCTCCTATTCTGTCTGTGATCGAGGTAGGGTACCCGTT
>OZ024742.1:15324506-15454506 GCA_964016885.1 Eledone cirrhosa | reverse complement strand
GGTGGATCAGATGTTTGGAAGTCATGGGTTTGGCATAATGGGAATGGAGGATTTGTTTTTTTATTATTAATGGTATCTAACCAGAGCTCTGTGTCTAGTACAGGTAATCGATGGTTGGGGTGTTTACTTGGTTAGTCTATAGTAACTCTAATGCTCTGGTGGATGGAGTTAGCTATTTGCTGGATGCTTTCCATTGTTTTTCTCTAGTTCCTGACTGTTCTCTAGTGGGGGTGTCTTAACTACGATGTGGCTGCTCCTTCCTCTTGGGCATATGTTTTTCCATTAAATTTGAACATATGTTCCTTAAGGGTTAGTTTTATGCTGGCCCCTACCGCATGTGCAATCATTTTCTTCAGTTCATCGTGGTTTTCGGGTGTCCGTATGGCTCTGGTCCACCCGTTCCATCTATCTGTGTGGGTTTTCTTGGCCATTGAGGTAATGGTAGGTTGTCTGCCTCTTGCTGGTCTTGTAGGGCACAAGTTGCTAAGGTCATATGTGTCTAGGTAATTATTACTATAGGTAAGTTTAAGTAGGAGTCCCAGCTCACTGGTATCAATCCCACGGAACTCAACATTGCTCTCACTGATCATTTCTACGCATTTCTCCACAGCAAAATCCACGTCAATAGATGGATACAGGGACACAACATCCATACTACCTATTATGCAGTTTGTTAGGTCCCTAGATCGGTTACTCTCGCCGATTTTGCTGAGGAGGTCCTCCGTGCTGTCACATACATCTGGGGACATTTCAATGATGGGGCGTATGATCAGGGAGAGGAAGTAGGACAGTCTGTAGTTACTAGCAATGTTAGCTCCACAGACTGGCCGTGTTGGTGGTCCCGCGACAGGGTCACTGTCCGTTTTATGGTCTTTTCGAAACCCATACAACGCCGGCACGTCATTGTTCCAGGCCTGGAAGTTGTTGGCAGTCCTTTTGTTGGGCTGCATTATATTCGTCCACATCACCATATGGGCATTGAGGGCTTTTTCTCTATCCTCATGCTCCTGTGGTGTTACCTCTCTTGTGTTAGTGATGTGGGGTTGCATTGCCTGGATGTAATTTGGCAGGCTGTCAACCGACATTCTGCCAGACTTGTCTGTTGGAAAGCATGCTATCTCTCCATTACGCGAGCGCTGCATGAGCTTACGCAAGCCATTTGCAGATTTTTCTCCCAGTTGCTGGGCCTCCATTCTATTATGCTTCTTGCTATACTGTTCTATAATATTTCTAAGTTCGGATCTAGCTATACTAAATTGTGCTTCTGTTTGTTCATCGACCTGCGACGGCAATTGTGTGCGTTTGTTAAATGGTAAAGTCGTGGCGTGGACTCGTCGCAGGTCGAACGATTTATCGGAGGGATTATAAAAAGTAGAGTTCCAGGCTGCTACTTTATGTGTACTAGTGCTATTGTTATTGTTAGTTGTGTTGTCTCTATTTCTATTTCCACCAACGGCCTTATGGTTGTTTCTTTGTCTCTCATAATTACTCCTGTCTCTTTCTACTGGCTCATTGTTGTTATCTACCCTATTTTGTGTGTCTGTGTGTTCGTCTTGGTTATTTTCTTTGTCCTTAGTCTCCCTTCTCCTTTTAATCATATTACTTTCCCTTATTTCTGTGATTTCTGTGCTACTGTCATTACTTGTTTTCTGTGTCTGTGTGTTTGTTAAGATTGTGGTGGTGGTGAGAGGCATTGAATGTGTGTGTGTTGTTGTTGTTGATGTGTGCTGTTGTTGATGTGTGTTGTTGTTGTCTCCGTGTGTGTTATTATTGTTGTGCGTGTTGTTATTGCTGTTTGTATCTGCGTGTCTGTTGTTGTTGTTTCTGGGTATGTTATTATTGTTGTTGTTGTTGTTGGTGTGTGTGTTGTTGTTATTGTTGTTTGTGTCTGTTGTTGTTGGGATGTGTGTTGTATATGTGTGTGCGTACATTGTTGCTTTTGTTTTTGAGGCTCCAGCGTAGTTTTGTAAATGATTTTTCTATTTCTGACAGACAACTAATCATATTTACCTTCTTGAATGTCGCAAATTTCGGGGGTAGACATAATACAGATAACTCATCGTCATCTATTATTGTGTTGCCGTATATATTTGTGTTGTTGTTGAACTCGTCTGTTAATGAGGTGTCGGCCATATTTATACCGTCAATTTTGTCGGGATATCTATTGGTATTCTCTATAGTATCCTGATTTAGCTTTATCTGCTTAAGCCACTTTAGTTTCTTGTTAAAATGCTTATCACATTCTTGAGTAATGTACTGTTCTTCAGGACGTATAAGGCTTATAAATATTAGTTTCTCTCTTGGTGTGGTGATCCTAGCTATTTCTTGTATTAGGTTACGCTTATGTTAGAACAACCAACCAACCAGTAACATGTAAATAAACAAATAAATAAATGAACATAAACACACAGACACCCGGATGTGGCGTATGCGCAGACTGAGCACACAACACACACACAGAAACAAAATGGCGTAGGACAGAACAAAGGAGGCACAGAAACAAAGAAAGGAATCCCCAGTCACTGAAGAGGTCACAGAGTGTGTGACGAAAGAACTATGACAATATATAAACAACTATCTGGTTGTGGAACCAACCAACCAACCAGAAATTTATAAATTTATAAATTTATTATAAATTTATTATAATAAATTGAAGTGAAAGCAACTGGTGCGTGTGTTTCTTATTGGCAACATGACCCTCCCAAAGTATAACAATATATATATATATATATATATATATATATATATATATATATATATATATATATATATATATGTATATATATATATATATATATGTATATCATCATCATCATCATCAACGTTTAACGTCCGTGTTCCACGCTTGCATGGGTTTGGACGGGGGTAGTCCCACTTGAGGCAAGAGTGATTGTCTTGCTCGCATAGGACTGTCTGGCAGGTTTTCTACAGTTGGATGCCCTTCCTAACACCAACCACATTTACAGTGTGGGTCTGGGAGGTTTTTACCGTGTTGCCTACATGGCCACATTACAGCGTGGACTGTGTGTTTTTTTGTCGTGACACCTACACGATCTCATTTGTTTCGGCCTCGATGGCGCGGCACCAACATAACTTTACATAGAACGGGGTGGTGTGGATGGGGTGGGGGTGGTGGGGGTGGGACGGGGTGTATTTTGTTAGAGATGCCTACTGGCTGGAGTAGGTTTTACTATATATTTAGGTAAGGCGGGTCTTCTCTGTTACTGAGTACCGCCAAAGGTCTCGGTCCAGTGACATTGTCTTGGAGAGGTGTAAGTGTGTGATGTCGGAGTTTATCAGCTCGTCCCAGGTTTTTCTAGCCCCCTATTCCGTGACTACCGTCTATCTTTATTGCCCTGCACTTTGTTATACAGCTATCGACTTTCATGCGCATCACGTGTCCATACCAACGTAGCCTTCTCTCGAGTAAACAACATCTGATCCCTCTTATCTCTAATTTTTTCCTTAGTTCGTTTATGCTTTGCCGTTCACGTATATTACTGTTACACATCCAGCGGAGCATGCAAGCTTCGTTCCTCTCTAGTCTGCGTATATCCTCTGCACACAATGCCCAGGTCTCACTGCCATGCAGCATTGCTGTTCGTATGCAGGCATCGTACAACCTGCCTTTCATTTTTAGGGAGAACCCTTTAGCAGCTAATAGTGGTATAAGCTCTCTGAACTTTTTCCAACCAGTTCTGACTCTAGCTACAGTACTTTCAGAGCACCCTCCCCCACTGCTGATTTTATCGCCCAGGTAACGGAAGCTGTCCACTATTTCTATAGAACCCTCTGCGCAATTGAAAGAGCTAGTATTTTGTGGGCACTTGCTGCTACTTATTGCACCAGAGCACCGGCCACATGTAAAATCTATGTTCTTAGTTAGCTTACCTGTGATCCCACTACATCTTTTATGCACCCATACTTTGCATTTAGGACATAAAATGGAGTTTCTACCTACGCCTTTCCTACACACCGAGCACGACCATTTCCCAGAAGGGACCGCCGCCTTGTTTTCTTTCCTACAAACTAGTACTTTGGTCTTAGCCAGGTTAATTTTAAGTCCTTTTGACTCTAGGCCGTGCTTCCATGTTTGGAATTTCTTCTCTAGCTCGGCCATTGATTCCGCTATGAGTGTCAGGTCGTCTGCGTATAGGAGTTCCCATGGGCAGCCTGTCTTGAACTCCTCTGTTATAGCCTGAAGGGCAATAATAAATAGTAGTGGGCTGAGAACAGAGCCCTGATGGACGCCAACTTTTACGCTAAACTCTTCACTATATTCGTTGTTAATTCTAACCTTGCTGACTGTTTCTTTATACATGGCTTGTATAGCCCTCACAAGCCATTCGTCAACGCCTAGTTTTCTAAGAGCCCACCAGATAATGGAGCGGGGGACTCTGTCGAAGGCTTTCTCCAAGTCGACAAAAGCTAAGTAGAGGGGTTTACCTTTAGCTAGGTACTTCTCCTGTAGTTGTCGTACTATGAAAAGAGCGTCTGTGGTACTTTTGCCTGACACAAACCCGAACTGCATTTCATCTAGGTCAATTCTCTCTCTGATTAGTTGCGCTATTACTTTTTCCGTGACCTTCATGACCTGGTCGATTAATTTAATGCCTCTATAGTTACTCCTATCTAGGGCGTCTCCTTTACCCTTATAACAGTTAACGATGATGCTGCTATGCCAGTCCTTCGGAACAACCCCATTCTGTACGACTTGGTTAACTATGCGGGTGACCATGGTGTGTCCCACCGTGCCAGATGCCTTCAGCATCTCAGCAACTATTTCCGAAGGCCCAGCCGCCTTACCCGTCTTCATATCCTTGATTGCCTTACTTATTATACTCCCCTCGACTAACACTGCTGGTCCCTCTATTGGGTCGATATGGGGGAGACTGTCTTTCTCCCATTTATTCTCCTCATTTAGTAGCCTTTCATAGTGACACTTCCAAGCTACCTTCTTATCAGCGTCGGTGATGGCAAGTGTGCCATCGTCGTTTAGTACACACTTCTCCCCGACAATATCACGGTTCTCCTTGACGCATTGCCTAGCAATCCTGAACACCTCACGTTTTTGGTCATCGCGTTGTAGAACATGCTTGAACTTTCTTTCCTCAGCTTCCCTTCTTGCTAAGTACACTTGTCTCCTAGCTTCCCTCCTGGCCACTTGATAGTCTTCTCTACTTCCCCCATCCCGCCATACTTTCCAAGCCTGCTTTTTGGCCTTAATTGACCCCTCCACCTTACTGTTCCACCACCATGTTATTCTCCTCCTGCCTACAGGCCTGCTCCAGCCACAGACTTTGTCTGTCGCCAACAGCAGGTTTGCTTTCATAAATTCCCACTCTCCCTCTATATTGTCCGACTCTAAATGTTCTTCCTTACTGTCGAAAGCATCAAGTAATATGCTTTGAAATTTATTCCTGGCTGTGGGGTCCTTTAGCTTCCATATTTTTCTCCTGAGGACAGTCCTCTTCTGCTGTCGAGTACGTCTCGTCCTGACTATGAGGTCGCTAATTATCAGTCTATGTTGGGAGGTGCATTCTTCATGGGGGAGGGATTTAGTGTTTACAACAGACACTCTGTCACGTCTTCTGGTAAGGATATAATCTACCTGGCTTGTGTGTTCCCCGGATCTATAGGTGATCAGGTGATTGTCACGTTTTTTGAAGTTAGTGTTACAGATTGTTAGGTTATTTGCATCACAGAATTCCAGGATTCTGGAGCCTTCCTCATTTCTAGTACCAAACCCATAGCCTCCATGGATTTCATCGTAGCCGTCACAATGTTGTCCAACGTGACCATTTAGGTCGCCTGCGATAATTATATAGTCACTGTCGGATATTTGGGAGGTAGTTAGCATCAGTGTCTCATAGAATCTGTCTTTTATAGTGCCGGGCAGTCCGGATTGGGGTGCGTACGCGGATATTACTGTCACCGTAGTTCTATTGAGGACAAGTCGTATTTTAATTATTCTGTCGTTCACTCTATTTACGTCTATTATCTTATCTGCCCACTTTTCTGCTACCATGATTCCTACTCCACCCAGCCCATCGTCGTTTCCCACCCAGAAAAGCTTATAACATCGTTTTTTACCCTCAATGAACCTAGCAGACCCACCCCTCCACCTGGTCTCTTGAATACAACAAACATCGACCTCCTTACGTTCAAGCATTTCTACAACCTCGTTAGCGCGACCCTTTAGGGTGCCTACATTTATGGTACCAACTCTGAAGTTTTGGATTGCGTTTGGGGGTTGGGGGCGGTGAGGGGCGGGGGGCGATGGGGTTATGTTAGCCGTCCGCGGTCGAAACAATGAGGAGTGCTCGCATTCTCGTCCAAGAGGTGAATTTGTCTTTATCTTTGGCATTGTCGCTTGAGCGTCCAGATTTTTCTCTCTCTCTCCTCCACTCTCCAGGATTCCGCAGTCCATCCATCCATCATATATCGAAAGGCAACCAGGCAAGCGATAGTATAGGCCTCTGGCTTCTGATTGGTCCGCGTAATAATACTGGTGATGCGTGGGGGCTCTGTTTTATGATTCGTCCACGTAATAGCAATGGTGGAGCGTGGGGGTGGGAGGGGTGTTGTGTAGCTAGATAGAAGGTAATGATTGAATGGGGTCCTTGCATTTAACAAGCGATTAACAAAAATACAAAATTTGTTCTGTTCAATACGACCAAAAACTTTCGTATTTAACAATTAATAAAAACAAAAAATATAGTTTGTTTTAGCGATAGATTGGCTATTTGGACTTGATACGAAATATGGAGTTTTGAAAATACGCTAGAATTAGGATTAAAATACGCTAGAATTAGGATTTGTGGAGGCAGAGAAATGAAAATCTGTACATTACGTTACATGAATATCGTGGGATAGACAGCAATCAATGAAATTTGGCGAAGTGAATTCCTATCATATATGTATATATATATAGAGAGAGAGGGGGGGTGGCCGCATGATGGTTGTGTGTGTTAGGCGTTTGACCGCCCCATGCCTTCGAAGAAGGAAGGAAAGGATTTTGTTTTTTTTGTTTTGAAGATACGCTAGAATTAGGGATTGAGGTTTGAAAATACGTTAGGAATTAAGGTTTGAAAATACGCTAGATAGAAGGTAATGATTGAATGGGGTCCTTGCATTTAACAAGCGATTAACAAAAATACAAAATTTGTTCTGTTCAATACGACCAAAAACTTTCGTATTTAACAATTAATAAAAACAAAAAATGTAGTTTGTTTTAGCGATAGATTGGCTATTTGGACTTGATACGAAATATGGATTGTTTTGAAGATACGCTAGAATTAGGGATTGAGGTTTGAAAATACGTTAGATAGAAGGTAATGATTGAATGGGGTCCTTGCATTTAACAAGCGATTAACAAAATATATATATATATATACATATATATACATATATATATATATATATACATATATATACATATATATATATATATACATATATATACATATATATATATGTATATATATATGTATATATATATATATACATATATATATACATATATATATATATATATATATATATATATATATATATGGTACATTATTTTGAAAAAAATATATTATTTATAAAAGCAAAGTCACAGAAAATTTCAAGTGACAGAGTTATCTCCGTTGCGGTTGTCTCCCAGCTTGCTAGAAATAGCAGCTAAATATTTCCCTCTCCCTCGTTTTAAAACACTGAAAGACATTTGACTATAAGACAGTTTTTTGTAGACTATAGTATAATTGTTTAGACTATATACACAAATGTTTTTATTTAATCATTTATATATAACCATGTCAACTATATCTTACAAACAGAGGTTATATAGTTATGGAAATATGAGAAAAAAGATAAAAATACTAATGAAAAGAGGTGAAATTGAAGGTCAGATCTGGTTGTAGAGGAAAGGACTATAAATTAGAAGAAAAGGAGGGAAGAGCAACGACTATTATGCACAAAATTAGCAATCTGACAGGGAAGAGAATCAGTTATGTCAACCCCATTACTTAACTGGTACTTTATTTTATTAGCCACGAAAGGTCTATTAGACCACGGAAGGGAGGGGAAAGGCGAGATGGTGATAGGCTCTATACCTTGGGCGAGATGGTGTTTAGGTTGCACACTGCAGACAAAACTGAGAAACTCATATAAACACAGGAATATCACGCCTGAAATATATTTGATCATACAAGTCAGATAACCTCGTCTTGGTCACTCAGGTCTGACCTGGAGATAAAACTAAACTCCATTTGATAGAAATTGCAACCAAATTCGCTCGAATTAGGAAGACAAAATATAAAAACATGATAATGAAAGGTTTAATGACATCGGCAATGTCTTACATTAGAAATATGGTAACGTGGTCCAGTATGAGCAGGGTACAGTGCAGCTAACTGGCAGACATGCTTCATAAGTGTGACCACCCAGTCACATATTGTAAACGTGGTTGGTGTTAGGAAGAGCATCTAGCAGCTATAAAAACCCAGCCAAAACGCGATCCCATATGAACAGGGTTTGGCGCAGCTGACTGGACAGACAAGCCTCATAAGTGTGACCAGCCAGTCACACACTGTAACGGTTTGGTGTTAGAAAAGGCATCCAGTCAAAACACAGGCTCCACTATGAGCAAGCCTCGACCTACACCATTACTGGTCAACCCAATTCTCAAATATGGATCCGCTTCTGAACTGGGTATGGTCCGACCAATTGACCAGACTCCTTTTTATAACGAGACCACCCAGTTCCAGTCAGATCAGATGCTTTGCAGTATACATTGCACGATGAGTTCAAACCCCAGCAACCCTAACCCTGCTCTTCATCCCACAAAATTCTGATCATGTCTTAAACACCTTAACTACCAAGTCACATGCTTTCACTTGATCTTGTAAGAAAAGAGTCAACAAAAGATTATTCATTATAATTTTCTTTAATATAATTTATTGTTTTCATAATTTACTTTCGTATAATTATTTGTAATTTTTAGTTTTACAGCAAAGATCTTTGATAAAAGACAGTAAAATATATTGTTTTCTTATTTTTTTTTTTTAGTTTGTTTCATATATATTGGGTTTCTGATTTCTATGAGAAAGGTAGACATCTGACAGGTAATTAACAGTTGACGGGATACTTAAGTGGACATCTGACAGGTAATTAACAGTTGACGGGGTACTTAAGTGGACATCTGGCAGGTAATTAACAGTTGACGGGGTACTTAAGTGGACATCTGACAGGTAATTAACAGTTGACGGGATACTTAAGTGGACATCTGACAGGTAATTAACAGTTGACGGGATACTTAAGTGGACATCTGACAGGTAATTAACAGTTGACGGGGTACTTAAGTGGACATCTGGCAGGTAATTAACAGTTGACGGGGTACTTAAATGGACATCTGACAGGTAATTAACAGTTGACGGGATACTTAAGTGGACATCTGACAGGTAATTAACAGTTGACGGGGTACTTAAGTGGACATCTGACAGGTAATTAACAGTTGACGGAGTACTTAAGTGGACATCTGGCAGGTAATTAACAGTTGACGGGGTACTTAAGTGGACATCTGACAGGTAATTAACAATTGACGGGGTACTTAAATGGACATCTGACAGGTAATTAATAGTTGACGGGGTACTTAAGTGGACATCTGACAGGTAATTAACAGCTGGGGGGTACTTAAGTGGACATCTGACAGGTAATTAACAGTTGACGGGGTACTTAAGTGGACATCTGACAGGTATTTAACAGTTGACGGGGTACTTAAGTGGACATCTGACAGGTAACAGCTGGGGGGTACTTAAGTGGACATCTGACAGGTAATTAACAGTTGAGGGGTACTTAAGTGGACATCTGACAGGTAATTAACAGCTGGGGGGTACTTAAGTGGACATCTGACAGGTAACAGCTGGGGGGGTACTTAAGTGAACATCTGAAAGGTAATTAACAGTTGGGGGGGGGGAGGTACTTAAGTGGACATCTGACAGGTAATTAACAGCTGGGGGGTACTTAAGTGGACATCTGACAGGTAATTAACAGTTGACGGTGTACTTAAGTGGACATCTGACAGGTAATTAACAGTTGATGGGGTACTTAAGTGGACATCTGACAGGTAATTAACAGCTGGGGGGTACTTAAGTGGACATCTGACAGGTAATTAACAGTTGGGGGGGGGTGCTTAAGTGGACGTCTGACAGGTAATTAACAGTTGGGGGGGGGAGGGTGCTTAAGTGGACGTCTGACAGGTAATTAACAATTAAGGAGGGTACTTAAGTGGACATCTGACAGGTAATTAACATTTGACGGGGTACTTAAGTGGACATCTGACAGGTAATTAACAGTTTGGGGGAGGGGTGCTTAAGTGGACATCTGACCGGTAATTAACAGCTGGGGGGTACTTAAGTGGACATCTGACAGGTAATTAACAGCTGGGGGTGCTTAAGTGGACATCTTACAGGTAATTAACAGCTGGGGGTGCTTAAGTGGACATCTGACAGGTAATTAACAGTTGACGGGGTACTTAAGTGGACATCTGACAGGTAATTAACAGTTGGGGGTACTTAAGTGGACATCTGACAGGTAATTAACAGTTGACGGGGTACTTAAGTGGACATCTGACTGGTAATTAACAGTTGACGGCATACTTAAGTGGACATCTGACAGGTAATTAACAGTTGAGGGGGTACTTAAGTGGACATCTGACAGGTAATTAACAGTTGGGGGGGGAGAGTGCTTAAGTGACATCTGACAGGTAATTAACAGTTAAGGAGGGTACTTAAGTGGACATCTAACAGGTAATTAACAGTTGACGGGGTACTTAAGTGGACATCTGACTGGTAATTAACAGTTGACGGCGTACTTAAGTGGACATCTGACAAGTAATTAACAGTTGAGGGGGTACTTAAGTGGACATCTGACAGGTAATTAACAGCTGGGGGGTACTTAAGTGGACATCTGACAGGTAATTAACAGTTTGAGGGAGGGTTGCTTAAGTGGACATCTGACAGGTAATTAACAGTTGGGGGGTACTTAAGCGGACATCTGACAGGTAATTAACAGTTGGGGGGGGTACTTAAGTGGACATCTGACAGGTAATTAACAGTTGACGGAGTACTTAAGTGGACATCTGACAGGTAATTAACAGTTGACGGGGTACTTAAGTGGACATCTGACTGGTAATTAACAGTTGGGGGGGAGGGATACTTAAGTGTCCTATCTTATAGTGAGAAAAGAATAGGCTATACTAAACCTGGTGGGGGTGTTAGCTAGGGGGTTATACAGCAGAACAGGCTATACTAACCCTGGTGGGGGTGTTAGCTAGGGGGGGTATACAGCAGAACAGGCTATACTAAACCTGGTGGGGGTGTTAGCTAGGGGGGTATACAGCAGAACAGGCTATACTAACCCTGGTGGGGGTGTTAGCTAGGGGGGGTATACAGCAGAACAGGCTATACTAAACCTGGTGGGGTGTTAGGTAGGGGGGGTATACAGCAGAACAGGCTATACTAAACCTGGTGGGGGTGTTAGCTAGAGGGGGGGTATACAGCAGAACAGGCTATACTAAACCAGGTGGGGTGTTAGGTAGGGGGGTATACAGCAGAACAGGCTATACTAAACCTGGTGGGGTGTTAGCTAGGGGGGTATACAGCAGAACAGGTGGTGGGGTGTGTTAGAGGGGTCATCATCATCTTCCACACTAACATGAGTATAACGATGAAAGGAGATTAAAGCAATAATACAGTGACACAAAAATAAAATAAATAAAAATAATGGATTATTTTATCCAATCTCTTTAAACAATATAAGGTGTGTATGTGTGTGTGTGTAATACACACACACAAATACCTACCTACTCTCAGCTCTTCAATAATAAACCCCGCCCCCTTATTAATTTTCCAGATCTTTCCACCGCCACCCCTCTAATCTATCTCCAGCGGAATTTTATTTCAATCAAGTGGTAGCATTCCTGCGATAATTTCTTTTGTACATGACACAAAAAGTACACTACTAAAAATCCCATATATTATAAAATAAAGAGGATGAGTAGGGGGCTCTCAATATGTAAACTAAATGACTAATTCTGGGGGGTTTTTTTAATCAAAGGAGACAACCTAGAAACATTATCAATTTTCCAACCTCTGCCCCTACTTATTCCAACCCCACCCCTACTATTTGGGACCCAAAAGTACATTGAAATGGCCAGGAAAACACATATACATATATACAGTGATATATTGATGGTTGTGATGTTGTTGTGAGACGAGCTTAAAGGAGTTTATTTTGATAGTCTTTAGTTATAGCAGGTCAAAGTCTTCACCATAGTTCTGCCCTGCAGTTTGGGGCATGCCTGAAGGTGGCGGTGCCATGCCGGGAGGGCCTGGCATCTGTTGGCCTGGAGCTGAGCCCATTGTCACATTATGTGATTGAGAAACTGGGACACGGTGCTGCTGTTGTTGCTGCTGCTGCTGCTGCTGCTGCTGTTGCTGTAACATTTGGATGTGGTTCTGTCGCATATGGTGATGCTGCTGCTGCGGAGTGGTCGCTTGTTGTGTCGCCGGCTGGTTAGGCTGCTGCTGCTGTTGTTGTTGTTGCTGCTGCTGCTGTTGCTGCTGTTGCTGCTGCTGCTGCTGCTATATAATGATGAAATATATTAACATGAGAGAAAAAAGAAGAAAAATTTTTTAAAGAGCTTTAAAATAGTATTCGTTACCATATTCTACTTCATTTAAATTATTATTAACTACCATATTCCAGTTTTAATGTACTGCTCGTTACCATATTCCAGTTTTAATGTACTGCTCGTTACCATATTCCAGTTTTAATGTATTGCTCGTTACCATATTCCAGTTTTAATGTATTGCTCGTTACCATATTCCAGTTTTTAATGTATTGCTCGTTACCATATTCCAGTTTTAATGTATTGCTCGTTACCATATTCCAGTTTTTAATGTATTGCTCGTTACCATATTCCAGTTTTTAATGTATTGCTCGTTACCATATTCCAGTTTTTAATGTACTGCTCGTTACCATATTCCAGTTTTTAATGTACTGCTCGTTACCATATTCCAGTTTTTAATGTATTGCTCGTTACCATATTCCAGTTTTTAATGTACTGCTCGTTACCATATTCCAGTTTTAATGTACTGCTCGTTACCATATTCCAGTTTTAATGTATTGCTCGTTACCATATTCCAGTTTTTAATGTATTACTTGTTACCATATTCCAGTTTTAATGTATTGCTCGTTACCATATTCCAGTTTTAATGTATTGCTCGTTACCATATTCCAGTTTTTAATGTATTGCTCGTTACCATATTCCAGTTTTTAATGTACTGCTCGTTACCATATTCCAGTTTTTAATGTACTGCTCGTTACCATATTCCAGTCTTAATGTATTGCTCGTTACCATATTCCAGTTTTTAATGTATTGCTCGTTACCATATTCCAGTTTTTTAATGTACTGCTCGTTACCATATTCCAGTTTTAATGTATTGCTCGTTACCATATTCCAGTTTTTAATGTATTGCTCGTTACCATATTCCAGTTTTAATGTATTGCTCGTTACCATATTCCAGTTTTAATGTATTGCTCGTTACCATATTCCAGTTTTAATGTACTGCTCGTTACCATATTCCAGTTTTTGATGTACTGTTCGTTACCATATTCCAGTTTTAATGTACTGCTCGTTACCATATTCCAGTTTTAATGTACTGCTCGTTACCATATTCCAGTTTTAATGTACTGCTCGTTACCATATTCCAGTTTTAATGTATTGCTCGTTACCATATTCCAGTTTTAATGTATTGCTCGTTACCATATTCCAGTTTTAATGTATTGCTCGTTACCATATTCCAGTTTTAATGTATTGCTCGTTACCATATTCCAGTTTTAATGTATTGCTCGTTACCATATTCCAGTTTTTAATGTACTGTTCATTACCATATTCCAGTTTTAATGTATTGCTCGTTACCATATTCCAGTTTTTAATGTACTGTTCGTTACCATATTCCAGTTTTTAATGTACTGTTCGTTACCATATTCCAGTTTTAATGTATTGCTCGTTACCATATTCCAGTTTTTAATGTACTGTTCGTTACCATATTCCAGTTTTTAATGTATTGCTCGTTACCATATTCCAGTTTTTAATGTATTGCTTGTTACCATATTCCAGTTTTAATGTATTGCTCGTTACCATATTCCAGTTTTAATGTATTACTCGTTACCATATTCCAGTTTTTAATGTATTGCTCGTTACCATATTCCAGTTTTTAATGTACTGCTCGTTACCATATTCCAGTTTTTAATGTACTGCTCGTTACCATATTCCAGTCTTAATGTATTGCTCGTTACCATATTCCAGTTTTTAATGTATTGCTCGTTACCATATTCCAGTTTTTAATGTACTGCTCGTTACCATATTCCAGTTTTAATGTATTGCTCGTTACCATATTCCAGTTTTTAATGTATTGCTCGTTACCATATTCCAGTTTTAATGTATTGCTCGTTACCATATTCCAGTTTTAATGTATTGCTCGTTACCATATTCCAGTTTTAATGTACTGCTCGTTACCATATTCCAGTTTTTGATGTACTGTTCGTTACCATATTCCAGTTTTAATGTACTGCTCGTTACCATATTCCAGTTTTAATGTACTGCTCGTTACCATATTCCAGTTTTAATGTACTGCTCGTTACCATATTCCAGTTTTAATGTATTGCTCGTTACCATATTCCAGTTTTAATGTATTGCTCGTTACCATATTCCAGTTTTAATGTATTGCTCGTTACCATATTCCAGTTTTAATGTATTGCTCGTTACCATATTCCAGTTTTAATGTATTGCTCGTTACCATATTCTAGTTTTTAATGTACTGTTCATTACCATATTCCAGTTTTAATGTATTGCTCGTTACCATATTCCAGTTTTTAATGTACTGTTCGTTACCATATTCCAGTTTTTAATGTACTGTTCGTTACCATATTCCAGTTTTAATGTATTGCTCGTTACCATATTCCAGTTTTTAATGTACTGTTCGTTACCATATTCCAGTTTTTAATGTATTGCTCGTTACCATATTCCAGTTTTTAATGTACTGTTCGTTACCATATTCCAGTTTTAATGTATTGCTCGTTACCATATTCCAGTTTTAATGTACTGTTCGTTACCATATTCCAGTTTTTAATGTACTGTTCGTTACCATATTCCAGTTTTTAATGTATTGCTTGTTACCATATTCCAGTTTTTAATGTACTGTTCGTTACCATATTCCAGTTTTAATGTATTGCTCGTTACCATATTCCAGTTTTAATGTACTGTTCGTTACCATATTCCAGTTTTAATGTACTGTTCATTACCATATTCCAGTTTTAAATGTACTCTTCATTACCATATTCCAGTTTTAATGTACTGTTCGTTACCATATTCCAGTTTTAATGTACTGTTCGTTACCATATTCCAGTTTTAATGTACTGTTCATTACCATATTCCAGTTTTAATGTACTGTTCGTTACCATATTCCAGTTTTAATGTACTGTTCGTTACCATATTCCAGTTTTAATGTATTGCTCGTTACCATATTCCAGTTTTTAATGTACTACTCGTTACCATATTCCAGTTTTAATGTAGTGCTCGTTACTATATTCCAGTTTTAATGTATTGCTCGTTACCATATTCCAGTTTTAATATATTGCTCGTTACTATATTCCAGTTTTTAATGTACTACTCGTTACCATATTCCAGTTTTTAATGTATTGCTTGTTACCATATTCCAGTTTTAATGTACTGCTCGTTACCATATTCCAATTTTAATGTACTGTTCGTTACCATATTCCAGTTTTAATGTACTGTTCGTTACCATATTCCAGTTTTAATGTACTGTTCGTTACCATATTCCAGTTTTAATGTACTGTTCGTTACCATATTCCAGTTTTAATGTATTGCTCGTTACCATATTCCAGTTTTAATGTATTGCTCGTTACCATATTCCAGTTTTAATGTATTGCTCGTTACTATATTCCATCGCCTCTAAAATATCGTTTGTTACCATATTCCAGTCGTTAAAATATCGTTTGTTACCATATTCCAGTCGTTAAAATATCGTGTTACCATTTTCCAGTCGTTAAAATATCGTTTGTTACCATATTCCTTTTATGTATTGTTCGTTACCATAGTCTACTGCTTTTAAAATATTATTTGTCTTCGAAGGTATCTTAGTTCTTATGACGTTATTATGTTAATATTACTGCTGTTTTCCTGCTGTATTATCGATAAATTTTCGAAGGTTTCTTAGTTTTTATGACGTTATTATTGTTAATATTACTGGTGTATTAACTTCGGATATTTATCATGCGGTATTCTAATTCTATTGTATCTCTCTCGGTTATTTACCATGCGACCCTCAGTGCCTACCTCACAATTTCCCTCCCACCCACCCCCTCACACCACCATAGCCTATTCGACCAATCAAACCTCAGCATGCCATTTCCACTGCTGCTACTACTACCTACCTAACTAACTCTCTCCTCCTCTGGCGCAGCCCAACACACCCTGCCATTACCCCACCACCACTGTTCTTCTAGCCCTCAATTTTCCCACCGTTATGGATGGATGAGCTGAGAATACATTTGAGCAACTCTGAATCAATAGATGAAATATGAATCTGCGAGCTACCAAGCACCCACGTGAAGCGCCAACCCAGAGACCCTCCCCTACGAGTGTCGACAAATGCCCAAAACTCCGAGTTGGTACCATCAATGTAGGCTCAATGAAAGGAAGAGCAGGAGAAATCATAGAAATGCTAGAGCGAAAGGAAGTTGACGTATGCTGTGTGCAAGAGACTAGATGGCGAGGAGAGTCTGCCAGAGTCCTGGTAGGAAAAAGTCGGTGCTACGAATTTTTCTGGGTGGGAAATGACGATGGGATGGGTGGTGTAGGTATACTACTAGCTGACAAGTGGGTAGATAAAGTAATCTCAGTGTACAGGGTAAATGCAAGAATCATTAAACTCAGACTAGTCCTGAATAAAACAATTACCACAATAATATCAGCTTACGCACCCCAATCGGGGCTGTCAGACGAACTTAAGGATAGGTTTTACGAGTCCCTAATACACACTACTGCTCTAACAGACGACAAGGACTTCCTAATCATTGCAGGAGATTTTAACGGACACGTAGGTAAACACTGCGACGGCTTCAATAGAGTACATGGAGGCCATGGAGTTGGCACAAGGAATGAGGAAGGATTCAGACTTCTAGAATTCTGCGATGCCAATGACATGTCGATATGTAACACAAACTTTAAAAAACCCGACAACCACCTGATCACCTATAGATCAGGGGAGCACTCTAGTCAGTTAGATTTTATCCTCAACAGAGGACGTAGTGAGGAATGTACATCCCAACATAGCTTAGTTGTCAGCGACCTCACGGTCAGAACTAGACGAACCCGGAAACAGAGGCCAACCTGGAGAAGAGAGATCTGGAAGCTGAAAGTCCCCTCAACCAGTAACAGATTTAAAGATATTTTATTCAACGCCTACGACAGTAAAGAAGAACAGATAGAGACATTTAACGTAGAAGAGAACTGGGAGTTCCTAAAAAATAATTTACTAGAGGCGACGGATGAGGTCTGTGGCTGGAGTAAGACCTCAAGCAGGAGGAGAGTGACTTGGTGGTGGAACAATAAGGTAGATGAAACAGTTAAGGCCAAGAGACAGGCATGGAAAGAATGGAAGAACGGGGGGAGCAGGGTACATTACATAGAGACCAAGAGGGAAGCTAGGCGACAAGTATACTTAGCTAGGAGGGAAGCAGAGGATAGAAAATTCAAGCATGTTTTACGTGGGGACCAGAAACAGGAGGTATTCTAGATTGTGAGGCAGTGTGTCAGAGATAGTTGTGATGTCATTGGAGAGAAGTGTATCCGGAATGATAAAGGTGAGCTTGCCCTCACAAGTGCTGAGAAGAAAGATGCATGGAAGAGTCATTATGATAGATTACTAAATAAGGAGAATGCATGGGAAGAAGAGACCCTACCCCAAGTAGACCCTATAGAGGGACCAGCAGTACAAGTCAGCAGCAGCGTAGTAAGTAAGGCAATCAAAGATATGAAGATGGGGAAGGCAACCGGTCCATCGGGTATAGCTGCCGAGATGCTGAAGGCATCTGGGTCTGTAGGTCACACTATAACCACACGTATCGTTAACCAGGTAATACTAGAAGGGGCCATACCAAAAGATTGGTGCAGTAGCATCATTGTCAACTGCTACAAAGGTAAAGGTGATGCACTAGATAGAGGAAACTATAGAGGTATAAAGTTGATGGACCAGGTCATGAAAGTAACAGAAAGAGTTATAGCACAGCTGATTAGGGACCGGGTGAAAATAGACGAGATGCAATTTGGGTTTGTACCAGGAAGAGGCACCACTGATGCCCTCTTCCTTGTGAGGCAATTACAGGAAAAGTACCTAGCTAAAAGTAAGCCACTCTACTTGGCATTTGTCGACCTTGAGAAAGCCTTTGACAGAGTTCCACGTGCTGTAATCTGGTGGGCTCTTAGAAAACTAGGAGTAGATGAATGGCTTGTGAAAGCGGTACAAGCCATGTATAGGGGAGCAGTCAGCAAAGTTAGGATTAGCAATGAGTATAGCGAGGAATTTAGCGTACAGGTTGGGGTCCACCAGGGCTCTGTTCTTAGCCCTCTCCTGTTCATCATAGTCCTGCAGGCAATAACGGAGGAGTTTAAGACCGGATGCCCATGGGAACTCCTGTATGCTGATGACCTTGCACTCATAGCTGAATCTATGGTAGAACTAGAGAATAAATTCCAAACCTGGAAGCAGGGACTAGAAAGAAAGGGTCTCAAAGTCAACATGACAAAGACTAAGGTCCTTGTAAGTAGACGAGAAAACAGAACCCAGATCCCCTCAGGGAAATGGCCTTGCTCAGTATGTAGGAAAGGTGTAGGTAGGAACTCCATTCTCTGCCCCAAATGCAAACAATGGGTACACAAGAGATGTAGCGGGATCTCAGGAAGCTTAATTAAGAATGTAGGATTCACATGCAGCAGCTGTGCTGGGACAGCAAGCAGCAAACAGCCACAGGAAACAAGTACCACCAATCTCTGGGAGGGCCCTGTAGAAACAGTAGACAGCTTCTGCTACCTAGGTGACCGAATTAGCAGCGGAGGTGGGTGTTCAGAAAGTACAATAACTAGGGTAAGAACGGGATGGAAGAAGTTTAGGGAACTACTACCACTGCTAGCTGCAAAAGGCTTCTCCCTCAGAATGAAAGGCAGACTGTATGATGCGTGTATCCGAACAGCGATGTTGCATGGTAGTGAGACCTGGGCGTTGAAGGTGGAAGACTTACGTAGATTAGAGAGAAACGAAGCCTGCATGCTCCGATGGATGTGTAACAGTAATATACGTGAACGACAAAGCATAAATGAATTGAGAGAGAGACTGAGCATAAGAGGAATCAAATGCTGTGTGCAGGAGAGGCGGTTGCGCTGGTATGGACATGTGATGCGTATGAAGGATGACAGCTGCATAAAAAGGTGCAGAGCACTAGAAGTTGATGGAAACCGCGGAGTGGGGAGACCCAAGATGACCTGGGATGCAGGTGATAAAAGCCGACCTTACCCAATTACACCTCTCAAAGACAATGACACACGACCGTGACTTCTGGCGTCACGCAGTAATACAGAGTACCCGACCTCCCATGGGTACATGCTGAAGCATATAAACAATATGCCCCCACACCCCACACCGCAAGGTGGTCGTGGAGGTGCCACGGCAAAAAAGCACCCAGCCCACACTGTAAAGTGGACGTGTAGGCGCCACGAAAAAGCACCCAGCACTCACTGTAAATGAGGTTGGTGTTAGGAAGGGCATCCAGCTGTAGAAATCAAGCCAGATCAGTTCCTGTATGAGCAAGGCATGGTCAGCCGACCAGACACTGCACACAACAGGACAACCCGTCTAACCCATGCTAGCGTGGAAGAACGGACGTAAAACGGTGATGATGATGATTATGATGACTATATTCTATAGGGTGGTGGATTGACAGTATCGGTAGAGAGTCGGACGCCATGCTTTGACACATTGAGTTATGGCCCTTGCCATTCTGATTCAAATCCCGCCAAGGTTCACTTTGCCTTTCATCCTTACGGGGTCGATAAAATAAAGTACCAGTAATACACTGGGTAATTGCTGGCCTTGTGCCAAAAGTAGAAACAATTATTTGTTACTATATTCCACTGCCTATAATTTTCCAGTAATTTTGAAATTCCAGTAATTTTGAAATAATCAAGAATTTGAAGGGATTTAGTAATATAACAAACTTTCTCATTATTAAGCTGGTGATTGGAACATAAAAAAGATTCTTACATAAAATTATGATGGAAGGTTTTTAGATGAATATGAACACTTTGAAATAAAGAGCTTTTTATTATAGGACCAGGGGTAGTATGGTATCAAAAGGGTTACTGAATATAACAGCTATTTATGGTAGTGGCTGTTGCAAAAGGAATTCTAGATCAACCCTTTCAAGATTTCCACCATTTGATACCAAACTGCCTGTAACCACTCTGGTTCTACAATATAGGGTTTATATTTATCTAAAAAAACCTCATAATTTCATATAAGAACGTTTAGGTTATGTACCAAATACCTGCTTAATAATGAAAAAGTTAGTAACTACTAAAGCTTTTCAAATTCTTGATTATTTTCCAGATTATTTGAAAATTATGGGGAGTGACTTTTATTTAAAATACTAGCAGTGGTACCCGGCGTTGCACGGGATAAGGTATTTTGGAACGCAGGCCGCCAACAGACCTAATCGTGGAAAAACTGCATGCCTGGACAATCTGTAAAGAAAATAAACCGAATACTCTGATGGCTGGATAATCTAAGATTTTCCTCGATGAAGATGGTTCCCGTCCAAACCCATGCAAGCGTGGAAGATAGACGTTAAACGATGATGATGAAGATGATGAAGCAGGAAAAATGCAGGTTTTCACTTAATGCGAGCCCTAGGGGATCAAGAAAATGAATTTCTTTTATGTGCATAATATGCCTTGAAATTTCGGGAAAATCGGCTAGACGTAACGCCTCCAAAAAGCCCTAAGAAGCTGAAAAAACGAAGTTTTTCACCTAATGTGGGCCCTAGGCCATAAGAAAGTTGGATTTTCTTTACTTACGGTATGAAGAAGAGACTGACTAATACATAGTTACAATTTTAAGGAAATCTGTCTGACGTAACGCCTCAAAAAATTCCTAAAAATGTTAAAAAACTGCGTTTTTTAACATCTCCTATTATAAGGGCGCGACGTTATATGTATGTATCTATCTAAAAAGAGAAAGACTAAGAATTATAGACTGAGATC
Source organism: Eledone cirrhosa (assembly GCA_964016885.1). Classification (NCBI taxonomy): domain Eukaryota; kingdom Metazoa; phylum Mollusca; class Cephalopoda; order Octopoda; family Eledonidae; genus Eledone; species Eledone cirrhosa. The sequence continues at coordinate 15,433,118 of OZ024742.1, read as the reverse complement.
GCTAAATCACCCAATGCATTGAAAATTTGAAATTTTTTTGCTCAGAACACTCCCTGAAACATAAGTATTACATGTGTTAAGTTTGAAAACAGTCGGTTTGGTGCTTCTCTACAATACTAAGCGGTAAAATAGTAACTTTTGTTTTCGTAAAGGCACATAAGTAAACAAACTGAAGCGCCGTGTTATATGTATGTATCTATCTAAAAAGAGAAAGACTAAGAATTATAGAGCGAGATCGTATAAATCGCCTAATGCAGTCCATAGGGCATAGAAAATTCGAAATTCTTTTTGCTCAGAACACTCTCTGAAACATAAGTATTACATGTGTAAAGTTTGAAGACAGTTGGTTGGGTGGTTCTCGAGTTTTAGGGATTCGAACTCACACACACACAGACAGACATCCTCAGTTTTATATATATAGACTAGCAGAAAACCACCCGGTGGGCGGTTTTCTGCTAGCAAATCTAGTGTATATACTGATATTGTTGAGAAGTGGATGAGAAATGTTTTCGGCACCACATGTTCACCGTCTCTCGGTGTGTCTTTTATGCATGTATAAATATATATGTTATCTATACGGTGAAATCTTTGAAATAAATATATGTTAAAACAGAAAAGGAGAAAAAGAGATTAGTGACGGAAATATAAACGTTATGATATAACGATGGAAATATATAAACGTTTACGATAAAACGATGGAAATAGAAACGTTTATATATAATGATAAGCTGAAACACTCGTAAGTCGAAACACTCGTAAAGCGAAACGTATAAATAAAGATTAATGTAATGAATTTGAAAAGCATAGAGATTTGAAACCGCGTCTATTTGTTTCCTTGGCATTTTTTACAGACGGACAGACAGACAAACAAACAAACAGAGAAATGTCCATTATATATTATAAGTAGACTTGGCATGATGTAAAGTCAGAACCGCCTCGAACTGGTTACTTCTGGCTTGTGCAAGGTGTCTCTATAGCAACCAGCGATTCCCTCAGCCTCAGTGACCAAAGTCAGTGGAGAGGGGAAGGTAATGTTTCTATAGCGACAGTGTTTCTCTTGGTAGTACCAAAGTGGAGAAAAGAATATTTCTGTAGCACCTACATTTGAGTTTTAGGACAGACAGACAGACAAACATATATTTCTGTGCGTGTGTATATATATATATATATATATATATATTACACACACAGAAATGTATATATATATATATATATATATTACACACACAGAAATGTATATATATTTCTGTGTGTATCATCATCGTTTAACGTCCCTGTTCCATGCTTGCATGTGTTTGGACGGGGGTTTTCCCACTTGAGGCAAGAGTGGTTGTCTTGCTCGCATAGGACTGTCTGGCGGGTTTTCTACAGCTGGATGCCCTTCCTAACACCAACCACATTTACAGTGTGGGGCTGGGAGGTTTTTACCGTGTTGCCTACACGGCCACATTACAGCGTGGACTGTCTGGCGTGTTTTCTACAGCTGGATGCCCTTCCTAACACCAACCACATTTACAGTGTGGGACTGGGAGGTTTTTACCGCGTTGCCTACACGGTCACATTACAGTGTGGACTGTGTTTTTTTGTCGTGACACCTACACGATCTCGTTTGTTTCGGCCTGGATGTTGTGGCACCAACATAACTTTGCATTGAAGGGGGCGGTGTGGATGGGGTGGGACGGGGGTGTATTTTGTTAGAGATGCCTACTGACTAGTAGGTTTTACTTTGTATTTAGGTAAGGCGGGTCTTCTCTGTTACTGAGTACCGCCAAAGGTCTCGGTCCAGTGACATTGTCTTGGAGAGGTGTAAGTGTGTGAGGTCGGAATTTATCAACTCGTCCCAGGTTTTCCTGGGTCTGCCTACTCCGTGGCTACCATCTATCTTTATTGCCCTGCACTTTGTTATACAGCTGTCGTCTTTCATGCGCATCACGTGACCATACCAACATAGCCTTCTCTCGAGTAAACAACATCTGATCCCTCTTATTTCTAATTTTTTCCTTAGTTCGTTTATGCTTTGCCGTTCACGTATATTACTATTACACATCCAGCGGAGCATGCAAGCTTCGTTCCTCTCTAGTCTGCGTATATCCTCTGCACACAATGCCCAGGTCTCACTGCCATGCAACATTGCTGTTCGTATGCAGGCATCATACAACCTGCCTTTCATTTTTAGGGAGAACCCTTTAGCGGCTAATAGTGGTATAAGCTCTCTGAACTTTTTCCATCCAGTTCTGACTCTAGCTACTGTACTTTCAGAGCATCCTCCCCCACTGCTGATTTTGTCACCCAGGTAACGGAAGCTGTCCACTATTTCTATAGAACCCTCTGCACAATTGAAAGAGTTAGTATTTTGTGGGCACTTGCTGCTACTTATTGCACCAGAGCAACGGCCACATGTAAAATCTGTGTTCTTAGTTAGCTTACCTGTGTTCCCACTACATCTTTTATGCACCCATACTTTGCATTTGGGACATAAAATGGAGTTTCTACCTACGCCTTTCCTACACACTGAGCATGGCCATTTCCCGGAGGGAACCGGCGCCCTATTTTCTTTCCTACAAACTAGAACTTTTGTCTTAGCCAGGTTAATTTTAAGGTCTTTTGATTCTAGGCCGTGCTTCCATGTTTGGAATTTCTTCTCTAGCTCGGCCATTGATTCAGCTATGAGCGTTAGATCATCTGCGTATAGGAGTTCCCATGGGCAGCCGGTCTTGAACTCCTCTGTTATAGCCTGAAGGGCAATAATAAATAGTAGGGGGCTAAGAACAGAGCCCTGATGGACACCAACTTTTACGCTAAACTCTTCACTATATTCGTTGTTAATTCTAACCTTGCTGACTGTTTCTTTATACATGGCTTGTATGGCTCTCACAAGCCATTCGTCAACACCTAGTTTTCTAAGAGGCCACCAGATAATGGAACGGGGGACTCTGTCGAAGGCTTTCTCCAAGTCGACAAAAGCTAAGTATAGGGGTTTACTTTTAGCTAGGTACTTCTCCTGTAGTTGTCGTACAATGAAAAGAGCGTCTGTGGTACTTTTGCCTGACACAAACCCGAACTGCATTTCATCTAGATCAATTCTCTCTCTGATTAGTTGCGCTATTACTTTTTCCGTGACCTTCATGACCTGGTCGATTAATTTAATGCCTCTATAGTTACTCCTATCTAGGGCGTCTCCTTTACCCTTGTAACAGTTAACGATGATGCTGCTACGCCAATCCTTCGGAACAACCCCATTCTGTATGACTTGGTTTACTATCCGGGTGACCATGGTGTGTCCCACCGTACCGGAGGCTTTCAGCATCTCAGCAACTATTTCCGAAGGCCCAGCCGCCTTACCCGTCTTCATATCTTTGATTGCCTTACTTATTATACTACCTTCGACTAACACTGCTGGTCCCTCTATTGGATCGATGTGGGGGAGACTGTCTTTCTCCCATTTGTTCTCCTCATTTAGAAGCCTTTCGTAGTGACACTTCCAAGCTACCTTCTTATCAGCGTCAGTGATGGCAAGTACGCCATCATCATTAAGTACACACTTCTCCCCGACAATATCACGGTTTTCCTTGACACATTGCCTAGCAATCCTGAACACCTCATGTTTTTGGTCCTCGCGTTGTAGAACATGCTTGAACTTTCTTTCCTCTGCTTCCCTTCTTGCGAAGTACACTTGTCTCCTAGCTTCCCTCCTGGCCACTTGATAGTCTTCTCTACTTCCCCCATCCCGCCATGCTTTCCAAGCCTGCTTTTTGGCCTTGATTGAGCCCTCCACCTTACTGTTCCACCACCATGTTACTCTCCTCCTGCCTACAGGCCTGCTCCAGCCACAGACTTCGTCTGCCACCATCAGCAGGTTTGCTTTCAGGAATTCCCACTGTTCCTCTACCTTGTACGACTCTAATTGCTCTTCCTTGTGTATATATATATATTTCTGTGTGTGTATATATATATATATTACACACAGAAATGTATATATATTTCTGTGTGTGTATATATATATATATATTACACACACAGAAATGTATATATATTTCTTAGAACAAAATTATTATTATTGTTTTGCTGTTCATAACAATTGGAATTGAAAAATTACTTTTGAAATTATTAGTTATTTTACTAATGCTTAGATATGTAAAAATGAAGCAATGTTTCTAATAATTGTTTCTACTTTTGGCACAAGGCCAGCAATTACCCAGTACATTACTGGTACTTTATTTTATCGACCCCGTGAGGATGAAAGGCAAAGTTAACCTCAGCGGTATTTGAACTCAGACCGTAAAGGGCCGTAACTCCATACTATGAAGCATGGTGTCCGACTCTCTACAGATTCTGCCAATCCAGCGCCCTAATGTATGTATGTAATGAGCGAGTGAGAGGGGAGAGAAAGAAAGGCAGAGGTGAAGTGACGAAGTGACTCTCCTCCTCCTCCCCCTCCTCCTCCTCCATCTCCCCATTCGTCACAGCGATAGAGGGGAAGAATGTTAGTGTGTTACAAAGAGAAAGAGTGAGAGTGAGAGAAACAGACAGACTAAAAGAGAGGGATAGCTGGAGAGAGAGAGAGATAGCAACGGATACAGTACAGTAGCTAAGGGATGTATATATATTTCTGTGTGTATATATATATACATTTCTGTGTGTGTAATATATATATATATACACACAGAAATATATATATACATTTCTGTGTGTGTGTATATATATATATATACACACAGAAATATATCTACATTTCTGTGTGTGTGTATATATATATATATATATTACACACACAGAAATGTATATATATTTCTGTGTGCATATATATATATATTACACACACAGAAATGTATATATATATTTCTGTGTGTGTATATATATATATATATATATATACACACACACAGAAATGTATATATATTTCTGTGTGCATGCATGGAGGCACATGGCTTAGTGGTTAGAGCATTGGGTTTGCAATCGAAAGGTTGTGAGTTCAATTCTCAGACCGGGTGATGTGTTGTTTCCTTGAGCAAGACACTTTATTTCACATTGCTCCAGTTTACTCAGCTGTAGAAATGAGATGATAGGGACTGGAGTCCATATCATTCCACTGCAAAGTGGTCGTGGAGGTGCCACGGCAAAAAAAGCACCCAGCACTCACTGTAAATGAGGTTGGTGTTAGGAAGGGCATCCAGCTGTAGAAATCAAGCCAGAATCAGTTCCCGTCCCACCCTTGCAAGCAGGGAAAAGTGGACGTAAAAATGAAATGATGATGATGATGATGATATATATATATATATATATTACACACACAGAAATATATATATATATTTCTGTGTGTGTATATATATATATATATATATATATATATTACACACACAGAAATATATATACATTTCTGTGTGTGTATATATATATATATATATATATATATACACACACAGAAATGTATATATATTTCTGTGTGTGTATATATATATATATATATATATATTACACACACAGAAATGTATATATATATTTCTGTGTGTATATATATATATATATATTACACACACAGAAATGTATATATATTTCTGTGTGCATATATATATATATATTACACACACACAGAAATGTATATATATTTCTGTGTGCATATATATATATATATATATATATATATATATATATATATTACACACACAGAAATGTATATATATTTCTGTGTGTGTGTATATATATATATATATATATATATATATTACACACACAGAAATATATATACATTTCTGTGTGTGTATATATATATATATATATATATATACACACACAGAAATGTATATATATTTCTGTGTGTGTATATATATATATATATATATATATATTACACACACAGAAATGTATATATATATTTCTGTGTGTATATATATATATATATATTACACACACAGAAATGTATATATATTTCTGTGTGTATATATATATATTTCTGTGTGTGTATATATATATATATTACACACACACAGAAATGTATATATGTTTCTGTAGCACTCCTCAATTCCCCCCTCTCTCCCTGCGCTATCCCCCTCTTGTAGTCTGTCTCTTTCTTTCACTCTCACTCTCTCTCTACGCGTGCGTAAAAAACATTCGCACGCGCGCATGTGTTTTAGCGTCTATTCACTCTCTCTCTCTCCCTCTCGCTATCCCCCTCTCGTAGTCTGTCTGTTTCTTTCACTCTCTACACGTGCGCAAAAAACATTCGCACGCGCGCACGTGTTTCCACTGTCGGACAGACAGACAGAGAAATTGCTGGTTATATATTATAAGGAGATAATGAAAGGGTTAAACTGATTAGAAAGAACAGTAACTACATCAAATGTTATTTAGTTCAGCGATGTTTCACAGCTTTTCTAATCAAAGCTATTCTATATATTTGGATATGAATTAAAAATAAAACATTGAATTCATGACAAATCTTGCAAAATCTATCTAAATTAATGTTATGACACAGGCACTGTTGTATGATAAAGAAGTCCACTTCATACCATATATGGTATTAAGTCCACTTCATACCATTAAGTCCACTTCAAATCAGGGAAAAGCTGATCTATTATGGCAACCAACAGAAGCTGCAAAAATTCGCGCATTTTTTTCAATCAATATAATGTTTGGTATAAAGCAATTTCCAAGACTGGAATTACTGGAGTGCTGATATAAGGTTTAATGACCCTTATATACTAAGTATTATGCCGAAAACAAGGTATTTGAAATTAAATCGGTATTTGCATCTGGTCGGTACTTCAAATGCCCATAAAAGTCAAATTTAACAACAACAAAAAATTTCAAATAAAGTTGATAATCTTCTTGAGTATAATTAACTGAAAATAATTGATACTACTTTTGGCACAAGGCCAGTAATTACCCAGTGAATTACTGGTACTTTATTTTATTGACCCCGTAAGGATGAAAGGCAAAGTTAACCTCGGCTGGGTTTGAACTCAGAATGGCAAGGCCCGTAACTCTATACATCAAAGCATGGCGTCCGACCCTCTACCGACACTGCCAATCCACTGTAAATAGATAAACATGATATTTGACAGAGTAATGTGAATGATAAATAGTTAAAACCAAGTTCTTCCTCAGTTCATCCAAGCTCTGCCTTTCTAATTCTAAAGCACGAGGCCAAAATTGAAGGGATTCTTTGTAACGGCTACTGACCATATTTTACCCAATTTTCTAGCAATCGACTGCCCTTACAGTCATTCCTATGTTTGGGATTCCTACGTGTTCTACCTTAGGGATAAAACTGGATTAGAAAACATAAAAAGAATCAATATATTTTCTTTCTCACAGACTATCAAAGAAAAGATGAGGTAGGTGCCAACAAACCTGCAACAATTGTCGTATTTGTTGTGGGCTGAAAGCTGTTTGTGAGGATGGCAAGGGCATCCTGTTCTGTTGTTGTTGTTGTTGCTGCTGTTGATGCCGAACTACAATTAGAAAGACAAAACAGAATTATTTCAAAGATTGAAAAACAAAATAACAAACCAATTTGCAAATAAATATAAAACTGTGCTTCAATTCTCTCTCTCTCCCAAGACTGACCATGTGACACACTAATTCCACACTCTCTCTCTCTCTCTCCCAAGACTGACCATGTGACACACTAATTCCACACTCTCTCTCTCTCCCAAGACTGACCATGTGACACACTAATTCCACACACTCTCTCTCTCTCTCCCAAGACTGACCATGTGACACACTAATTCCACACTCTCTCTCTCTCTCTCCCAAGACTGACCATGTGACACACTAATTCCACACTCTCTCTCTCTCCCAAGACTGACCATGTGACACACTAATTCCACACACTCTCTCTCTCTCTCCCAAGACTGACCATGTGACACACTAATTCCACGCTATCTCTCTCTCTCCCAAGACTGACCATGTGACACACTAATTCCACTCTCTCTCTCCCAAGACTGACCATGTGACACACTAATTCCACACTCTCTCTCTCTCTCTCCCAAGACTGACCATGTGACACACTAATTCCTCTCTCTCTCTCTCTCTCCCCCAAGACTGACCATGTGACACACTAATTCCACTCTCTCTCTCTCCCAAGACTGACCATGTGACACACTAATTCCACACTCTCTCTCTCTCTCTCCCAAGACTGACCATGTGACACACTAATTCCTCTCTCTCTCCCAAGACCGACCATGTGACACACTAATTCCACTCTCTCTCTCTCTCTCCCAAGACTGACCATGTGACACACTAATTCCACTCTCTCTCTCTCCCAAGACTGACCATGTGACACTAATTCTACTCTCTGTCTCTCTCCCAAGACTGACCATGTGACACACTAATTCCACTCTGTCTCTCAAGACTGACCATGTGACACTAATTCCACTCTCTCTCTCCCAAGACTGACCATGTGACACACTAATTCCACACTCTCTCCCAAGACTGAGCATGTGACACACTAATTCCACGCTCTCTCTCTCTCCCAAGACTGACCATGTGACACACTAATTCCACTCTCTCTCTCTCTCTCTCCCAAGACTGACCATGTGACACACTAATTCCACTCTCTCACTCTCCCAAGACTGACCATGTGACACACTAATTCCACTCTCTCTCTCTCTCCCAAGACTGACCATGTGACACACTAATTCCACTCTCTCTCTCTCTCTCCCAAGACTGACCATGTGACACTAATTCCAATCTCTCTCTCTCTCTCTCTCCCAAGACTGACCATGTGATACACTAATTCCACTCTCTCTCTCTCTCCCAAGCCTGACCATGTGACACTACTTCCACTCTCTCTCTCTCCCAAGACTGACCATGTGACACACTAATTCCACTGTCTCTCTCTCCCAAGACTGACCATGTGACACACTAATTACACTCTCTCTCTCCCAAGACTGACCATGTGACACACTAATTCCACTCTCTCTCTCCCCCAAGACTGACCATGTGACACACTAATTCCACTCTCTCTCTCTCCCAAGACTGACCATGTGACACACTAATTCCACTCTCTCTCTCCCAAGACTGACCATGTGACACACTAATTCCACTCTCTCTCTCCCAAGACTGACCATGTGACACACTAATACCACTCTCTCTCTATCTCCCAAGACTGACCATGTGACACACTAATTCCACTCTCTCTCTATCTCCCAAGACTGACCATGTGACACTAATTCCACTCTCTCTCTCTCCCAAGACTGACCATGTGACACACTAATTCCACTCTCTCTCTTTCCCAAGACTGACCATGTGACACACTAATTCCACTCTCTCTCTCCCAAGACTGACCATGTGACACACTAATTCCACTCTCTCTTTCTCTCTCTCTCTCTCCGAAGACTGACCATTTGACACACTAATTCCACTCTCTCTCCCAAGACTGACCATGTGACACACTAATTCCACTCTCTCTCTCTCTCCCAAGACTGACCATGTGACACACTAATTCCACACTCTCTCCCAAGACTGACCATGTGACACTAATTCCACTCTCTCTCTCCCAAGACTAGACTGACCATGTGACACTAATTCCACTCTCTCTCTCTCTCTCTCTCTCCCAAGACTGACCATGTGACACACTAATTCCACTCTCTCTCCCAAGACTGACCATGTGACACACTAATTCCACTCTCACTCTCTCTCTCCCAAGACTGACCATGTGACACTAATTCCACTCTCTCTCTCCCAAGACTGACCATGTGACACACTAATTCCACTCTCTCTCTCTCTCCGAAGACTGACCATGTGACACACTAATTCCACATTCTCTCTCTCTCTCTCTATCCCAAGACTGACCATGTGACACCAATTCCTCTCTCTCTCTCTCTCTCTCGCCCAAGACTGACCATGTGACACACTAATTCCACTCTCTCTCTCTCTCCCAAGACTGACCATGTGACACACTAATTCCACTCTCTCTCTCTCTTTCTCCCAAGATTGACCATGTGACACTAATTCCACTCTCTCTCTCCCAAGACTGACCATGTGACACACTAATTCCACTCTCTCTCTCTCTCCCAAGACTGACCATGTGACACACTAATTCCACTCTCTCTCCCAAGACTGACCATGTGACACACTAATACCACTCTCTCTCTCTCTATCTCCCAAGACTGACCATGTGACACACTAATTCCACTCTCTCTCTCTCCCAAGACTGACCATGTGACACTAATTCCACTCTCTCTCTCTCTCCCAAGACTGACCATGTGACACACTAATTCCACTTTCTCTCTCTCCCAAGACTGACCATGTGACACACTAATTCCACTCTCTCTCTCCCAAGACTGACCATGTGACACACTAATTCCACTCTCTCTCTCTCTCTCCGAAGACTGACCATGTGACACACTAATTCCACTCTCTCTCTCCCAAGACTGACCATGTGACACACTAATTCCACTCTCTCTCTCTCTCCCAAGACTGACCATTTGACACACTAATTCCACTCTCTCTCCCAAGACTGACCATGTGACACACTAATTCCACTCTCTCTCTCTCCCAAGACTGACCATGTGACACACTAATTCCACTCTCTCTCTCTCCCAAGACTGACCATGTGACACACTAATTCCACACTCTCTCCCAAGACTGACCATGTGACACTAATTCCACTCTCTCTCTCCCAAGACTGACCATGTGACACACTAATTCCACTCTCTCTCCCAAGACTGACCATGTGACACTAATTCCACTCTCTCTCTCTCTCCCAAGACTGACCATGTGACACACTAATTCCACTCTCTCTCCCAAGACTGACCATGTGACACACTAATTCCACTCTCTCTCCCAAGACTGACCATGTGACACTAATTCCACTCTCTCTCTCTCTCCCAAGACTGACCATTTGACACTAATTCCACTCTCTCTCCCAAGACTGACCATGTGACACACTAATTCCACTCTCTCTCTCTCTCTCTCCCAAGACTGACCATGTGACACACTAATTCCACACTCTCTCCCAAGACTGACCATGTGACACTAATTCCACTCTCTCTCTCCCAAGACTGACCATGTGACACTAATTCCACTCTCTCTCTCTCTCTCCCAAGACTGACCATGTGACACACTAATTCCACTCTCTCTCCCAAGACTGACCATGTGACACACTAATTCCACTCTCTCTCCCAAGACTGACCATGTGACACTAATTCCACTCTCTCTCTCTCTGCCAAGACTGACCATGTGACACACTAATTCCACTCTCTCTCCCAAGACTGACCATGTGACACACTAATTCCACTCTCTCTCCCAAGACTGACCATGTGACACTAATTCCACTCTCTCTCTCTCTCTCCCAAGACTGACCATGTGACACACTAATTCCACTCTCTCTCCCAAGACTGACCATGTGACACACTAATTCCACTCTCTCTCCCAAGACTGACCATGTGACACTAATTCCACTCTCTCTCCCAAGACTGACCATGTGACACTAATTCCACTCTCTCTCCCAAGACTGACCATGTGACACTAATTCCACTCTCTCTCCCAAGACTGACCATGTGACACTAATTCCACTCTCTCTCCCAAGACTGACCATGTGACACACTAATTGCACTCTCTCTCCCAAGACTGACCATGTGACACTAATTCCACTCTCTCTCCCAAGACTGACCATGTGACACACTAATTGCACTCTCTCTCCCAAGACTGACCATGTGACACTAATTCCACTCTCTCTCTCTCTCTCCCAAGACTGACCATGTGACACACTAATTCCACTCTCTCTCCCAAGACTGACCATGTGACACTAATTCCACTGTACATTTCATTCCTTTTTATTTGAGAAGAAAACAAATTGAATACAAAATTCATATTTTCAGAAATAGACAAAAGTGGACAAGTAATTATATCATTTAGTAGAGAGAGATAGAGATGTAGGTGGGTAGGTAGGTAGATAGGTAGGTAGGTAGACAGGTAGGTAGGTAGGTAGGTAGGTAGGTAGGTAGGTAGGGAGGTAGGTAGTTGGGTAGGTAGATAGATGGGTGTATAGGTAGGTAGGTCGGTAGGTAAGTTGACAGGTAGACAGGTGAGTAGGTAGATAGATGGGTGTATAGGTAGGTAGGTAAGTTGATAGTTAGACAGGTGGGTAAGTAGGTTGATAGGTAGACAGGTGGGTAGGTAGATAGATGCGTGTATATGTAGGTAGGTAGGTAAGTTGACAGGTGGGTAGGTAGATAGATGGGTGTGTTGGTAGGTAGGTAAGTTGATAGGTAGACAGGTGGGTAGGTAGATAGATGGGTGTATAGGTAGGTAGGTAGGTAGGTAGGTAGGTAGGTAGGTAGGTAAGTTGACAGGTGGGTAGGTAGATAGATGGGTGTATAGGTAAGTTGACAGGTGGGTAGGTAGACAGGTGGGTAGGTAGATAGATGGGTGTGTAGGTAGGTAGGTAGGTGGGTAGGTAGATAGATGGGTGTATAGGTAAGTTGACAGGTGGGTAGGTAGACAGGTGGGTAGGTAGATAGATGGGTGTGTAGGTAGGTAGGTAGGTGGGTAGGTAGATAGATGGGTGTATAGGTAGGTAGGTAGGTAGGTAAGTTGACAGGTGGGTAGGTAGATAGATGGATGTATAGGTAGGTAGGTAGATAGATGGGTGTATAGGTAGGTAGGTAAGTTGATAGGTAGACAGTGGTGTAGGGCATTGGTCACTGAGATTTCACAAATCAAGTTAAATACATTTTTTGTAAGTGTAGCAGCAGCACCAAGCCAGATATAGGAGGGGTACTCCAATATGGGTTTTACTTAAATTTTACAGAGGCTCAGTTAAAATTGATATATTTTCGAGCCCTAGAGAGAAAGTTTTGTCTTTAGATTTGAGAATTAGCAAAGTTGCTATGAGAAACCATAATCATCATCATCATCATCATCATCATCATCATCAGAAGCTGCAATGACTGTGAAAACTTGAGTTTCTTTTCTTTATCGTTTTCACAACAGAAGAATTGAGTTCAAAACTGTTTCTCAGATATTTTTCTTTTAATTAGTTTAGTGAGAGTGCCCATATCAGAGCCTCTTGGTTTAGCTGGAGGGAGAGAGGAGTATATCAAGCCAGAGACCTGGTCTGAATGCACAAAACAATCACCATCTCGTAGATTACAAGGTGTTCCAGAGGGGTAAGCTAGTAACCATTTTAAATATAACTTGAGACTCCCTAATAGAATATGCTAACCCTTTTGATACAAAACCACTTGAAACTGCTAACATCAACCCTTTAGCATTTAAACCAGCTGTATCCAGCCAGAATTCTCTCACCTCTTTCTGTTCAAACTGGCCATAACCAGCTGCTCATAATTATGTTAAAGTATTGTTCTCAAAATAAACAATATCAAAATTTCATAGATTTGATATTATGTGAGATAATTATGTGAAATAAAGTGTTTACTGTGAAAATACAATAGTAAATATAGAGTAATGTAAATGCTAAAGAGTTAAACCATTTTTGTTTTAAAGAAGTATTTATATTTATCTAAAAGCCTTCCATCATAATTTTATCAAACAACCTAAAATACCAGCTTGATAATGAAAAAGGTGGTTATATTATAAAATCCCTCCAAATTCTTGATTTTCAAAATTATTTTTAGAATCCTTCATTAGAAATATAGCAATGAAATGGTTAATAGAATCATTTCCTGAAAGACAATGAGAGAACCAACGTTGGGAACATAAACAATTCCAACAATTTTCCAAACCCAACCCAGCAATAACAGAAAATAATACATAGATAAAAGATACAAAAAAAAAGGCATAATAAAATAAAGAAAAATTTGGCATCACAATATGGTTCAAGTTAAATGCCATTTAGAATACTGTCACAAGAGAGCTGCCATGCAACCGTTCAACCTGCTAGAAATGGCTGGCAAATCTCCCTCAAATCACATTCTACCATCTTGATGAAAATAGGAACATACTGGATAATATAATCATAGATACACTCAATTAAGATAAACAGGTAAATAAGCTTGATGAGGGATAGCCTGGGGCTAAACAGCAGCACACAACAACAATAACATTAATGAAGAGCTGACAAATAAATTCTACACAGGAAGAGAAAACAAATCAAAACGAAATTCTGGTACATTTTCTTTTTAAAACAAATCCTGAAGAATAAAAAGACAGTACATAAAAAGTAAGATTTGAATTCAGAGATGTATTGGCATTAAACTTTGGATATTCCAAATAATCTAGTCTTACTGACATTGTCATTAACATAACAACAACAATGATATTTGAACAGTCATAAGGACTGTGGTTGCAGCTCAACAAATGTTAGCAAGATATACATCATCATCATTTTACATCCACTTTTCCCTGCTTGCAAGGGTGGGATGGGTGCTATTCAGCACAGCATCTCTCCACTTGTCACGGTACTTCATCATCTCCACTGTGAGTTTCAGCAATCTGAGGTCTGCTCTCACCACCTCCGCCCATGTTTTTCGTGGTCTACCTCTACCACGTCTTCTTTCAACTGGCAATTCCTGGCACTTCTTCACCCATCGGTCATCCTCCATGCACATCACATGTCCATACCATCGCAGTCTCCTCTCGCGCACACTACAATTTATCCCTCTTAAACACAGTTTCTCTCTCAACTCATCGATGCTTGGTCGTTCACACACATTGACATTGCACATCCAACGGAGCATGCTTGCCTCATTTCTCTCCAGCCGTCACATATCCTATGCAGTTGCTGCCCATGTCTCACTACCATGCAGCATCACGCATCTCACACAGGCATCATATAACCGACCTTTCGTACGCAGGGAGAAACCCTTCTTCGCCAGCAGAGGAAGCAGCTCCCTAAACTTCTTCCAACCCATCCTTAATCTAGATACTATGGTCTCATTCTTGAAAATAAACTATGAGTTGGCATCAGGTGAGACATCGAAGTATAAAAAGTCTTGTCCAACCTCACCCCATCACATCATAGACTGAAAAACAATATTTTCTAGAACTTATTTTGTTTATTTTGGACACAGAAGGATGAAAACTAAATACTGTAAAACAGTCTAATCAGCATCAGCATCATCATTACTACCATCACCATCATCACCATCAACATCATCATCACCACCATCAATACCACCACCACCATCACCATCACCACCACCACCACCACCATCAGCATCATTATCACCATCATCATTTTTAATGTTCTACCATATAATCTAACCTGTGACCCTGCTAGAGAAATAAACTAAATCTCTCTTAAACCAAACACCACCATCTCAAATAAGACACAATTTACATGGCATGAAAGCCATGTTTGTTGACCTAGGGCTAAACAACAGCAATTCATCAACAACATTAGATTCTGTTACATTTCCAATGAAATACTTTGTCTATGATTTTCAAATAAGTTTGAAAATCAAGAGTTTTCAGTGAGTTAGTAATATAACTATCATTCCCATTGTTAAGCTGGTGGTGGAGCATAACTTAAGAAAGGTTCTTACATAGAATTATGATGGAAGGGATCTAGGTAAATATAAACATGTTAAACAAACAATATGAGATCCAAATACTAGGAAATAAGTTTAGTTATTTGGAAGCTCAACAATGCCTGTTTGGTAAAAGAGGCAAAGTAGTAAGTATTTGAGAAAGTAGGTAGAAGTGGCAAGGTAATAAGTTGTTTCTACTTTTGGTACAAGGCCAGCAATTATCCCAGTGCATAACTGGTACTTTATTTTATTGACCCCGTAAGGATGAAAGGCAAAGTTAACCTCAATGGGATTTTAACTTAGATTGTAAAGGCCCGTAACTCCGACCCTCTACCGATACTACCAATCCTAAGTATTTGAGAAACTAGGTAAAAGAATAAAATGAACTGAAATAAAAGACTGAGGGTGATAGAAAGTTACCTTAGCAAATTTAATGGTCCCAAATATTTTCAGATTTTCCATCCAATTAATTAAATCAAACAGCCACAAATGACATTTCTCAGGTTTCTCTCTGAGGACCTACTTTCTCAAATACTTATTACCTTGCCACTTTTACCAAACACACAAAGTCAAGCTTCCAAATAACCAAACTTATTTCCTAATATTTCCATCTCATATTCCACAATGCTTCAAACAAACACTTTAGTAACCCTTTAGCATTTAAACCGGCCATATTCAGCCATAATTGTCTCAGCTCTTTCTGTTTAAACCAGCCATAACTGGCGCCACTCATACTGACGTTAAGATATTGTTCTCAAAATAAATAATATCATCAAAATCTTGTAGATTCGATAGTATGTGAGATAAACCCTTACCATGATATTATAATAGTAATGTAAATGCTAAAGAGTTAGAAAATAAGTATCATAGAACCAAAGTTACTTTTAGACAGTTTAAAATAAAAAGGGTTAAACTTCAGCAGTGGAACTAGTGGACATATTACATTGGTAGAGTGGAACTAGTGGACATGTTACATTGGTAGAGTGGAACTAGTGGACATATTACATTGGTAGAGTGGAACTAGTGGACATGTTACATTGGTAGAGTGGAACTAGTGGACATATTACATTGGTAGAGTGGAACTAGTGGACATGTTACATTGGTAGAGTGGAACTAGTGGACATATTACATTGGTAGAGTGGAACTAGTGGACATATTACATTGGTAGAGTGGAACTAGTGGACATATTACATTGGTAGAGTGGAACTAGTGGACATATTACATTGGTAGAGTGGAACTAGTGGACATGTTACATTGGTAGAGTGGAACTAGTGGACATATTACATTGGTAGAGTGGAACTAGTGGACATGTTACATTGGTAGAGTGGAACTAGTGGACATATTACATTGGTAGAGTGGAACTAGTGGACATATTACATTGGTAGAGTGGAACTAGTGGACATGTTACATTGGTAGAGTGAAACTAGTGGACATATTACATTGGTAGAGTGGAACTAGTGGACATATTACATTGGTAGAGTGGAACTAGTGGACATATTACATTGGTAGAGTGGAACTAGTGGACATGTTACATTGGTAGAGTGAAACTAGTGGACATATTACATTGGTAGAGTGGAACTAGTGGAAATATTACATTGATAGAGTGGAACTAGTGGACATCCTACATTGGTAGAGTGGAACTAGTGGACATCCTACATTGGTAGAGTGGAACTAGTGGATATCCTACATTGGTAGAGTGGAACTAGTGGACATATTACATTGGTAGAGTGGAACTAGTGGACATCCTACATTGGTAGAGTGGAACTAGTGGACATGTTACATTGGTAGAGTGGAACTAGTGGACATCCTACATTGGTAGAGTGGAACTAGTGGACATCCTACATTGGTAGAGTGGAACTAGTGGACATGTTACATTGGTAGAGTGGAACTAGTGGACATCCTACATTGGTAGAGTGGAACTAGTGGACATCCTACATTGGTAGAGTGGAACTAGTGGATATCCTACATTGGTAGAGTGGAACTAGTGGACATGTTACATTGGTAGAGTGGAACTAGTGGACATCCTACATTGGTAGAGTGGAACTAGTGGACATATTACATTGGTAGAGTGGAACTAGTGGACATCCTACATTGATAGAGTGGAACTAGTGGACATATTACATTGGTAGAGTGGAACTAGTGGACATCCTACATAGGTAGAGTGGAACTAGTGGACATATTACATTGGTAGAGTGGAACTAGTGGACATCCTACATAGGTAGAGTGGAACTAGTGGACATATTACATTGGTGGAGTGGAACTAGTGGACATCCTACATTGGTAGAGTGGAACTAGTGGACATCCTACATAGGTAGAGTGGAACTAGTGGACATATTACATTAGTAGAGTGGAACTAGTGGACATCCTACATTGGTAGAGTGGAACTAGTGGACATCCTACATTGGTAGAGTGGAACTAGTGGACATCCTACATAGGTAGAGTAGAACTAGTGGACATATTACATTGGTAGAGTGGAACTAGTGGACATGTTACATTGGTAGAGTGGAACTAGTGGACATATTACATTGGTAGAGTGGAACTAGTGGACATCCTACATTAGTAGAGTGGAACTAGTGGACATATTACATTGGTAGAGTGGAACTAGTGGACATATTACATTGGTAGAGTGGAACTAGTGGACATATTACATTGGTAGAGTGGAACTAGTGTACATCCTACATTGGTAGAGTGGAACTAGTGGACATCCTACATTGGTAGAGTGGAACTAGTGGACATCCTACATTGGTAGAGTGGAACTAGTGGACATCCTACATTGGTAGAGTGGAACTAGTGGACATCCTACATTGGTAGAGTGGAACTAGTGGACATATTACATTGGTAGAGTGGAACTAGTGGACATATTACATTGGTAGAGTGGAACTAGTGGACATCCTACATTGGTAGAGTGGAACTAGTGGACATCCTACATTGGTAGAGTGGAACTAGTGGACATCCTACATTGGTAGAGTGGAACTAGTGGACATCCTACATTGGTAGAGTGGAACTAGTGGACATCCTACATTGGTAGAGTGGAACTAGTGGACATCCTACATTGGTAGAGTGGAACTAGTGGACATCCTACATTGGTAGAGTGGAACTAGTGGACATCCTACATTGGTAGAGTGGAACTAGTGGACATCCTACATTGGTAGAGTGGAACTAGTGGACATCCTACATTGGTAGAGTGGAACTAGTGGACATCCTACATTGGTAGAGTGGAACTAGTGGACATATTACATTGGTAGAGTGGAACTAGTGGACATATTACATTGGTAGAGTGGAACTAGTGGACATCCTACATTGGTAGAGTGGAACTAGTGGACATCCTACATTGGTAGAGTGGAACTAGTGGACATCCTACATTGGTAGAGTGGAACTAGTGGACATCCTACATTGGTAGAGTGGAACTAGTGGACATCCTACATTGGTAGAGTGGAACTAGTGGACATCCTACATTGGTAGAGTGGAACTAGTGGACATCCTACATTGGTAGAGTGGAACTAGTGGACATCCTACATTGGTAGAGTGGAACTAGTGGACATCCTACATTGGTAGAGTGGAACTAGTGGACATATTACATTGGTAGAGTGGAACTAGTGGACATATTACATTGGTAGAGTGGAACTAGTGGACATCCTACATTGGTAGAGTGGAACTAGTGGACATGCTACATTGGTAAAGTGGAACTAGTGGACATATTACATTGGTAGAGTGGAACTAGTGGACATATTACATTGGTAGAGTGGAACTAGTGGACATCCTACATTGGTAGAGTGGAACTAGTGGATATCCTACATTGGTAGAGTGGAACTAGTGGAGATCCTACATTGGTAGTGGAACTAGTGGACATATTACATTGGTAGAGTGGAACTAGTGGACATATTACATTGGTAGTGTGGAACTAGTGGACATGTTACATTGGAAGAGTGGAACTAGTGGACATATTACATTGGTAGAGTGGAACTAGTGGACATATTACATTGGTAGAGTGGAACTAGTGGACATATTACATTGGTAGAGTGGAACTAGTGGACATATTACATTGGTAGAGTGGAACTAGTGGACATGTTACATTGGTAGAGTGGAACTAGTGGACATATTACATTGGTAGAGTGGAACTAGTGGACATGTTACATTGGTAGAGTGGAACTAGTGGACATATTACATTGGTAGAGTGGAACTAGTGGACATATTACATTGGTAGAGTGGAACTAGTGGACATGTTACATTGGTAGAGTGAAACTAGTGAACATATTACATTGGTAGAGTGGAACTAGTGGACATATTACATTGGTAGAGTGGAACTAGTGGACATATTACATTGGTAGAGTGGAACTAGTGGACATGTTACATTGGTAGAGTGAAACTAGTGGACATATTACATTGGTAGAGTGGAACTAGTGGAAATATTACATTGATAGAGTGGAACTAGTGGACATCCTACATTGGTAGAGTGGAACTAGTGGACATCCTACATTGGTAGAGTGGAACTAGTGGATATCCTACATTGGTAGAGTGGAACTAGTGGACATATTACATTGGTAGAGTGGAACTAGTGGACATCCTACATTGGTAGAGTGGAACTAGTGGACATGTTACATTGGTAGAGTGGAACTAGTGGACATCCTACATTGGTAGAGTGGAACTAGTGGACATCCTACATTGGTAGAGTGGAACTAGTGGACATGTTACATTGGTAGAGTGGAACTAGTGGACATCCTACATTGGTAGAGTGGAACTAGTGGACATCCTACATTGGTAGAGTGGAACTAGTGGATATCCTACATTGGTAGAGTGGAACTAGTGGACATGTTACATTGGTAGAGTGGAACTAGTGGACATCCTACATTGGTAGAGTGGAACTAGTGGACATATTACATTGGTAGAGTGGAACTAGTGGACATCCTACATTGATAGAGTGGAACTAGTGGACATATTACATTGGTAGAGTGGAACTAGTGGACATCCTACATAGGTAGAGTAGAACTAGTGGACATATTACATTGGTAGAGTGGAACTAGTGGACATCCTACATAGGTAGAGTGGAACTAGTGGACATATTATATTGGTGGAGTGGAACTAGTGGACATCCTACATTGGTAGAGTGGAACTAGTGGACATCCTACATAGGTAGAGTGGAACTAGTGGACATATTACATTAGTAGAGTGGAACTAGTGGACATCCTACATTGGTAGAGAGGAACTAGTGGACATCCTACATTGGTAGAGTGGAACTAGTGGACATCCTACATAGGTAGAGTAGAACTAGTGGACATATTACATTGGTAGAGTGGAACTAGTGGACATGTTACATTGGTAGAGTGGAACTAGTGGACATATTACATTGGTAGAGTGGAACTAGTGGACATCCTACATTAGTAGAGTGGAACTAGTGGACATATTACATTGGTAGAGTGGAACTAGTGGACATATTACATTGGTAGAGTGGAACTAGTGGACATATTACATTGGTAGAGTGGAACTAGTGTACATCCTACATTGGTAGAGTGGAACTAGTGGACATCCTACATTGGTAGAGTGGAACTAGTGGACATCCTACATTGGTAGAGTGGAACTAGTGGACATCCTACATTGGTAGAGTGGAACTAGTGGACATCCTACATTGGTAGAGTGGAACTAGTGGACATATTACATTGGTAGAGTGGAACTAGTGGACATATTACATTGGTAGAGTGGAACTAGTGGACATGCTACATTGGTAAAGTGGAACTAGTGGACATATTACATTGGTAGAGTGGAACTAGTGGACATATTACATTGGTAGAGTGGAACTAGTGGACATCCTACATTGGTAGAGTGGAACTAGTGGATATCCTACATTGGTAGAGTGGAACTAGTGGAGATCCTACATTGGTAGTGGAACTAGTGGACATATTACATTGGTAGAGTGGAACTAGTGGACATATTACATTGGTAGAGTGGAACTAGTGGACATATTACATTGGTAGAGTGGAACTAGTGGACATCCTGCATTGGTAGAGTGGAACTAGTGGACATCCTACATTGGTAGAGTGGAACTAGTGGACATATTACATTGGTAGAGTGGAACTAGTGGACATATTACATTTGTAGAGTGGAACTAGTGGACATATTACATTGGTAGAGTGGAACTAGTGGACATATTACATTGGTAGAGTGGAACTAGTGGACATCTTACATTGGTAGTGGAACTAGTGGACATATTACATTGGTAGAGTGGAACTAGTGGACATATTAAATTGGTAGAGTGGAACTAGTGGACATCCAACATTGGTAGAGTGGAACTAGTGGACATCCTACATAGGTAGAGTAGAACTAGTGGACATATTACATTGGTAGAGTGGAACTAGTGGACATGTTACATTGGTAGAGTGGAACTAGTGGACATATTACATTGGTAGAGTGGAACTAGTGGACATCCTACATTGGTAGAGTGGAACTAGTGGACATATTACATTGGTAGAGTGGAACTAGTGGACATCCTACATTGGTAGAGTGGAACTAGTGGATATCCTACATTGGTAGAGTGGAACTAGTGGAGATCCTACATTGGTAGTGGAACTAGTGGACATATTACATTGGTAGAGTGGAACTAGTGGACATATTACATTGGTAGAGTGGAACTAGTGGACATATTACATTGGTAGAGTGGAACTAGTGGACATCCTGCATTGGTAGAGTGGAACTAGTGGACATCCTACATTGGTAGAGTGGAACTAGTGGACATATTACATTGGTAGAGTGGAACTAGTGGACATATTACATTGGTAGAGTGGAACTAGTGGACATATTACATTGGTAGAGTGGAACTAGTGGACATATTACATTGGTAGAGTGGAACTAGTGGACATCCTACATTGGTAGTGGAACTAGTGGACATATTACATTGGTAGAGTGGAACTAGTGGACATATTAAATTGGTAGAGTGGAACTAATGGACATCCAACATTGGTAGAGTGGAACTAGTGGACATCCTACATTGGTAGAGTGGAACTAGTGGACATCCTACATTGGTAGAGTGTAACTAGTGGACATTCTACTTTGGTAGAGTGGAACTAGTGGACATCCTACATTGGTAGAGTGGAACTAGTGGACATATTACATTGGTAGAGTGGAACTAGTGGACATCCTACTTTGGTAGAGTGGAACTAGTGGACATCATACATTGGTAGAGTGGAACTAGTGGACATATTACATTGGTAGAGTGGACATATTACATTGGTAGAGTGGAAATAGTGGACATCCTACATTGGTAGAGTGGAACTAGTGGACATCCTACATAGGTAGAGTAGAACTACTGGACATATTACATTGGTAGAGTGGAACTAGTGGACATCCTACATTGGTAGAGTGGAACTAGTGGACATCCTACATTGGTAGAGTGGAACTAGTGGACATCTTACATTGGTAGAGTGGAACTAGTGGACATATTACATTGGTAGAGTGGAACTAGTGGACATATTACATTAGTAGAGTGGAACTAGTGGACATCCTACATTGGTAGAGTGGAACTAGTGGACATCCTACATTGGTAGAGTGGAACTAGTGGACATCCTACATTGGTAGAGTGGAACTAGTGGACATCCTACATAGGTAGAGTAGAACTAGTGGACATATTACATTGGTAGAGTGGAACTAGTGGACATATTACATTGGTAGAGTGGAACTAGTGGAATTGTTACATTGGTAGAGTGGAACTAGTGGACATATTACATTGGTAGAGTGGAACTAGTGGACATCCTACATTGGTAGAGTGGAACTAGTGGACATCCTACATTGGTAGAGTGGAACTAGTGGACTTATTACATTGGTAGAGTGGAACTAGTGGACATATTACATTGGTAGAGTGGAACTAGTGTACATCCTACATTGGTAGAGTGGAACTAGTGGACATCCTACATTGGTAGAGTGGAACTAGTGGACATCCTACATTGGTAGAGTGGAACTAGTGGACATCCTACATTGGTAGAGTGGAACTAGTGGACATATTACATTGGTAGAGTGGAACTAGTGGACATATTACATTGATAGAGTGGAACTAGTGGACATATTACATTGGTAGAGTGGAACTAGTGGACATCCTACATTGGTAGAGTGGAACTAGTGGACATATTACATTGGTAGAGAGGAACTAGTGGAAATATTACATTGGTAGAGTGGAAATAGTGAACATATTACATTGGTAGAGTGGAACTAGTGGACATATTTCATTGGTAGAGTGGAACTAGTGGACATCCTACGTTGGTAGAGTGGAACTAGTGGACATCCTACATTGGTAGAGTGGAAGTAGTGGATATATTACATTGGTAGATTGAAACTAGTGGACATCCTACATTGGTAGAGTGGAACTAGTGGACATCCTACATAGGTAGAGTAGAACTAGTGGACATATTACATTGGTAGAGTGGAACTAGTGTACATCCTACATTGGTAGAGTGGAACTAGTGGACATCCTACATTGGTAGAGTGGAACTAGTGGACATCCTACATTGGTAGAGTGGAACTAGTGGACATCCTACATTGGTAAAGTGGAACTAGTGGACATCCTACATTGGTAGAGTGGAACTAGTGGACATATTACATTGGTAGAGTGGAACTAGTGGACATATTACATTGGTAGAGTGGAACTAGTGTACATCCTACATTGGTAGAGTGGAACTAGTGGACATCCTACATTGGTAGAGTGGAACTAGTGTACATCCTACATTGGTAGAGTGGAACTAGTGGACATCCTACACTGGTAGAGTGGAACTAGTGGACATATTACATTGGTAGAGTGGAACTAGTGGACATATTACATTGGTAGAGTGGAACTAGTGGACATATTACATTGGTAGAGTGGAACTAGTGGACATATTACATTGGTAGAGTGGAACTAGTGGACATCCTACATTGGTAGAGTGGAACTAGTGGACATATTACATTGGTAGAGTGGAACTAGTGGACATATTACATTGGTAGAGTAGAACTAGTGTACATCCTACATTGGTAGAGTGGAACTAGTGGACATCCTACATTGGTAGAGTGGAACTAGTGGACATCCTACATTGGTAGAGTGGAACTAGTGGACATATTACATTGATAGAGTGGAACTAGTGGACATATTACATTGGTAGAGTTGAACTAGTGGACATCCTACATTGGTAGAGTGGAACTAGTGGACATATTACATTGGTAGAGTGGAAGTAGTGGATATATTACATTGGTAGAGTGGAACTAGTGGACATCCTACATTGGTAGAGTGGAACTAGTGGACATCCTACATTGGAAGAGTGGAACTAGTGGACATCCTACATTGGTAGAGTGGAACTAGTGGACATCCTACATTGGTAGAGTGGAACTAGTGGACATCCTACATAGGTAGAGTAGAACTAGTGGACATATTACATTGGTAGAGTGGAACTAGTGGACATGTTACATTGGTAGAGTGGAACTAGTGGACATATTACATTGGTAGAGTGGAACTAGTGGACATATTACATTGGTAGAGTGGAACTAGTGGACATCCTACATTGGTAGAGTGGAACTAGTGGACATATTACATTGGTAGAGTGGAACTAGTGGACATATTACATTGATAGAGTGGAACTAGTGGACATATTACATTGATAGAGTGGAACTAGTGGACATATTACATTGGTAGAGTGGAACTAGTGGACATCCTACATTGGTAGAGTGGAACTAGTGGACATCCTACATTGGTAGAGTGGAAGTAGTGGATATATTACATTGGTAGATTGGAACTAGTGGACATCCTACATTGGTAGAGTGGAACTAGTGGACATCTTACGTTGGTAGAGTGAAACTAGTGGACATATTACATTGGTAGAGTGGAACTAGTGGACATCCTACATTGGTAGAGTGGAACTAGTGAACATATTACATTGGTAGAGAGGAATTAGTGAACATATTACATTGGTAGAGTGGAACTAGTGTACATATTACATTGGTAGAGTGGAACTAGTGGACATATTACATTGGTAGAGTGGAACTAGTGGACATATTACATAGGTAGAGTGGAACTAGTGAACATATTACATTGGTAGAGAGGAATTAGTGAACATATTACATTGGTAGAGTGGAACTAGTGTACATATTACATTGGTAGAGTGGAACTAGTGGACATATTACATTGGTAGAGTGGAACTAGTAGACATACTACATTGGTAGAGTGGAACTAGTGGACATATTACGTTGGTAGAGTGGAACTAGTGGACATATTACATTGGTAGAGTGGAACTAGTGGACATACTACATTGGTAGAGTGGAACTAGTGGACATGTTACATTGGTAGAGTGGAACTAGTGGACATCCTACATAGGTAGAGTAGAACTAGTGGACATATTACATTGGTAGAGTGGAACTAGTGGACATCCTACATTGGTAGAGTGGAACTAGTGGACATCCTACATAGGTAGAGTGGAACTAGTGAACATATTACATTGGTAGAGAGGAACTAGTGAACATATTACATTGGTAGAGTGGAACTAGTGTACATATTACATTGGTAGAGTGGAACTAGTGGACATATTACATTGGTAGAGTGGAACTAGTGGACATATTACATTGGTAGAGTGGAACTAGTGAACATATTACATTGGTAGAGTGGAACTAGTGGACATATTACATTGGTAGAGTGGAACTAGTGGACATATTACATTGGTAGAGTGGAACTAGTGGACATCCTACATTGGTAGAGTGGAACTAGTGGACATCCTACATTGGTAGATTGGAACTAGTGGACATATTACATTGGTAGAGTGGAACTAGTGGACATATTACATTGGTAGAGTGGAACTAGTGGACATCCTACATTGGTAGAGTGGAACTAGTGGACATATTACAATGGTAGAGTGGAACTAGTGAACATATTACATTGGTAGAGTGGAACTAGTGGACATATTACATTGGTAGAGTGGAACTAGTGGACATCCTACATTGGTAGAGTGGAACTAGTGGACATCCTACATAGGTAGAGTAGAACTAGTGGACATATTACATTGGTAGAGTGGAATTAGTGTACATCCTACATTGGTAGAGTGGAACTAGTTGACATCCTACATTGGTAGAGTGGAAGTAGTGGACATCCTACATTGGTAGAGTGGAACTAGTGGACATCCTACATTGGTAGAGTGGAACTAGTGGACATCCTACATTGGTAGAGTGGAACTAGTGGACATATTACATTGGTAGAGTGGAACTAGTGGACATATTACATTGGTAGAGTGGAACTAGTGAACATATTACATTGGTAGAGTGGAACTAGTGTACATATTACATTGGTAGAGTGGAACTAGTGGACATCCTACATTGGTAGAGTGGAACTAGTGGACATCTTACATTGGTAGAGTGGAACTAGTGGACATATTACATTGGTAGAGTGGAACTAGTGGACATCCTACATTGATAGAGTGGAACTAGTGGACATCCTACGTTGATAGAGTGGAACTAGTGGACATCCTACATAGGTAGAGTAGAACTAGTGGACATATTACATTGGTAGAGTGGAACTAGCGGACATATTACATTGGTAGAGTGGAACTAGTGGACGTGTTACATTGGTAGAGTGGAACTAGTGGACATCCTACATAGGTAGAGTAGAACTAGTGGACATCCTACATTGGTAGAGTGGAACTAGTGGACATCCTACATTGGTAGAGTGGAACTAGTGGACATATTACATTGGTAGAGTGGAACTAGTGGACATATTACATTGGTAGAGTGGAGCTAGTGTACATCCTACATTGGTAGAGTGGAACTAGTGGACATCCTACATTGGTAGAGTGGAACTAGTGTACATCCTACATTGGTAGAGTGGAACTAGTGGACATCCTACATTGGTAGAGTGGAACTAGTGGACATATTACATTGGTAGAGTGGAACTAGTGGACATATTACATTGATAGAGTGGAACTAGTGGACATATTACATTGGTAGAGTGGAACTAGTGGACATCCTACATTGGTAGAGTGGAACTAGTGGACATATTACATTGGTAGAGTGGAACTAGTGGACATCCTACATTGGTAGAGTGGAACTAGTGGACATATTACATTGGTAGAGTGGAACTAGTGGACATCCTACATTGGTAGAGTGGAACTAGTGGACATATTACATTGGTAGAGTGGAACTAGTGGACATATTACATTGATAGAGTGGAACTAGTGGACATATTACATTGGTAGAGTGGAACTAGTGGACATATTACATTGGTAGAGTGGAACTAGTGGACATATTACATTGGTAGAGTGGAACTAGTGGACATCCTACATTGGTAGAGTGGAACTAGTGGACATATTACATTGGTAGAGTGGAACTAGTGGACATCCTACATTGGTAGAGTGGAACTAGTGGACATATTACATTGGTAGAGTGGAACTAGTGGACATATTACATTGATAGAGTGGAACTAGTGGACATATTACATTGGTAGAGTGGAACTAGTGGACATCCTACATTGGTAGAGTGGAACTAGTGGACATATTACATTGGTAGAGTGGAACTAGTGGACATCCTACATTGGTAGAGTGAAACTAGTGGACATATTACATTGGTAGAGTGGAACTAGTGGACATCCTACATTGGTAGAGTGGAACTAGTGGACATATTACATTGGTAGAGTGGAACTAGTGGACATCCTACATTGGTAGAGTGGAACTAGTGGACATCCTACATTGGTAGAGTGGAAGTAGTGGATATATTACATTGGTAGAGTGGAACTAGTGGATATATTACATTGGTAGAGTGGAACTAGTGGACATCCTACATTGGTAGAGTGGAACTAGTGGACATCCTACATTGGTAGAGTGGAAGTAGTGGATATATTACATTGGTAGAGTGGAACTAGTGGACATCCTACATTGGTAGAGTGGAACTAGTGGACATCCTGCATTGGTAGAGTGGAACTAGTGGACATATTACATTGGTAGAGTGGAACTAGTGGACATCCTACATTGGTAGAGTGGAACTAGTGGACATATTACATTGGTAGAGTGGAACTAGTGGACATCCCACATTGGTAGAGTGGAACTAGTGGACATCCTACATTGGTAGAGTAGAACTAGTGGACATATTACATTGGTAGAGTGGAACTAGTGGACATCCTACATAGGTAGAGTGGAACTAGTGGACATCCTACATAGGTAGAGTGGAACTAGTGTACATATTACATTAGTAGAGTGGAACTAGTGGACATCCTACATTGGTAGAGTGGAACTAGTTGACATCCTACATTGGTAGAGTGGAACTAGTGGACATATTACATTGGTAGAGTGGAACTAGTGAACATATTACATTGGTAGAGTGGAACTAGTGGACATGTTACATTGGTAGAGTGGAACTAGTGGACATATTACATTGGTAGAGTGGAACTAGTGGACATCCTACATTGGTAGAGTGGAACTAGTGGACATATTACATAGGTAGAGTGGAACTAGTGGACATATTACATTGGTAGAGTGGAACTAGTGGACATCCTACATTGGTAGAGTGGAACTAGTGGACATCCTGCATTGGTAGAGTGGAACTAGTGGACATATTACATTGGTAGAGTGGAACTAGTGGACATCCTACATTGGTAGAGTGGAACTAGTGGACATATTACATTGGTAGAGTGGAACTAGTGGACATCCCACATTGGTAGAGTGGAACTAGTGGACATCCTACATTGGTAGAGTAGAACTAGTGGACATATTACATTGGTAGAGTGGAACTAGTGGACATCCTACATAGGTAGAGTGGAACTAGTGGACATCCTACATAGGTAGAGTGGAACTAGTGTACATATTACATTAGTAGAGTGGAACTAGTGGACATCCTACATTGGTAGAGTGGAACTAGTTGACATCCTACATTGGTAGAGTGGAACTAGTGGACATATTACATTGGTAGAGTGGAACTAGTGAACATATTACATTGGTAGAGTGGAACTAGTGGACATGTTACATTGGTAGAGTGGAACTAGTGGACATATTACATTGGTAGAGTGGAACTAGTGGACATCCTACATTGGTAGAGTGGAACTAGTGGACATATTACATAGGTAGAGTGGAACTAGTGTACATATTACATTGGTAGAGTGGAACTAGTGGACATATTACATTGGTAGAGTGGAACTAGTGGACATATTACATTGGTAGAGTGGAACTAGTGAACATATTACATTGGTAGAGTGGAACTAGTGGACATCCTACATTGGTAGAGTGGAACTAGTGGACATCCTGCATTGGTAGAGTGGAACTAGTGGACATATTACATTGGTAGAGTGGAACTAGTGGACATCCTACATTGGTAGAGTGGAACTAGTGGATATATTACATTGGTAGAGTGGAACTAGTGGACATATTACATTGGTAGAGTGGAACTAGTGGACATATTACATAGGTAGAGTGGAACTAGTGGATATATTACATTGGTAGAGTGGAACTAGTGGACATCCTACATTGGTAGAGTGGAACTAGTGGACATCCTGCATTGGTAGAGTGGAACTAGTGGACATATTACATTGGTAGAGTGGAACTAGTGGACATCCTACATTGGTAGAGTGGAACTAGTGGACATATTACATTGGTAGAGTGGAACTAGTGGACATCCCACATTGGTAGAGTGGAACTAGTGGACATCCTACATTGGTAGAGTAGAACTAGTGGACATATTACATTGGTAGAGTGGAACTAGTGGACATCCTACATAGGTAGAGTGGAACTAGTGGACATCCTACATAGGTAGAGTGGAACTAGTGTACATATTACATTAGTAGAGTGGAACTAGTGGACATCCTACATTGGTAGAGTGGAACTAGTTGACATCCTACATTGGTAGAGTGGAACTAGTGGACATATTACATTGGTAGAGTGGAACTAGTGAACATATTACATTGGTAGAGTGGAACTAGTGGACATGTTACATTGGTAGAGTGGAACTAGTGGACATATTACATTGGTAGAGTGGAACTAGTGGACATCCTACATTGGTAGAGTGGAACTAGTGGACATATTACATAGGTAGAGTGGAACTAGTGTACATATTACATTGGTAGAGTGGAACTAGTGGACATATTACATTGGTAGAGTGGAACTAGTGGACATATTACATTGGTAGAGTGGAACTAGTGAACATATTACATTGGTAGAGTGGAACTAGTGGACATATTACATTGGTAGAGTGGAACTAGTGTACATATTACATTGGTAGAGTAAATCTAGTGGACATACTACATTGGTAGAGTGGAACTAGTGGATATATTACATTGGTAGAGTGGAACTAGTGGACATATTACATTGGTAGAGTGGAACTAGTGGACATACTACATTGGTAGAGTGGAACTAGTGGACATATTACATTGGTAGAGTGGAACTAGTGTACATCCTACATTGGTAGAGTGGAACTAGTAGACATCCTACATTGGTAGAGTGGAACTAGTGGACATATTACATTAGTAGAGTGGAACTAGTGGACATATTACATTGGTAGAGTGGAACTAGTGGACATCCTACATTGGTAGAGTGGAACTAGTGGACATATTACATTGGTAGAGTGGAACTAGTGGACATCCTACATTGGTAGAGTGGAACTAGTGGACATATTACATTGGTAGAGTGGAACTAGTGGACATATTACATTGGTAGAGTGGAACTAGTGGACATCCTACATTGGTAGAGTGGAACTAGTGGACATATTACATTGGTAGAGTGGAACTAGTGGAAATATTACATTGGTAGAGTGGAACTAGTGAACATATTACATTGGTAGAGAGGAACTAGTGGACATATTACATTGGTAGAGTGGAAATAGTGGACATATTACATTGGTAGAGTGGAACTAGTGGACATATTACATTCGTAGAGTGGAACTAGTGGACATCCTACATTGGTAGAGTGGAAGTAGTGGATATATTACATTGGTAGAGTGGAACTAGTGGACATATTACATTGGTAGAGTGGAACTAGTGGACATACTACATTGGTAGAGTGGAACTAGTGAACATATTACATTGGTAGAGTGGAACTAGTGGACATATTACATTGGTAGAGTGGAACTAGTGGACATATTACATTGGTAGAGTGGAACTAGTGGACATATTACATTGGTAGAGTGGAACTAGTGAAGATATTACATTGGTAGAGTGGAACTAGTGGACATATTACATTGGTAGAGTGGAACTAGTGGACATATTACATTGGTAGAGTGGAACTAGTGGACATCCTACATTGGTAGAGTGGGACTAGTGGACATCCTACATTGGTAGAGTGGAACTAGTGGACATATTACATTCGTAGAGTGGAACTAGTGGACATATTACATTGGTAGAGTGGAACTAGTGGACATCGTACATTGGTAGAGTGGAACTAGTGGACATATTACATTGGTAGAGTGGAACTAGTGAACATATTACATTGGTAGCGTGGGACTAGTGGACATATTACATTGGTAGAGTGGAACTAGTGGACATATTACATTGGTAGAGTGGAACTAGTGGAAATCCTACATTGGTAGAGTGGAACTAGTGGACATATTATATTGGTAGAGTGGAACTAGTGAACATATTACATTGGTAGCGTGGGACTAGTGGACATATTACATTGGTAGAGTGGAACTAGTGGACATATTACATTGGTAGAGTGGAACTAGTGGACATCCTACATTGGTAGAGTGGGACTAGTGGACATATTACATTGGTAGAATGGAACTAGTTGACATATTACATTGGTAGAGTGGAACTAGTGGACATCCTACATTGGTAGAGTGGAACTAGTGGACATCCTACATTGGTAGAGTGGAACTAGTGGACATATTACATTGGTAGAGTGGAACTAGTGGACATATTACATTGGTAGAGTGGAACTAGTGGACATATTACATTGGTAGAGTGGAACTAGTGGACATCCTACATTGGTAGAGTGGATCTAGTGGACATCCTACATTGGTAGAGTGGAACTAGTGGACATCCTACATTGGTAGAGTGGAACTAGTGGACATCCTACATTGGTAGAGTGGAACTAGTGTACATCCTACATTTGTAGAGTGGAACTAGTGGACATCCTACATTGGTAGAGTGGATCTAGTGGACATCCTACATTGGTAGAGTGGAACTAGTGGACATCCTACATTGGTAGAGTGGAACTAGTGTACATCCTACATTTGTAGAGTGGAACTAGTGGACATCCTACATTGGTAGAGTGGAACTAGTGGACATATTACATTGGTAGAGTGGAACTAGTGGACATATTACATTGGTAGAGTGGAACTAGTGGACATCCTACATTGGTAGAGTGGAACTAGTGGACATCCTACATTGGTAGAGTGGAACTAGTGGACATATTACATTGGTAGAGTGGAACTAGTGGAAATATTACATTGGTAGAGTGGAACTAGTGCACATATTACATTGGTAGAGTGGAACTAGTGGACATATTACATTGGTAGAGTGGAACTAGTGGACATCCTACATTGGTAGAGTGGGACTAGTGGACATCCTACATTGGTAGAGTGGAACTAGTGGACATATTACATTCGTAGAGTGGAACTAGTGGACATATTACATTGGTAGAGTGGAACTAGTGGACATCGTACATTGGTAGAGTGGAACTAGTGGACATATTACATTGGTAGAGTGGAACTAGTGATCATATTACATTGGTAGCGTGGGACTAGTGGACATATTACATTGGTAGAGTGGAACTAGTGGACATATTACATTGGTAGAGTGGAACTAGTGGAAATCCTACATTGGTAGAGTGGAACTAGTGGACATATTACATTGGTAGAGTGGAACTAGTGAACATATTACATTGGTAGCGTGGGACTAGTGGACATATTACATTGGTAGAGTGGAACTAGTGGACATATTACATTGGTAGAGTGGAACTAGTGGACATCCTACATTGGTAGAGTGGGACTAGTGGACATATTACATTGGTAGAATGGAACTAGTTGACATATTACATTGGTAGAGTGGAACTAGTGGACATCCTACATTGGTAGAGTGGAACTAGTGGACATCCTACATTGGTAGAGTGGAACTAGTGGACATATTACATTGGTAGAGTGGAACTAGTGGACATATTACATTGGTAGAGTGGAACTAGTGGACATATTACATTGGTAGAGTGGAACTAGTGGACATCCTACATTGGTAGAGTGGATCTAGTGGACATCCTACATTGGTAGAGTGGAACTAGTGGACATATTACATTGGTAGAGTGGAACTAGTGGACATCCTACATTGGTAGAGTGGAACTAGTGGACATATTACATTGGTAGAGTGGAACTAGTGGACATATTACATTGGTAGAGTGGAACTAGTGGACATATTACATTGGTAGAGTGGAACTAGTGGACATCCTACATTGGTAGAGTGGAACTAGTGGACATATTACATTGGTAGAGTGGAACTAGTGGACATCCTACATTGGTAGAGTGGAACTAGTGGACATATTACATTGGTAGAGTGGAACTAGTGGACATATTACATTGGTAGAGTGGAACTAGTGGACATCCTACATTGGTAGAGTGGAACTAGTGGACATATTACATTGGTAGAGTGGAACTAGTGGAAATATTACATTGGTAGAGTGGAACTAGTGAACATATTACATTGGTAGAGAGGAACTAGTGGACATATTACATTGGTAGAGTGGAAATAGTGGACATATTACATTGGTAGAGTGGAACTAGTGGACATATTACATTCGTAGAGTGGAACTAGTGGACATCCTACATTGGTAGAGTGGAAGTAGTGGATATATTACATTGGTAGAGTGGAACTAGTGGACATATTACATTGGTAGAGTGGAACTAGTGGACATACTACATTGGTAGAGTGGAACTAGTGAACATATTACATTGGTAGAGTGGAACTAGTGGACATATTACATTGGTAGAGTGGAACTAGTGGACATATTACATTGGTAGAGTGGAACTAGTGGACATATTACATTGGTAGAGTGGAACTAGTGAAGATATTACATTGGTAGAGTGGAACTAGTGGACATATTACATTGGTAGAGTGGAACTAGTGGACATATTACATTGGTAGAGTGGAACTAGTGGACATCCTACATTGGTAGAGTGGGACTAGTGGACATCCTACATTGGTAGAGTGGAACTAGTGGACATATTACATTCGTAGAGTGGAACTAGTGGACATATTACATTGGTAGAGTGGAACTAGTGGACATCGTACATTGGTAGAGTGGAACTAGTGGACATATTACATTGGTAGAGTGGAACTAGTGAACATATTACATTGGTAGCGTGGGACTAGTGGACATATTACATTGGTAGAGTGGAACTAGTGGACATATTACATTGGTAGAGTGGAACTAGTGGAAATCCTACATTGGTAGAGTGGAACTAGTGGACATATTATATTGGTAGAGTGGAACTAGTGAACATATTACATTGGTAGCGTGGGACTAGTGGACATATTACATTGGTAGAGTGGAACTAGTGGACATATTACATTGGTAGAGTGGAACTAGTGGACATCCTACATTGGTAGAGTGGGACTAGTGGACATATTACATTGGTAGAATGGAACTAGTTGACATATTACATTGGTAGAGTGGAACTAGTGGACATCCTACATTGGTAGAGTGGAACTAGTGGACATCCTACATTGGTAGAGTGGAACTAGTGGACATATTACATTGGTAGAGTGGAACTAGTGGACATATTACATTGGTAGAGTGGAACTAGTGGACATATTACATTGGTAGAGTGGAACTAGTGGACATCCTACATTGGTAGAGTGGATCTAGTGGACATCCTACATTGGTAGAGTGGAACTAGTGGACATCCTACATTGGTAGAGTGGAACTAGTGGACATCCTACATTGGTAGAGTGGAACTAGTGTACATCCTACATTTGTAGAGTGGAACTAGTGGACATCCTACATTGGTAGAGTGGATCTAGTGGACATCCTACATTGGTAGAGTGGGACTAGTGGACATCCTACATTGGTAGAGTGGAACTAGTGGACATATTACATTCGTAGAGTGGAACTAGTGGACATATTACATTGGTAGAGTGGAACTAGTGGACATCGTACATTGGTAGAGTGGAACTAGTGGACATATTACATTGGTAGAGTGGAACTAGTGAACATATTACATTGGTAGCGTGGGACTAGTGGACATATTACATTGGTAGAGTGGAACTAGTGGACATATTACATTGGTAGAGTGGAACTAGTGGAAATCCTACATTGGTAGAGTGGAACTAGTGGACATATTATATTGGTAGAGTGGAACTAGTGAACATATTACATTGGTAGCGTGGGACTAGTGGACATATTACATTGGTAGAGTGGAACTAGTGGACATATTACATTCGTAGAGTGGAACTAGTGGACATCCTACATTGGTAGAGTGGAAGTAGTGGATATATTACATTGGTAGAGTGGAACTAGTGGACATATTACATTGGTAGAGTGGAACTAGTGGACATACTACATTGGTAGAGTGGAACTAGTGAACATATTACATTGGTAGAGTGGAACTAGTGGACATATTACATTGGTAGAGTGGAACTAGTGGACATATTACATTGGTAGAGTGGAACTAGTGGACATATTACATTGGTAGAGTGGAACTAGTGAAGATATTACATTGGTAGAGTGGAACTAGTGGACATATTACATTGGTAGAGTGGAACTAGTGGACATATTACATTGGTAGAGTGGAACTAGTGGACATCCTACATTGGTAGAGTGGGACTAGTGGACATCCTACATTGGTAGAGTGGAACTAGTGGACATATTACATTCGTAGAGTGGAACTAGTGGACATATTACATTGGTAGAGTGGAACTAGTGGACATCGTACATTGGTAGAGTGGAACTAGTGGACATATTACATTGGTAGAGTGGAACTAGTGAACATATTACATTGGTAGCGTGGGACTAGTGGACATATTACATTGGTAGAGTGGAACTAGTGGACATATTACATTGGTAGAGTGGAACTAGTGGAAATCCTACATTGGTAGAGTGGAACTAGTGGACATATTATATTGGTAGAGTGGAACTAGTGAACATATTACATTGGTAGCGTGGGACTAGTGGACATATTACATTGGTAGAGTGGAACTAGTGGACATATTACATTGGTAGAGTGGAACTAGTGGACATCCTACATTGGTAGAGTGGGACTAGTGGACATATTACATTGGTAGAATGGAACTAGTTGACATATTACATTGGTAGAGTGGAACTAGTGGACATCCTACATTGGTAGAGTGGAACTAGTGGACATCCTACATTGGTAGAGTGGAACTAGTGGACATATTACATTGGTAGAGTGGAACTAGTGGACATATTACATTGGTAGAGTGGAACTAGTGGACATATTACATTGGTAGAGTGGAACTAGTGGACATCCTACATTGGTAGAGTGGATCTAGTGGACATCCTACATTGGTAGAGTGGAACTAGTGGACATCCTACATTGGTAGAGTGGAACTAGTGGACATCCTACATTGGTAGAGTGGAACTAGTGTACATCCTACATTTGTAGAGTGGAACTAGTGGACATCCTACATTGGTAGAGTGGATCTAGTGGACATCCTACATTGGTAGAGTGGGACTAGTGGACATCCTACATTGGTAGAGTGGAACTAGTGGACATATTACATTCGTAGAGTGGAACTAGTGGACATATTACATTGGTAGAGTGGAACTAGTGGACATCGTACATTGGTAGAGTGGAACTAGTGGACATATTACATTGGTAGAGTGGAACTAGTGAACATATTACATTGGTAGCGTGGGACTAGTGGACATATTACATTGGTAGAGTGGAACTAGTGGACATATTACATTGGTAGAGTGGAACTAGTGGAAATCCTACATTGGTAGAGTGGAACTAGTGGACATATTATATTGGTAGAGTGGAACTAGTGAACATATTACATTGGTAGCGTGGGACTAGTGGACATATTACATTGGTAGAGTGGAACTAGTGGACATATTACATTGGTAGAGTGGAACTAGTGGACATCCTACATTGGTAGAGTGGGACTAGTGGACATATTACATTGGTAGAATGGAACTAGTTGACATATTACATTGGTAGAGTGGAACTAGTGGACATCCTACATTGGTAGAGTGGAACTAGTGGACATCCTACATTGGTAGAGTGGAACTAGTGGACATATTACATTGGTAGAGTGGAACTAGTGGACATATTACATTGGTAGAGTGGAACTAGTGGACATATTACATTGGTAGAGTGGAACTAGTGGACATCCTACATTGGTAGAGTGGATCTAGTGGACATCCTACATTGGTAGAGTGGAACTAGTGGACATCCTACATTGGTAGAGTGGAACTAGTGGACATCCTACATTGGTAGAGTGGAACTAGTGTACATCCTACATTTGTAGAGTGGAACTAGTGGACATCCTACATTGGTAGAGTGGATCTAGTGGACATCCTACATTGGTAGAGTGGAACTAGTGGACATCCTACATTGGTAGAGTGGAACTAGTGTACATCCTACATTTGTAGAGTGGAACTAGTGGACATCCTACATTGGTAGAGTGGAACTAGTGGACATATTACATTGGTAGAGTGGAACTAGTGGACATATTACATTGGTAGAGTGGAACTAGTGGACATCCTACATTGGTAGAGTGGAACTAGTGGACATCCTACATTGGTAGAGTGGAACTAGTGGACATATTACATTGGTAGAGTGGAACTAGTGGAAATATTACATTGGTAGAGTGGAACTAGTGCACATATTACATTGGTAGAGTGGAACTAGTGGACATATTACATTGGTAGAGTGGAACAAGTGGACATCCTACATTGGTAGAGTGGGACTAGTGGACATCCTACATTGGTAGAGTGGAACTAGTGGACATATTACATTCGTAGAGTGGAACTAGTGGACATATTACATTGGTAGAGTGGAACTAGTGGACATCGTACATTGGTAGAGTGGAACTAGTGGACATATTACATTGGTAGAGTGGAACTAGTGATCATATTACATTGGTAGCGTGGGACTAGTGGACATATTACATTGGTAGAGTGGAACTAGTGGACATATTACATTGGTAGAGTGGAACTAGTGGAAATCCTACATTGGTAGAGTGGAACTAGTGGACATATTACATTGGTAGAGTGGAACTAGTGAACATATTACATTGGTAGCGTGGGACTAGTGGACATATTACATTGGTAGAGTGGAACTAGTGGACATATTACATTGGTAGAGTGGAACTAGTGGACATCCTACATTGGTAGAGTGGGACTAGTGGACATATTACATTGGTAGAATGGAACTAGTTGACATATTACATTGGTAGAGTGGAACTAGTGGACATCCTACATTGGTAGAGTGGAACTAGTGGACATCCTACATTGGTAGAGTGGAACTAGTGGACATATTACATTGGTAGAGTGGAACTAGTGGACATATTACATTGGTAGAGTGGAACTAGTGGACATATTACATTGGTAGAGTGGAACTAGTGGACATCCTACATTGGTAGAGTGGATCTAGTGGACATCCTACATTGGTAGAGTGGAACTAGTGGACATATTACATTGGTAGAGTGGAACTAGTGGACATCCTACATTGGTAGAGTGGAACTAGTGGACATATTACATTGGTAGAGTGGAACTAGTGGACATATTACATTGGTAGAGTGGAACTAGTGGACATATTACATTGGTAGAGTGGAACTAGTGGACATCCTACATTGGTAGAGTGGAACTAGTGGACATATTACATTGGTAGAGTGGAACTAGTGGACATCCTACATTGGTAGAGTGGAACTAGTGGACATATTACATTGGTAGAGTGGAACTAGTGGACATATTACATTGGTAGAGTGGAACTAGTGGACATCCTACATTGGTAGAGTGGAACTAGTGGACATATTACATTGGTAGAGTGGAACTAGTGGAAATATTACATTGGTAGAGTGGAACTAGTGAACATATTACATTGGTAGAGAGGAACTAGTGGACATATTACATTGGTAGAGTGGAAATAGTGGACATATTACATTGGTAGAGTGGAACTAGTGGACATATTACATTGGTAGAGTGGAACTAGTGGACATCCTACATTGGTAGAGTGGAAGTAGTGGATATATTACATTGGTAGAGTGGAACTAGTGGACATATTACATTGGTAGAGTGGAACTAGTGGACATACTACATTGGTAGAGTGGAACTAGTGAACATATTACATTGGTAGAGTGGAACTAGTGGACATATTACATTGGTAGAGTGGAACTAGTGGACATATTACATTGGTAGAGTGGAACTAGTGGACATATTACATTGGTAGAGTGGAACTAGTGAAGATATTACATTGGTAGAGTGGAACTAGTGGACATATTACATTGGTAGAGTGGAACTAGTGGACATATTACATTGGTAGAGTGGAACTAGTGGACATCCTACATTGGTAGAGTGGGACTAGTGGACATCCTACATTGGTAGAGTGGAACTAGTGGACATATTACATTCGTAGAGTGGAACTAGTGGACATATTACATTGGTAGAGTGGAACTAGTGGACATCGTACATTGGTAGAGTGGAACTAGTGGACATATTACATTGGTAGAGTGGAACTAGTGAACATATTACATTGGTAGCGTGGGACTAGTGGACATATTACATTGGTAGAGTGGAACTAGTGGACATATTACATTGGTAGAGTGGAACTAGTGGAAATCCTACATTGGTAGAGTGGAACTAGTGGACATATTATATTGGTAGAGTGGAACTAGTGAACATATTACATTGGTAGCGTGGGACTAGTGGACATATTACATTGGTAGAGTGGAACTAGTGGACATATTACATTGGTAGAGTGGAACTAGTGGACATCCTACATTGGTAGAGTGGGACTAGTGGACATATTACATTGGTAGAATGGAACTAGTTGACATATTACATTGGTAGAGTGGAACTAGTGGACATCCTACATTGGTAGAGTGGAACTAGTGGACATCCTACATTGGTAGAGTGGAACTAGTGGACATATTACATTGGTAGAGTGGAACTAGTGGACATATTACATTGGTAGAGTGGAACTAGTGGACATATTACATTGGTAGAGTGGAACTAGTGGACATCCTACATTGGTAGAGTGGATCTAGTGGACATCCTACATTGGTAGAGTGGAACTAGTGGACATCCTACATTGGTAGAGTGGAACTAGTGGACATCCTACATTGGTAGAGTGGAACTAGTGTACATCCTACATTTGTAGAGTGGAACTAGTGGACATCCTACATTGGTAGAGTGGATCTAGTGGACATCCTACATTGGTAGAGTGGAACTAGTGGACATCCTACATTGGTAGAGTGGAACTAGTGTACATCCTACATTTGTAGAGTGGAACTAGTGGACATCCTACATTGGTAGAGTGGAACTAGTGGACATATTACATTGGTAGAGTGGAACTAGTGGACATATTACATTGGTAGAGTGGAACTAGTGGACATCCTACATTGGTAGAGTGGAACTAGTGGACATCCTACATTGGTAGAGTGGAACTAGTGGACATATTACATTGGTAGAGTGGAACTAGTGGAAATATTACATTGGTAGAGTGGAACTAGTGCACATATTACATTGGTAGAGTGGAACTAGTGGACATATTACATTGGTAGAGTGGAACTAGTGGACATCCTACATTGGTAGAGTGGGACTAGTGGACATCCTACATTGGTAGAGTGGAACTAGTGGACATATTACATTCGTAGAGTGGAACTAGTGGACATATTACATTGGTAGAGTGGAACTAGTGGACATCGTACATTGGTAGAGTGGAACTAGTGGACATATTACATTGGTAGAGTGGAACTAGTGATCATATTACATTGGTAGCGTGGGACTAGTGGACATATTACATTGGTAGAGTGGAACTAGTGGACATATTACATTGGTAGAGTGGAACTAGTGGAAATCCTACATTGGTAGAGTGGAACTAGTGGACATATTACATTGGTAGAGTGGAACTAGTGAACATATTACATTGGTAGCGTGGGACTAGTGGACATATTACATTGGTAGAGTGGAACTAGTGGACATATTACATTGGTAGAGTGGAACTAGTGGACATCCTACATTGGTAGAGTGGGACTAGTGGACATATTACATTGGTAGAATGGAACTAGTTGACATATTACATTGGTAGAGTGGAACTAGTGGACATCCTACATTGGTAGAGTGGAACTAGTGGACATCCTACATTGGTAGAGTGGAACTAGTGGACATATTACATTGGTAGAGTGGAACTAGTGGACATATTACATTGGTAGAGTGGAACTAGTGGACATATTACATTGGTAGAGTGGAACTAGTGGACATCCTACATTGGTAGAGTGGATCTAGTGGACATCCTACATTGGTAGAGTGGAACTAGTGGACATCCTACATTGGTAGAGTGGAACTAGTGGACATCCTACATTGGTAGAGTGGAACTAGTGTACATCCTACATTTGTAGAGTGGAACTAGTGGACATCCTACATTGGTAGAGTGGATCTAGTGGACATCCTACATTGGTAGAGTGGAACTAGTGGACATCCTACACTGGTAGAGTGGAACTAGTGTACATCCTACATTTGTAGAGTGGAACTAGTGGACATCCTACATTGGTAGAGTGGAACTAGTGGACATATTACATTGGTAGAGTGGAACTAGTGGACATATTACATTGGTAGAGTGGAACTAGTGGACATCCTACATTGGTAGAGTGGAACTAGTGGACATATTACATTGGTAGAGTGGAACTAGTGGAAATATTACATTGGTAGAGTGGAACTAGTGGACATATTACATTAGTAGAGTGGAACTAGTGGACATATTACATTGGTAGAGTGGAACTAGTGGACATATTACATTGATAGAGTGGAACTAGTGGACATATTACATTGGTAGAGTGGAACTAGTGGACATCCTACATTGGTAGAGTGGAACTAGTGGACATATTACATTGGTAGAGTGGAACTAGTGGAAATATTACATTGGTAGAGTGGAACTAGTGGACATATTACATTGGTAGAGTGGAACTAGTGGACATATTACATTGGTAGAGTGGAACTAGTGGACATCCTACATTGGTAGAGTGGAACTAGTGGACATCCTACATTGGTAGAGTGGAACTAGTGGACATGTTACATTGGTAGAGTGGGACTAGTGGAAATATTACATTGGTAGAGTGGAACTAGTGGACATATTACATTGGTAGAGTGGAACTAGTGGACATATTACATTGGTAGAGTGGAAC
Source organism: Eledone cirrhosa (assembly GCA_964016885.1). NCBI lineage: Eukaryota > Metazoa > Mollusca > Cephalopoda > Octopoda > Eledonidae > Eledone > Eledone cirrhosa. The sequence goes on along the minus strand of OZ024742.1, from coordinate 15,390,422 downwards.
TAGTGGACATATTACATTGATAGAGTGGAACTAGTGGACATATTACATTGGTAGATTGGAACTAGTGGACATCCTACATTGGTAGAGTGGAACTAGTGGACATATTACATTGGTAGAGTGGAACTAGTGGAAATATTACATTGGTAGAGTGGAACTAGTGGACATATTACATTGGTAGAGTGGAACTAGTGGACATATTACATTGGTAGAGTGGAACTAGTGGACATCCTACATTGGTAGAGTGGAACTAGTGGACATCCTACATTGCTAGAGTGGAACTAGTGGACATCCTACATTGGTAGAGTGGAAGTAGTTGATATATTACATTGGTAGATTGGAACTAGTGGACATCCTACATTGGTAGAGTGGAACTAGTGGACATCTTACATTGGTAGAGTGGAACTAGTGGACATATTACATTGGTAGATTGGAACTAGTGGACATACTACATTGGTAGAGTGGAACTAGTGTACATATTACATTGGTAGAGTGGAACTAGTGGACATATTACATTGGTAGAGTGGAACTAGTGGACATATTACATTGGTAGAGGAACTAGTGAACATATTACATTGGTAGATTGGAACTAGTGGACATATTACATTGGTAGAGTGGAACTAGTGGACATCCTACATTGGTAGAGTGGAACTAGTGGACATCTTACATTGGTAGAGTGGAACTAGTGGACATATTACATTGGTAGAGTGGAACTAGTGTACATATTACATTGGTAGAGTGGAACTAGTGGACATACTACATTGGTAGAGTGGAACTAGTGTACATATTACATTGGTAGAGTGGAACTAGTGGACATCCTACATTGGTAGAGTGGAACTAGTGGACATCTTACATTGGTAGAGTGGAACTAGTGGACATATTACATTGGTAGAGTGGAACTAGTGTACATATTACATTGGTAGAGTGGAACTAGTGGACATACTACATTGGTAGAGTGGAACTAGTGGACATATTACATTGGTAGAGTGGAACTAGTGGACATACTACATTGGTAGGGTGGAACTAGTGGACATATTACATTGGTAGAGTGAAACAAGTGAACATATTATGTTGGTAGAGTGGAACTAGTGGACATATTACATTGGTAGAGTGGAACTAGGGGACATATTACATTGGTAGAGTGGAACTAGTGAACATATTACATTGGTAGAGTGGAACTAGTTGACATATTACATTGGTAGAGTGGAACTAGTGGACATCCTACATTGGTAGAGTGGAACTAGTGGACATCCTACATTGGTAGAGTGGAACTAGTGGACATATTAAATTGGTAGAGTGGAACTAGTGGAGATCCTACATTGGTAGAGTGGAACTAGTGGACATATTACATTGGTAGAGTGGAACTAGTGGACATATTACATTGGTAGAGTGGAACTAGTGGACATCCTACATTGGTAGAGTGGAACTAGTGGACATCCTACATTGGTAGAGTGGAACTAGTGGACATATTACATTGGTAGAGTGGAACTAGTGGACATATTACATTGGTAGAGTGGAACTAGTGGACATCCTACATTGGTAGAGTGGAACTAGTGGACATATTACATTGGTAGAGTGGAACTAGTGGATATCCTACATTGGTAGAGTGGAACTAGTGGACATATTACATTGGTAGAGTGGAACTAGTGGATATCCTACATTGGTAGAGTGGAACTAGTGGACATATTACATTGGTACAGTGGAACTAGTGGACATCCTACATTGGTAGAGTGGAACTAGTGGACATATTACATTGGTAGAGTGGAACTAGTGGACATATTACATTGGTAGAGTGGAACTAGTGGACATCCTACATTGGTAGAGTGGAACTAGTGGACATATTGCATTGGTAGAGTGGAACTAGTGGACATATTGCATTGGTAGAGTGGAACTAGTGGACATCCTACATTGGTAGAGTGGAACTAGTGGACATATTACATTGGTAGAGTGGAACTAGTGGACATCCTACATTGGTAGAGTGGAACTAGTGGACATCCTACATTGGTAGAGTGGAACTAGTGGACATCCTACATTGGTAGAGTGGAACTAGTGGACATCCTACATTGGTAGAGTGGAACTAGTGGACATATTACATTGGTAGAGTGGAAATAGAGGACATATTACATTGGTAGAGTGGAACTAGTGGACATCCTACATTGGTAGAGTGGAACTAGTGGACATCCTACATTGGTAGAGTGGAACGAGTGGACATCCTACATTGGTAGAGTGGAACTAGTGGACATATTACATTGGTAGAGTGGAACTAGTGGACATACTACATTGGTAGAGTGGAACTAGTGTACATATTACATTGGTAGAGTGGAACTAGTGGACATCCTACATTGGTAGAGTGGAACTAGTGGACATCTTACATTGGTAGAGTGGAACTAGTGGACATATTACATCGGTAGAGTGGAACTAGTGTACATATTACATTGGTAGAGTGGAACTAGTGGACATACTACATTCGTAGAGTGGAACTAGTGGACATATTACATTGGTAGAGTGGAACTAGTGGACATACTACATTGGTAGGGTGGAACTAGTGGACATATTACATTGGTAGAGTGAACATATTACGTTGGTAGTGTGGAACTAGTGGACATATTACATTGGTAGAGTGGAACTAGGGGACATATTACATTGGTAGAGTGGAACTAGTGAACATATTACATTGGTAGAGTGGAACTAGTTGACATATTACATTGGTAGAGTGGAACTAGTGGACATCCTACATTGGTAGAGTGGAACTAGTGGACATCCTACATTGGTAGAGTGGAACTAGTGGACATATTAAATTGGTAGAGTGGAACTAGTGGAGATCCTACATTGGTAGAGTGGAACTAGTGGACATATTACATTGGTAGAGTGGAACTAGTGGACATCCTACATTGGTAGAGTGGAACTAGTGGACATCCTACATTGGTAGAGTGGAACTAGTGGACATATTACATTGGTAGAGTGGAACTAGTGGACATATTACATTGGTAGAGTGGAACTAGTGGACATCCTACATTGGTAGAGTGGAACTAGTGGACATATTACATTGGTAGAGTGGAACTAGTGGATATCCTACATTGGTAGAGTGGAACTAGTGGACATATTACATTGGTAGAGTGGAACTAGTGGATATCCTACATTGGTAGAGTGGAACTAGTGGACATATTACATTGGTACAGTGGAACTAGTGGACATCCTACATTGGTAGAGTGGAACTAGTGGACATATTACATTGGTAGAGTGGAACTAGTGGACATATTACATTGGTAGAGTGGAACTAGTGGACATCCTACATTGGTAGAGTGGAACTAGTGGACATATTGCATTGGTAGAGTGGAACTAGTGGACATCCTACATTGGTAGAGTGGAACTAGTGGACATATTACATTGGTAGAGTGGAACTAGTGGACATCCTACATTGGTAGAGTGGAACTAGTGGACATCCTACATTGGTAGAGTGGAACTAGTGGACATCCTACATTGGTAGAGTGGAACTAGTGGACATCCTACATTGGTAAGTGGAACTAGTGGACATATTACATTGGTAGAGTGGAAATAGTGGACATATTACATTGGTAGAGTGGAACTAGTGGACATCCTACATTGATAGAGTGGAACTAGTGGACATCCTACATTGGTAGAGTGGAACGAGTGGACATCCTACATTGGTAGAGTGGAACTAGTGGACATATTACATTGGTAGAGTGGAACTAGTGGACATATTACATTGGTAGAGTGGAACTAGTGGACATATTACATTGGTAGAGTGGAACTAGTGGACATCCTACATTGGTAGAGTGGAACTAGTGGACATATTACATTGGTAGAGTGGAACTAGTGGACATATTACATTGATAGAGTGGAACTAGTGGACATATTACATTGGTAGAGTGGAACTAGTGGACATATTACATTGGTAGAGTGGAACTAGTGGACATCCTACATGGTAGAGTGGAACTAGTGGACATCCTACATTGGTAGAGTGGAACTAGTGGACATCCTACATGGTAGAGTGGAACTAGTGGACATCCTACATTGGTAGAGTGGAACTAGTGGACATCCTACATTGGTAGAGTGGAACTAGTGGACATCCTACATTGGTAGAGTGGAACTAGTGGACATATTACATTGGTAGAGTGGAACTAGTGGACATATTACATTGATAGAGTGGAACTAGTGGACATATTACATTGGTAGAGTGGAACTAGTGGACATCCTACATTGGTAGAGTGGAACTAGTGAATATATTACATTGGTAGATTGGAACTAGTGGACATCCTACATTGGTAGAGTGGAACTAGTGGACATCTTACATTGGTAGAGTGGAACTAGTGGACATATTACATTGGTAGAGTGGAATTAGTGGACATCCTACATTGGTATAGTGGAACTAGTGTACATATTACATTGGTAGAGTGGAACTAGTGGACATATTACATTGGTAGAGTGGAACTAGTGGACATATTACATTGGTAGAGTGGAACTAGTGAACATATTACATTGGTAGAGTGGAACTAGTGGACATATTACATTGGTAGAGTGGAACTAGTGTACATATTACATTGGTAGAGTAAAACTAGTGGACATACTACATTGGTAGAGTGGAACTAGTGGACATATTACATTGGTAGAGTGGAACTAGTGGACATATTACATTGGTAGAGTGGAACTAGTGGACATACTACATTGGTAGAGTGGAACTAGTGGACATATTACATTGGTAGAGTGGAACTAGTGTACATCCTACATTGGTAGAGTGGAACTAGTGGACATCCTACATTGGTAGAGTGGAACTAGTGGACATATTACATTAGTAGAGTGGAACTAGTGGACATATTACATTGGTAGAGTGGAACTAGTGGACAACCTACATTGGTAGAGTGGAACTAGTGGACATATTACATTGGTAGAGTGGAACTAGTGGACATCCTACATCGGTAGAGTGGAACTAGTGGACATATTACATTGGGAGAGTGGAACTAGTGGACATATTACATTGGTAGAGTGGAACTAGTGGACATATTACATTCGTAGAGTGGAACTAGTGGACATCCTACATTGGTAGAGTGGAAGTAGTGGATATATTACATTGGTAGAGTGGAACTAGTGGACATACTACATTGGTAGAGTGGAATTAGTGAACATATTACATTGGTAGAGTGGAACTAGTGGACATATTACATTGGTAGAGTGGAACTAGTGGACATATTACATTGGTAGAGTGGAACTAGTGGACATATTACATTGGTAGAGTGGAACTAGTGAAGATATTACATTGGTAGAGTGGAACTAGTGGACATATTACATTGGTAGAGTGGAACTAGTGGACATATTACATTGGTAGAGTGGAACTAGTGGACATCCTACATTGGTAGAGTGGGACTAGTGGACATCCTACATTGGTAGAGTGGAACTAGTGGACATATTACATTCGTAGAGTGGAACTAGTGGACATATTACATTGGTAGAGTGGAACTAGTGGACATCCTACATTGGTAGAGTGGAACTAGTGGACATATTACATTGGTAGAGTGGAACTAGTGAACATATTACATTGGTAGCGTGGGACTAGTGGACATATTACATTGGTAGAGTGGACTAGGGGACATATTACATTGGTAGAGTGGAACTAGTGAACATATTACATTGGTAGAGGAACTAGTGAACATATTACATTGGTAGATTGGAACTAGTGGACATATTACATTGGTAGAGTGGAACTAGTAGACATATTACATTGGTAGAGTGGAACTAGTGTACATATTACATTGGTAGAGTGGAACTAGTGGACATACTACATTGGTAGAGTGGAACTAGTGGACATATTACATTGGTAGAGTGGAACTAGTGGACATACTACATTGGTAGGGTGGAACTAGTGGACATATTACATTGGTAGAGTGAAACAAGTGAACATATTACGTTGGTAGAGTGGAACTAGTGGACATATTACATTGGTAGAGTGGAACTAGGGGACATATTACATTGGTAGAGTGGAACTAGTGAACATATTACATTGGTAGAGTGGAACTAGTTGACATATTACATTGGTAGAGTGGAACTAGTGGACATCCTACATTGGTAGAGTGGAACTAGTGGACATCCTACATTGGTAGAGTGGAACTAGTGGACATATTAAATTGGTAGAGTGGAACTAGTGGAGATCCTACATTGGTAGAGTGGAACTAGTGGACATATTACATTGGTAGAGTGGAACTAGTGGACATCCTACACTGGTAGAGTGGAACTAGTGGACATCCTACATTGGTAGTGGAACTAGTGGACATATTACATTGGTAGAGTGGAACTAGTGGACATATTACATTGGTAGAGTGGAACTAGTGGACATCCTACATTGGTAGAGTGGAACTAGTGGACATATTACATTGGTAGAGTGGAACTAGTGGATATCCTACATTGGTAGAGTGGAACTAGTGGACATATTACATTGGTAGAGTGGAACTAGTGGATATCCTACATTGGTAGAGTGGAACTAGTGGACATATTACATTGGTACAGTGGAACTAGTGGACATCCTACATTGGTAGAGTGGAACTAGTGGACATATTACATTGGTAGAGTGGAACTAGTGGATATATTACGTTGGTAGAGTGGAACTAGTGGACATATTACATTGGTAGAGTGGAACTAGTGGACATATTACATTGGTAGAGTGGAACTAGTGGACATCCTACATTGGTAGAGTGGAACTAGTGGACATATTGCATTGGTAGAGTGGAACTAGTGGACATCCTACATTGGTAGAGCGGAACTAGTGGACATATTACATTGGTAGAGTGGAACTAGTGGACATCCTACATTGGTAGAGTGGAACTAGTGGACATCCTACATTGGTAGAGTGGAACTAGTGGACATCCTACATTGGTAGAGTGGAACTAGTGGACATCCTACATTGGTAGAGTGGAACTAGTGGACATATTACATTGGTAGAGTGGAAATAGTGGACATATTACATTGGTAGAGTGGAACTAGTGGACATCCTACATTGGTAGAGTGGAACTAGTGGACATCCTACATTGGTAGAGTGGAACTAGTGGACATCCTACATTGGTAGAGTGGAACTAGTGGACATATTACATTGGTAGAGTGGAACTAGTGGACATATTACATTGGTAGAGTGGAACTAGTGGACATATTACATTGGTAGAGTGGAACTAGTGGAGATCCTACATTGGTAGAGTGGAACTAGTGGACATATTACATTGGTAGAGTGGAACTAGTGGACATATTACATAGATAGAGTGGAACTAGTGGACATATTACATTGGTAGAGTGGAACTAGTGGACATCCTACATTGGTAGAGTGGAACTAGTGGACATCCTACATTGGTAGAGTGGAACTAGTGGACATCCTACATTGGTAGAGTGGAACTAGTGGACATCTTACATTGGTAGAGTGGAACTAGTGGACATATTACATTGGTAGAGTGGAATTAGTGGACATCCTACATTGGTATAGTGGAACTAGTGTACATATTACATTGGTAGAGTGGAACTAGTGGACATATTACATTGGTAGAGTGGAACTAGTAGACATATTACATTGGTAGAGTGGAACTAGTGAACATATTACATTGGTAGAGTGGAACTAGTGGACATATTACATTGGTAGAGTGGAACTAGTGTACATATTACATTGGTAGAGTAAAACTAGTGGACATACTACATTGGTAGAGTGGAACTAGTGGACATATTACATTGGTAGAGTGGAACTAGTGGACATATTACATTGGTAGAGTGGAACTAGTGGACATACTACATTGGTAGAGTGGAACTAGTGGACATATTACATTGGTAGAGTGGAACTAGTGTACATCCTACATTGGTAGAGTGGAACTAGTGGACATCCTACATTGGTAGAGTGGAACTAGTGGACATATTACATTAGTAGAGTGGAACTAGTGGACATATTACATTGGTAGAGTGGAACTAGTGGACAACCTACATTGGTAGAGTGGAACTAGTGGACATATTACATTGGTAGAGTGGAACTAGTGGACATCCTACATTGGTAGAGTGGAACTAGTGGACATATTACATTGGTAGAGTGGAACTAGTGAACATATTACATTGGTAGCGTGGGACTAGTGGACATATTACATTGGTAGAGTGGAACTAGGGGACATATTACATTGGTAGAGTGGAACTAGTGAACATATTACATTGGTAGAGGAACTAGTGAACATATTACATTGGTAGATTGGAACTAGTGGACATATTACATTGGTAGAGTGGAACTAGTGGACATATTACATTGGTAGAGTGGAACTAGTGTACATATTACATTGGTAGAGTGGAACTAGTGGACATACTACATTGGTAGAGTGGAACTAGTTGACATATTACATTGGTAGAGTGGAACTAGTGGACATCCTACATTGGTAGAGTGGAACTAGTGGACATCCTACATTGGTAGAGTGGAACTAGTGGACATATTACATTAGTAGAGTGGAACTAGTGGACATATTACATTGGTAGAGTGGAACTAGTGGACAACCTACATTGGTAGAGTGGAACTAGTGGACATATTACATTGGTAGAGTGGAAATAGTGGACATATTACATTGGTAGAGTGGAACTAGTGGACATCCTACATTGGTAGAGTGGAACTAGTGGACATCCTACATTGGTAGAGTGGAACTAGTGGACATCCTACATTGGTAGAGTGGAACTAGTGGACATATTACATTGGTAGAGTGGAACTAGTGGACATATTACATTGGTAGAGTGGAACTAGTGGACATATTACATTGGTAGAGTGGAACTAGTGGAGATCCTACATTGGTAGAGTGGAACTAGTGGACATATTACATTGGTAGAGTGGAACTAGTGGACATATTACATAGATAGAGTGGAACTAGTGGACATATTACATTGGTAGAGTGGAACTAGTGGACATCCTACATTGGTAGAGTGGAACTAGTGGACATCCTACATTGGTAGAGTGGAACTAGTGGACATCCTACATTGGTAGAGTGGAACTAGTGGACATCTTACATTGGTAGAGTGGAACTAGTGGACATATTACATTGGTAGAGTGGAATTAGTGGACATCCTACATTGGTATAGTGGAACTAGTGTACATATTACATTGGTAGAGTGGAACTAGTGGACATATTACATTGGTAGAGTGGAACTAGTAGACATATTACATTGGTAGAGTGGAACTAGTGAACATATTACATTGGTAGAGTGGAACTAGTGGACATATTACATTGGTAGAGTGGAACTAGTGTACATATTACATTGGTAGAGTAAAACTAGTGGACATACTACATTGGTAGAGTGGAACTAGTGGACATATTACATTGGTAGAGTGGAACTAGTGGACATATTACATTGGTAGAGTGGAACTAGTGGACATACTACATTGGTAGAGTGGAACTAGTGGACATATTACATTGGTAGAGTGGAACTAGTGTACATCCTACATTGGTAGAGTGGAACTAGTGGACATCCTACATTGGTAGAGTGGAACTAGTGGACATATTACATTAGTAGAGTGGAACTAGTGGACATATTACATTGGTAGAGTGGAACTAGTGGACAACCTACATTGGTAGAGTGGAACTAGTGGACATATTACATTGGTAGAGTGGAACTAGTGGACATCCTACATTGGTAGAGTGGAACTAGTGGACATATTACATTGGTAGAGTGGAACTAGTGAACATATTACATTGGTAGCGTGGGACTAGTGGACATATTACATTGGTAGAGTGGAACTAGGGGACATATTACATTGGTAGAGTGGAACTAGTGAACATATTACATTGGTAGAGGAACTAGTGAACATATTACATTGGTAGATTGGAACTAGTGGACATATTACATTGGTAGAGTGGAACTAGTGGACATATTACATTGGTAGAGTGGAACTAGTGTACATATTACATTGGTAGAGTGGAACTAGTGGACATACTACATTGGTAGAGTGGAACTAGTTGACATATTACATTGGTAGAGTGGAACTAGTGGACATCCTACATTGGTAGAGTGGAACTAGTGGACATCCTACATTGGTAGAGTGGAACTAGTGGACATATTAAATTGGTAGAGTGGAACTAGTGGAGATCCTACATTGGTAGAGTGGAACTAGTGGACATATTACATTGGTAGAGTGGAACTAGTGGACATCCTACACTGGTAGAGTGGAACTAGTGGACATCCTACATTGGTAGTGGAACTAGTGGACATATTACATTGGTAGAGTGGAACTAGTGGACATATTACATTGGTAGAGTGGAACTAGTGGACATCCTACATTGGTAGAGTGGAACTAGTGGACATATTACATTGGTAGAGTGGAACTAGTGGATATCCTACATTGGTAGAGTGGAACTAGTGGACATATTACATTGGTAGAGTGGAACTAGTGGATATCCTACATTGGTAGAGTGGAACTAGTGGACATATTACATTGGTACAGTGGAACTAGTGGACATCCTACATTGGTAGAGTGGAACTAGTGGACATATTACATTGGTAGAGTGGAACTAGTGGATATATTACGTTGGTAGAGTGGAACTAGTGGACATATTACATTGGTAGAGTGGAACTAGTGGACATATTACATTGGTAGAGTGGAACTAGTGGACATCCTACATTGGTAGAGTGGAACTAGTGGACATATTGCATTGGTAGAGTGGAACTAGTGGACATCCTACATTGGTAGAGTGGAACTAGTGGACATCCTACATTGGTAGAGTGGAACTAGTGGACATCCTACATTGGTAGAGTGGAACTAGTGGACATCCTACATTGGTAGAGTGGAACTAGTGGACATCCTACATTGGTAGAGTGGAACTAGTGGACATATTACATTGGTAGAGTGGAAATAGTGGACATATTACATTGGTAGAGTGGAACTAGTGGACATCCTACATTGGTAGAGTGGAACTAGTGGACATCCTACATTGGTAGAGTGGAACTAGTGGACATCCTACATTGGTAGAGTGGAACTAGTGGACATATTACATTGGTAGAGTGGAACTAGTGGACATATTACATTGGTAGAGTGGAACTAGTGGACATATTACATTGGTAGAGTGGAACTAGTGGACATCCTACATTGGTAGAGTGGAACTAGTGGACATATTACATTGGTAGAGTGGAACTAGTGGACATATTACATAGATAGAGTGGAACTAGTGGACATATTACATTGGTAGAGTGGAACTAGTGGACATCCTACATTGGTAGAGTGGAACTAGTGGACATCCTACATTGGTAGAGTGGAACTAGTGGACATCCTACATTGGTAGAGTGGAACTAGTGGACATCTTACATTGGTAGAGTGGAACTAGTGGACATATTACATTGGTAGAGTGGAATTAGTGGACATCCTACATTGGTATAGTGGAACTAGTGTACATATTACATTGGTAGAGTGGAACTAGTGGACATATTACATTGGTAGAGTGGAACTAGTAGACATATTACATTGGTAGAGTGGAACTAGTGAACATATTACATTGGTAGAGTGGAACTAGTGGACATATTACATTGGTAGAGTGGAACTAGTGTACATATTACATTGGTAGAGTAAAACTAGTGGACATACTACATTGGTAGAGTGGAACTAGTGGACATATTACATTGGTAGAGTGGAACTAGTGGACATATTACATTGGTAGAGTGGAACTAGTGGACATACTACATTGGTAGAGTGGAACTAGTGGACATATTACATTGGTAGAGTGGAACTAGTGTACATCCTACATTGGTAGAGTGGAACTAGTGTACATCCTACATTGGTAGAGTGGAACTAGTGGACATATTACATTAGTAGAGTGGAACTAGTGGACATATTACATTGGTAGAGTGGAACTAGTGGACAACCTACATTGGTAGAGTGGAACTAGTGGACATATTACATTGGTAGAGTGGAACTAGTGGACATCCTACATTGGTAGAGTGGAACTAGTGGACATATTACATTGGTAGAGTGGAACTAGTGAACATATTACATTGGTAGCGTGGGACTAGTGGACATATTACATTGGTAGAGTGGAACTAGGGGACATATTACATTGGTAGAGTGGAACTAGTGAACATATTACATTGGTAGAGGAACTAGTGAACATATTACATTGGTAGATTGGAACTAGTGGACATATTACATTGGTAGAGTGGAACTAGTGGACATATTACATTGGTAGAGTGGAACTAGTGTACATATTACATTGGTAGAGTGGAACTAGTGGACATACTACATTGGTAGAGTGGAACTAGTGGACATATTACATTGGTAGAGTGGAACTAGTGGACATACTACATTGGTAGGGTGGAACTAGTGGACATATTACATTGGTAGAGTGAAACAAGTGAACATATTACGTTGGTAGAGTGGAACTAGTGGACATATTACATTGGTAGAGTGGAACTAGGGGACATATTACATTGGTAGAGTGGAACTAGTGAACATATTACATTGGTAGAGTGGAACTAGTTGACATATTACATTGGTAGAGTGGAACTAGTGGACATCCTACATTGGTAGAGTGGAACTAGTGGACATCCTACATTGGTAGAGTGGAACTAGTGGACATATTAAATTGGTAGAGTGGAACTAGTGGAGATCCTACATTGGTAGAGTGGAACTAGTGGACATATTACATTGGTAGAGTGGAACTAGTGGACATCCTACATTGGTAGAGTGGAACTAGTGGACATCCTACATTGGTAGAGTGGAACTAGTGGACATATTACATTGGTAGAGTGGAACTAGTGGACATATTACATTGGTAGAGTGGAACTAGTGGACATCCTACATTGGTAGAGTGGAACTAGTGGACATATTACATTGGTAGAGTGGAACTAGTGGATATCCTACATTGGTAGAGTGGAACTAGTGGACATATTACATTGGTAGAGTGGAACTAGTGGATATCCTACATTGGTAGAGTGGAACTAGTGGACATATTACATTGGTACAGTGGAACTAGTGGACATCCTACATTGGTAGAGTGGAACTAGTGGACATATTACATTGGTAGAGTGGAACTAGTGGATATATTACGTTGGTAGAGTGGAACTAGTGGACATATTACATTGGTAGAGTGGAACTAGTGGACATATTACATTGGTAGAGTGGAACTAGTGGACATATTACATTGGTAGAGTGGAACTAGTGGACATCCTACATTGGTAGAGTGGAACTAGTGGACATATTGCATTGGTAGAGTGGAACTAGTGGACATCCTACATTGGTAGAGTGGAACTAGTGGACATATTACATTGGTAGAGTGGATCTAGTGGACATCCTACATTGGTAGAGTGGAACTAGTGGACATCCTACATTGGTAGAGTGGAACTAGTGGACATCCTACATTGGTAGAGTGGAACTAGTGGACATCCTACATTGGTAGAGTGGAACTAGTGGACATATTACATTGGTAGAGTGGAAATAGTGGACATATTACATTGGTAGAGTGGAACTAGTGGACATCCTACATTGGTAGAGTGGAACTAGTGGACATCCTACATTGGTAGAGTGGAACTAGTGGACATCCTACATTGGTAGAGTGGAACTAGTGGACATATTACATTGGTAGAGTGGAACTAGTGGACATATTACATTGGTAGAGTGGAACAAGTGGACATATTACATTGGTAGAGTGGAACTAGTGGACATCCTACATTGGTAGAGTGGAACTAGTGGACATATTACATTGGTAGAGTGGAACTAGTGGACATATTACATAGATAGAGTGGAACTAGTGGACATATTACATTGGTAGAGTGGAACTAGTGGACATCCTACATTGGTAGAGTGGAACTAGTGGACATCCTACATTGGTAGAGTGGAACTAGTGGACATCCTACATTGGTAGAGTGGAACTAGTGGACATCCTACATTGGTAGAGTGGAACTAGTGGACATATTACATTGATAGAGTGGAATTAGTGGACATCCTACATTGGTATAGTGGAACTAGTGTACATATTACATTGGTAGAGTGGAACTAGTGGACATATTACATTGGTAGAGTGGAACTAGTAGACATATTACATTGGTAGAGTGGAACTAGTGAACATATTACATTGGTAGAGTGGAACTAGTGGACATATTACATTGGTAGAGTGGAACTAGTGTACATATTACATTGGTAGAGTAAAACTAGTGGACATACTACATTGGTAGAGTGGAACTAGTGGACATATTACATTGGTAGAGTGGAACTAGTGGACACCCTACATTGGTAGAGTGGGACTAGTGGACATCCTACATTGGTAGAGTGGAACTAGTGGACATATTACATTCGTAGAGTGGAACTAGTGGACATATTACATTGGTAGAGTGGAACTAGTGGACATCCTAGATTGGTAGAGTGGAACTAGTGGACATATTACATTGGTAGAGTGGAACTAGTGAACATATTACATTGGTAGCGTGGGACTAGTGGACATATTACATTGGTAGATTGGAACTAGTGGACATATTACATTGGTAGAGTGGAACTAGTGGACATATTACATTGGTAGAGTGGAACTAGTGTACATATTACATTGGTAGAGTGGAACTAGTGGACATACTACATTGGTAGAGTGGAACTAGTGGACATATTACATTGGTAGAGTGGAACTAGTGGACATACTACATTGGTAGGGTGGAACTAGTGGACATATTACATTGGTAGAGTGAAACAAGTGAACATATTACGTTGGTAGAGTGGAACTAGTGGACATATTACATTGGTAGAGTGGAACTAGGGGACATATTACATTGGTAGAGTGGAACTAGTGAACATATTACATTGGTAGAGTGGAACTAGTGGACATATTACATTGGTAGAGTGGAACTAGTGGACATATTACATTGGTAGAGTGGAACTAGTGGACATCCTACATTGGTAGAGTGGAACTAGTGGACATATTACATTGGTAGAGTGGAACTAGTGGATATCCTACATTGGTAGAGTGGAACTAGTGGACATATTACATTGGTAGAGTGGAACTAGTGGATATCCTACATTGGTAGAGTGGAACTAGTGGACATATTACATTGGTACAGTGGAACTAGTGGACATCCTACATTGGTAGAGTGGAACTAGTGGACATATTACATTGGTAGAGTGGAACTAGTGGATATATTACGTTGGTAGAGTGGAACTAGTGGACATATTACATTGGTAGAGTGGAACTAGTGGACATATTACATTGGTAGAGTGGAACTAGTGGACATCCTACATTGGTAGAGTGGAACTAGTGGACATATTGCATTGGTAGAGTGGAACTAGTGGACATCCTACATTGGTAGAGTGGAACTAGTGGACATATTACGTTGGTAGAGTGGAACTAGTGGACATCCTACATTGGTAGAGTGGAACTAGTGGACATCCTACATTGGTAGAGTGGAACTAGTGGACATCCTACATTGGTAGAGTGGAACTAGTGGACATCCTACATTGGTAGAGTGGAACTAGTGGACATATTACATTGGTAGAGTGGAAATAGTGGACATATTACATTGGTAGAGTGGAACTAGTGGACATCCTACATTGGTAGAGTGGAACTAGTGGACATCCTACATTGGTAGAGTGGAACTAGTGGACATCCTACATTGGTAGAGTGGAACTAGTGGACATATTACATTGGTAGAGTGGAACTAGTGGACATATTACATTGGTAGAGTGGAACTAGTGGACATCCTACATTGGTAGAGTGGAACTAGTGGACATATTACATTGGTAGAGTGGAACTAGTGGACATATTACATAGATAGAGTGGAACTAGTGGACATATTACATTGGTAGAGTGGAACTAGTGGACATCCTACATTGGTAGAGTGGAACTAGTGGACATCCTACATTGGTAGAGTGGAACTAGTGGACATCCTACATTGGTAGAGTGGAACTAGTGGACATCTTACATTGGTAGAGTGGAACTAGTGGACATATTACATTGGTAGAGTGGAATTAGTGGACATCCTACATTGGTATAGTGGAACTAGTGTACATATTACATTGGTAGAGTGGAACTAGTGGACATATTACATTGGTAGAGTGGAACTAGTAGACATATTACATTGGTAGAGTGGAACTAGTGAACATATTACATTGGTAGAGTGGAACTAGTGGACGTATTACATTGGTAGAGTGGAACTAGTGTACATATTACATTGGTAGAGTAAAACTAGTGGACATACTACATTGGTAGAGTGGAACTAGTTGACATATTACATTGGTAGAGTGGAACTAGTGGACATATTACATTGGTAGAGTGGAACTAGTGGACATACTACATTGGTAGAGTGGAACTAGTGGACATATTACATTGGTAGAGTGGAACTAGTGTACATCCTACATTGGTAGAGTGGAACTAGTGGACATCCTACATTGGTAGAGTGGAACTAGTGGACATATTACATTAGTAGAGTGGAACTAGTGGACATATTACATTGGTAGAGTGGAACTAGTGGACAACCTACATTGGTAGAGTGGAACTAGTGGACATATTACATTGGTAGAGTGGAACTAGTGGACATCCTACATTGGTAGAATGGAACTAGTGGACATATTACATTGGTAGAGTGGAACTAGTGAACATATTACATTGGTAGCGTGGGACTAGTGGACATATTACATTGGTAGAGTGGAACTAGGGGACATATTACATTGGTAGAGTGGAACTAGTGAACATATTACATTGGTAGAGGAACTAGTGGACATATTACATTGGTAGAGTGGAACTAGTGGACATATTACATTGGTAGAGTGGAACTAGTGGACATCCTACATTGGTAGAGTGGAACTAGTGGACATATTACATTGGTAGAGTGGAACTAGTGGACATATTACATAGATAGAGTGGAACTAGTGGACATATTACATTGGTAGAGTGGAACTAGTGGACATCCTACATTGGTAGAGTGGAACTAGTGGACATCCTACATTGGTAGAGTGGAACTAGTGGACATCCTACATTGGTAGAGTGGAACTAGAGGACATCTTACATTGGTAGAGTGGAACTAGTGGACATATTACATTGGTAGAGTGGAATTAGTGGACATCCTACATTGGTATAGTGGAACTAGTGTACATATTACATTGGTAGAGTGGAACTAGTGGACATATTACATTGGTAGAGTGGAACTAGTAGACATATTACATTGGTAGAGTGGAACTAGTGAACATATTACATTGGTAGAGTGGAACTAGTGGACGTATTACATTGGTAGAGTGGAACTAGTGTACATATTACATTGGTAGAGTAAAACTAGTGGACATACTACATTGGTAGAGTGGAACTAGTTGACATATTACATTGGTAGAGTGGAACTAGTGGACATATTACATTGGTAGAGTGGAACTAGTGGACATACTACATTGGTAGAGTGGAACTAGTGGACATATTACATTGGTAGAGTGGAACTAGTGTACATCCTACATTGGTAGAGTGGAACTAGTGGACATCCTACATTGGTAGAGTGGAACTAGTGGACATATTACATTAGTAGAGTGGAACTAGTGGACATATTACATTGGTAGAGTGGAACTAGTGGACAACCTACATTGGTAGAGTGGAACTAGTGGACATATTACATTGGTAGAGTGGAACTAGTGGACATCCTACATTGGTAGAGTGGAACTAGTGGACATATTACATTGGTAGAGTGGAACTAGTGAACATATTACATTGGTAGCGTGGAACTAGTGGACATATTACATTGGTAGAGTGGAACTAGTGGACATATTACATTGGTAGAGTGGAACTAGTGTACATATTACATTGGTAGAGTGGAACTAGTGGACATACTACATTGGTAGAGTGGAACTAGTGGACATATTACATTGGTAGAGTGGAACTAGTGGACATACTACATTGGTAGGGTGGAACTAGTGGACATATTACATTGGTAGAGTGAAACAAGTGAACATATTACGTTGGTAGAGTGGAACTAGTGGACATATTACATTGGTAGAGTGGAACTAGGGGACATATTACATTGGTAGAGTGGAACTAGTGAACATATTACATTGGTAGAGTGGAACTAGTTGACATATTACATTGGTAGAGTGGAACTAGTGGACATCCTACATTGGTAGAGTGGAACTAGTGGACATCCTACATTGGTAGAGTGGAACTAGAGGACATATTAAATTGGTAGAGTGGAACTAGTGGAGATCCTACATTGATAGAGTGGAACTAGTGGACATATTACATTGGTAGAGTGGAACTAGTGGACATCCTACATTGGTAGAGTGGAACTAGTGGACATCCTACATTGGTAGAGTGGAACTAGTGGACATATTACATTGGTAGAGTGGAACTAGTGGACATATTACATTGGTAGAGTGGAACTAGTGGACATCCTACATTGGTAGAGTGGAACTAGTGGACATATTACATTGGTAGAGTGGAACTAGTGGATATCCTACATTGGTAGAGTGGAACTAGTGGACATATTACATTGGTAGAGTGGAACTAGTGGATATCCTACATTGGTAGAGTGGAACTAGTGGACATATTACATTGGTACAGTGGAACTAGTGGACATCCTACATTGGTAGAGTGGAACTAGTGGACATATTACATTGGTAGAGTGGAACTAGTGGATATATTACGTTGGTAGAGTGGAACTAGTGGACATATTACATTGGTAGAGTGGAACTAGTGGACATATTACATTGGTAGAGTGGAACTAGTGGACATCCTACATTGGTAGAGTGGAACTAGTGGACATATTGCATTGGTAGAGTGGACCTAGTGGACATCCTACATTGGTAGAGTGGAACTAGTGGACATATTACATTGGTAGAGTGGAACTAGTGGACATCCTACATTGGTAGAGTGGAACTAGTGGACATCCTACATTGGTAGAGTGGAACTAGTGGACATCCTACATTGGTAGAGTGGAACTAGTGGACATCCTACATTGGTAGAGTGGAACTAGTGGACATATTACATTGGCAGAGTGGAAATAGTGGACATATTACATTGGTAGAGTGGAACTAGTGGACATCCTACATTGGTAGAGTGGAACTAGTGGACATCCTACATTGGTAGAGTGGAACTAGTGGACATCCTACATTGGTAGAGTGGAACTAGTGGACATATTACATTGGTAGAGTGGAACTAGTGGACATATTACATTGGTAGAGTGGAACTAGTGGACATATTACATTGGTAGAGTGGAACTAGTGGACATATTACATTGGTAGAGTGGAACTAGTGGACATATTACATAGATAGAGTGGAACTAGTGGACATATTACATTGGTAGAGTGGAACTAGTGGACATCCTACATTGGTAGAGTGGAACTAGTGGACATCCTACATTGGTAGAGTGGAACTAGTGGACATCCTACATTGGTAGAGTGGAACTAGTGGACATCTTACATTGGTAGAGTGGAACTAGTGGAAATATTACATCTGTAGAGTGGAACTAGTGGACATATTACATTGGTAGCGTGGAACTAGTGGACATATTACATTGGTAGAGTGGAACTAGTGGACATCCTACATTGGTAGAGTGGAACTAGTGGACATCCTACATTGGTAGAGTGGAACTAGTGGACATCCTACATTGGTAGAGTGGAAGTAGTTGATATATTACATTGGTAGATTGGAACAAGTGGACATCATACATTGGTAGAGTGGAACTAGTGGACATATTACATTGGTAGAGTGGAACTAGTGGACATCCTACATTGGTAGAGTGGAACTAGTGTACATATTACATTGGTAGAGTGGAACTAGTGGACATATTACATTGGTAGAGGAACTAGTGAACATATTACATTGGTAGATTGGAACTAGTGGACATATTACATTGGTAGAGTGGAACTAGTGGACATATTACATTGGTAGAGTGGAACTAGTGTACATATTACATTGGTAGAGTGGAACTAGTGGACATACTACATTGGTAGAGTGCAACTAGTGGACATATTACATTGGTAGAGTGGAACTAGTGGACATACTACATTGGTAGGGTGGAACTAGTGGACATATTACATTGGTAGAGTGGAACAAGTGAACATATTACGTTGGTAGAGTGGAACTAGTGGACATATTACATTGGTAGAGTGGAACTAGGGGACATATTACATTGGTAGAGTGGAACTAGTGAACATATTACATTGGTAGAGTGGAACTAGTGGACATATTACATTGGTAGAGTGGAATTAGTGGACATATTACATTGGTAGTGTGGAACTAGTGGACATCCTACATTGGTAGAGTGGAACTAGTGTACATCCTACATTGGTAGAGTGGAACTAGTGGACATATTACATTGGTAGAGTGGAGCTAGTGGACATATTGCATTGGTAGAGTGGAACTAGTGGACATCCTACATTGGTAGAGTGGAACTAGTGGACATATTACATTGGTAGAGTGGAACTAGTGAACATATTACATTGGTAGAGTGGAACTAGTGGACATATTACATTGGTGGAGTGGAACTAGTGGACATCCTACATTGGTAGAGTGGAACTAGTGGACATCCTACATTGGTAGAGTGGAACTAGTGGAGATATTACATTGGTAGAGTGGAACTAGTGGACATATTACATTGGTAGAGTGGAACTAGTGGACATCCTACATTGGTAGAGTGGAACTAGTGGACATATTACATTGGTAGAGTGGAACTAGTGGATATCCTACATTGGTAGAGTGGAACTAGTGGACATATTACATTGGTAGAGTGGAACTAGTGGACATATTACATTGGTAGAGTGGAACTAGTGGACATCCTACATTGGTAGCGTGGAACTAGTGGACATGTTACATTGGTAGAGTGGAACTAGTGGACATATTACATTGGTAGAGTGGAACTAGTGTACATCCTACAATGGTAGAGTGGAACTAGTGGACATCCTACATTGGTAGAGTGGAACTAGTGGACATCCTACATTGGTAGAGTGGAACTAGTGGACATATTACATTGGTAGAGTGGAACTAGTGGACATATTACATTGATAGAGTGGAACTAGTGGACATATTACATTGGTAGAGTGGAACTAGTGGACATCCTACATTGGTAGAGTGGAACTAGTGGACATCCTACATTGGTAGAGTGGAACTAGTGGACATCCTACATTGGTAGAGTGGAACTAGTGGATATACAACATTGGTAGAGTGGAACTAGTGGACATATTACATTGGTAGAGTGGAACTAGTGGACATATTACATTGATAGAGTGGAACTAGTGGACATATTACATTGGTAGAGTGGAACTAGTGCATATCCTACATTGGTAGAGTGGAACTAGTGGATATATTACATTGGTAGATTGGAACTAGCGGAAATCCTGCATTGGTAGAGTGGAACTAGTGGACATCTTACATTGGTAGAGTGGAACTAGTGGACATATTACATTGGTAGAGTGGAATTAGTGTACATCCTACATTGGTATAGTGGAACTAGTGGACATCCTACATTGGTATAGTGGAACTAGTAGACATATTACATTGGTAGAGTGGAACTAGTGGACATATTACATTGATAGAGTGGAACTAGTGAACATATTACATTGGTAGAGTGGAACTAATGGACATATTACATTGGTAGAGTGGAACTAGTGGACATATTACATTGGTAGAGTGGAACTAGTGGACATCCTACATTGGTATAGTGGAACTAGTGTACATATTACATTGGTACAGTGGAACTAGTGGACATCCTACATTGGTAGAGTGGAACTAGTGGACATCCTACATTGCTAGAGTGGAACTAGTGGACATATTACATTAGTAGAGTGGAACTAGTGTATATCCTACATTGGTAGAGTGGAACTAGTGGACATATTACATTAGTAGAGTGGAACTAGTGGACATATTACATTGGTAGAGTGGAACTAGTGGACATCCTACATTGGTAGAGTGGAACTAGTGGACATATTATATTGGTAGAGTGGAACTATTGGACATGCTACATTGGTAGAGTGGAACTATTGGACATGCTACATTGGTAGAGTGGAACTAGTGGACATATTACATTGGTAGAGTGGAACTAGTGGACATCCTACATTGGTAGAGTGGAACTAGTGGACATATTATATTGGTAGAGTGGAACTAGTGGACATCCTACATTGGTAGAGTGGAACTAGTGGCCATATTACATTGGTAGAGTGGAACTAGTGTATATCCTACATTGGTAGAGTGGAACTAGTGGACATATTACATTAGTAGAGTGGAACTAGTGGACATATTACATTGGTAGAGTGGAACTGGTGGACATCCTACATTGGTAGAGTGGAACTAGTGGACATATTACATTGGTAGAGTGGAACTAGTGGAAATATTACATTGGTAGAGTGGAACTAGTGAACATATTACATTGGTAGAGTGGAACTAGTGGACATATTACATTGGTAGAGTGGAAATAGTGGACATATTACATTGGTAGAGTGGAACTAGTGGACATATTACATTCGTAGAGTGGAACTAGAGGACATCCTACATTGGTAGAGTGGAAGTAGTGGATATATTACATTGGTAGAGTGGAACTAGTGGACATACTACATTGGTAGAGTGGAACTAGTGAACATATTACATTGGTAGAGTGGAACTAGTGGACATATTACATTGGTAGAGTGGAACTAGTGGACATATTACATTGGTAGAGTGGAACTAGTGGACATATTACATTGGTAGAGTGGAACTAGTGAAGATATTACATTGGTAGAGTGGAACTAGTGGACATATTACATTGGTAGAGTGGAACTAGTGGACATATTACATTGGTAGAGTGGAACTAGTGGACATCCTACATTGGTAGAGTGGGACTAGTGGACATCCTACATTGGTAGAGTGGAACTAGTGGACATATTACATTCGTAGAGTGGAACTAGTGGACATATTACATTGGTAGAGTGGAACTAGTGGACATCCTACATTGGTAGAGTGGAACTAGTGGACATATTACATTCGTAGAGTGGAACTAGTGAACATATTACATTGGTAGCGTGGGACTAGTGGACATATTACATTGGTAGAGTGGAACTAGTGGACATCCTACATTGGTAGAGTGGAACTAGTGGACATCCTACATTGGTAGAGTGGAACTAGTGGACATCCTACATTGGTAGAGTGGAACTAGTGGACATATTACATTGGTAGAGTGGAAATAGTGGACATATTACATTGGTAGAGTGGAACTAGTGGACATCCTACATTGATAGAGTGGAACTAGTGGACATCCTACATTGGTAGAGTGGAACTAGTGGACATCCTACCTTGGTAGAGTGGAACTAGTGGACATCCTACATTGGTAGAGTGGAACTAGTGGACATCCTACATTGGTAGAGTGGAACTAGTGGATATCCTACATTGGTAGAGTGGAACTAGTGGACATCCTACATTGGTAGAGTGGAACTAGTAGACATCCTACATTGGTAGAGTGGAACTAGTGGACATATTACATTGGTAGAGTGGAACTAGTAGACATCCTAGATTGGTAGAGTGGAACTAGTGGACATCCTACCTTGGTAGAGTGGAACTAGTGGACATCCTACCTTGGTAGAGTGGAACTAGTGGACATCCTACATTGGTAGAGTGGAACTAGTGGACATCCTACATTGGTAGAGTGGAACTAGTGGATATCCTACATTGGTAGAGTGGAACTAGTGGACATCCTACATTGGTAGAGTGGAACTAGTGGACATATTACATTGGTAGAGTGGAACTAGTGGACATCCTACATTGGTAGAGTGGAACTAGTGCATATCCTACATTGGTAGAGTGGAACTAGTGGACATCCTACATTGGTGGAGTAGAACTAGTGGACATCCTACATTGATAGAGTGGAACTAGTGGACATCCTACATTGGTAGAGTGGAACTAGTGGACTTATTACATTGGTAGAGTGGAACTAGTAGACATATTACATTGGTAGAGTGGAACTAGTGGACATATTACATTGGTAGAGTGGAACTAGTGGACATCCTACATTGGTAGAGTGGAACTAGTGGACATATTACATTGGTAGAGTGGAACTAGAGGACATATTACATTGGGAGAGTGGAACTAATGGACATCCTACATTGGTAGAGTGGAACTAGTGGACATCCTACATTGGTAGAGTGGAACTAGTGGACATCCTACATTGGTAGAGTGGAACTAGTGGACATATTACATTGGTAGAGTGGAACTAGTGGACATATTACATTGGAAGAGTGGAACTAGTGGACATCCTACATTGGTAGAGTGGAACTAGTGGACATCCTACATTGGTAGAGTGGAACTAGTGCACATCCTACATTGGTAGAGTGGAACTAGTGGACATCCTACATTGATAGAGTGGAACTAGTGGACATATTACATTGGTAGAGTGGAACTAGTGGACATATTACATTGGCAGAGTGGAACTAGTGGACATATTACATTGGTAGAGTGGAACTAGTGGACATATTACATTGGTAGAGTGGAACTAGTGGATATCCTACGTTGGTAGAGTGGAACTAGTGGACATCCTACATTGGTAGAGTGGAACTAGTGGACATATTACATTGGTAGAGTGGAACTAGTGGACATATTACATTGGTAGAGTGGAACTAGTGGACATCCTACATTGGTAGAGTGGAACTAGTGGACATATTACATTGGTAGAGTGGCCCTAGTGGACATCCTACATTGGTAGAGTGGAACTAGTGGACATCCTACATTGGTAGAGTGGAACTAGTGGACATATTACATTGGTAGAGTGGAACTAGTGGACATCCTACATTGGTAGAGTGGAACTAGTGGACATATTACATTGGTAGAGTGGAACTAGTGGACATATTACATTGGTAGAGTGGAACTAGTGTACATCCTACATTGGTAGAGTGGAACTAGTGGACATCCTTCATTGGTAGAGTGGAACTAGTGGATATCCTACATTGGTAGAGTGGAACTAGTGGACATATTACATTGGTAGAGTGGAAATAGTGGACATATTACATTGGTAGAGTGGAACTAGTGGACATCCTACATTGGTAGAGTGGAACTAGTGGATATATTACATTGGTAGAGTGGAACTAGTGGAAATCCTAAATTGATAGAGTGGAACTAGTAGACATCCTACATCGTTGAGTGGAACTAGTGGACATCCTACATTGGTAGAGTGGAACTAGTGGACATCCTACATTGGTAGAGTGGAAATAGTGGACATATTACATTGGTAGAGTGGAACTAGTGGACATCCTACATTGGTAGAGTGGAACTAGTGGATATATTACATTGGTAGAGTGGAACTAGTGGACATATTACATTGGTAGAGTGGAACTAGTGGACATATTACATTGGTAGAGTGGAACTAGTGGACATCCTACATTGGTAGAGTGGAACTAGTGGACATATTACATTGGTAGAGTGGAACTAGTGGATATCCTACATTGGTAGAGTGGAACTAGTGGATATATTACATTGGTAGAGTGGAACTAGTGGACATATTACATTGGTAGAGTGGAACTAGTGGACATATTACATTGGTAGAGTGGAACTAGTGGACATCCTACATTGGTAGAGTAGAACTAGTGGACATATTACATTGGTAGAGTGGAACTAGTGGACATATTACATTGGTAGAGTGGAACTAGTAGACATATTACTTTGGTAGAGTGGAACTAGTAGACATATTACATTGGTAGAGTGGAACTAGTGGACATCCTACATTGGTAGAGTGGAACTAGTGGACATCCTACATTGGTAGAGTGGAACTAGTGGACATCCTACATTGGTAGAGTGGAACTAGTGGACATCCTACATTGATAGAGTGGAACTAGTGGACATCCTACATTGGTAGAGTGGAACTAGTGGACATATTACATTGGTAGAGTGGAACTAGTGGACATCCTACATTGGTAGAGTGGAACTAGTGGACATCCTACATTGGTAGAGTGGAACTAGTGGACATCCTACATTGGTAGAGTGGAACTAGTGGATATCCTACATTGGTAGAGTGGAACTAGTGGACATCCTACATTGGTAGAGTGGAACTAGTGGACATATTACATTGGTAGAGTGGAACTAGTGGACATCCTACATTGGTAGAGTGGAACTAGTGGACATCCTACATTGGTAGAGTGGAACTAGTGGACATCCTACATTGATAGAGTGGAACTAGTGGACATCCTACATTGGTAGAGTGGAACTAGTGGACTTATTACATTGGTAGAGTGAAACTAGTGCATATCCTACATTGGTAGAGTGGAACTAGTGGACATCCTACATTGGTAGAGTGGAACTAGTGGACATCCTACATTGATAGAGTGGAACTAGTGGACATCCTACATTGGTAGAGTGGAACTAGTGGACTTATTACATTGGTAGAGTGGAACTAGTAGACATATTACATTGGTAGAGTGGAACTAGTGGACATATTACATTGGTAGAGTGGAACTAGTGGACATCCTACATTGGTAGAGTGGAACTAGTGGACATATTACATTGGTAGAGTGCAACTAGTGGACATATTACATTGGTAGAGTGGAACTAATGGACATCCTACATTGGTAGAGTGGAACTAGTGGACATCCTACATTGGTAGAGTGGAACTAGTGGACATCCTACATTGGTAGAGTGGAACTAGTGGACATATTACATTGGTAGAGTGGAACTAGTGGACATATTACATTGGTAGAGTGGAACTAGTTGACATATTACATTGGTAGAGTGGAACTAGTGGACATCCTACATTGGTAGAGTGAAACTAGTGGACATCCTACATTGGTAGAGTGGAACTAGTGGACATCCTACATTGGTAGAGTGGAACTAGTGGATATCCTACATTGATAGAGTGGAACTAGTGGACATATTACATTGGTAGAGTGGAACTAGTGGACATATTACATTGGCAGAGTGGAACTAGTGGACATATTACATTGGTAGAGTGGAACTAGTGGACATATTACATTGGTAGAGTGGAACTAGTGGACATCCTACATTGGTAGAGTGGAACTAGTGGATATCCTACGTTGGTAGAGTGGAACTAGTGGACATCCTACATTGGTAGAGTGGAACTAGTGGACATATTACATTGGTAGAGTGGAACTAGTGGACATATTACATTGGTAGAGTGGAACTAGTGGACATCCTACATTGGTAGAGTGGAACTAGTGGACATTATTGCATTGGTAGAGTGGAACTAGTGGACATCCTACATTGGTAGAGTGGAACTAGTGGACATATTACATTGGTAGAGTGGAACTAGTGGACATCCTACATTGGTAGAGTAGAACTAGTGGAAATATTACATTGGTAGAGTGGAACTAGTGGACATCCTACATTGGTAGAGTGGAACTAGTGGACATATTACATTGGTAGAGTGGAACTAGTGGACATCCTACATTGATAGAGTGGAACTAGTGGACATATTACATTGGTAGAGTGGAACTAGTGGACATATTACATTGGCAGAGTGGAACTAGTGGACACATTACATTGGTAGAGTGGAACTAGTGGAAATATTACATTGGTAGAGTGGAACTAGTGGACATCCTACATTGGTAGAGTGGAGCTAGTGGATATCCTACGTTGGTAGAGTGGAACTAGTGGACATCCTACATTGGTAGAGTGGAACTAGTGGACATATTACATTGGTAGAGTGAAGCTAGTGGACATATTACATTGGTAGAGTGGAACTAGTGGACATCCTACATTGGTAGAGTGGAACTAGTGGATATATTACATTGGTAGAGTGGAACTAGTGGAAATCCTAAATTGATAGAGTGGAACTAGTAGACATCCTACATTGTTGAGTGGAACTAGTGGACATCCTACATTGGTAGAGTGGAACTAGTGGACATCCTACATTGGTAGAGTGGAACTAGTGGATATATTACATTGGTAGAGTGGAACTAGTGGACATATTACATTGGTAGAGTGGAACTAGTGGATATCCTACATTGGTAGAGTGGAACTAGTGGACATATTACATTGGTACAGTGGAACTAGTGGACATCCTACATTGGTAGAGTGGAACTAGTGGACATATTACATTGGTAGAGTGGAACTAGTGGACATCCTACATTGGTAGAGTGGAACTAGTGGACATATTACATTGGTAGAGTGGAACTAGTGGACATATTACATTGGTAGAGTGGAACTAGTGGACATATTATATTGGTAGAGTGGAACTAGTGGACATCCTACATTGGTAGAGTGGAACTAGTGGACATCCTACATTGGTAGAGTGGAACTAGTGCACATCCTACATTGGTAGAGTGGAACTAGTGGACATCCTACATTGATAGAGTGGAACTAGTGGACATATTACATTGGTAGAGTGGAACTAGTGGACATATTACATTGGCAGAGTAGAACTAGTGGACATATTACATTGGTAGAGTGGAACTAGTGGACATATTACATTGGTAGAGTGGAACTAGTGGACATCCTACATTGGTAGAGTGGAACTAGTGGATATCCTACGTTGGTAGAGTGGAACTAGTGGACATCCTACATTGGTAGAGTGGAACTAGTGGACATATTACATTGGTAGAGTGGAACTAGTGGACATATTACATTGGTAGAGTGGAACTAGTGGACATATTACATTGATAGAGTGGAACTAGTGGACATATTACATTGGTAGAGTGGAACTAGTGCATATCCTACATTGGTAGAGTGGAACTAGTGGATATATTACATTGGTAGATTGGAACTAGCGGAAATCCTGCATTGGTAGAGTGGAACTAGTGGACATCTTACATTGGTAGAGTGGAACTAGTGGACATATTACATTGGTAGAGTGGAATTAGTGTACATCCTACATTGGTATAGTGGAACTAGTGGACATCCTACATTGGTATAGTGGAACTAGTAGACATATTACATTGGTAGAGTGGAACTAGTGGACATATTACATTGATAGAGTGGAACTAGTGAACATATTACATTGGTAGAGTGGAACTAATGGACATATTACATTGGTAGAGTGGAACTAGTGGACATATTACATTGGTAGAGTGGAACTAGTGGACATCCTACATTGGTATAGTGGAACTAGTGTACATATTACATTGGTACAGTGGAACTAGTGGACATCCTACATTGGTAGAGTGGAACTAGTGGACATCCTACATTGCTAGAGTGGAACTAGTGGACATATTACATTAGTAGAGTGGAACTAGTGTATATCCTACATTGGTAGAGTGGAACTAGTGGACATATTACATTAGTAGAGTGGAACTAGTGGACATATTACATTGGTAGAGTGGAACTAGTGGACATCCTACATTGGTAGAGTGGAACTAGTGGACATATTATATTGGTAGAGTGGAACTATTGGACATGCTACATTGGTAGAGTGGAACTATTGGACATGCTACATTGGTAGAGTGGAACTAGTGGACATATTACATTGGTAGAGTGGAACTAGTGGACATCCTACATTGGTAGAGTGGAACTAGTGGACATATTATATTGGTAGAGTGGAACTAGTGGACATCCTACATTGGTAGAGTGGAACTAGTGGCCATATTACATTGGTAGAGTGGAACTAGTGTATATCCTACATTGGTAGAGTGGAACTAGTGGACATATTACATTAGTAGAGTGGAACTAGTGGACATATTACATTGGTAGAGTGGAACTGGTGGACATCCTACATTGGTAGAGTGGAACTAGTGGACATATTACATTGGTAGAGTGGAACTAGTGGAAATATTACATTGGTAGAGTGGAACTAGTGAACATATTACATTGGTAGAGTGGAACTAGTGGACATATTACATTGGTAGAGTGGAAATAGTGGACATATTACATTGGTAGAGTGGAACTAGTGGACATATTACATTCGTAGAGTGGAACTAGAGGACATCCTACATTGGTAGAGTGGAAGTAGTGGATATATTACATTGGTAGAGTGGAACTAGTGGACATACTACATTGGTAGAGTGGAACTAGTGAACATATTACATTGGTAGAGTGGAACTAGTGGACATATTACATTGGTAGAGTGGAACTAGTGGACATATTACATTGGTAGAGTGGAACTAGTGGACATATTACATTGGTAGAGTGGAACTAGTGAAGATATTACATTGGTAGAGTGGAACTAGTGGACATATTACATTGGTAGAGTGGAACTAGTGGACATATTACATTGGTAGAGTGGAACTAGTGGACATCCTACATTGGTAGAGTGGGACTAGTGGACATCCTACATTGGTAGAGTGGAACTAGTGGACATATTACATTCGTAGAGTGGAACTAGTGGACATATTACATTGGTAGAGTGGAACTAGTGGACATCCTACATTGGTAGAGTGGAACTAGTGGACATATTACATTCGTAGAGTGGAACTAGTGAACATATTACATTGGTAGCGTGGGACTAGTGGACATATTACATTGGTAGAGTGGAACTAGTGGACATCCTACATTGGTAGAGTGGAACTAGTGGACATCCTACATTGGTAGAGTGGAACTAGTGGACATCCTACATTGGTAGAGTGGAACTAGTGGACATATTACATTGGTAGAGTGGAAATAGTGGACATATTACATTGGTAGAGTGGAACTAGTGGACATCCTACATTGATAGAGTGGAACTAGTGGACATCCTACATTGGTAGAGTGGAACTAGTGGACATCCTACCTTGGTAGAGTGGAACTAGTGGACATCCTACATTGGTAGAGTGGAACTAGTGGACATCCTACATTGGTAGAGTGGAACTAGTGGATATCCTACATTGGTAGAGTGGAACTAGTGGACATCCTACATTGGTAGAGTGGAACTAGTAGACATCCTACATTGGTAGAGTGGAACTAGTGGACATATTACATTGGTAGAGTGGAACTAGTAGACATCCTAGATTGGTAGAGTGGAACTAGTGGACATCCTACCTTGGTAGAGTGGAACTAGTGGACATCCTACCTTGGTAGAGTGGAACTAGTGGACATCCTACATTGGTAGAGTGGAACTAGTGGACATCCTACATTGGTAGAGTGGAACTAGTGGATATCCTACATTGGTAGAGTGGAACTAGTGGACATCCTACATTGGTAGAGTGGAACTAGTGGACATATTACATTGGTAGAGTGGAACTAGTGGACATCCTACATTGGTAGAGTGGAACTAGTGCATATCCTACATTGGTAGAGTGGAACTAGTGGACATCCTACATTGGTGGAGTAGAACTAGTGGACATCCTACATTGATAGAGTGGAACTAGTGGACATCCTACATTGGTAGAGTGGAACTAGTGGACTTATTACATTGGTAGAGTGGAACTAGTAGACATATTACATTGGTAGAGTGGAACTAGTGGACATATTACATTGGTAGAGTGGAACTAGTGGACATCCTACATTGGTAGAGTGGAACTAGTGGACATATTACATTGGTAGAGTGGAACTAGAGGACATATTACATTGGGAGAGTGGAACTAATGGACATCCTACATTGGTAGAGTGGAACTAGTGGACATCCTACATTGGTAGAGTGGAACTAGTGGACATCCTACATTGGTAGAGTGGAACTAGTGGACATATTACATTGGTAGAGTGGAACTAGTGGACATATTACATTGGAAGAGTGGAACTAGTGGACATCCTACATTGGTAGAGTGGAACTAGTGGACATCCTACATTGGTAGAGTGGAACTAGTGCACATCCTACATTGGTAGAGTGGAACTAGTGGACATCCTACATTGATAGAGTGGAACTAGTGGACATATTACATTGGTAGAGTGGAACTAGTGGACATATTACATTGGCAGAGTGGAACTAGTGGACATATTACATTGGTAGAGTGGAACTAGTGGACATATTACATTGGTAGAGTGGAACTAGTGGATATCCTACGTTGGTAGAGTGGAACTAGTGGACATCCTACATTGGTAGAGTGGAACTAGTGGACATATTACATTGGTAGAGTGGAACTAGTGGACATATTACATTGGTAGAGTGGAACTAGTGGACATCCTACATTGGTAGAGTGGAACTAGTGGACATATTACATTGGTAGAGTGGCCCTAGTGGACATCCTACATTGGTAGAGTGGAACTAGTGGACATCCTACATTGGTAGAGTGGAACTAGTGGACATATTACATTGGTAGAGTGGAACTAGTGGACATCCTACATTGGTAGAGTGGAACTAGTGGACATATTACATTGGTAGAGTGGAACTAGTGGACATATTACATTGGTAGAGTGGAACTAGTGTACATCCTACATTGGTAGAGTGGAACTAGTGGACATCCTTCATTGGTAGAGTGGAACTAGTGGATATCCTACATTGGTAGAGTGGAACTAGTGGACATATTACATTGGTAGAGTGGAAATAGTGGACATATTACATTGGTAGAGTGGAACTAGTGGACATCCTACATTGGTAGAGTGGAACTAGTGGATATATTACATTGGTAGAGTGGAACTAGTGGAAATCCTAAATTGATAGAGTGGAACTAGTAGACATCCTACATCGTTGAGTGGAACTAGTGGACATCCTACATTGGTAGAGTGGAACTAGTGGACATCCTACATTGGTAGAGTGGAAATAGTGGACATATTACATTGGTAGAGTGGAACTAGTGGACATCCTACATTGGTAGAGTGGAACTAGTGGATATATTACATTGGTAGAGTGGAACTAGTGGACATATTACATTGGTAGAGTGGAACTAGTGGACATATTACATTGGTAGAGTGGAACTAGTGGACATCCTACATTGGTAGAGTGGAACTAGTGGACATATTACATTGGTAGAGTGGAACTAGTGGATATCCTACATTGGTAGAGTGGAACTAGTGGATATATTACATTGGTAGAGTGGAACTAGTGGACATATTACATTGGTAGAGTGGAACTAGTGGACATATTACATTGGTAGAGTGGAACTAGTGGACATCCTACATTGGTAGAGTAGAACTAGTGGACATATTACATTGGTAGAGTGGAACTAGTGGACATATTACATTGGTAGAGTGGAACTAGTAGACATATTACTTTGGTAGAGTGGAACTAGTAGACATATTACATTGGTAGAGTGGAACTAGTGGACATCCTACATTGGTAGAGTGGAACTAGTGGACATCCTACATTGGTAGAGTGGAACTAGTGGACATCCTACATTGGTAGAGTGGAACTAGTGGACATCCTACATTGATAGAGTGGAACTAGTGGACATCCTACATTGGTAGAGTGGAACTAGTGGACATATTACATTGGTAGAGTGGAACTAGTGGACATCCTACATTGGTAGAGTGGAACTAGTGGACATCCTACATTGGTAGAGTGGAACTAGTGGACATCCTACATTGGTAGAGTGGAACTAGTGGATATCCTACATTGGTAGAGTGGAACTAGTGGACATCCTACATTGGTAGAGTGGAACTAGTGGACATATTACATTGGTAGAGTGGAACTAGTGGACATCCTACATTGGTAGAGTGGAACTAGTGGACATCCTACATTGGTAGAGTGGAACTAGTGGACATCCTACATTGATAGAGTGGAACTAGTGGACATCCTACATTGGTAGAGTGGAACTAGTGGACTTATTACATTGGTAGAGTGAAACTAGTGCATATCCTACATTGGTAGAGTGGAACTAGTGGACATCCTACATTGGTAGAGTGGAACTAGTGGACATCCTACATTGATAGAGTGGAACTAGTGGACATCCTACATTGGTAGAGTGGAACTAGTGGACTTATTACATTGGTAGAGTGGAACTAGTAGACATATTACATTGGTAGAGTGGAACTAGTGGACATATTACATTGGTAGAGTGGAACTAGTGGACATCCTACATTGGTAGAGTGGAACTAGTGGACATATTACATTGGTAGAGTGCAACTAGTGGACATATTACATTGGTAGAGTGGAACTAATGGACATCCTACATTGGTAGAGTGGAACTAGTGGACATCCTACATTGGTAGAGTGGAACTAGTGGACATCCTACATTGGTAGAGTGGAACTAGTGGACATATTACATTGGTAGAGTGGAACTAGTGGACATATTACATTGGTAGAGTGGAACTAGTTGACATATTACATTGGTAGAGTGGAACTAGTGGACATCCTACATTGGTAGAGTGAAACTAGTGGACATCCTACATTGGTAGAGTGGAACTAGTGGACATCCTACATTGGTAGAGTGGAACTAGTGGATATCCTACATTGATAGAGTGGAACTAGTGGACATATTACATTGGTAGAGTGGAACTAGTGGACATATTACATTGGCAGAGTGGAACTAGTGGACATATTACATTGGTAGAGTGGAACTAGTGGACATATTACATTGGTAGAGTGGAACTAGTGGACATCCTACATTGGTAGAGTGGAACTAGTGGATATCCTACGTTGGTAGAGTGGAACTAGTGGACATCCTACATTGGTAGAGTGGAACTAGTGGACATATTACATTGGTAGAGTGGAACTAGTGGACATATTACATTGGTAGAGTGGAACTAGTGGACATCCTACATTGGTAGAGTGGAACTAGTGGACATTATTGCATTGGTAGAGTGGAACTAGTGGACATCCTACATTGGTAGAGTGGAACTAGTGGACATATTACATTGGTAGAGTGGAACTAGTGGACATCCTACATTGGTAGAGTAGAACTAGTGGAAATATTACATTGGTAGAGTGGAACTAGTGGACATCCTACATTGGTAGAGTGGAACTAGTGGACATATTACATTCGTAGAGTGGAACTAGAGGACATCCTACATTGGTAGAGTGGAAGTAGTGGATATATTACATTGGTAGAGTGGAACTAGTGGACATACTACATTGGTAGAGTGGAACTAGTGAACATATTACATTGGTAGAGTGGAACTAGTGGACATATTACATTGGTAGAGTGGAACTAGTGGACATATTACATTGGTAGAGTGGAACTAGTGGACATATTACATTGGTAGAGTGGAACTAGTGAAGATATTACATTGGTAGAGTGGAACTAGTGGACATATTACATTGGTAGAGTGGAACTAGTGGACATATTACATTGGTAGAGTGGAACTAGTGGACATCCTACATTGGTAGAGTGGGACTAGTGGACATCCTACATTGGTAGAGTGGAACTAGTGGACATATTACATTCGTAGAGTGGAACTAGTGGACATATTACATTGGTA
This sequence comes from Eledone cirrhosa, assembly GCA_964016885.1. Taxonomy (NCBI): domain Eukaryota; kingdom Metazoa; phylum Mollusca; class Cephalopoda; order Octopoda; family Eledonidae; genus Eledone; species Eledone cirrhosa. Next base: position 15,355,371 of record OZ024742.1, on the reverse strand, counting down.
GAGTGGAACTAGTGGACATCCTACATTGGTAGAGTGGAACTAGTGGACATATTACATTCGTAGAGTGGAACTAGTGAACATATTACATTGGTAGCGTGGGACTAGTGGACATATTACATTGGTAGAGTGGAACTAGTGGACATCCTACATTGGTAGAGTGGAACTAGTGGACATCCTACATTGGTAGAGTGGAACTAGTGGACATCCTACATTGGTAGAGTGGAACTAGTGGACATATTACATTGGTAGAGTGGAAATAGTGGACATATTACATTGGTAGAGTGGAACTAGTGGACATCCTACATTGATAGAGTGGAACTAGTGGACATCCTACATTGGTAGAGTGGAACTAGTGGACATCCTACCTTGGTAGAGTGGAACTAGTGGACATCCTACATTGGTAGAGTGGAACTAGTGGACATCCTACATTGGTAGAGTGGAACTAGTGGATATCCTACATTGGTAGAGTGGAACTAGTGGACATCCTACATTGGTAGAGTGGAACTAGTAGACATCCTACATTGGTAGAGTGGAACTAGTGGACATATTACATTGGTAGAGTGGAACTAGTAGACATCCTAGATTGGTAGAGTGGAACTAGTGGACATCCTACCTTGGTAGAGTGGAACTAGTGGACATCCTACCTTGGTAGAGTGGAACTAGTGGACATCCTACATTGGTAGAGTGGAACTAGTGGACATCCTACATTGGTAGAGTGGAACTAGTGGATATCCTACATTGGTAGAGTGGAACTAGTGGACATCCTACATTGGTAGAGTGGAACTAGTGGACATATTACATTGGTAGAGTGGAACTAGTGGACATCCTACATTGGTAGAGTGGAACTAGTGCATATCCTACATTGGTAGAGTGGAACTAGTGGACATCCTACATTGGTGGAGTAGAACTAGTGGACATCCTACATTGATAGAGTGGAACTAGTGGACATCCTACATTGGTAGAGTGGAACTAGTGGACTTATTACATTGGTAGAGTGGAACTAGTAGACATATTACATTGGTAGAGTGGAACTAGTGGACATATTACATTGGTAGAGTGGAACTAGTGGACATCCTACATTGGTAGAGTGGAACTAGTGGACATATTACATTGGTAGAGTGGAACTAGAGGACATATTACATTGGGAGAGTGGAACTAATGGACATCCTACATTGGTAGAGTGGAACTAGTGGACATCCTACATTGGTAGAGTGGAACTAGTGGACATCCTACATTGGTAGAGTGGAACTAGTGGACATATTACATTGGTAGAGTGGAACTAGTGGACATATTACATTGGAAGAGTGGAACTAGTGGACATCCTACATTGGTAGAGTGGAACTAGTGGACATCCTACATTGGTAGAGTGGAACTAGTGCACATCCTACATTGGTAGAGTGGAACTAGTGGACATCCTACATTGATAGAGTGGAACTAGTGGACATATTACATTGGTAGAGTGGAACTAGTGGACATATTACATTGGCAGAGTGGAACTAGTGGACATATTACATTGGTAGAGTGGAACTAGTGGACATATTACATTGGTAGAGTGGAACTAGTGGATATCCTACGTTGGTAGAGTGGAACTAGTGGACATCCTACATTGGTAGAGTGGAACTAGTGGACATATTACATTGGTAGAGTGGAACTAGTGGACATATTACATTGGTAGAGTGGAACTAGTGGACATCCTACATTGGTAGAGTGGAACTAGTGGACATATTACATTGGTAGAGTGGCCCTAGTGGACATCCTACATTGGTAGAGTGGAACTAGTGGACATCCTACATTGGTAGAGTGGAACTAGTGGACATATTACATTGGTAGAGTGGAACTAGTGGACATCCTACATTGGTAGAGTGGAACTAGTGGACATATTACATTGGTAGAGTGGAACTAGTGGACATATTACATTGGTAGAGTGGAACTAGTGTACATCCTACATTGGTAGAGTGGAACTAGTGGACATCCTTCATTGGTAGAGTGGAACTAGTGGATATCCTACATTGGTAGAGTGGAACTAGTGGACATATTACATTGGTAGAGTGGAAATAGTGGACATATTACATTGGTAGAGTGGAACTAGTGGACATCCTACATTGGTAGAGTGGAACTAGTGGATATATTACATTGGTAGAGTGGAACTAGTGGAAATCCTAAATTGATAGAGTGGAACTAGTAGACATCCTACATCGTTGAGTGGAACTAGTGGACATCCTACATTGGTAGAGTGGAACTAGTGGACATCCTACATTGGTAGAGTGGAAATAGTGGACATATTACATTGGTAGAGTGGAACTAGTGGACATCCTACATTGGTAGAGTGGAACTAGTGGATATATTACATTGGTAGAGTGGAACTAGTGGACATATTACATTGGTAGAGTGGAACTAGTGGACATATTACATTGGTAGAGTGGAACTAGTGGACATCCTACATTGGTAGAGTGGAACTAGTGGACATATTACATTGGTAGAGTGGAACTAGTGGATATCCTACATTGGTAGAGTGGAACTAGTGGATATATTACATTGGTAGAGTGGAACTAGTGGACATATTACATTGGTAGAGTGGAACTAGTGGACATATTACATTGGTAGAGTGGAACTAGTGGACATCCTACATTGGTAGAGTAGAACTAGTGGACATATTACATTGGTAGAGTGGAACTAGTGGACATATTACATTGGTAGAGTGGAACTAGTAGACATATTACTTTGGTAGAGTGGAACTAGTAGACATATTACATTGGTAGAGTGGAACTAGTGGACATCCTACATTGGTAGAGTGGAACTAGTGGACATCCTACATTGGTAGAGTGGAACTAGTGGACATCCTACATTGGTAGAGTGGAACTAGTGGACATCCTACATTGATAGAGTGGAACTAGTGGACATCCTACATTGGTAGAGTGGAACTAGTGGACATATTACATTGGTAGAGTGGAACTAGTGGACATCCTACATTGGTAGAGTGGAACTAGTGGACATCCTACATTGGTAGAGTGGAACTAGTGGACATCCTACATTGGTAGAGTGGAACTAGTGGATATCCTACATTGGTAGAGTGGAACTAGTGGACATCCTACATTGGTAGAGTGGAACTAGTGGACATATTACATTGGTAGAGTGGAACTAGTGGACATCCTACATTGGTAGAGTGGAACTAGTGGACATCCTACATTGGTAGAGTGGAACTAGTGGACATCCTACATTGATAGAGTGGAACTAGTGGACATCCTACATTGGTAGAGTGGAACTAGTGGACTTATTACATTGGTAGAGTGAAACTAGTGCATATCCTACATTGGTAGAGTGGAACTAGTGGACATCCTACATTGGTAGAGTGGAACTAGTGGACATCCTACATTGATAGAGTGGAACTAGTGGACATCCTACATTGGTAGAGTGGAACTAGTGGACTTATTACATTGGTAGAGTGGAACTAGTAGACATATTACATTGGTAGAGTGGAACTAGTGGACATATTACATTGGTAGAGTGGAACTAGTGGACATCCTACATTGGTAGAGTGGAACTAGTGGACATATTACATTGGTAGAGTGCAACTAGTGGACATATTACATTGGTAGAGTGGAACTAATGGACATCCTACATTGGTAGAGTGGAACTAGTGGACATCCTACATTGGTAGAGTGGAACTAGTGGACATCCTACATTGGTAGAGTGGAACTAGTGGACATATTACATTGGTAGAGTGGAACTAGTGGACATATTACATTGGTAGAGTGGAACTAGTTGACATATTACATTGGTAGAGTGGAACTAGTGGACATCCTACATTGGTAGAGTGAAACTAGTGGACATCCTACATTGGTAGAGTGGAACTAGTGGACATCCTACATTGGTAGAGTGGAACTAGTGGATATCCTACATTGATAGAGTGGAACTAGTGGACATATTACATTGGTAGAGTGGAACTAGTGGACATATTACATTGGCAGAGTGGAACTAGTGGACATATTACATTGGTAGAGTGGAACTAGTGGACATATTACATTGGTAGAGTGGAACTAGTGGACATCCTACATTGGTAGAGTGGAACTAGTGGATATCCTACGTTGGTAGAGTGGAACTAGTGGACATCCTACATTGGTAGAGTGGAACTAGTGGACATATTACATTGGTAGAGTGGAACTAGTGGACATATTACATTGGTAGAGTGGAACTAGTGGACATCCTACATTGGTAGAGTGGAACTAGTGGACATTATTGCATTGGTAGAGTGGAACTAGTGGACATCCTACATTGGTAGAGTGGAACTAGTGGACATATTACATTGGTAGAGTGGAACTAGTGGACATCCTACATTGGTAGAGTAGAACTAGTGGAAATATTACATTGGTAGAGTGGAACTAGTGGACATCCTACATTGGTAGAGTGGAACTAGTGGACATATTACATTGGTAGAGTGGAACTAGTGGACATCCTACATTGATAGAGTGGAACTAGTGGACATATTACATTGGTAGAGTGGAACTAGTGGACATATTACATTGGCAGAGTGGAACTAGTGGACACATTACATTGGTAGAGTGGAACTAGTGGAAATATTACATTGGTAGAGTGGAACTAGTGGACATCCTACATTGGTAGAGTGGAGCTAGTGGATATCCTACGTTGGTAGAGTGGAACTAGTGGACATCCTACATTGGTAGAGTGGAACTAGTGGACATATTACATTGGTAGAGTGAAGCTAGTGGACATATTACATTGGTAGAGTGGAACTAGTGGACATCCTACATTGGTAGAGTGGAACTAGTGGATATATTACATTGGTAGAGTGGAACTAGTGGAAATCCTAAATTGATAGAGTGGAACTAGTAGACATCCTACATTGTTGAGTGGAACTAGTGGACATCCTACATTGGTAGAGTGGAACTAGTGGACATCCTACATTGGTAGAGTGGAACTAGTGGATATATTACATTGGTAGAGTGGAACTAGTGGACATATTACATTGGTAGAGTGGAACTAGTGGATATCCTACATTGGTAGAGTGGAACTAGTGGACATATTACATTGGTACAGTGGAACTAGTGGACATCCTACATTGGTAGAGTGGAACTAGTGGACATATTACATTGGTAGAGTGGAACTAGTGGACATCCTACATTGGTAGAGTGGAACTAGTGGACATATTACATTGGTAGAGTGGAACTAGTGGACATATTACATTGGTAGAGTGGAACTAGTGGACATATTATATTGGTAGAGTGGAACTAGTGGACATCCTACATTGGTAGAGTGGAACTAGTGGACATCCTACATTGGTAGAGTGGAACTAGTGCACATCCTACATTGGTAGAGTGGAACTAGTGGACATCCTACATTGATAGAGTGGAACTAGTGGACATATTACATTGGTAGAGTGGAACTAGTGGACATATTACATTGGCAGAGTAGAACTAGTGGACATATTACATTGGTAGAGTGGAACTAGTGGACATATTACATTGGTAGAGTGGAACTAGTGGACATCCTACATTGGTAGAGTGGAACTAGTGGATATCCTACGTTGGTAGAGTGGAACTAGTGGACATCCTACATTGGTAGAGTGGAACTAGTGGACATATTACATTGGTAGAGTGGAACTAGTGGACATATTACATTGGTAGAGTGGAACTAGTGGACATCCTACATTGGTAGAGTGGAACTAGTGGATATATTACATTGGTAGAGTGGAACTAGTGGACATATTACATTGGTAGAGTGGAACTAGTGGACATATTACATCGGTAGAGTGGAACTAGTGGACATCCTACATTGGTAGAGTGGAACTAGTGGACATCCTTCATTGGTAGAGTGGAACTAGTGGACATCCTACATTGGTAGAGTGGAACTAGTGGACATCCTACATTGGTAGAGTGGAACTAGTGGACATCCTACATTGGTAGAGTGGAACTAGTGGACATATTACATTGGTAGAGTGGAAATAGTGGACATATTACATTGGTAGAGTGGAACTAGTGGACATCCTACATTGGTAGAGTGGAACTAGTGGAAATCCTAAATTGATAGAGTGGAACTAGTAGACATCCTACATCGTTGAGTGGAACTAGTGGACATCCTACATTGGTAGAGTGGAACTAGTGGACATCCTACATTGGTAGAGTGGAACTAGTGGACATATTACATTGGTAGAGTGGAAATAGTGGACATATTACATTGGTAGAGTGGAACTAGTGGACATCCTACATTGGTAGAGTGGAACTAGTGGATATATTACATTGGTAGAGTGGAACTAGTGGGCATATTACATTGGTAGAGTGGAACTAGTGGACATATTACATTGGTAGAGTGGAACTAGTGGACATCCTATATTGGTAGAGTGGAACTAGTGGACATATTACATTGGTAGAGTGGAACTAGTGGATATCCTACATTGGTAGAGTGGAACTAGTGGACATATTACATTGGTAGAGTGGAACTAGTGGATATCCTACATTGGTAGAGTGGAACTAGTGGACATATTACATTGGTACAGTGGAACTAGTGGACATCCTACATTGGTAGAGTGGAACTAGTGGACATATTACATTGGTAGAGTGGAACTAGTGGACATCCTACATTGGTAGAGTGGAACTAGTGGACATCCTACATTGGTAGAGTGGAACTAGTGGACATATTACATTGGTAGAGTGGAACTAGTGGACATGCTACATTGGTAGTGTGGAACTAGTGGACATATTACATTGGTAGAGTGGAACTAGTGGACATCCTCCATTGGTAGAGTGGAACTAGTGGACATCCTACATTGGTAGAGTGGAACTAGTGGACATCCTACATTGGTAGAGTGGAACTAGTGGACATATTACATTGGTAGAGTGGAACTAGTGGACATCCTACATTGGTAGAGTGGAACTAGTGGACATCCTACATTGGTAGAGTGGAACTAGTGGACATATTACATTGGTAGAGTGGAACTAGTGGACATATTACATTGGTAGAGTGGAACTAGTGGACATCCTACATTGGTAGAGTGGAACTAGTGGACATCCTACATTGGTAGAGTGGAACTAGTGGACATATTACATTGGTAGAGTGGAACTAGTGGACATATTACATTGGTAGAGTGGAACTAGTGGACATCCTACATTGGTAGAGTGGAACTAGTGGACATATTACATTGGTAGAGTGGAACTAGTGGACATCCTACATTGATAGAGTGGAACTAGTGGACATCCTACATTGGTAGAGTGGAACTAGTGGACATATTACATTGGTAGAGTGGAACTAGTGGACATCCTACATGGTAGAGTGGAACTAGTGGACATATTACATTGATGGAGTGGAACTAGAGGACATCCTACTTGGTAGAGTGGAACTAGTGGACATCCTACATTGGTAGAGTGGAACTAGTGGACATCCTACATTGGTAGAGTGGAACTAGTGGACATATTACATTGGTAGAGTGGAACTAGTGGACATCCTACATTGGTAGAGTGGAACTAGTGGACATCCTACATTGGTAGAGTGGAACTAGTGGACATATTACATTGGTAGAGTGGAACTAGTGGACATATTACATTGGTAGAGTGGAACTAGTAGACATATTACATTGGTAGAGTGGAACTAGTGGACATCCTACATTGGTAGAGTGGAACTAGTGGACATCCTACATTGGTAGAGTGGAACTAGTGGACATCCTACATTGGTAGAGTGGAACTAGTGGACATATTACATTGGTAGAGTGGAACTAGTGGACATATTACATTGGCAGAGTGGAACTAGTGGACATATTACATTGGTAGAGTGGAACTAGTGGACATATTACATTGGTAGAGTGGAACTAGTGGACATCCTACATTGGTAGAGTGGAACTAGTGGATATCCTACGTTGGTAGAGTGGAACTAGTGGACATCCTACATTGGTAGAGTGGAACTAGTGGACATATTACATTGGTAGAGTGGAACTAGTGGACATATTACATTGGTAGAGTGGAACTAGTGGACATCCTACATTGGTAGAGTGGAACTAGTGGACATTATTGCATTGGTAGAGTGGAACTAGTGGACATCCTACATTGGTAGAGTGGAACTAGTGGACATATTACATTGGTAGAGTGGAACTAGTGGACATCCTACATTGGTAGAGTAGAACTAGTGGAAATATTACATTGGTAGAGTGGAACTAGTGGACATCCTACATTGGTAGAGTGGAACTAGTGGACATATTACATTGGTAGAGTGGAACTAGTGGACATCCTACATTGATAGAGTGGAACTAGTGGACATATTACATTGGTAGAGTGGAACTAGTGGACATATTACATTGGCAGAGTGGAACTAGTGGACACATTACATTGGTAGAGTGGAACTAGTGGAAATATTACATTGGTAGAGTGGAACTAGTGGACATCCTACATTGGTAGAGTGGAGCTAGTGGATATCCTACGTTGGTAGAGTGGAACTAGTGGACATCCTACATTGGTAGAGTGGAACTAGTGGACATATTACATTGGTAGAGTGAAACTAGTGGACATATTACATTGGTAGAGTGGAACTAGTGGACATCCTACATTGGTAGAGTGGAACTAGTGGATATATTACATTGGTAGAGTGGAACTAGTGGAAATCCTAAATTGATAGAGTGGAACTAGTAGACATCCTACATTGTTGAGTGGAACTAGTGGACATCCTACATTGGTAGAGTGGAACTAGTGGACATCCTACATTGGTAGAGTGGAACTAGTGGATATATTACATTGGTAGAGTGGAACTAGTGGACATATTACATTGGTAGAGTGGAACTAGTGGATATCCTACATTGGTAGAGTGGAACTAGTGGACATATTACATTGGTACAGTGGAACTAGTGGACATCCTACATTGGTAGAGTGGAACTAGTGGACATATTACATTGGTAGAGTGGAACTAGTGGACATCCTACATTGGTAGAGTGGAACTAGTGGACATATTACATTGGTAGAGTGGAACTAGTGGACATATTACATTGGTAGAGTGGAACTAGTGGACATATTATATTGGTAGAGTGGAACTAGTGGACATCCTACATTGGTAGAGTGGAACTAGTGGACATCCTACATTGGTAGAGTGGAACTAGTGCACATCCTACATTGGTAGAGTGGAACTAGTGGACATCCTACATTGATAGAGTGGAACTAGTGGACATATTACATTGGTAGAGTGGAACTAGTGGACATATTACATTGGCAGAGTGGAACTAGTGGACATATTACATTGGTAGAGTGGAACTAGTGGACATATTACATTGGTAGAGTGGAACTAGTGGACATCCTACATTGGTAGAGTGGAACTAGTGGATATCCTACGTTGGTAGAGTGGAACTAGTGGACATCCTACATTGGTAGAGTGGAACTAGTGGACATATTACATTGGTAGAGTGGAACTAGTGGACATATTACATTGGTAGAGTGGAACTAGTGGACATCCTACATTGGTAGAGTGGAACTAGTGGATATATTACATTGGTAGAGTGGAACTAGTGGACATATTACATTGGTAGAGTGGAACTAGTGGACATATTACATCGGTAGAGTGGAACTAGTGGACATCCTACATTGGTAGAGTGGAACTAGTGGACATCCTTCATTGGTAGAGTGGAACTAGTGGACATCCTACATTGGTAGAGTGGAACTAGTGGACATCCTACATTGGTAGAGTGGAACTAGTGGACATCCTACATTGGTAGAGTGGAACTAGTGGACATATTACATTGGTAGAGTGGAAATAGTGGACATATTACATTGGTAGAGTGGAACTAGTGGACATCCTACATTGGTAGAGTGGAACTAGTGGAAATCCTAAATTGATAGAGTGGAACTAGTAGACATCCTACATCGTTGAGTGGAACTAGTGGACATCCTACATTGGTAGAGTGGAACTAGTGGACATCCTACATTGGTAGAGTGGAACTAGTGGACATATTACATTGGTAGAGTGGAAATAGTGGACATATTACATTGGTAGAGTGGAACTAGTGGACATCCTACATTGGTAGAGTGGAACTAGTGGATATATTACATTGGTAGAGTGGAACTAGTGGGCATATTACATTGGTAGAGTGGAACTAGTGGACATATTACATTGGTAGAGTGGAACTAGTGGACATCCTACATTGGTAGAGTGGAACTAGTGGACATATTACATTGGTAGAGTGGAACTAGTGGATATCCTACATTGGTAGAGTGGAACTAGTGGACATATTACATTGGTAGAGTGGAACTAGTGGATATCCTACATTGGTAGAGTGGAACTAGTGGACATATTACATTGGTACAGTGGAACTAGTGGACATCCTACATTGGTAGAGTGGAACTAGTGGACATATTACATTGGTAGAGTGGAACTAGTGGACATCCTACATTGGTAGAGTGGAACTAGTGGACATCCTACATTGGTAGAGTGGAACTAGTGGACATATTACATTGGTAGAGTGGAACTAGTGGACATGCTACATTGGTAGTGTGGAACTAGTGGACATATTACATTGGTAGAGTGGAACTAGTGGACATCCTCCATTGGTAGAGTGGAACTAGTGGACATCCTACATTGGTAGAGTGGAACTAGTGGACATCCTACATTGGTAGAGTGGAACTAGTGGACATATTACATTGGTAGAGTGGAACTAGTGGACATCCTACATTGGTAGAGTGGAACTAGTGGACATCCTACATTGGTAGAGTGGAACTAGTGGACATATTACATTGGTAGAGTGGAACTAGTGGACATATTACATTGGTAGAGTGGAACTAGTGGACATCCTACATTGGTAGAGTGGAACTAGTGGACATCCTACATTGGTAGAGTGGAACTAGTGGACATATTACATTGGTAGAGTGGAACTAGTGGACATATTACATTGGTAGAGTGGAACTAGTGGACATCCTACATTGGTAGAGTGGAACTAGTGGACATATTACATTGGTAGAGTGGAACTAGTGGACATCCTACATTGATAGAGTGGAACTAGTGGACATCCTACATTGGTAGAGTGGAACTAGTGGACATATTACATTGGTAGAGTGGAACTAGTGGACATCCTACATGGTAGAGTGGAACTAGTGGACATATTACATTGATGGAGTGGAACTAGAGGACATCCTACTTGGTAGAGTGGAACTAGTGGACATCCTACATTGGTAGAGTGGAACTAGTGGACATCCTACATTGGTAGAGTGGAACTAGTGGACATATTACATTGGTAGAGTGGAACTAGTGGACATCCTACATTGGTAGAGTGGAACTAGTGGACATCCTACATTGGTAGAGTGGAACTAGTGGACATATTACATTGGTAGAGTGGAACTAGTGGACATATTACATTGGTAGAGTGGAACTAGTAGACATATTACATTGGTAGAGTGGAACTAGTGGACATCCTACATTGGTAGAGTGGAACTAGTGGACATCCTACATTGGTAGAGTGGAACTAGTGGACATCCTACATTGGTAGAGTGGAACTAGTAGACATCCTACATTGGTAGAGTGGAACTAGTGGACATCCTACATTGGTAGAGTGGAACTAGTGGACATATTACATTGGTAGAGTGGAACTAGTGGACATCCTACATTGGTAGAGTGGAACTAGTGGACATATTACATTGGTAGAGTGGAACTAGTGGACATCCTACATGGTAGAGTGGAACTAGTGGACATATTACATTGATAGAGTGGAACTAGAGGACATCCTACATTGGTAGAGTGGAACTAGTGGACATATTACATTGGTAGAGTGGAACTAGTGGACATCCTACATGGTAGAGTGGAACTAGTGGACATATTACATTGATGGAGTGGAACTAGAGGACATCATACATTGGTAGAGTGGAACTAGTGGACATCCTACATTGGTAGAGTGGAACTAGTGGACATCCTACATTGGTAGAGTGGAACTAGTGGACATATTACATTGGTAGAGTGGAACTAGTGGACATCCTACATTGGTAGAGTGGAACTAGTGGACATCCTACATTGGTAGAGTGGAACTAGTGGACATCCTACATTGGTAGAGTGGAACTAGTGGATATCCTACATTGGTAGAGTGGAACTAGTGGACATCCTACATTGGTAGAGTGGAACTAGTGGACATATTACATTGGTAGAGTGGAACTAGTGGACATCCTACATTGGTAGAGTGGAACTAGTGCATATCCTACATTGGTAGAGTGGAACTAGTGGACATCCTACATTGGTAGAGTGGAACTAGTGGACATCCTACATTGATAGAGTTGAACTAGTGGACATCCTACATTGGTAGAGTGGAACTAGTGGACATCCTACATTGATAGAGTGGAACTAGTGGACATCCTACATTGGTAGAGTGGAACTAGTGGACATATTACATTGGTAGAGTGGAACTAGTGGACATCCTACATGGTAGAGTGGAACTAGTGGACATATTACATTGATGGAGTGGAACTAGAGGACATCATACATTGGTAGAGTGGAACTAGTGGACATCCTACATTGGTAGAGTGGAACTAGTGGACATCCTACATTGGTAGAGTGGAACTAGTGGACATCCTACATTGGTAGAGTGGAAGTAGTGGACATATTACATTGGTAGAGTGGAACTAGTGGACATCCTACATTGGTAGAGTGGAACTAGTGGACATCCTACATTGGTAGAGTGGAACTAGTGGACATCCTACATTGGTAGAGTGGAACTAGTGGATATCCTACATTGGTAGAGTGGAACTAGTGGACATCCTACATTGGTAGAGTGGAACTAGTGGACATATTACATTGGTAGAGTGGAACTAGTGGACATCCTACATTGGTAGAGTGGAACTAGTGCATATCCTACATTGGTAGAGTGGAACTAGTGGACATCCTACATTGGTAGAGTGGAACTAGTGGACATCCTACATTGATAGAGTTGAACTAGTGGACATCCTACATTGGTAGAGTGGAACTAGTGGACTTATTACATTGGTAGAGTGGAACTAGTAGACATATTACACTGGTAGAGTGGAACTAGTGGACATATTACATTGGTAGAGTGGAACTAGTGGACATATTACATTGGTAGAGTGGAACTAGTGGACATCCTACATTGGTAGAGTGGAACTAGTGGACATATTACATTGGTAGAGTGGAACTAGTGGACATATTACATTGGTAGAGTGGAACTAGTGGACATATTACACTGGTAGAGTGGAACTAATGGACATCCTACATTGGTAGAGTGGAACTAGTGGACATCCTACATTGGTAGAGTGGAACTAGTGGACATCCTACATTGGTAGAGTGGAACTAGTGGACATATTACATTGGTAGAGTGGAACTAGTGGACATATTACATTGGTAGAGTGGAACTAGTGGACATATTACATTGGTAGAGTGGAACTAGTGGACATCCTACATTGGTAGAGTGGAACTAGTGGACATCCTACATTGGTAGAGTGGAACTAGTGGACATCCTACATTGGTAGAGTGGAACTAGTGGACATCCTACATTGATAGAGTGGAACTAGTAGGACATATTACATTGGTAGAGTGGAACTAGTGGACATATTACATTGGCAGAGTGGAACTAGTGGACATATTACATTGGTAGAGTGGAACTAGTGGACATATTACATTGGTAGAGTGGAACTAGTGGACATCCTACATTGGTAGAGTGGAACTAGTGGTTATCCTACGTTGGTAGAGTGGAACTAGTGGACATCCTACATTGGTAGAGTGGAACTAGTGGACATATTACATTGGTAGAGTGGAACTAGTGGACATATTACATTGGTAGAGTGGAACTAGTGGACATCCTACATTGGTAGAGTGGAACTAGTGGACATATTGCATTGGTAGAGTGGAACTAGTGGACATCCTACATTGGTAGAGTGGAACTAGTGGATATCCTATGTTGGTAGAGTGGAACTAGTGGACATATTACATTGGTAGAGTGGAACTAGTGGACATCCTACATTGGTAGAGTGGAACTAGTGGACATATTGCATTGGTAGAGTGGAACCAGTGGACATCCTACATTGGTAGAGTGGAACTAGTGGATATCCTACGTTGGTAGAGTGGAACTAGTGGACATATTACATTGGTAGAGTGGAACTAGTGGACATCCTACATTGGTAGAGTGGAACTAGTGGACATATTACATTGGTAGAGTGGAAATAGTGGACATATTACATTGGTAGAGTGGAAATAGTGGACATATTACATTGGTAGAGTGGAACTAGTGGACATCCTACATTGATAGAGTGGAACTAGTGGACATATTACATTGGTAGAGTGGAACTAGTGGACATATTACATTGGCAGAGTGGAACTAGTGGACATATTACATTGGTAGAGTGGAACTAGTGGAAATATTACATTGGTAGAGTAGAACTAGTGGACATCCTACATTGGTAGAGTGGAACTAGTGGATATCCTACGTTGGTAGAGTGGAACTAGTGGACATATTACATTGGTAGAGTGGAACTAGTGGACATATTACATTGGTAGAGTGGAACTAGTGGACATATTACATTGGTAGAGTGGAACTAGTGGACATCCTACATTGGTAGAGTGGAACTAGTGGATATATTACATTGGTAGAGTGGAACTAGTGGATATATTACATTGGTAGAGTGGAACTAGTAGACATCCTACATCGTTGAGTGGAACTAGTGGACATCCTACATTGGTAGAGTGGAACTAGTCGACATCCTACATTGGTAGAGTGGAACTAGTGGACATCCTACATTGGTAGAGTGGAACTAGTGGACATATTACATTGGTAGAGTGGTAATAGTGGACATATTACATTGGTAGAGTGGAACTAGTGGACATCCTACATTGGTAGAGTGGAACTAGTGGACATCCTACATTGATAGAGTGGAACTAGTGGACATATTACATTGGTAGAGTGGAACTAGTGGACATATTACATTGGCAGAGTGGAACTAGTGGACATCCTACATTGGTAGAGTGGAACTAGTGGATATCCTACGTTGGTAGAGTGGAACTAGTGGACATCCTACATTGGTAGAGTGGAACTAGTGGACATATTACATTGGTAGAGTGGAACTAGTGGACATATTACATTGGTAGAGTGGAACTAGTGGACATCCTACATTGGTAGAGTGGAACTAGTGGATATATTACATTGGTAGAGTGGAACTAGTGGACATATTACATTGGTAGAGTGGAACTAGTGGACATCCTACATTGGTAGAGTGGAACTAGTGGACATCCTACATTGGTAGAGTGGAACTAGTGGACATCCTACATTGGTAGAGTGGAACTAGTGGACATCCTACATTGGTAGAGTGGAACTAGTGGACATATTACATTGGTAGAGTGGAAATAGTGGACATATTACATTGGTAGAGTGGAACTAGTGGACATCCTACATTGGTAGAGTGGAACTAGTGGATATATTACATTGGTAGAGTGGAACTAGTGGAAATTCTAAATTGATAGAGTGGAACTAGTAGACATCCTACATCGTTGAGTGGAACTAGTGGACATCCTACATTGGTAGAGTGGAACTAGTGGACATCCTACATTGGTAGAGTGGAACTAGTGGACATATTACATTGGTAGAGTGGAAATAGTGGACATATTACATTGGTAGAGTGGAACTAGTGGACATCCTACATTGGTAGAGTGGAACTAGTGGATATATTACATTGGTAGAGTGGAACTAGTGGACATATTACATTGGTAGAGTGGAACTAGTGGACATATTACATTGGTAGAGTGGAACTAGTGGACATCCTACATTGGTAGAGTGGAACTAGTGGACATATTACATTGGTAGAGTGGAACTAGTGGATATCCTACATTGGTAGAGTGGAACTAGTGGACATATTACATTGGTACAGTGGAACTAGTGGACATCCTACATTGGTAGAGTGGAACTAGTGGACATATTACATTGGTAGAGTGGAACTAGTGGATATATTACGTTGGTAGAGTGGAACTAGTGGACATATTACATTGGTAGAGTGGAACTAGTGGACATATTACATTGGTAGAGTGGAACTAGTGGACATCCTACATTGGTAGAGTGGAACTAGTGGACATATTGCATTGGTAGAGTGGAACTAGTGGACATCCTACATTGGTAGAGTGGAACTAGTGGACATATTACATTGGTAGAGTGGAACTAGTGGACATCCTACATTGGTAGAGTGGAACTAGTGGACATCCTACATTGGTAGAGTGGAACTAGTGGACATCCTACATTGGTAGAGTGGAACTAGTGGACATCCTACATTGATAGAGTGGAACTAGTGGACATCCTACATTGGTAGAGTGGAACTAGTGGACATCCTACATTGGTAGAGTGGAACTAGTGGACATATTACATTGGTAGAGTGGAACTAGTGGACATCCTACATTGGTAGAGTGGAACTAGTGGACATCCTACATTGGTAGAGTGGAACTAGTGGACATATTACATTGGTAGAGTGGAACTAGTGGACATATTACATTGGTAGAGTGGAACTAGTGGACATCCTACATTGGTAGAGTGGAACTAGTGGACATATTACATTGGTAGAGTAGAACTAGTGGACATATTACATTGGTAGAGTGGAACTAGTAGACATCCTACATTGGTAGAGTGGAACTAGTGGCCATCCTACATTGGTAGAGTGGAACTAGTGGCCATCCTACATTGGTAGAGTGGAACTAGTGGACATCCTACATTGGTAGAGTGGAACTAGTGGACATCCTACATTGGTAGAGTGGAACTAGTGGACATCCTACATTGATAGAGTGGAACTAGTGGACATCCTACATTGGTAGAGTGGAACTAGTGGACATATTACATTGGTAGAGTGGAACTAGTGGACATCCTACATGGTAGAGTGGAACTAGTGCACATATTACATTGATGGAGTGGAACTAGTGGACATCCTACTTGGTAGAGTGGAACTAGTGGATATCCTACATTGGTAGAGAGGAACTAGTGGACATCCTACATTGGTAGAGTGGAACTAGTAGACATCCTACATTGGTATAGTGGAACTAGTGTACATATTACATTGGTAGAGTGGAACTAGTGGACATCCTACATTGGTAGAGTGGAACCAGTGGACATCCTACATTGGTAGAGTGGAACTAGTGGACATCCTACATTGGTAGAGTGGAACTAGTGGACATCTTACATTGGTAGAGTGGAACTAGTGGACATATTACATTGGTAGAGTGGAACTAGTGGACATATTACATTGGTAGAGTGGAACTAGTGGACATCCTACATTGGTAGAGTGGAACCAGTGGACATCCTACCTTGGTAGAGTGGAACTAGTGGACATCCTGCCTTGGTAGAGTGGAACTAGTGGACATCCTACATTGGTAGAGTGGAACTAGTGGACATCCTACATTGGTAGAGTGGAACTAGTGGACATCCTACATTGGTAGAGTGGAACTAGTGGACATATTACATTGGTAGAGTGGAACTAGTGGACATCCTACATTGGTAGAGTGGAACTAGTGGACATATTACATTGGTAGAGTGGAACTAGTGGACATATTACATTGGTAGAGTGGAACTAGTGGACATATTACATTGGTAGAGTGGAACTAGTGGACATATTACATTGGTAGAGTGGAACTAGTGGACATCCTACATTGGTAGAGTGGAACCAGTGGACATCCTACATTGGTAGAGTGGAACTAGTGGACATCCTACATTGGTAGAGTGGAACTAGTGGACATATTACATTGGTAGAGTGGAACTAGTGGACATCCTACATTGGTAGAGTGGAACCAGTGGACATCCTACCTTGGTAGAGTGGAACTAGTGGACATCCTACCTTGGTAGAGTGGAACTAGTGGACATCCTACATTGGTAGAGTGGAACTAGTGGACATCCTACATTGGTAGAGTGGAACTAGTGGACATCCTACATTGGTAGAGTGGAACTAGTGGACATCCTACATTGGTAGAGTGGAACTAGTGGACATCCTACATTGGTAGAGTGGAACTAGTGGACATATTACATTGGTAGAGTGGAACTAGTGGACATATTACATTGGTAGAGTGGAACTAGTGGACATATTACATTGGTAGAGTGGAACTAGTAGACATCCTACATTGGTAGAGTGGAACTAGTGGACATATTACATTGGTAGAGTGGAACTAGTGGACATATTACATTGGTAGAGTGGAACTAGTGGACATATTACATTGGTAGAGTGGAACTAGTGGACATATTACATTGGTAGAGTGGAACTAGTAGACATCCTACATTGGTAGAGTGGAACTAGTGGACATATTACATTGGTAGAGTGGAACTAGTGGACATATTACATTGGTAGAGTGGAACTAGTGGATATCCTACACTGGTAGAGTGGAACTAGTGGACATATTACATTGGTAGAGTGGAACTAGTGAACATCCTACATTGGTAGAGTGGAACTAGTGGACATCCTACATTGGTAGAGTGGAACTAGTGGACATATTACATTGGTAGAGTGGAACTAGTGGACATATTACATTGGTAGAGTGGAACTAGTGGACATATTACATTGGTAGAGTGGAACTAGTGGACATCCTACATTGGTAGAGTGGAACTAGTGGACATATTACATTGGTAGAGTGGAACTAGTGGATATCCTACACTGGTAGAGTGGAACTAGTGGACATATTACATTGGTAGAGTGGAACTAGTGAACATCCTACATTGGTAGAGTGGAACTAGTGGACATCCTACATTGGTAGAGTGGAACTAGTGGACATATTACATTGGTAGAGTGGAACTAGTGGACATATTACATTGGTAGAGTGGAACTAGTGGACATATTACATTGGTAGAGTGGAACTAGTGGACATCCTACATTGGTAGAGTGGAACTAGTGGACATATTACATTCGTAGAGTGGAACTAGTGGACATATTACATTGGTAGAGTGGAACTAGTGGACATCCTACATTGGTAGAGTGGAACTAGTGGACATCCTACATTGGTAGAGTGGAACTAGTTGACATATTACATTGGTATAGAGTGGAACTAGTGGACAACCTACATTGGTAGAGTGGAACTAGTGGACATCCTACATTGGTAGAGTGGAACTAGTGGACATCCTACATTGGTAGAGTGGAACTAGTGGACATATTACATTGGTAGAGTGGAACTAGTGGACATCCTACATTGGTAGAGTGGAACTAGTGGACATATTACATTGGTTGAGTGGAACTAGTGGACAACCTACATTGGTAGAGTGGAACTAGTGGACATCCTACATTGGTAGAGTGGAACTAGTGGACATATTACATTGGTAGAGTGGAACTAGTGGACATATTACATTGGTAGAGTGGAACTAGTAGACATCCTACATTGGTAGAGTGGAACTAGTGGACATATTACATTGGTAGAGTGGAACTAGTGGACATATTACATTGGTAGAGTGGAACTAGTGGACATATTACATTGGTAGAGTGGAACTAGTGGATATCCTACACTGGTAGAGTGGAACTAGTGGACATATTACATTGGTAGAGTGGAACTAGTGGACATATTACATTGGTAGAGTGGAACTAGTGGACATCCTACATTGGTAGAGTGGAACTAGTGGACATCCTACATTGGTAGAGTGGAACTAGTGGACATATTACATTGGTAGAGTGGAACTAGTGGACATCCTACATTGGTAGAGTAGAACTAGTGGACATATTACATTGGTAGAGTGGAACTAGTGGACATCCTACATTGGTAGAGTGGAACTAGTGGACATATTACATTGGTTGAGTGGAACTAGTGGACATCCTACATTGGTAGAGTGGAACTAGTGGACATCCTACATTGGTAGAGTGGAACTAGTGGACATCCTACATTGGTAGAGTGGAACTAGTGGACATCCTACATTGGTAGAGTGGAACTAGTGGACATCCTACATTGGTAGAGTGGACCAAAATAGCAAAATACAGGAGTGAAGGGTTTATAAAGGTAAAATAAAAGAATTATATATTAAAAAAGGGGGACAAATGTAGACAAAGAAAAGATCAATAAAGGATTAATTCCTTTAAGTCTCTCTCTCTCTCTCATTAATTCCTTTAAGTCACTCTCTCTCTCTCTAATTATATCACAAACATCATAAAATATAAGAAATCAAATTAAAACAAAATTAATCATTAAAAAGATAAAAACAGAAAAATTAATTTAAAAAAAACACATTTAATCTGTAAAAAAAAAATAAGCATCAGAAATATAAAATATTTAATTTAAAGAAAAAGTAAAATAAAAACCATTAGAAACGAAGAGAAGTTGTGGGCAGGTTATTTGTGTAGATTATATATTAACTGTTCATTTTGTAGCAGGGCATCTGTATATACCCAGGTTAAAATAGATATACTATACCTCTGTGTGTTATAAGAGGTAACTAACATGGGAGGGCCATCCAGCTTTAAAACATCGCTTCAAAAAGGACCCATGAGGTATATTAAGACTTCCATGGGGGTTTACAAGGCAAACCAATACTTTAATAAGGGGAAATGGATTTAAAAGTTGTTGTGTTGTGTATTTTGTAGTAATGAGTCTAATGCTGGTTACTTTTGACTCAGTCAAGAATGCTACTCATAAATGTTTTATTGACTTAGGGGATGATAAATACACAGAAGTAGTGTAATGAGGGGTTGTCAAAATTACACAAACTGAGTTGGAGGACAAAATAATACTAACACTCTAATGACTAAGTCACCTCTTTATGATGCAGAGGATTAACAGGCATGGATAAGTGATTATGAAGTTTGCTTCATAATCATGGGGTTCCAGGTTCGATCCCCTTGCAGGGAATATTGGACAACTGTATTTATCATAGTCTTAGAGTGATCCAAGCCTTGAGTGAAATTGGCTAAACGGAAATTGTGTGAAAGGCCATCAGATAGATTGTGTCTGTAATTGAAAGGTTCAGCATTGTAACATATTGAGTGACACTGGTTTAGGAGTTATGTTAAAACTACACGTGTCTGTACAATATTCAAGAGCTTACACATTAATTTACAAGTTGGGTGTTCAACTGGATGTTCATTGTAAAAACTGAGAGGATAGGCAAAATCATAATTGTTTCTACTTTTTGGCACAAGGCCAGCAATTACCCAGTACATTACTGGTACTTTATTTTATCGACCCCGTATGGATGAAAGGCAAAGTTAACCTCGGCGGGATTTGAACTTAGATCATAAAGGGACATAACTATGCTAGAAAGCATGGCGTCTGACCCTCTACCGATACTGATGATTTCTGATTTAGGCACAAGGCCAGCAATTTGAAGGGAAAGTGAATTAAATCAACCCCAGTGTATTACTGGTGCTTTATTTTATCAACCTTGTAAAGATGAAAGGCAAAGTTAATCTTGGTGGGATTTGAAATCTGAACATAAAGGGTTGTAACTCTATGCTGCAAAGCATGGTGTCCAACGCTCTACTGATTCTGAAAATTCACTGCCCTGACGGACAAAATAATAATAAAAAGATAAAGAAAAAAGAAAGTAAAGTTTATTTCTGATTTTCAAATTCTTGTCCATTAGCAGAAATGATGGTTGAATGATCTAGCACTAGTAGTCATACTAACAACCTAGTATCCTAATACCACCACCACCATCATCAATTACAACAAACACCATTATCAATATACCATCACCTCAACTACTATAGATATTCAACCACCATTCCTACACTATTGAACCAGAATATTCTATGAACAGAAGCATCAGAAGCAGCAATATCATGTTCCTTATATGTTATACCAAATAGCATTTGCAATAGTTTTATAAGTTTTATACAAAAATAGTTCCAAAATGGATTGTTTTTTTTTATATGAATTACCCAAGTTGTAATGGGTTTTAATAGGAGAAACTTTAAAAACTATTATATGAAAGATTCTAATAATAATATTAATAATAATAGTTTCTAACTTAGGCAAAAGGCCAGCAATTTATGATAGATGCAAAGAAGCTTGTATACATACACGCATATATATATATATACATACATATATACACACACACACACACATGTGTGTGTATGTGTTCTAATGGGTTACTTTTTTATATGTAAATGCAATCATTCTATATTGTTATTTAACAAGTTCCCATGAAATAAGAACTCAATACAAGATGGGATATAATTCATATAATAAACTCAATAAAGTTTAATATAAAATTTATGGATACAATCTGATATGGATAATTTCATAAAAATACTTTAACCTTTTAGCATTTAAACCAATTGTATCCAGCCAGAATTCTCTCACCTCTTTCTGTTCAAACCAGCCATAACCAGCTGCTCATATTGATGTTAAGATATTGTTCTCAAAATAAATAATATCAAAATCTTATAGATTTGATATTATGTGAGATAATTATAAGGTAAAGCCTTTACCACAAAAATATAATAATAAATATAGAGTAATGTTTCAGCTTTCCCATTTCTTATTCCTAATATAAATGACCGAGTCCATAGAGTGCTGGATGACATGGTTTCACTATATTATATTTCATTACATTCTTAACCCCTTTCTTACCATATTTCTAATGACAAGTTTAATGTAAAATTTATGTTAAGCATGGCATGGATGCAATCTGATGAGGATAATTTCATAAAAATACTTTAAATCATAGTCTAATAACAAATGGTATTTTAATCATTAGCAAACCATAATATTTAGAAGAATTATTACCAAGTATAGATTCAGTTACAAACCTGTAATTGCTATATTTCTAATGAAAGACATTGCCTAAGTTTTGCAAATCATTTTGAAATTAATCAAGAATTTAGAAGGATTTATTAATATATCCAACTTTCTCATTATTAAACTGGTTTGAAACATAACTTAAAGTTGCTTAAATTAAATTATGTGGACAGTTTTTAGATAAATATAAACACTTTCAAATAAACAGTTTTATATCATAGAACCAGGGGCAGTTTCAGGCAGTTTGGTATCAAAAGATTTAAAAAATAAATATTGATAAATAAGAATGGTCCAATTTTAAATTAATACAAATATATACCGATTTAAGCTTTATGATATAACCTTTTGAAAATAATAACAAATTAGGCAAATAATATGGTAAAACAACCATGGTAATTATAAGACAAAAACTTTTGAAAAGTGTATAAGACAACTTCACTACTTGATTGAGTCTTTGACTCCACAAGGATGAAAGACAAAGTTGACCTTAACAGGAAGTGAACTCAGAACTAAAGGGGACATAACTGTCTTCATAACATTTTGTCTAGCATTCTACTAGTTCTACCATTTATAAACACAATAATCAATGTTTTATAATATAGGAGTTTAAAAACAGTTAAAATCTGTACCTAACCTGGAGGCTCACCAGGCTTATCCCAGTTTCATGGGTGTTAAATGATTGAGAGTAGAAGACACCCCCTGGACAGGATGCCAGTCCATCACTGAGTTAACTACCAGCTAATGTTGGTACTCAATTTCAGTTGAGTGGATGGCAACATGAAATGAACACAACATACAACCTGGGCCAAGATTCGAACCCATGACATTACAATAGTAAGTCCAAATCCCTAACCACTAAGCCATGTGCCTAATATAGGACCAAGGCTTCAAATTTTATTGACATTGGAATGATGAAAAGTGTTAGACCTGATATAAACCTAGAATACAAGAACTTACAGTTACCTTGCAGTAAATACTGCAAAACATTGTTTAGCTCACAACCTATTCTCATATGTACTGCCCTAAAAATAATGGCAATTATTCTACTGTAGGCAAAGGTTATCTCAGTGGGATTTGAAGTTAGAGGGCAAAAAGCTTAAACAAAATACAGCAATACATTCTTTACAATCCTCTAACAATAATAACAACAACAATAGTAATATTAATGGTTTCTGATTTAGGCACACGGTCAACAATTTTGAGTTGAGTGAGAGGATTAAATCTACCCCAATGCATTACTGGTACTTTATCAACTCCAGAGGGATGAAAGGCAAAGTTGACCTTGGTGCAATTTTAGTGTAAACCATTAAGAAATGTATTAATAAAGATTGTTAATCTGTGCAGATCTACTACATAGTGGATAGAAGCAATAGATTATGCCATAATGGTGGTATACTGACAACTATCAAGAAAAAAATAGTGTTAATTTAAAAAAATCTAATATTCATTAAATTTCATTAAAGCAGAGGTAGCATGTTTATTTAGAAATGTTTAAAAATATTTAATTAGCAGTGTATATTAAAATGTTCTAAGTGTAAAAAGTGTGGCAATATAGGATGTAGCAGAAATGTCATTAAACTCAGATAATATTTTATTTATATATCGTGTAGGTGTCACGACAAAAAAACACAGTCCACGCTGTAATGTGGCCGTGTAGGTAACACGGTAAAAAGTTCCCAGTCCACACTGTAAATGTGGTTGGTGTTAGGAAGGGCATCCAGCCATAGAAGACCTGCCAGATAGTCCTATATGAGCGAGACACGGCCACCCGACCAACCTTGCCTCAAATTGGGACAACTCCCGTCTAACCCATGCTAGTGTGGAAGATGGATGTTAAACGATGATGATGATGATGATGATGATATATATATATATACATATATATCACTATCGTCACCATCACCGTTTAACGTCCATGGGTTAGACGGGTTGCCCAAGACATAAGACAAGTCTATATATATATATATATATATATATATATATATATATATATATATATATATATATATAAATTCAATGGACCCAAGCCAACACCTGACATGTGAGATATTTAATTGACTATCTTCTCCACATCCTATGTCTTTCATTTCAGTTTCATCCATGTGTGTGTGTGTATATATATATATACACATAAACAAGACCAATCAGTCTACTCACCCTCAGCAAATACCCAAAACCAAACGCCAGCCTGTAGCCACGACTCTTGCCAAAAAAACCATACTAATGCTCCGAATTCATCAAATCATACACGAACCACCTATTCTCCCAAACTCATCTTACACAACCAAACCTTTATAGCCATCTAATGGGGAAGATAGATGCCATCAAGTTTTGTCTGGGTTGTATCCCTGTGTTATAGCTGTAGTGTGCAGAGTGTAAATAGATTTAAAAGAGTCAAAGTCAGTGTTGCAGCATATGTGCTAAATATATATAAGCTCGCATATCTGATGAGATGTGGAAAAAAGTCGGAACCCCATCACCTTGATTGTACCCTGAACTGATCAATATTGAAACAAATGTAATATGCAAATAAAGTTTGTACATATGCTGCAACACTGACTTTGACTCTTTTAAATATATATATATATATATATATATATATATATATATATATATATATATATATATATATATATAATATGGTATCTGTGAGAAGCTATTGTATAAAAACCTGTGAAGCAGGTGATTCAAAGCTGTTCATATAAGAATGGCAACTAACTATATAAATATATATATATAGCAATATCCATAGGTGTGAAAAAGGAAAAAGTAAAACAGTGCTCAATCGGGAAGAGAGCTGAAATATTATATTATATTATATTATATATGTATGTATATACAGCAGTGATTTAACATTACTTCTTAATTTTTTGCTAAGCTAAGAATCTGGAGTTGCACAGTGAAAAAAAATTGCTGTTAATCAAAATGATATAATGAATTGGTCATTATATATATATTTAAAAAAAGGAAACGAATGACTTTACTTGTAGTTGGTATTCTATTACAATTTAATTTTATAATTTTGCTCTGTAGAACTAGTAAGTCCTTTCAGTGAAAAGTTTTTTTTAAATCCTTCAGTTTGACAATCGCCACCAATGAATGCGAAGTTCTCCAGAAACTTAACCAGGTTTTAAAAAAATCTTTCCACCAAAGTTTTATTAGATGGATTTATTAGATATACATAGCAAAATTGTAAAATTATAGAATTAAATTGTTATAGAATACCAACTACTAGTGAAGTCATTCTTTTCCTTTTTTCACACACATATATATATATATATATATATATATATATATATACTTCTAAGGGAAACTGCATTACATTTTTCTTTCATAATTCATTTAGTTATCTAGAATCAGCTTCAGCCTTCAAACTGAAATGTACAGTTCATAGACAAAGAGCTGAGCTTCCTATGAATATTGAAAAGTTCTTAATCGGAGGTGCTCCTAATAAAAGTTTCCACTTCAGGTGCATGAGTAAAGAAAGGATTTTAATTTTTTTTTAAATTACATCTTCAAATTGTTATTAAATAATGCATATCTTAAAAACCAGGCCAACAGCAAATATTGCCCATATTGTGTAATAATAATAATAATGATAATAATAGTAATAGTAAAAACATTTCAAAGAGCCACTTACCCTGCCACATACCTATAAGAATAAAATTAGTAGATATAATTTATAGTTTTATATTTACATGTAAACAGTATTTTATTTTATTTTTTTTTATTTTTTTTTTTAGCAGTAGAAAGCTAAGCAAATTTGAATAAATTAAGATAAAGGGTTTAGAAAATGATAAGCTTCAAGCATTAACCAACACCTTGTAGATAGCTTGGAAAAAGGGAGATAATGAGAGAATGACTTTTAAATATTTGTGTTGAAATTCATAGAAATATGAAAAAAACTCAACGCAGGAATAACTGTTAAAACAGCCAAATACTGTCAATGTTGGGTAAAAATACCTCCAAGGAAAGAGACCAGTGGCTAGTGGTCAGCAGAGACCAGTGGTCAACAGAGACCAGTGGCTAGTGGTCAGCAGAGACCAGTGGCTAGTGGTCAACAGAGACCAGTGGCTAGTGGTCAGTAGAGACCAGTGGCTAGTGGTCTGTAGAGACCAGTGGTTAGTGGTCAGTAGAGACCAGTGGCTAGTGGTCAGTAAAGAGACATCAATGTTTATTCATTTGTGTTTAAAATTTTTCTTCATGTGATAATGGACATTGGTAATTTTGTTCAGAATAACCTATAAAATGACAAAGTAAGACTTTTCTTTGTATCATAGAACTAAGGACAGTTGCAGGTGATGGGGTAGGGGTGTTAATCTATTACAAACAGCTCCACCAAAACTCATGTAGGGCTTCAATACAACTGTATCAAAGACACCATTATACAACACAGACTGAGTAAAATAAAAACTGATTGGCCCTAAACATTATTAGATTGTATAAGATTCTTTCATTAACCCTTTAACATTTAAACCAGTCATAACCAGTCAGAATTCTCTCACTTCTTTCTGTTCAAACCGGCCGTAACGAACTGCTCATATTTATGTTAAGGTATTGTTCTCAAAATAAATAATATCAAAATAAAAACATACATCTAACTCTTTTGTGACCATATTTGGTAATAAAAACATACATCTAACTCTTTTTGACCATATTTGGAAATAAGAATATCTAACCCTTTTGTGACCATATTTAATAATAAAAACATACATCTAACTCTTTTATGACTATATTTAGTAATAAAAACATACATCTAACTCTTCATATTTGGAAATAATATCTAACCTTTTTGTGACCATATTTAGAAATAAGAATATCTAACCCTTTTGTGACCATATTTGTAAATAAGAATTTCTAACCCTTTTGTGGTGATATTTCGAACAAAAGTAACCTTTGTGTTTTAATTATTAAAGAAATCAAGAAATATGAGGGGTTGAGTGAAATAACTAACTTTAAATTTAATAAAATTTAATATTATCTGCTAGATAATAATTGTTTCCACTTTTGAAAGGAAGGGAAAAGGTGAATAAACCAACCCCAGTGTGTTACTGGTACTTTACTTTATTTTATCAATCCCCGTAAGGATGAAAGGCAAAGCTATAAGCTCAACGGGATATGAGCACAGAACGTAAAGGGCCGTAACTCCATACTACAAAGCATGTCCGACACTCAACCAATTACTGCCAACCCACCACCTGTTATCTGTTATGTAATAATGAGATTTTAATTTATATTTGAACACTTTTGATGTGTAAAAGAGTAAAAGAATTATTTAAAAAACTCTTATAGAAAATGACAATGTGTTTTATCTCTAAATAATTAAATGAAATAATTTTTGGAAGAAGTGTGTTTTGTTTTATAATCTTAGAAATCAAAACGTTTTGTTGTTTTGTTTTAAAGAAATAAAATGTATAAATCATAAAATGAATGTTTTTAGTTGGAGTGGAATCTAAATATCAAAATAAGATGTGAATAACAACAAAGAAAAATGAAAAAAAAAGGAAAAATTAAAGAATGCAGATAAAAAGGCTAAGTATAAAGAAGGCAAACATGAAACAGTCAAATGAATTTTTCAAAAATTTTGTTTGCTTGTTTTTAACTCTTGACATGATGTACTGCATAAAATCACAATAGCAAGACATTACTGAGAAATACAGCAATATGACTGCATCACATTGAAAACTAAAGTTTTTACACCAACACAGCTTAGTTTCACAATCTGTCTGCTAATAATGATACGATAAACATTTGAATTAAAAACCTGTTTTTACAGTTTTTAATGTTAAAATCATTACAGGATGTTAAGAGTTAAATCAATGATAATACTAGTTTTGTGTAGGTTACAACAAAGTGAATGGTTGGTAAGAAATTAATCTAAACTCTATACTAATGGAAGGAAACAATATACATAAGTTAAAAGTCATATTTCACAGTTTAACAAGCCAATATAGTTTGATTATGTAAAAAAATCAATAGACACTTTCATTTCTTTGGTGTCAAACGATTAATTAAGTGTGATGTGTATGTTTTTACTTTTCAATATCTGATGTACCTTTCCATAGAGTATTTATATATGTATACAGGGTGTCCCAAAAAATGTATAGACACTTCAACAGCATTCTAATAAATATTGCACACACAGATAATACATTTTTTTGGTACATCCTGTGTATATATATATAATCTATTTATTTATATATATATAGAAAGGCAAACAGATAGCTAGATATTTAGCAAAAAAGTATAGGGAATTGATATATGACCTTATATATATATATATATATATATATATATATATATATATATAAGAGTGTGTGTGTGTATATATGTATATGCACACATTAGTATTGATGAATATAAGAATGAGTACTCAATACCATATTAAAGATTAAGGAGGAACCTATAGTACGCAAGGGAATCTCCAGAGTTACAGAGTCAGCTTTAATAAACTATTAATCTCTCTCTATTTCACACACCAACTATACATATACAGGCTGTCCCAGAAAAATGTATACAGAAAAAAACCTTTAAAAAATGCATTAAAATAAATTGTTTTATATGCATTATTTAAATTATGTAAACATTTTTGGGTGTTTACATACAATTATGTCTGTGGATCAGTTTATTTTTGGGAAAGGCTATGCATTCTAATAAATATTGCCTGTTCAGGTAATCAAAGTGTATATACATTGGGGGGGGGGGGGGGCACCTTGTGTGTGTGTGTATGTATATATATATATATGGAGGCACATGGCTGGCTTAGTGGTTAGAGCATTGGCCTTGCAATCGAAAGGTTGTGAGTTCAATTCTCAGACCGGGTGATGTGTTGTTTCCTTGAGCAAGACACTTTATTTCACATTGCTCCAGTTTACTCAGCTGTAGAAATGAGATGACTGGGGTCCCTATCATTCCACTGCAAAGTGGTCGTGGAGGTGCCACAGCAAAAAAGCACCCAGCACTCACTGTAAATGAGGTTGGTGTTAGGAAGGGCATCCAGCTGTAGAAATCAAGCCAGAATCAGTTCCCGTCCCACCCTTGCAAGCAGGGAAAAGTGGACGTAAAATGAAATGAAATGAATATATTTGTAGTAGGTTGCTAAGATGCATCCATAGGCAGTATGCCAGTTGAGCACTCTACTTATATAGAAAGAGGATTTGCTTCAAAATCACTAGACGTCTAAGGAACTTGTGAATCCAGAGTCAGGTTCGATCCACAAACAGATCGCACCTCAAGCTGTTCGCCGGAGAAACAATTGTGATACGTAATAAACTGTATTCCGATGCATCACTGATTCTTCGTTTTCCATATTATTATTATATATATATAATTTTCATTATAGCTGTCACTAAATGGTCGTCAACAATTTGGTGAGATTTTGTTAACCTAACTAACTTTCTTATTAAGATGATATTTGGAAAGTATATTAAACAAATTCTCATGAAATTTATGATGGAAGGTTTTAGATAAATATAAATACTTTAAAATAAATAGTTTTGTATCATTGAATCAGATGAAGTCCCAAGTTGTTTGATATCAAAAGGAAGTTGAATACTGGTCCTGAAAAGGTTACATCCTAGCTGTAGCAGCAAATGCTTCAGCTAAACATTTGTGCCACAGTTTTCTTTTAATAAACTAATAAGGAAAGGAGGGGACATTAGTATTTGTTGTTCATCATATATAACTACACAACTCAATAAAATGAGAGGAAGGCTGCCAGTTGAATATTGAAGCTAGAATGGTGTCAATAATATTAAGTGCATATGTAACAATATTGCATGAATGTCTCTAAAAAGAGATGCACATTATATTGGTATCTCGATAATCAATGTTCGGTCAATGATTAAATTATTCCAATAAAATAAAATAAAAAACATACAGAAAAAAATAAGAACATCATTCTGTTCCCACATAGAAAATAATACTATTTATCAAACTTTCTAAATTACACATATATCAGAGTACCATATACCATATATACTCGCGTATAGGTCGCACTTTTTTAACGATAAATAAGTATAAATTTTTGGGGTACGACCTATCCGATCGACATCAGACTGACCAATGATTTTTCATAGACTTAATCAACGATGGGTATTTATAAAAATAATATTTTTTATTATTTAACATAATAATTTCATATATCTACCTTCTAATACATATATTTCTTGATTTTAAATTTTTTACTAAAACTGTGTAGTGTTTACGTTTTTTTCTA